>CM076578.1:1830282820-1830902384 GCA_034641835.2 Pinus albicaulis | reverse complement strand
TATGAGATTGGCAGGTGGTATAAACTTTGATTCGCTGAAAATGGATTTCAGTCAAATCCACAATTCTACTAATGAGGGTATTGTAACTTGATGTGGTAGTGGAGTAAAATTTTGCAGCCTATGAGGGGAGGAAACAATAAGATGAGAGAGGAAACAGTAGGTCTGCAAAACAGAAATCTACTGCATATGGTAGAAATTGACAAAAGTAGCAGTTTGACAATATTCCATTAAGAGAAAGCTATTTCTAGTCTAACAAGATTCTCATTGAAATATCATGAAGAATAAATATCATGAATGATGCTCTTCCACTGTTATAACATTCATTTCACCAGGAATGCTCACTGTGTGAGACTAACAAAAACTGATAAAACACATAACATGTTTAAGAGACTAATAGGAATCCATAATGGCATAATAGTTTGCAAACCGTAACTGAAAGAAAGGAGATATGGAAACACAAGTAAAGTAGATAATACACACAACAAATTGGTAATAAGTCCTCAGTAGTATCATTCCGTTTCATTCAAAAAAAATATTACAGATCATATGAGTCAAATTCTAAAATCATCAAACAACCCTTTTTACATAGCAATTTATCACATATATACAAAAATAATAAACTGTCATCTCCACAAAAGGAGTAAACCTGATCCCAAAAGTTATTATGATCTCGTGCAAGAGATGAGGCTTATCCCAAAACTTTAATAAAAAGTGCTATGACATAATGAAAATAACATCATCAAGGCTAACAATTTGAAGTGTTTTGTATGATGTGGTAGTTTATGGTAAGACTCCTCTTCTGTTCTAGTGCAACCAACTCCACAAAAAGTGTAAAACAATGAAAATGGCATGTGTTTGTTCCTTGAATGCTGCCTGGTTCCTGGTAGAAATGTGTTGGTGCTGAGAGTAGTGGTAGAAAACTGTTTTAGAGAAACTCTGTCGCTGTTCCATTGTTCCTTTCCTTTTTTGGTTGAAAACCCTTTGTGATGGCAGAAAACCCGAAACTTTTTGGATAGAATGGCGAAGGTTCATTTTATGAGAAATTACAAAGAAACCCTTTGAAAAAGGTTTAATTGATAGGGGAGAAATGGATCGGAATGAATGATAAGCAGGGGGATAAAACCTTTTAGACATATATCACAACCACAAATTGGGATCAGAGCATTTAAACCTAAGACACAAATGAGAAAAATTGTGATTTTACGATGGGGTGATGACGTGGCAAAGAAGTGGTACCGATCGCAGATCGTGCATTGAAAGTTTTATTATGAAAATCAGGAGTTAAATGTTAAAACTAGCGAAGTGCGATGTGCAATGAGAACATAGGTGACATGGCATAACAAATAGTGGGGTCGCCCACAAATCGCATATCAGAAGTTTTAAGGAATTACCTCTCCTCCGTTAACATTATCTCGTATCATATGCGATATGCGCTGGAGCGCGGTGCCGACACATGGCCACCCTCATCCCCGCATCGCAAGATATATCATTTAACTTGTGAAGTCTTAAAACATAAATATAATAATTGCCGATGTGCGAAATCACTTTGTTTGCAATTTAACCTCCATCATTGATCTGCGCCTAGATCTAACGGTTTTCACTGCTCGCTCTTCTCTGGATCTCCCACTCTGCTGGTCAATCTGTTTTCTTCAGGTAGCACTTTGCTTTTAAAGAACTCTGGTTGCAATACTATCCATGAAGCCTTCATTTGCCTGCTTTGAAAACTGAAACTGCTTGCTGGAGGAGTGGTCTCTATTTTCCTGTAGCCTCTTTATTGAGATAACCAAAATCTCAGTGAAATAACTGCGCTTTTCACTATGTGGAATATATGACTTTCATTTCTGAGAAATAACTGCGCTTTAGTGCATTACTTGATTTTGGGACTCTTTTTCACCTTTGTTGGAAATGACTCAAACCTAGACATGGACTAGGACATAAGAAAAAATTTGAAAACTGTGACACAATGAAGATTGCACCATTAACATGTTTAGTGCTAACAATGACTCCTATTCGGGATGAAGTCCTCCCCGTAAGGCTTCAAGGACCATAGTTCCAGTGCCTTGTCCAGCCCTTATTTATCCAACCAACAATTATGTTTATTAACTCAAAAAATACCAGCATGCCTAGCCATTGGGTAATGGATTCATAAGCTAGATTTCGATCTTCTTCAACTTATTTCAACATAACTGAAAACTAAATCAAACTGTAATCTAAAATTGAAACAAATTCTCGAGTGGCGAGATTATTTATGTACATCCCTACATCTAA
Organism: Pinus albicaulis; assembly: GCA_034641835.2. NCBI lineage: Eukaryota > Viridiplantae > Streptophyta > Pinopsida > Pinales > Pinaceae > Pinus > Pinus albicaulis. The sequence goes on along the minus strand of CM076578.1, from coordinate 1,830,900,116 downwards.
TTAGTTGAAATTCACTTGATCAAGTGTATACAAACTTCCTAAATAATTTTTTTAACAACTAATTTCCTGACATGTCTGCACATCCACTGCTAAAAGTTTGAAAAGTATGAAGCATAATCTCTAAATGTGACTCATACTTGCTGCTATAGATGAGAATTACTCTAAGAATAATAACAAGGGATACTTTCAGAAAACTAAACTCCATATAATCAGTAATAGGATCAGCAAATCGACAAGGATACTTACTCAAAACAGTTTTGAGTTCAAGGATAGGCTGACCCATACTTTCCTTTGATAGGACAATGATTTTATGAAGAGCTTGTTCTTCATTTTTTTCACAAATTTCTTCTTCGGCACTGTATCCCTGCAACTCAGATTTATACATTTCAAACATAGGCTCATAAATTTTTTTCTTATCATCAATTCTCAGCAAAGGTGATAATTCCTCGACAATTTGTATGAGATGAGCATCATCTTCTGCCCCAGATTCAGATTCATAACTGTCATAGATTGGATCATCACTGTAAACTTTAAAACAAGGTGACATAAAAGCCTGCTCTTCATCATTAGGATAATTATCAAACAAAGGTTGATTTATGAATTTTTCACTATGTTCACCTAATATCTCATCATGTTGCTCAATAATATGATGTTTACCCTCTTCTTGAATGATAGGGGATTGAAGAAAATGATGAGAACAAAAGGGTTGCTGAATTCCTTCCTGTATAACCATGGTTTCTTTGCATTTATGTTGTTCATCATCACTTTCAACTTTCTTATCAAATTGATAGCAACATTCTGGAGCGAAATATTTGACCAGATATCTATCTTTATAAAAGGAATTAAAAGCATCATGAAATTCTTTCAAACAAGTGATGCTATTTTGAGGATGATTTCTACACCAATCAAGGGCCGCACCCTCCAAAGAATATATAAACAACTTAATCTTTACGTCTTCATGAAAAAAATATAGACTATGAATCCAGTCATGAAAATCCCATAAAAAATCAACTGATACTTCCCAATCATGTCCACTAAACCTTGGAAGAGAAAATTCCCATTCACTTCTATTTGGTAGAGGATTAGGAAAGCCATCTATCTTTGAAAAATTGCAGAAAACATATCTTTTAGCGAGGATCACTTTCATCAGAGTGTTGCATCTGAAAACAGTGGAGTCGCCTCTGGATTCTTTGTCATGGAGTCACCAGGTGAAATATCACAATCTTCTTTAGTGTCTAGTATTTGTTCACCATAAAAAACTAGATCTGATCTCCGTATTCCTTTTGCATCTTTAATGATCTTCTCTGGGTCAGTAGCTGGAGTCAGAGTAAGTGATCTCTGATTCCTCCTTGTAGAAGGAGGTCTTGAAACCACTCTTCCTCTTTGTGGAGTCGTCAGGCGAAAAAAATTTCAGTCTTCTTCAAGTCACCAATTCTTGTTCACCATCAAGAATTGATTTTCAACGATTCAAAACAAGAGACTCGGGATAATACTTCGTTTCAAGGCCTTTGTCTCCCTACAGACGCACCAAAAGATGTCGGCATTGGAATCATCACTTGGACTGCAACAAGCGCCTGACCAGACACATCCTAAACTCGAAGGCATTTTAATGATTTGTTTTATGAGATTGGCAGGTGGTAAAATATTTGATTCACTGAAAAGAGATTTCAGTCAAATCCATAGTTCTTCTAATGAGGGCATTGTAACTTGATGTGGTAGCAGAGTACAAGTTTGTAGCCTATGAGGGGAGGAAACTATAAGATGAGAGAGGAAATAATAGGTCTGCAAAACAGAAATCTACTGCATATGGTAGAAATGGAAAAAAGTAGCAGTTTGACAATATTCCATTAAGAGAAAGCTATTTCTAGTCTGTCAAGATTCTCATTGAAATATCGTGAAGAATAACTATCACGAATGATGCTCTTCCACTATTATAACATTCATTTCACCAGGTATGCTCACTCTATGAGACTAACAAAAACTGATAAAACACATAACATATTTAAGAGACTGATAGGAATCCATAATAGAATAATAGTTTGCAAACTGTAACTAAAATAAAGGAGATATGGAAACACAAGTGAAGTGGACAATACACACAAAAAATTGGTAATAATTCCTCATTAGTATCAGTCCATTTCATTCAAAAAAAATATTACAAGTCATATGAGTAAAATTCTAAAACCATCAACCAACCTTTTTACATATCATTTTATCACATATATACAAAAATAATAAATTGTCATCTCCACAAAAGGAGTAAACCTGTTCCCAAAAGTTATTACGATCTCATGCAATAGATGAGGCTTATCCTAAAACTTTAATACAAAGTGCTACGACATAATGAAAATAACAACATCAAGGCTAACAATTCGAAGTGGTTTTTATGATGTGGCAGTTTATAGGAAGACTCCTCTTCTGTTCTGGTGCAACCAAGTCCACAAAAAGAGTAAAAAATAGTGAAAATGGCATGTGGCTGTTCCTTGAATGTTGCCTAGTGCTTGGTAGAAATGTGCTAATGCTGAGAGTAGTGGTTGAAAATTGTTTCAGAGAAAATCTGCCGCGGTTCCGTTGTTCCTTTCCTTTTTTGGTTGAAAACCCTTTGTAATGGAGGAAAACCCAAATTTTTTTTGGATAGAATGGTGGAGGTTCATTTTATGAGAAATTACAAAGAAACCCTTTGAAAAAGGTTTAATTGATAGGGGAGACATGGAGCGGAATGAATGATAAGTGGGGAGAGAAAACCTTTTAGACATATATCGCAATCGCAAATCGGGATCAAAGTGTTTAAAATTAAGAAAAAAACAGGAAAAAATGTGATTTTGCAATGGGGTGATGACGTGGCAAAGACGTGGGACCGATCGCAGATCGCGCATCAGAAGTTTTATTATGAAATTTAGGAGTTAAATTTTAAAACTGGCGAAGTGTGATGTGCGATGAGAACGGAGGTGACGTGGCATAAAAAATAGTGGGGTCGTCCGCAAATCACACATCAGAAGTTTTAAGGAATTACCTATCCTCCGTTAACATTATCTTATATCATATGCGATATGCGTTGGAGCGTTGTGTCGACACGTGGCCACCCTCATCCCTGCATCACAAGATATATCATTTAACTTGCGAAGTCTTAAAACATAAATATAATAATTGCCGATGTACGAAATTGCTTTGTTTGCGATTTAACCTCCATCGTTGATCTGCACCTAGATCTAATAGTCTTCACTTCTCGCTCTTCTCTAGATGTCCCACTCTGCTGGTCAATATGTTTTCTTCAGGTAGCGCTTTGATTTTAAAGAACTCTGGTTGCAATACTGTCCACAAAGCCTTGATTTGCCTTCTTTGAAAACTTCTTGCTGTAGGAGTGGTTTCTGTTTACCTATAGCTGCTTTATTGAGATAACAAAAATCTCAGTGAAATAGTTGCACTTTTCACTATTTGGAATATATGACTTTCATTTCTGAGAAATAGCTGCCCTTTATTGTATTACTTGATTTTGGGACTCTTTTTCACCTTTTTTGGAAATGACTCAAACTTGGACATGGACTAGGACATTAGAAAAAAATTGAAAACATTGACACAATGGCGATTACACCATTAACGTTTTAGTGCTAACACCATGAATTATTTTTATGATGACCACCTCATCATAGATTCATTCCATCATATGTTGCATATGGATCATCCACCAGCCTATCATCATGGGTTTGCTGATGGTGATCCTCGATGGTCGAAAAACCTCGCTGCAACAACTTAGGCCATATACTCTCATGACCTCACACCATGTCTCACCAATGGAATATGTATCAGGTCAACCACCAACAACTACGCCGAATACGATGCCATCATAGGTCTCTTGGCCAATGCCTCCCACCTAGGTATTAGTCACCTGCATGTATTCCTTGATTCCAAATTTGTTGTATCGTTGTTAAATAGAACTTTCAAAGTTCATGATCCATGCATTTTTCGAAAATATTTGCATGCACAATGGTTAGATCATGGTTTTGAACATATCACATTTACACATATAATAAGAAATAAAAATCATATAGCTGACTGCATACCTAATCAAATCCTAGGCTGGCATGTTTCACATATATATAACCATCGAAACACATAAATCATCAACATAACATCCATCACATAAATGCATAAATACATCACATGTATAGAAGAATACGCATAAATACACATCATACTGAGCCGCAAAAATAATCTCATATATATATATATATATATATATATATATATATATGAGTACAAAAATATGTATATCCATTGGCTCGAGGCCAGAAAAATATGTACATGGGAGCAGCCTCATAAAGTGTGCTTTCCCTGGTGCATGCAAAATCATCATATAGGATTGTGTCCCTTTACCCCCCACGCCACCTGCAGGAGGTCCAATTGCTGCATCTGGTACAAGAATAGGCTTCATAGTCGCTACCACCATCACGAAGTGAAGAAGGGTCAGACACTGATCTCTATTGCATGCCACTGTCTCCACTACCTCTTCACCCAGTCTTGCCGACCCATCATCGGGAATCCGTTGTGCTAGGTGGATTGCTTGACCCCATGCATCCTTTGAGTCTCTCAACTATGCCTTTGCAACCTCGGCTTGAGCCTCTACTGCCTCGAAACGCACTAACAACCTAGTCATCTCTGCTGAAGCAGAGGAGATGCCTACACATCTCGAGGGACCATCGATCTCTAACTGATGGTGCTGTAATGGTCTCTCAGGTCCATCCAAAACCCTGGCATATCTCTGTCACTGTGGCACCACCACCGCACCATCTACCCCATCCAACGAGGGTCGTTTCCGACCAGGTAGTTCGATGAACGTCCAATAAGACCAACATCTGTAAGAAAAAATGCATGATATTGGTATCATAATAAAATATACAACATAAATACATGTAATAATGAAAAAATGCAGAAAAAAGCACAAGTCACATACCTGTTTGACCCACACATCACTGGGAGGAAGCCCCATGTACGGATCACCCCTGAAGTCCACACCATGGTAGGGGTACTAAAGGATCATCTAAGGGTGGGATCTGAACCAACCCTCCATCGTGGTGTTCCAATAACGCTCCACATCACCGCTACCAGCTTGTGGCATCACGGGAGCCCAACGCTTGATCTGTGGGTCCCTAGCAGGCCCTGGTGGCACTGCCAAAAAGGGATGTAGCATCATGACCAACATTTGCAAGAAAAAATGCATGATATTGGTATCATAATAAAATATACAACATAAATACATGTAATAATGAAAAAATGCAGATAAAAGCACAAGTCACATACCTGTTTGACCCCACACATCACTAGGAGGAATCCCCATGTACGGATCACCCTTGAAGTCCACACCATGGTAGGGGTACTCAAGGATCATCTAAGGGTGGGATCTGAACCAACCGTCCATCGTAGCGTTCTAATAACGCTCCACATCACCGCCACCAGCTTGTGGCATCACGGGAGCCCAGTGCCTGATATGTGGGTCCCTAGCAGACCCTGGTGGCACTGCCAAAAAGGGATGTAGCATCATTACATGCTCGTACAAAATACTACACAAGATGCTCGCATAGAAAAAACCTTGCAACTAGAATTGACGTACCCCTGTCAACTGAACCACTATCCCCCGATAAAAAAAACTCGCCCAATCGAAGAGGTGGCAAGCCTTCAACCTCTCCAAAACTGCAATGTGTGGCCCTAATACCCTGTGAGGGCCCGTCGACCCCGCTAGTCATACGATCATCATTGGTGCAGCTTGTTCAGTGAGATGTATAACAGTAGCAACCCTGATGCTTCCATAATCAATCACAGTGGGTCCACAATTCCCCCTCGCCAAATATATGAATATCTATCTCCCCCACCAGAAGGGGAACCTACAAGATATCTCCACAAGATCCCAATCTAGTCATGAAATAAACATCCACGACAAAAATAATCGGGATATCAGAGCGCCTGATATGGAATATCTCCCACTCCTTATCCTAACATCAGATCACAAACCTCATGAATGCATTGTGCAACCTCAGAATGGGGTTCTCAAGAAACTTCCATAACCCCCAACCCACTAATGTGGAACTTGCCCCTACATCTCCAGTAATTGTTGCACAAAGAGGCATCCAATCTGTGTGCTCTCTCCATAGCATCACCATCCTGCCAACAAGGATTGATCTGAATGGAGTATGTTAGTGTTGTTGTTCTAATTAACCTTTCAGATTATGTATTCAGTGTCTTATGTATGCTTAAGGGTTCAAGTTATCTTGCAAATTATCAAGTCTCATGAGTATTTTTCATGTCAATTTGGCTCGAGGCCAGAAAAATATGTACATGGGAGCAGCCTCATAAAGGGTGCTTTCCCTGGTGCATGCAAAATCATCATATAGGGTTGTGTCCCTTTACCCCCCATGCCACCTGCAGGAGGTCCAATTGCTGCATCTGGTACAAGAATAGGCTACGTAGTTGCTACCACCATCGCGAAGTGAAGAAGGGTCAGACACTGATCTCTATTGCGTGCCACTGTCTCCACTACCTCTTCACCCAGTCCTGCCCACCCATCGTCGGGAATCCCTTGCGCTAGGTGGACTGCTCGACCCCATGCATCCTTTCAGTCTCTCAGCTACGCCTCTGTAGCCTTGGCTCAAGCCTCTGCTGCCTCGAAATGCTCTAACAACCTAGTCATCTCTGCTGAAGCAGAGGAGATGCCTACACATCTAGAGGGACCACCGATCTCTAACTGATGGCTTTGCAATGGTCTCTCAGGTCCATCCAGAGCCCTGACATATCTCTGTCGCTGTGGCACCACCACTGCACCATCTACCCCATCCGACGAGGGTCGTTTCCGACCAGGTAGTCCGATGAACATCCAAGAAGACCAACATCTGCAAGAAAAAATGCATGATATTGGTATCATAATAAAATATACAACATAAATACATGTAATAATGAAAAAATGCAGATAAAAGCACAAGTCACATACCTGTTTGACCCCACACATCACTAGGAGGAATCCCCATGTACGGATCACCCTTGAAGTCCACACCATGGTAGGGGTACTCAAGGATCATCTAAGGGTGGGATCTGAACCAACCGTCCATCGTAGCGTTCTAATAACGCTCCACATCACCGCCACCAGCTTGTGGCATCACGGGAGCCCAGTGCCTGATATGTGGGTCCCTAGCAGGCCCTGGTGGCACTGCCAAAAAGGGATGTAGCATCATTACATGCTCGTACAAAATACTACACAAGATGCTCGCATAGAAAAAACCTTGCAACTAGAATTGACGTACCCCTGTCAACTGAACCACTATCCCCCGATAAAAAAAACTCGCCCAATCGAAGAGGTGGCAAGCCTTCAACCTCTCCAAAACTGCAATGTGTGGCCCTAATACCCTGTGAGGGCCCGTCGACCCCGCTAGTCATACGATCATCATTGGTGCAGCTTGTTCAACAAGATATATAACGGTAGCAACCCTGATGCTTCCATAATCAATCAAATTGGGTCCAAAATTCCCCCTCGCCAAATATATGAATATCTATCCCCCCCACCAGAAGGGGAACCTACAAGATATCTCCACAAGGCCCCAATCCAGTCACGAAATAAATATCCATGACAAAAATAATCGGGATATCAGAGCGCCTGATATGGAATATCTCCCACTCCTTATCCTAACATCAGATCACAAACCTCATGAATGAATTGTGCAACCTCAGAATGGGGTTCTCAAGAAACTTACATAACCCCCAACCCACTAATGTGGAACTTGCCCCTACATCTCTAGTAATTGTTGCACGAAGAGGCATCCAATCCGCATTCTCTCTCCATAGCATCACCATCCTGCCAAAAAGGGTTGATCTGAATGGAGTATGTTAGTGTTGTTGTGCTAATTAACCTTTCATATTATGAATTCAATGTCTTATGTATGCTTAAGGGTTCAAGTTATCTTGCAAATTATCAAGTCTCATGAGTGTTTTTCATGTCAATTTAGTGAGCAATTTAACATAAAAAGAAAAGCTGAACCAAAAAAAATAAAGTACAAAACATCACCATACATAACATTAACACATGTATTTGATGAAGGAATTGACCCCTCCTGGGCTACATATCCTTGGTCCGGCTTTCATGGCTTGAGCCTCTATATTATGCTTAAATTTTCAAATTTACCTATTTAAACTTCTCTTTTGGTCCTGTAAACTGCTCCAATGAGTCCAAAAAGGCTCAAAAAGGTCCACTAGCCTCTTTCTGTGCCTGAATTGGTCGAAAAATTCAAAATTTATGACCATTTTAATTTTCCCACTATTTTAGGCCCTAAACTAGCTAACTGCAACTAAAACTGGTAGTCCACCGAATCTAGGGGTCCGCCAAGTTAATCCAAAATTAATATTAATTGGGATTATTAGTGCTAATTAAGCGCTAAATCTGTGCTTAAATTAATCCGTATTTAAAACCTAGATTAGTCGCAAATGAAACTGGATTACAGTTTAATGAATTGTGGTTATGGTTTTAATCCTCCGCTTAGTTTTGGAGCTCTGCCGGCGGTCGTGGCACAGTGGTCATGTGACTCGAGGGCTGGCCCCATGGGCTAGACCCCACCTGCCCCTGAAATACACATTGTTTAAACATAAATATATGTCGGTGCCTATGGATGTTAAGAACTATCCGTTAGGCGGGCTGGTAACATGTGCGGCTGTGTGGTGGGAGGTCGTGGGGTCGAACCTCAGTGCCTTTAAATTTGGGGGGGGGCACGTGGTGACCCTAGGCTGAACCATGTGTCCTCACCCAGTTGGCCCAAAAATGACCCAAAGAAACTTCGACACATCACCCACAATTCAGACCAGTGCCATGCTTCCACTTGGCAGATTACCATTCACCAAAGAAAATGCCAAACAAATTACCCTGCACAGTCAACATCTACAACCTGTTGACTAGGAATCTGACTGCCTTTTATTTTTTTATTTTTATTGTTTAGAAAAGAAGACAAAACTCATTATGGGAGCATACAAAGACCATTTTTTTGAAACGAGTGCGCCAGATTCATAATGACGAGCACTACACAGTCGTTCAGGTTCCGAGACAATCTGAGAAATTATGATTTTTTTAGTCGTAATATTCCAAATTAGCATTGCTAATTGGAATATTTCATTTTGTTTAATTTTGCCGCTTTAGCTAGAAATAATAAATAAAGTGAGAAATAAGAGGGGTCACCTCACTTTAGTCACCTCACTTTATAAAATAAAGTGTTTTCCTAGTTGATTGACGTTATAACTTAGAGAGGGGGCCTTGGGGGTCCACATGGGTATGAGGGGAGGCCTCACGCTGACCCAAGGTTAACTGCGCAGGCCAAGGAGAGTGAAGGACGCAGTCAAGGTTTTGGAGGGAGTTTAGCACTATAAAAGGTGGGGTTCTCACCTCATTTGGCATGGTTGATTTGATATTGATATTGAGAGCTAGACTTCTGTCTACTTCAGCACGCCGGTTGTTTAGTCGGTCTGCAGCACTGTTTAGTGCAACCGAGTGTCTCCGTGCGGAGATCTCACCCTTAGCCTCTGGGGACTTCGAGTGCCTGCCCTGGTAAGGTTATTTTCGAGCATCACCCTTCGCTCAGCAGTAATTTGGTGTGAATGTGGAGATTTGCGTAGGAGATACCCTTCTCAGCCGCGCAGATCCAGGGAGATGGGGACGTGCACTGCAGAGATAGACGGTATCCGGATAGGGAGGACGAGATAAGGGATACAACAACAGCCGATCCACGAGATCATGATGAGGACGCAGATCCGGGATAGGGAGGACGCAGATCCAAACAGATCTGTGCAAAGGGGACTCGTATCTCTGGATAGTGGAGGACGAGACCGGGATAGGGAGGACGGGACCCACCGTATCCATGGCAGAAGGGACTCAGATCCGGATAGGGAGGACGTTGCATCTAGCAGATCCAACACTTAGTGGAGGACACAGATCAGAGCAGGATTAGCTGTGGGATTTTGGCAGCGTTTTTCAGTGTTTCCAGCCCTGAGGAGTTTGGTTATCTCATCTGGAGGATTTGTGGTTAGATTCACCCCTTTTGCCAGCGTTTTCTTTGGCTTCTGCGCTGTCACTGGCAGAGACAGCGTTTTCATTGGTGAGGGTTTGATTGGTGGTGGAGCATCAGCTTCACGTTTTCTGGGGTTTGTCTGGAGGATTGAGATCGCCTACCTTTTCGCCTTTCAAATTTCAGCCCAAAGGTATTGCAAAGCAGTAGCCTTTCATAGTGCTTTTCTTTCAACAATGGGGACGTTCCCTAGTCATGTTTCATTCTTTGTTCTGAGAGGGTCTCCACTTGCCTAGGGCAAGGATAGGTGCACTCATTCTGATTATCTTGTACCCCTATATATGTATTCTCAGATTAATAAAATGGCTTAGTGTTCTGGCATTCTATGTGTACTTGTTCCATGTTCTGGTTCCGACATTTTGTTTTATATATCTGTCTGGCATATTTCTGTGTATTACTGGTTATTTCCCTTTGGGGAATATTACAGTGGTATCGTGAGCATAGATCCGGCTCATCTTGTGGTGCTAGCGGTCTATGACGCCGGGGATAACCCCTACATCTATCGGAAAGGAGCAGCCGAGAAGCTGAGAGTGGGTGGAAGTTTCCTTTCGGGGAAGTGATTCGATCGGGGAGCCACACGAGGCAGTTCGAGAGCGGAGCGGCTTTAGAAGGGCCTAGAAAGCGAGCGTAATCCAATGGAAGGTGATGATGTGAGGTTTAGAGAGATTCTCCATCACATGCGGGAGATGTCACGGAGACTCGTGGCCATGGAGATCGGTCGAAAAGAACTCCCTAGAGTTCTTCGGATCGATGAGGGATCACGGTATGTCTCGCCACGTACCGGTGCACGATGCTATTCCCATTGTGACGACACAGTACCCGCACGATCCACCATGCCCACATTCTTGCCGGAAGACATAGGGACGGGGAGTACGGGGGAGGTGCACGAGAGGGATAATCCGAGCACCCACGCGACCTACCATGCCTACCTTCCCGGTAGAGGACGAGGGGTCGACGCGACCAGAGAGAGTTGAGTCCGGCCGATGGGCGGCGCTTTCTGCGAGTATCGAGGCCTTCGGACGGGCATTCATGGATTCTCTCACCTTCGAGCGCTATCTCCATATTCGGTATGGCATCAAACCCCGTGATCGGCACGACGACGGGGGGCACGGACACCGCCGTGATGACCACGCGCGGCTAGTAGATTCCATTTGCCTACGTTTGATGGTTCATCAAACAATTCAAACGAAAGTCCGGGTGGAGAAGGCTGGACATCTATTTCCGGCTTAACCGGATGTCGGAGACGGAGGCCATTAAGGTGGCTACATTGCATTTAGAGGGTGAGGCTCGGGGACTCGGTGGTTTCATGGGATGGCGACACTCGGGCATTCCACGGTGACGACATATGCTGGGAGTTTACCGAGGGGGTGGTAGAGCGCTTTGACGGGGAGGGATCGGAGCGACATTTTGTTGAGCGACCAAGCTCAAACAGGACTTGGAGTGCGGAGGCATACATTTCGAGATTTCTTGAGGGTTTCGGTGATGGTACCGGACTTATCGGCGGCCGGATGGTTTATATGTTTGTGGAGGGGGCGCGAGCCACTTCGTGGCCTAGTCGGGTCGAACAAAGCCAAGCTACACTACGAGGATGCTATCGGTGGGACTCGAGACTTACGGGATGTCTTGCCCGAGACTCGGCCACCTTATCCCTAGGGAACGGACTTTCCGGCCCTAAAGGTAAGGACACGAGAGCTCCGCCTCCCAAGGCAAATCCGGGACGAGGGGCGGATTGATGATGAGGCCGGGAGAGAGGCCGAGCGGAAAGCGATTGTGCTTCACTTGCCGGGAGCCATGGGCACAGGGACACAAATGTGCGGGCGGGAAGGCACATTTCATGAGGGTCTTCTCAGGAGAGCGAGCGGAGAAGAGGATGAGGAGGATGATGAGGAGGCGGGGAGGTTGTTATGCGGCACGTAGTACCTTACCACCTCCACCACCCGCGACGAGGGCGGGGCATCGTCGCACCTCTTTCAGAGCTCTAGCCGCATTGCGAGGAGTCCCCAAGTATTTGACTCGCGCGTACGGGGGACGGTGCGCGGACGGCGGGATTTCGATCTTAGTCGATAGTGGGGCCACCCACAACTTCATTGATGCCGGATGGTTGAGCGGAGAGGCATGCGACGGAGGGCTTTGATGGGTTTTCCGTTTTGGTACCGAGGGGATCGAGACCATGGCATGTGCTCGCTATGTACTGAGTTATCGGTGACGATGGGCACTTACACATCGATCGGGATCACTTCTTTGTGGTGGACATCCCGGGACACCAACATGATATTGGGGGTTCGGTGGCTTATTACTCTAGGGGAAGGTCACGATGGATTGGAAGGCCCTAGAGATGGAGTGGGATGATCCCAAGACGGGGAAGCATGAGAAGATACGAGGGCGGGAACACATACCCACCGAGGCAGTGTCGGCACACGAGCATGGAGGCAACCTTCCGCAAGGGAGATGTAGAGTGGGTGGTAGAGTTGCGGGCTTCGGAGGTAGTGGATACGAGGCGGACAGTGCACTCCGATCTACGATCTATTCTCGACGAGATATGCGGTAGTTTTCGGGGGACATTCCCCCGAGACCGACCCACCGGATCGGGGGTTTGAGCACACGATCGAGCTCGAGCGGGGGATACGGGCTGTGATTACCACACCGTATAGGCATCCCAAGGCCTATCGGGACGAGATAGAGCGAGCCATTCGAGAGTTGCTAGCCCTTGGTCACATTCGGCCCGAGCACTAGTCCTTTTGCTTCTTCGATGAGTCTTTGGTGAAGAAGAAGGACTGACACATTACGCATGTGCATTGACTACGGGGGCTCGAACAAGAAGACCCCTGAAGAACGAGTACCCCATTCCCGGGATCGACGAGCTGATGGATGAGTTGAGAGGAGCACGGTTCTTCTCAAAGATTGATTTGAGATCCGGGTACCATCGGATACGCGTGAGGGAACAGGGACATTCCCAAGACCGCTTTCGGGTGTCATTATGGGCACTTTGAGTTTCGGTCATGCCATTTGGGTTGACCAATGCACCCGCTACTTTCCAGGTCTTGTATGAATCACATTTTCGGGGATCATCGAGAAAGTTTGTCTTTGGTTTTCTTTGATGACATCCTTATATACGAGCGGGACTTGGGAGGAGCATCTCCGGCATATTGAGACAGGTCTTGCACATTTTGGAGGAGCGACGGTTCTACGCCAAGCTCTCCAAGTGTGAGTTTGGGTTGACGGAGATGCATGTCTGGAACACATTATAGGAGTGGACGGGGTGAGAGTCCACGAGGAGAAAATCGAGGGCTATCGGGGACGGCGCGAGCCACGGAATTTGACTGGAGCTTCGGGGGTTTAGTGGTATCTGCACCTACTACAGGGGAGAGTTCGTCGAAGGGCTTCTCTCGGCTTGTTGCACCCCTCACGGATCGACGAGGAAGGGGCATTCGGTTGGTCGGAAATAGCACGGCGAGCTTTTGACAAGCTCAAGGAGGTGATGAGCGGTTGTCCGTATTAGCATTGCCGCATTTTACGCGACCCTTTGTCCTAGAGTGCGATGCATCGGGGAGAGGGGATTGGTGCGGTTTTGATGCGGGGACGGTCATCCGAGTTGCTTTCGAGAGCGAGAAGCTCCTTCCACACGAGAGGCTATATCCCATATACTGACAAGGAGATGCGGCCATCATGCATGCATTGGCCAAGTTACATAGCGTACACAGTGGGTGGCGGTCAGGGGTGAGACGGGATCATAACAACTTGAGGTACTTTCCCGGAGCGAGCGATACGGGAGACACAGCGGGAAGTGGATCGACAAGATCCGAGCCTATGACTTTGACATAGAGTATGTCAAGGGGAAGAATAACATGGTGGCGATGCCCTTTCTCGTAGGCCGGCCACGTTATCACTCATGAGCACAGACGCCCGGCGGAAGGCTCGACTGTGGTTGAGTACTCCAAAGATAGATTTGCATGCGAGGTTCGGATGGGCGAGGGTGGCGAGATAGCGAGTACAGGGGGTGGTCGATGAGGTCATCTATTACGAGGACGAGGGATCTTCTTGGTCGAGGGATCTCGGCTCGAAAGAAGATACTCCGAGCTTCACACGATTCTGCCATTGGCGGGCCATCGGGGATTCACCCAAGACATACGGGGGCCATCCAGGGAGAGATTTGCATGGAAGGGCCTCAAGGAGGACGTACTCTAGCATGTCGGGGAGTGCGAGGTTTGCCAGCGAAGCAAGGGAGAGATGAGTCATCCTGCGAGAGCTGCTGCGACCCTCTTCCCCATTCCGGAGGGGAAGTGGGAGAGCATATCGATGGACTTCATCACGGGGTTGCCCACGGTGCGGGGCAAGGATTGCATCTTCGTGGTAGTTGACCGGCTGACGAAGTATGCTCACTTTTCGCCATTTTCGGCCACATCACACGGCGGGACGGGTGGCGGAGTTATTCTTCGGGAGATTTTCGGATTGCATGGTCTGCAAGACCATTGTCGGCGACGAGGGACAACCGCTTTATGGGCATATTACGCGGGGAGCTCTTCCCGACTAGTGGGGGACGAGAATTGACACCGAGCACTATTTATCATCCCCAGACGGACGGACGATGACGGAGATAGTTAACAAGTGGGTGGAGGGCTACTTGCGTAACTACGTCGGTGGAGCATCGGCGAGCATGGCTGAAATGGCTACATTTGGGCGAAAGTGCTTGCTACAACACAACGCACCATATGTCCATCGGTATGACACCTTTCTATGCTTTGTATGGATATCATTCCTTATCTTTTGTGGACATGATGTTTGGTATTAGCAGGGGCTCCGCGAGCCAAGTTATGGATCCCAAGAGAGCCAAGACATCCTCCAGAGCTCTCAAGGACAACATAGCCACGGCACGAGAATCAGCAGAAGTTGTATGCTTTGATAAGGGTCGGGTGGAGAGACACTTTGAGGTAGGGGACTGGTCTACCCTACGGCTACGGGCCATACCGAGCGGTCTTCGCTCGCAGCGAAGGGCGGAGAAGCTAAAGCCTCGTTTTTATGGACCATACGGGGGTGATACGCGGGATCGGGCAGGGTTGCGTATGAGTTGGAGCTGCCCCAAAGGCGGCCGGATTCATAACATCTTTCATGTATCATGCTGAAAAAGGCACTTTGGGCCAGCATGTGACGAGCGCCGAGGAGCTACAGCCTACGGATGATGAGGGGCATACGGTGTTGCTGACCGGAGGCTATTATCGACACTAGGGAGAGGCAAGCGACGAGCGAGAAGATCGAGAGAATTCTTGGTGAGAATGGAAGAACTTGCCAGATGAGGATGCCACTTGGGAGGATGAGAGGATCTTACAACATCCATCACTTCAGTTGCTTGAGGACAAGCAACGTTTTGCCGGGGGAGACTGTAATATTCCAAATTAGCATTGCTAATTGGAATATTTCATTTTGTTTAATTTTGCCGCTTTAGCTAGAAATAATAAATAAAGTGAGAAATAAGAGGGGTCACCTCACTTTAGTCACCTCACTTTATAAAATAAAGTGTTTTCCTAGTTGATTGACGTTATAACTTAGAGAGGGGGCCTTGGGGGTCCACATGGGTATGAGGGGAGGCCTCACGCTGACCCAAGGTTAACTGCGCAGGCCAAGGAGAGTGAAGGACGCAGTCAAGGTTTTGGAGGGAGTTTAGCACTATAAAAGGTGGGGTTCTCACCTCATTTGGCATGCATGATTTGATATTGATATTGAGAGCTAGACTTCTGTCTGCTTCAGCACGCCGGTTGTTTAGTCGGTCTGCAGCACTGTTTAGTGCAACCGAGTGTCTCCGGTCGAAGATATCACCCTTAGCCTCGGGGGACTTCGAGTGCCTGCCCTGGTAAGGTTATTTTACGAGCATCACCCTTCGATTTCGGTGGTAATTTGCGGTAGTTTACGGTGGAGATTTGGCGAGAGGAGATACACCCTTCTTGAGTGCGCGGTCCGGGGAGATAGGACGCGGACCAAGAGAGATAGGACGCGAGATGCGGATAGGGAGGGCGCGAGATGCGGGTAGGGAGGACGCGGTCCGGCGGATCGAGCGAGAGGGACGCGGATGCGGATGAGACGCGGTCTGGATGGAGGATGCGGGTCGACCGAGTGTCCGAGGCAAGGGGACTCGGATGCCGATAGGGAGGATGCGGATGCGGATAGGGAGGACGCGGATCCAACGGATCCATGCGACTAGGGCTCGGATGCGGATAGGAAGGGACGCGGATCCGGCAGATCCAGTCAGGGAGGACGCAGATCTGATGAGCAGGGTCATTGTGTGGGGTTTTGGCAGCGTTTTTCAGTGTGTCCAGCCCTGAGGAGTTTGGTGATCTCATCTGGAGGATTTGTGGTTAGATCCACCCCTTCTTGCCAGCGTTTCATTTGGCTTCTGCGCTGTCACTAGCAGAGACAGCGTTCTCATTGGTGAGGGTTTGATTGGTGGTGGAGCTTCAGTTTCACATTCTCTGGGGGTTGTTTGGAGGATTGAGATCAGCCATCTGTCTAGTTTCCAGCTCATAGATCCAGTGCACTCCAGCAGCAGTCTTCATAGCAGTTCTTCAGCCAGCTAGAACGCTGTCCTTATTTGCAGCCATTGTTTGTCTGAGAGGGTCTCCACTTGCCTAGGGCAAGGATAGGTGCACTCATTCTGATTATCTTGTACTCCTATCTATGTGTTCTGAGATTAATAAAATGGCTTAGTATTCTGGCATTCTATGTGTACTTGATCTATTATCTGGTTCCAGCATTTGTTGTATGTATATCTGTCTGGCATATTTATGTGTATTACTGGTTATTTCCCTTTGAGGGATATTACATTAGCATAAAATTGAGTCCCTGATCATTCCTCCCCACTGGAAGATTTTGGACCCCAAAATATCATATTCAGTTGTTGAAGAGGTGAGGGTACAGTTCCCTCACCTTTCCAATTTCAATCCATTTGGCCTTTGAAGGATTTGTTCCTTTAAGCCCCACTCGAAGATAGTTGACACTTCCTCTTGTCGATGTCCTTCTCCTCCTGTCAAGTATGGTGTCTTGCTATAGATCAACAAAGAAATATGGAGAAAAATATTCAGTAGATGGCAGCTAAACATTCTCTCCTTGATCTTCAATCAAAGGAGGCTCATACAATCTCAAATTTTCAACATTAAAAACTAAATAAACTTTCATGTATGAAGGCAAATCAAGCTTGAAGGCATTGTTACCAATCTTTTCTAGAATTTTGAAAGGACCATAATGGATTGGTTTCATATTTTTACCTTCTCCTTGAAGCATTTCCTTACTAATATGAAGCCAAAATTCATCACCAACTTGAAACTTATGATCCACCCGATGTTTTCCATGCCTCACCTTGTACTTGCCTTGACTTTTCTCTAGTTGCTCTTGCACTGTTTGATGAATCAACTGAATTTTATCAATGAATTTCTTTTCTTTATATGATATGTCCATCGATAAATACCTATTTCCTAAAGATGAAATCCAGTGGTGACTTTGGCAAGTACCCAAGACACGCCTCAAATGGAAATGTTTGAATAGAAGAATGTTTTGCATGGTTGTAAGCATGCTGAATGTAATGCAACTGTTCATCCCACAACTTAGGATGTTTGCTGCAATATCCTCTAAGAAGATGAATGATTGTTCTATTAACCACCTCGTTTTGACCATCTATTTGTGGATGAAAGGTTGTACTCTTCTTCAACTTAGTGTCCATCAAGTCCCACAAACTTGACAAAAAATTCCCAACTAATCGAGAATCGTGATCCATTAAAATCGATGTAGGAAGCCAAAAATGAACCCAAACATTTTGAAAGAAAATATGAGCTATTTTTTCAGCCGTAACTTGATTTTTACATGGCATAAAAATACACATTTTTCTGAACCTTTCCACAACTACATACAAATAATCATGACCTGTTTTCGACAAAGGATGACCGCCTACAAAATCCATAGAGCTACTCTCCCATGGATGTGAAGGAACCAAGAGTGGTGTGTACAATCCTAGCTTCCTATTACTAGGCTTACTGACTGCACATAATGAACAACATTTAATAAAATGTGACACACTTTCAAGCATACGAGGCCAATAACAATACCTCTAAAGATTTGCCACTATTTTTCTTACACCAAAATGTCCTGCAATAAGAGGAGTTTATGCTTCCCTTATGACATTCACTCTCTCACCTCGTGGAATACAAAGCTTTCCCAAATGATACAACAAGTTATTATGAACATGATAATCTAATTCCTCAACTTGGCAACCTTGACTCAAGTTTGCATAAACATCCTTAAAGTCATTTTCAAAGCATATTGTTCAGTGTAACTTTCATGTAAAACGAAAGTATTCTTGAGTAAATTAGCTGCATTTATAATAGGCCTAGAAAGCATATCAACAACCTTGTTGTATATACCTTTCTTATACCTAATGACCAAGTGAAATTGTTGCAAGAATCCCATCCATCGAAAGTGCCTTGACTGGTGCAATTTGGTTTGCAATTGCAAGTATTGAAATGGTTGGTGATCAGTGTGAATGATGGTTTCCTTTCCCATCAAATAATGTTTCCATTTCTTCACACTTTGTACCAACGCATATAGCTCCTTGTCATATGTAGGACAATTTATCACTACACCATTAAAAAATTTTGAATGGAATGAAATAGGCTTACCATGTTCTAAAATAATTTCACCCATGGCATATCACTTGCATCTGTTTGAATCTCAAAAGGACGTCTCAAGTACGGTAATGCTAACATTGGGGATGAACTGATCTTCTTATTCAAAGAATCAAATGTTTTTTGCTTATTTTCTCCCCACTAGAAGACTTTCTTAATGCTTGCCAATGCATGTAACAGAGCTGAAATAGCAATGAATTACCTCCAATACTGTGTTGCCTCTAGAAAACTTCTTACCTCCATAACTGAGTTGGGTGTCGGCAAATTCACAATGACCTCAAATTTATAGGGGTTTATCTTCAACTCAATTCCTCCAACAATATGTCCCAAATACACTAAAGTAGTTTTAACAAATTCACATTTCGAAATCTTCAAGAACAATTTTTCTTTTATCAAGACATCAAGGACCTTGTTCACATGCATGACATGTTCTTCTCGTGATTTGATGAATATCAAAATATCATCTAAGTAGAAAATGAAAAACTCATCTAGAAATTTTCTTAATACATAATTCATAACTCTCATGAAAGTAGTTGGAGCATTGCAAAGACCAGAAGGCATAACAAGCCACTCAAACAATCCTTGTTTAGTTTTAAATGCGTTCTTTCATATGTCCTCTTGAACTATTATAACTTGATGATAACCACTTCTTAAATCTAAATTAGTGAAATAATTTGCATACCTCAAATGGTCAAGTAAATCATCAATCCTTGGGAGCAGATAATGATTCTTTATCGTAATTTTTTTGAGTGCTCGGAAATCCACACACATCTGCCATGTTCCATCCTTCTTTGGCACCAATACAATACATGACGAGGTAGATAGAAGAATGATACCTTTATTCAACAATTCTTGAATTTGATTCTTGATTTCTGCAATTTCTATTATCGACATGTGATACATGCCAATGTTAGGGAGTGGAACACCCTGTTGTAGTTGTATCTCATGTTGTATTCCCTTCTTGGGAGGTAACCCCTTTGGCTCTTGAAACATCTCACCATGTTGACTTACCACATCAAACAAATCAGATTCTAATCTATCATCATAACCTTCAAAAGATTCAAAATCTTTATCATTCTTTTGTTTGATCATAAGAAGCACAAAGTTTTTTCTTGAGTTTATTAGCCTCTTCATTTGCCCAACATTAAACAAATAGATCTTTAGCTTTTTGCGATGAAATATCACAATATATTCCACCCCATATTTGAATAAGTGGTACTTTTTTTCATGGCGATAGAGGACTGATTTCTTGTCATAGAGATGTGGGCTACCCAAAACAATTCCAGATATGTCAAGAAATATAATGTCTAACTCAACTTTATCAATAAAGTTTGTGGTAATTGAAAACCAAAAAATGCATTTTCTTGTAACTTGTAAATTTGTATCTTTGGTTATCCAACCCCATGGGTATGGCTTATGATGAGGTAAGGTTTCAATATTCAGCTTCTTGACTAAGTATTCGGAGATTAAGTTCGCTTGAGACCCACTATCAAATAGTGTCTCAATCTTTGTATGTTTTGATATCACTCTTACATCAAACATCTCTATTCTTGTTTCTTCATTTGGAGTGTTATTGTGACAATTTGAGGAACTAGTAATTGCCAGTGTTTTGCTGAAATCAAACCTACAGATAAGTATGTTTTCCCTAAGTGTGGTGGTCTCAATAAGAACAACAGAAAAATGAATAGATAAGGGAAGAGTACCTAATTGTAATCTGTTCGCTATTCCTCACCTCCCTTTCGTCACTTTCATCACTCTCAATCGAACTTAACTCGTTTTATTGGTACCTGCAATGGAAAATAGAAGATATAAAACAACATAAAGGCATATGATCTATACATGTTAAACAAATTGAATCGATTGCATTTGAAAATAAACATATAACATAATTGACACATGTATTAGGAAAGGAACACATGTCTTTATTATGAAGTAGATGGGGAAGTTACAACCAGTTGGATCGATTCGATGTCAACTTGCTCCAACTTCAGTCCCATCCTCATCAATCCAACATCATAAAATTACATGTAGACGACACCTCCAAGAGCTATGATCTCACCAACATAACTCTACTAATATAAATTCTTGCTCTCTTGTGGACTATGATCAATGCTCAATTTATAAGTAGTGAAGGTAGTTTGAAATTAATGAATCATTGAATGGCTTTTACAAAAATGGATGAATAGGTTTCCTTGTTCATGGGAATAGGAGGATAAGAGGTTCAATGGCTCCATGGTGTTCATATTCGAAGTTATCAGATGATATGATAGCTGGGACAACTTCTAGAAGCCACTAGAGGGTGGGAAGATTCCCAAAATCCAATGAACAATTCGCTGCCAGTCGACCAACACAATCTAAAGTAGGCCTAGATGCTCTGAAACGTAGCTTTACATGGGAGTAGATGCTCTGCAAATCTCTTACTGCAGTCTAAGGGTGCGTTGATGGCTCAATGGAACACTTTAACTAGCATTTAAGCATTGAAACTTTCATGAAGGAAAACCATCAATAGGATGACTTGTTTAGGGCATGTAGCAACTAACTTAGAGTATGATAGAACCTAATTGATACTAATATAGGTTTTGGGAGTGATGCCCAAATTGACTTGTAACACTATGTCTTATTTTCCCTTTGTGACCATGGCTGCAATTTTAGTCTCATCTCCCGAATCAGATCCAAGATCCTGTTGTGTTGTAGCGATTGTATTTTGTTTCCCCATGTTGTTGAATTTATTAGGCCTCAATTTTGGATGAAGTTTCCAACAGTGGGCTTCATCATGACCCTCTTTGGAACAATGAGTACATGTGGTTTTCTCCCCTTCTTTCTTAATGGATGTATTATTATTTTGTTTACCCTTGAAACCATTTCCTTTTTCACCACCCTTGAATGGTTTCTTTTTACCCTCATCTTGTACACTTTTCCCTCTTACCTCAAGGTGTGTAGTTTGCACACATACCTCATATAAAATAGTGGGATTAAACATGAGGATGATATGTTTCAGGTAACTATGAAATCCACCTATGTACTTCAACAAAGTTTCTTGGCTATGCAAATCAACTCCTAACATAAGAGCTATTTTCCTAAATTCATGAGTGTAATCTTGCACACTTTGACCTTTCAATTGTCTAAAATTTTTCCAACTTATAATAGATTTTTTCATGTAAGCTAGAGGATAAAATTTCCTTTTAATGGCAACAATAAAATTTGACCAAGACATTGAGGTCTTACCATCTTTCTTAATCTCCTCTTGTGTCTTTTCTTCCCACCATACAAGTGTCGATCCCTCCATTCTCAAGGAATCCAATTGAATATTTATGCCATCTTCTTGAAGGTTATGCATTATAAAATAAACCTCCAATTGATGAATCCAATTATGCATCTTCTCTGCATTCACTTCGCCATTATACATTGGAAGCTCAAATTTAACATCATGTTTAAGAAAGGGTGATTTACCAACTCCTTTTGAAGTATGTGTATGAACAAATGGAAGAGTTTTTGTAGTGGAAGATGATGATGAGGAAGGTGAAGTTGGCGGTGAGGATGATGGTGGAGTGGATGGTGGCTACTTACCATCTCCATGGAATCCTCCTCCTGGAGAACCCTCTCCTCTTGGAAGCCTTGAAATCTCTCCTTGCATCCTTACATTTCTTTCCTCATATAGGAATTTGACTATCTCAATCATATCAAAGAATGCCTTCCTAAATGATCTCTCATCTTCTGTCATGATAGGTTCTCCTTCATGAGACATTCTTATTGAAGACTCAACTTCAAATTGAGGATGTGCTGGTGTTGAAGACTTTGGAAACCTTGCCCTTGTTCCTCTTGAACGAACCAAAGGGTTCTCAACCAGCTTCCCTTCTCCTCTTTTGAGTTTTAACCTTGTAAGCATGACACAAACTTGCAAACAATTAGATCCATTCTTGCACAACAAAACCTAAATAACTTGAGCTCTGATACCAAAAATGATCTGAATGGAGTATGTTAGTGTTGTTGTGCTAATTACTTTTTCAAATTATGAATTCAATGTCTTATGTGTGCTTAAGGGTTGAAGTTCTCTTGAAAATTATCAAGTCTCATGAGTGATTTTCATGTCAATTTAGTGAGAAATTTAACATTAAAAACAAAGCTGAAAAACATCAAATAAAGTACAAAACATCACCATACATAACATTAATAGAGGTATTTGATGAAGGAGTTCACCCCTCTTGGGGTACATCTCCTTGGTCCAGCTTCCATGGCTTGGGCCTCTATATTATGATAAAATTGTCAAATTGAGCTATTTACAATGATATTTTTCTCCTATAACCTACTCCAATGAGTCTATAATGGCTCAAAATGGTCAGCTAGCCTCTTTCTATGCCTGAATTGGTCGAAAAATTCAAAAGTTATGACCATTTTAATTTTTCCTACTATTTATGCCCTAAACTAGCTAACTGCAACTAAAACTGGCAGTTCGCCGAATCTGGGGGTCCGACAAGTTAATCCAAAATTAATATTAAGTGGAAGTCTTCGCGCTAATTAAGCACAATTAAGTGCTAAATCCATGCTTAAATTAATCCATTTTTAAAACTTGGATTAGGCACTAATTAAACCAGATTACAGTTTAATAAATCATGGTTATGGTTTTAATCCTCCACTTAGTTCTGAAGCTCCGCCATCGGTCATGACACAGTGGTCATGCGACTCAGGGCCTGGCCCCACGGGGCTATCCCCCGCCTTCCCCTCCATACACATTGTTTAAACATAAATATATGTCGGCACCTATGGATGTTAAGGACTATCTTGTAGGTGAGTTGCTAACGCATGCAGATGTGTGATGGGAGGTCGCGGGGTCGAACCCTGTCGCCTCCAACCTGAATTGACTCAAAAAATTTATACCATATTTCAACTTGGGGGGGGGCATGTGGCGGCCCCAGGCTGCACCACGTGTCCTCACCCAGTTGGCCCAAAAATGACCCAATGAAACTTCAACACATCACCCATAATTCAGACTAGTGCCATGTTGTCACTCAAAAACTTACCATTCACCGAAGAAAATGAAAAACAAATGACCTTGCATAGTCAGCATGCCACGTCAGTAGTACGCACTACTAACTGGGCATCTAACTGTCATTTTTTTTTAAATTTTGCCTCTTTAGCGAAGCGGACATAAATCATTTTCAGGAGCATACAGAGACCATGTTTCGTGAAATGAAGTGCGCCAGATTCAGAACGAAGAGCACTACATGGTCGTTTAGGTTCTGAGACAATCTGAGAACTTTTATTTTTGAGCATAAAATTGAGCCCCTGATCAAGGATTCCAAAAATTCAAAAAACATCCTCTTAGGCTAAAAAATCCCCTTTTTCACCCACCCGCATGCCTTTTCCTACAACAAACATGTAGGCTGCAAGTCAATTTATTTAATAGACGTGCAGACTGCGTGTCTGTTGGATGACTGCGACAAGGTTGGGGGAAAGGTTGCGCGCCTGTTTGCAAAACAGACGCGTTGTTCACGTGCCCATTCTCATTACAGGCGCATGGAATACATGGTACATGACACTTTATCTGCAAGCTCATTCACACAACGACCCCACGAATTTTGACCTCTAAGCCACATAATAAGTTTGGATTATCAGCCAACACTTGCAGAGGCCCCATGGGTATCCCTGAGATACCAGTGGCAACTATGTCCCAGTAGTCCGCGCTGTCAAAAATTTATACCCTAAAAAAGGTCGTACAGGAAACCCCTGTACAACCTACCTAACCTAGCCTACCAAATTCTAACCTGTCTCTCCTTGTACGCTACAGAGGTGAACACGTTGAGCATAAAGGCAAGAAACAACTTCTAGAATAACTATGATCTCCCAAAATAGTAAGTGCAAATGACGTGGCATATGGTCCACTTTTCCCTATATATTGCCTTCTTTGTCATCGTCCATAGCCCAGTATAGGAGCTCAGGACCCCTGTTGTCAAAACTGTTAGAGACATAAGGATCATGACCACATCATCTTCATCATGGTACCTTGTTATGAAACCAACTCCAAAAATAGAAGAAAAGAGAGATCAAAGCCTTAGAAATCAACCACTTCGAGGGGGAAACCTCCTTTACATTACATAAATGAATAATTCTTGGATGATTCAAATGACAAAACCTCCTTCTATGTATAGGAGTCCATGGGGTCATAATATAATCCTGGCCGACTTAAGAATAATAAGCTAAGGGCCAACAATAAAAATAGTGGGGTTTTATGGGTAACAATGATAACAATATGGGGACTACAGAGGTACGACAATAAAAATAAGGGGGATACCCTACAACAATAAGGGACTACACTAGTAATATAGGGACCTAACATGCCCCTCTCCTTCAGAAAAGTGTTGTCCTCAACGCCTTGAGTAGCTCTGGATGCTTTTGTATAAAATTCTCATCCTCCCATGTGGAATCTTCAGTGGGTAAGTTCTTCCACTTGATGAGATACTATAAAATTGATCGATTTCGTAGTTGTCGAGTTCTTATTTCCATGACTACTTCAGGTTCCAATATAATTTTTCCTTCCTTGTGAATTTTTGGCAATATTGTTTGAACTGGAATATTTTCACCTATAACCTTCTTTAAGCACGAAACATGGAAAACGGGTGCACTCGAGAAGAAGTAGGAAGCTCCAATTTGTATTCCATAGTACCAATATTTTGCAACACCTTGTAAGAACCATATTACTTTGGCAATAATTTATTATCCTTCTTATCTTGCTTGAGTGAAATTTGTTTGTATTGTTGTAGCTGTAAAAATACCCAGTCTCCTACATCAAAACTTCTCTCACTGCGATGTTGATCTGCCTGTTGTTTCATTCGACTTTGTGCCAAATTTAGGGTATCCTTTAAGAGTTTGAGAACTTGTTGTTGATGCTCGATGTGATCTTCCACTATTTGAACCTTAGAGTTTTATCCTAAAGATGATGTGATGGACGGTGGATGATATCCATAAAGTGCCATAAATGGGGTCATTTTTTCTGTAGTATGGAAGGAAGTTTTATACCACCATTCAACCACTTGACCCATTGTGTTTGTTTATCAGATACAAAACAACGAAGATATCCTTCCAAACAATTGTTCACTACCTCAGTTTTACCATCGAATTGAGGATGATAAGATGAAATATGGGCTAGTTGAGTACCCAAACAAGAAAATAATTTTTTCCAAAAAATTCCAGTGAAAATGGGATCTCTATTGCTTACAATAATCTTTGGGTTTCCATGTAGCTTTTGAATTGTTTCTATAAATGCAGTAGCAAATTTACTTGCTTTAAATGGATGAGATAATTCACAAAAGTGTTCATACTTGGTAAGTCTATCAACTACCACCATGATGACACTCTTTCCTTCGGACTTAGGTAAACCTCTTTCCAATGAAACCTCCTCCCAATGTTGAATTAGAATGGGTAAAGGTTGTAGCAGACCCAGGGCCTTAATTGTCTCAACTTTATTTTGATAGAAAACCAAACATTCTACCACAAACTTCTGAATATCAGATTTAAGGCCATCACAAAAAAATTCTTTCTTCACCCTGTGGTAATTTTTAAAAAATCCCGAGTGTCCTCCAACGGGAGAGGTGTGCAATTCCAAAATTATATTTTGTTTTATGTAATATTCCTACATTAGCATGCAGCTAATTAGAATATTAATTTTTTCTCTAAACACATAGCTAGATGAATAAATGGGTAGGGAGGCCCATAAATATTTTTAGCAGCAATAAAATCCCTCTTAATGGGGAAAGGGATCATATTCATAGCTGGATAAAACACCTTCATGTGTGAACAAGGCTAAATGCATGTGGACAAAGTCAAGTTTGACCAAGTCAACAAAGCTAGTATGGAGGATGTGGAACATTAATGAAGATAACTCAATGGGAATATGGATCTGTTTAGATAGTTGGAATAAAGCCACCTTGAGTGTGGAAGAAGACATTGCATGGAGATCCAGTCAAGATTGACCAAATCTATTAGCACTGTTATGGAGGAGTGGTATTGATGATGGAACAACGCAGTTTTGGATGGAGATTCATTGCATGAAGATGGAAACCATAATGAGTGGGATCAAAGGTGAGAAGGCTCACATTGTTTATAAGGAGGAGGATGGTAGCCATATGGGGTTAGCTTATGATTATGATTTTCTGAATATATGGTCTGTTTAGACATATTTCTTTCTTTGGTTGTTTAGCTGAGATAGAGTGTTGTTTAGCACAAGGTCTTCCTATTTAGGAATTCCTTCTCTTTCCTTGAGAGGCCGCTTGGAGGAGTCTTGCACCATATTTTCCACTATCTAGATTGAGGCCAAGCTTCATCATCCCTTTACAGCGTAGATCCTGTTGAGGGTTTCACTGTTTCAGTAAGCTGCAGCAAGTGGAGGCTAGATCTTCAGATCTAGGAAATTTCAGTGGAGGAGGATTCTACTCCATTGAGAAGACAATATTGGAAGAGTTGAGCTTCATTTTAATATCTTGGCTGCAGGCCAACAATATTTCTAAAGGAGCAGTTGCATGGTGATTCAGTGCACCATTTGGAGAGTTGATTTGCTAGGTGTTGGGGATCTGCCCTTCACTTTGGAGATCTTTTGGAGGAGATCAGTTTACTGTTTATATCAGATCAGATCCACTTTCCAAATCTAAATATTTCCATAGATTTGCAGTCTTAGATCTCAGATCTACACTTTGTACATGGTGTTTTGTTGAAAACCCCAAGGGGGATTGATAAATGAGCTTGTATTATGCATAGATCTGCTATAGATCTAAATTTTTGTCCACATAATTTCTCTAGACTTTATGTACAACCTACTGCTATTGCAGAGGTAATAAAATAACTGTTGATCAACGGTTGTCATTGATGTCAACCCAAGCAGCACCAGGGGCTACCCCAATATTGCATGGAAATTTTTACCTACCAAATTAATATATTCTGGGTCAAGAATGCTTTTCACGGTTTCTACTTGTCAAGATGTTTCCATTGATATATGGCACGCCACGTAATTCTTCACGGTTTGAGAGATATTAATGTTTGAAGTTTGTAACCCCAGTTAGTGGGCTAAAACCCCATGGGGTTGTGGCGTGGGTCATTGAAAAGTCATAATTAATATTTTTTAAGCTCCTAAAGTCCCTCCCACATTCACTTGTTGAAGCCCCTCTCAACCTAAGCATTTATATAAATTGTGATCCTCATATCCTCCTCATGTAGGGATTTTGCTATCTGAAACAGGTCATCGTGGAATTTTCGCTCTACCTTTTTTTCTACGAAGGTTCAGAAGTTGAAATTTTTATGAGGCAAAGCCAAACTCCTGAGTAAGCTCCTATACAAATTTCAAAGCAAGGTGCGCAATATTTCCAAAGATATGATCTGTGGAAGTCAGTGTTTTTGCAAGCTCTTGAAATTCATCTCAAAGAAGTGACCTTGGTAAAATCGTCATAACTCTCTCATTGAGTATCGGATTGAAATTATTTAAAAAGAAGTAGATAGTGCTCGGACTGTAGGTTTTTATCTATCAATTTTAGAGACAAATGAAGAAACAGTGACACGTGGTACACCGTACAAGTTCTCTCTATTGAAACAATCCATAATTAAGGCATTGTGAGAGATTGGGCATAACTATCACTTGAAGAATCAAAATTGGGTCAGACCTATGGCATTGGAAAGATGACTCAGAGGACTACTACATGGCCGAAAATCACATATTGGGGATCTGAAATAACAAAGATACACCAGATTCAATATCGAGCTCCTAGAAGGCAAGAAAAAGCTATATCATGTGTTGTTAAGGGCTGCAAAGGACCAGACTTTCTAGGGAAGCAAAGCAAAGCAAGGTGCAGCAGAGGGTAGCATGACAAGAGCAGCAACCAAGGTGCAGAATAGCAGAAATAATTTCATCACATGAAGTCTTCAAGTGGGCAGCACTGCATACAGTCATTGTAAAGGTATCATTGTACTAAGTCATTGTAAATACATTATTGTAAAAATTGTACTAGTGTCTATCTGCCAAGAGTTGAAGAGTTAGTGTCGGGAGGTCTAGGATCATCATTAGGTGGTTGTGTCATAGTTGGGGTTATAGTCTAGTGTGTATTATTCTTCTACATCATTCTATATCATTGTAAAGTGGACCATTTTCCCTGGTATGGGAGTTCATTCTTCTTTATTCTTCTATAGGGTGGTAGGGTGGCGCTAGGGTGAGTTGTAGCTCATTGGGTGTTGGGGAATCCGTTCAGTTGAATACTGAAGAATCTCGAGTGTTGTTTTATCACTCTAGTAAATTATTAAGTTGTGGGATTTTGGATTTAAGTCAAAGAACTCTAGAGGTAACCACAAACCTACTTCAAATTCTAGGATCTAGCCTTCCTAGGGTTCAGAGAGGGCTCTCTCTTTAAAGTTTAACTTTGTTTTAATTTGTGAATATTAGACTAGTTATGAAAGTACAATTTGGTTTTGGTTTAAAGGGTTTGGTGGGAAAAAATCACTTGGAGGTAAGATAGAGAGAAATCTACTTGTCCATTGGGCTATATCTGAGTACCAAGGTGAATCTAGAAAGCCTTCACTGATCATTGGAGTTGCCATTTCTTCCTGGTCATCAACTTGAGCAATAAAATTTATATCTAGTGCATTGCAATTAGATTCAGCCATTAATTTGGCTAATCCTTGTCCTTTAATGAGTTTTTTGGGTTTAATTTCTGTGTCATATTCTAGGATAGTGGCAATCCACTTACCTCTTCTTCCATCAGGACCATCCTAAGTAAGAATGTCTTTTACTACAGAATTAGGGACATAGGAAATTATGTGGGAATAGAGAATATAAACTTTGAAGTCTTTGATGGCCTTAACCAAATCTAAGGCTTGTTTCTAAATTATGTTATATTTCAAAGGAGAATCTCTAAGGGTATTACTGAAAAAATCTATAGGTTTTTCAAATCCTTAATCATTCTTCTACAATAAAACTGCAACAATGGTATTCTCTAAAGCAAATGAAAAAATTATAAAATATTTTTTGAAATCAAGACTGATTAAGACTGGTGTTTTAGTTAAAGCTTGCTTTATGGATTCAAATGATTGTTTGGCTTCAACAGTCCATTTTAGAATTGAGTCTTTTTTGAGCATGTTGTTTAGTTCTCTAATGATTTCAGCTAAGTTTGAAATAAATCTTCTTAAAAAATTTATCTTACCTAATAAAGCTTGTAATTCTTTGATATTTCTAGGTGGACTGATGTTCAGAATTGCTTCTATCCTAGCAGGATTAATTCTAATTCCTTCTTTTGAGATTATATGTCCTAGTAACTTACCTTCCTTTAATCCAAATAGAATTTTCTTGGGATTTAGAGAGATGCCAAATTTCCTACATTTAATGAAAACTTGTTTCAAATGATCCAAATGTTCATTATTTGTTTTGGAAAAAACAGTGATGTCATCTCAATAAATTATTAGAAAATCATGAATTTCCTTTGCAAAGACTATGTCCATAGCCCTTTGAAAGGTTGCCTCCGTATTCATCAATCCAAAAGGCATTTTTACATACATAAAAGTGCCCCAAGGAGTGGTGAAGGTTGTTTTAGCCTAATCTTCTTCTTGGACTAGGATTTGGTTATATCTTGAAAAGCCATTTAACAAAGAAATCCTTGTAGAACCTACTACCCTTTGTAATATATGGTCCATCTTAGGTAAAGGGTAATTATCCTTTAAGGATACTTTGTTAAGATTTCCAAAGTCAACACACAATCTAATTTCACCTGTTTTCTTTCTAGTGGGAACTAGGTTTGAAACCCAATCAGAGTATATGATTGGTGCAATGATCTGGGCATCATACATTCTCTTAACTTCCTTTTCTATCAAAGGTAATAGTACAGGCTTAATTCTCCTCAAATTTTGTTTGAATGGTTTTTAATCCTCTTTTATTGGAATATTGTGTTGGATTATGTTTGTATCATAAGATTTTAAATCTTCATAACTCCAAGCAAACACATCCTGATATTCCTTTAAAAGTTCAATATATTTATCATTTTCTTCTTGAGGTAAACTTTTGGAAAGTTTTATCGTTTTTGGTTTTAATTTTGTCCCAATATTACATTCCTCAATATCAGACCTAACTGGCTCCATTTTTGGCTTTTTAGGCACATCATTGGAGTCAAAGAGATCTTCCAAAGGGGTTAAACCTTTAGGCAAAAAATTATCTTTGAGATCTAACATGTCAATTTCTTCTTTCATGATTTCTTCAATATCTATCTCTCTAAGCTATCTATGTCAGATTGACTAGTAGGTTTATCAAATTTATGTACATCTATGTTATCTATTTCACAATCCAAATCTGAATCTATATTACAGTTTGTATCTATTTTACAGTTTTGAAATTATCCTTCATTGTTTAAGAAATGGTAAATCTGTTCATCCTGAGAGAAAATCTGCCAATACTTGAGGTTATCTGGAATTATTGCTCTATATTTAACCTCAGAAGTGTACCTGTGTGTTGGTTGGAATGCTAAATTGCATGTACTAGCAAAATTTGCTAGGCAGTGTGCTTGAGTATTTTGTTTTCTAGGTATAGCAGCAAATTTGCATTCCAATAGATCATCAGTTAAATATGTCACTGTGTCTCTGTATCTGGCAAGTCTAGGGTTATAAACAGAATATACTACATTTATTTGGTTTATGATTAATTATGAATCTCCCATGATTAGTATTCTTTTTCCTCCTAAGTTTCTAATGATCTGGAGGCCTAGAATGAGTGCCTCATACTCAGCCATATTGTTGGTACATTTGAAGTTGAGTCTGAAGGCATGTCCTTCTGAGTGATTAGTCTCCATGTTTGTAATCCATACTCCTGCTCCTGATCCTAATTTGTTTACAGAACCATCAAAGTCTAAGTGCCAAAGGGATTCATGAAAGATGTTGTCATTGTTTGGTGTTGGATTTTTATCAATCAGTTCAGTTTGGATTTCATTATTCTCAGAGTTACATAAGATAAAAGAGTCCAAGTCAGTTGGTGTAGAATAAATAGGATAATTTATAGATCTTTCAGCACTACTGACCATGAATTTCATCAATGTTTCCCTATATATCTTTTTAGGCTGACCAAACACTGATATAGTAGCATAACTCATGTCTAATTGTAGAGATCCCTGCAACTTTGCTCCCCATGAGCGAGAAAGTAGCATACCATATTTAGGTGGGATATCAACTACTACAATGTCCATTAATATACTCTTACCAGGGTACTGAACTAATGTCACACATAAGTCTTTGATTAATCCTAAGCACTTAACTTTGCTAGAGTCAAATGAAAACAAATCTTTGTAAGGCCTGGTTATTTCTAGATTAAGAGTTTCCATTATAGCTTTAGGCATTAAATTATGGGAAGCTCCTGAATCTAGCATAGCGTTATGGAGAATTTGATCATGAATGGTAAGACTAATATAAAAGGGAGGTACTGATCCATCTGCACGCTTTCCATTCACATCAGGGCCAAAGATCAACTCTGGTTGATCATCATTCAAATTAATTGCATCTTCACCATCATTCATATTCAGTGTTTCGGTTATGGTTGATTTGTTTAAGTCATTTTTTACCAATTATGTTAAAGGAATGTGTATTTTTAACTTAGAAATTTCATTCTGAATATTAAATGAGGGTTGAGATTTACTAATTTGAACTAATTCATCTTTAGTAACTGTAATTTGACTTGGTTTTTCTTGAGTTTCTACAGTTGTATTTCTATCTTCAATTTTTTTGACATTCTCTGTCTGCGTTTCCTGAGTTTTACTGCTTTTAACCTTCTTTTCAGAGACTGTCTGTGTAGCAATAGAAGTTTTATCAGACTTAGAATTATCATCAGGTTTTCTTGAATTATCAGTTTTTGGATATAATTATTTAGGATCAGCAGAAGGTGTTTTTGGATCTAAATTTACTGATTTAATAGAGTTAGAAGCTTTTGCTACAACAGATTTATGTGTGTCTTTTGAGGCTTGATCCACTTCATCAGTGATATCAACAATTTTAGGACTAGAAATGTTTTGGGGAGAATTGGAGCTTTTCTTGTTTTCCCTTGGGAGAATTTGCAAAAATTTTGTTTTTGGTGCTTCTACCTTTTTCTTATTTTGATTTTGGGAATTGTTTTTGGTTGAAGAATCATTGTTTTTCTTGTGTCTAAGGTTATACTGACTATGTATTTCATTTATGGCAAAGTCATAACCTTGTTTATAGTCAAAGGATTCACTGGACTCTAATTTGAGTTGTTGAAGCTCAAATAGTTCCTGATCTTCCTGAGTGAGGGAAATTGTATTGTTTTCATCTATTCCCATTAGATGATTGATGTCATCCTCATCTTCATCATTATTCTGAGAAATTTTAGCATAGTTCTCTTGGAATGGTGGCCTTATTGTTTGGTCTGGGCCTGTTTCTTTTGCTTTTCCCTGATTTATGTTTTTTTTAAGTTGGGATTTCTTATCTATTGTTGATTATCCCAGTGGGGTATTTTTTCTATATTATCTAGTCTATCCATAATTATTTCTAAGGTTTTGGCTAAGCTATCTATTTTTGCATCTGAATTTGAATTTTCTTCTTTGATAGTCACCCTTCTTTCATTTCTGAGTCTAGCTTTTTTAGCTAATATGTTTATTTCTACACTAACAACATCTAATTGCATTTTTTCTAAGGTGGCTGCATCTTATCCCTTAATTGATAAGCCATATCTGCATCAAATCCATTAGGGAATTTGAGCAGAACAAAATAAGGAGTAGGTTTAAGAGTTGTAGGAATAGAATTATAGATACTATTATACCTATTGCAGTAATCTTGAACTGACTCAGTTGGGGATATTTTTAATGCATCAAATTCAGATAAAATTTGAAGAGGGTTCTTTTTCTTTTCCCATTTATTCAAAAACATTGTGAAAAATATAGATAAATTAGTTATGCTACCAGCAGCTTGATCTTTAAACCATTTATTTACTTCTCTAGTCAAAGTTTGAGCAAACAATCTCATTTTAAAATCTGAGTCATCTATTTCATAAATTTCAAAGAAATCTGTGACTTTAGTTATGTGTTCCTGAGCAGTATAATGTGTAGTACCATCAAACAGTGGTATTTTGTTTTGATAATCTTGAGGCATGTCATGCAACTGTTGAGGTAAGACAAGGGGAGCATATCTAGCAGCCATGGTTAAAAGTTTAGTTTGACTAGAAGATATAGTAAAAGAACTTGGAGCTGTGCTGGAAATGATAGCCGATGAATTGAAAACTGTATCAGAAGTGCTGGGAAATGATATTGGGATATGAGTGGAACTATTAGGAAATGAGAATGATGAATTTGCAAAATCAGAAGGTAAACTAGTGGATTCAGTGGATGGTGGAAAAAGTATTCTAGGCTGCAAAGGCAGTCTAGGGATAAATAGGTTTGTGGATGAGTTGGGAGTGGTATTTATATATGATGTAATAGCATACAGAGATGAATCTGCATCTGGTATTATTGTGGTGTGTAACTGAGAAACTGGAGGTTTGTTTGTATAAGTCAAAAAATTAGCTAATTCAATAGCCTCATCAATATCCTTAAGAATTGTAACATTAATTTCTTCAACTTTAGTCTGATATTCAACTTTCTTTGATTTAGATCTTGTTGTAATAATTTCCTGTTTTGTATTCAAGAATGAAACAAAAGGAGGGTCTACAACAATAGTTTTAAAATCATTTTCAAATTTGCTTTTAAATAAGGAATGCTCAAATTTCAGATCAAAATCAATATCTTGCAAACTAACTAATTCTTGAGGTAATGAATTGACTCTTATTAATGATACTTCATCTTCTAAGTTTTCTGTTTGTTTTTCCTTTTCTCCAATTCGGTCTGGGTTTTCTACTATGACAACAGGTTTAGGATCAGGGTTAGACCTGGTATAGTAGGTTTTCCTAGAAGCCAGAATTACAATTTTTCAATACCCACAACCTATAAAATAATCTTGAAATAAAAATGTGAATAAAATAATTTTCCTTCAAGACAATTTTATGACTGAGGATTGGTTAAGTCCCTAGTGGAGTCGCCAGTATGTTATCACTCTAGTAAATTCTTATGTTGTGGGATTTTGGATTTAAGTCAAAGAACTCTAGAGGTAACCACAAACCTACTTCAAACTCTAGGATCTATCCTTCCTAGGGTTCAGAGAGGGCTCTCTCTTTAAAGTTTAACTTTGTTTTAATTTGTGAATATTAGGTTGGTTATGAAAGTACAATTTGGTTTTGGTTTAAAGGGTTTGGTGGGAAAAAATCACTTGGAGGTACTATAGAGAGAAATCTGCTTTTCCATTGGGCTATGGAGTCTAAATCAAGCTAGCAGCACTAGAAATCAAGGCCAAAAAGGTACACATATATTCAGGGCAATATAGATAACCCTCAGAGATTTGGGAAAGTGGTTTTTTGTGAGGTGGTATGATCGGGATAAAGGGCACTTAAGGATCCTTTGATCCGGAAAATGGAAGTAGGAGGCAGAGGTCAAATGGGAGAAGGATAAATTAAGGGCTCCTTACACCGGAAATCAGAAGAAAACATTAAAATGGCAACTAGTTAAAGATAGGGAGCACTTGACTAATCTTGTAGTAATACTCCTAGTTACACATTCAGACAAAACAAACATTAAATGAATGCATGAAACTTAGAAAAGGAAACAATGACAAGTAGGAAGTACTTCACTCATCATCTTATCACAGGGATCATGAATTATGATACCAGTCAGCTTGTCCAGTCAGCTACTTCGAATTCAAACACACAATAACCTCCAATGTTCAACAAAATGTCTATAATAAGTCTAGCAATTTTATTCCACCCGAATACTTCTGAAATTGAAGTATTTATACAAAAATTATTACAAATATCCTAGAAGAGTTCTAGGAATAACTTTAGGAAAAAGAAAATATCATTATATAATAAAAGGGACAGTTTCTTAACAAACTAGCAAGCTGTCCTCTTTTATCCAAAATAAATAGAAATATTTTGCTAACAAGGAGCTTTTGGCTGCCTATGTGTCCTGCTTGCTGGCTGTTAGATATTTTCATGCATTTGACTTGCCTTCACTGATACTCTTTCTTGTTGATACTCTTTAACCTGATGCTCTATAACGTTGATACTCTTTGACCATTAGTTTTACTGTTTTACTGCTGTAAAATTATCTTTTAGCAGTAAAAATCAGCAAATTGTCTTTTCATTTTATCTCTCTTTTGACTGTATTTAGGTAATTTTTTTACTGTTTTTACCTTCCATCTTTACATCAAATCTGTGAAAGTCTGCCACTCTTCTGTTTTTGGAATTTGGACATTTTTCAGCTTCCTTAAGTTTTCATCAGCCTCTGTGTATCTTGCAAAAGTAGGCTTGATGACAAAGAGGTGCTTAATTTCATGCTATAGAAAAAATAAATCCTCAACATACTAAAGTAAAACTTTGCCTGTAGGAGTGCCTTGTGCTAGTGGCTTGTTTACTTGCTCTTTAGCGAACTTCCTGATATTTTTGTCATAGTCCTTCTGTGGCATAAGCTTTTCATTGAACACATGTATGTCCGGTAAGCCTTTATGTCTGAGATTTGTATACTTTACCATAAATCTAGTTATGGCAAGGTTCATTGTTTCACTCTTTTCTTAAAGATTGTTCATTAAGCTCTTTTTAGTGACAACCTTCTTGATTTTCAAGATTGTCTCCTGTTTGATATTTGCAATTCTTCAAGTTCCTCCCTGTTCTTGCTGTTTAGAAATGTAATGAGTTTTAAAGCCTGTGCAGGCTTATCAGTCAACTCATATTTTGTCCTTTGTATCTCTGTTTGGGCCGATAATAACAATTCTTTCTGCTCATATATAACTTGAATTGAAGGCCATTGATTGTGAATGGCTTCAATTATGTTAGTCCTGAGATGATTTTTAATGTATGAGATCTGCTCTGTGAAAGTCAATTATTTTTATAAATTCTTGAGCTTCTCTCCCAATCTAATTGCTTTCTGATCATGAGTTTTGGCATTGACCTGAATTGTCTTATTTTCCCTCTCAAGATTTTCAATCATCTTATTCAGTCTGTTTATTTCATCTGTCTTTAAAAACATTTCTTCCATGGCTTTAACAATTTGGCTAGCTTCATATTTTTGTTGTATATTTGTGGTAGAAGAGTCTGTAGCTGAAATGGTGGCTGAAGTCACTGGCACTGCAGTTGCCAGTGGGCCCTTTGGTGTTAATTTATCTCCTAAAGTAGAGGGCACTGCTGTAGTAATCATTGGGATGACTGTATGAATTGTAGGAATTTCTGGCTCTTTTACAGTCTCTTTCTCTTGGACAAGCTGGTCCATTTGTGTTTCCATCTCCTTGATTTGTGTTGTCAATTTAAGTATGAGCTCCATCATTTCTTCTTTTTCACTTTGATCCTAGAGGATTTCCTTTGTTTGTAGATGCTCACTTTGAGGAAGCTTGAGTTGTTTCCTCAAAGCTGCTATGTCTTCATTCTTTTTCTTGACCAATAGTTCTGCTGCTTGGATATTTGAGGGATCATATCCCACCTGTAAAACTAGTTCCTCTAAGGCTTTGATCCTTAGGTCCTTGGCATAAAGTGATGCTTTATTCATATTCATCTGATCTTGCATATTAAGTATGGTATTTTGAATTTTATTGGCACTCATTTCTTTGGTTGCCACTGTAGAATACAGCATTTCAGAGGTCTGTCTGTGGAACCCAATCTGGTCTAACTCATGAATATTCTCTGTGTCTACCCCAAGGTCCACCTTTTTATAGTCTGATATTGTTTTGGGTGTTGAGGTAGTAGGCTGTAAAAATGACATCATCATTTTATCGATGGAATAGTCAAATGCTGATAATAACCTATTCTGATTTCCAGGCTTCTGCTTCAAGAATTGAGAATATATTTTCATCTTTAATTCCTCATTCTTCTGCTTAATTAGCTTATACCTCTCTTTGATGTCCAAGTCCTTTTCCTCAACTGGCTGTGAAGAAGAGGCTTCCATGTTATGTTGCTTCTCAATCATCTGTGTGTCATTCTGGTTTACTGGTGTTTTCTTTTGAATTTCCATAAGTGTTTCATTGATTATGGTTGTTTCCATATCATCATTGGTCAATGGAGCATCTGTCTCATCAATATCAATTGTTACTTTCTTCTTATCAACTGAACTGAGCTTAGGCCTTTTGTTATAAATTAATTTAAATTTGATCTCATTTGTTGTCTCTGCTGTGTAACCTCCTTCTTCTCTGACTCTTTTTTATGTTTCTGGTTGTTTGACAACTTCCAAAGTTGGTGTTGTTCCTGTTTGGCTTGTTGTCTCTATCAAGGTGTTTTCACTCCATTCAATTTGATTGGAAAACTTTTCTAGTTCAGGTTTTGACTCATGGATAAAGGGTGTTAGTTTACATTTGACCCTTAGTTTGCTTAAGATCCCTTGTGCATCATAATTCCATGGAAAACTCTCATAAAATCTGAACTCTAATAATTTCTTTGTTATTTTCTTTTCTGCATCTCTGTGGTTGATTATAAATGGCCCAACTTGATTCTTTAACTTAAATTGGGTCTTCTTCTTGGCTGCCATAAAGTTAATTGAATCCAAATTGATAATTTGCCTAAGATATTCAAGTGCAAAAATTATCATACATACATGTTTAGGAAACTTGTATGGTAACAAGTTTGATCCAAAAATTCTTAGTTCTGTAAGTTTTTCATAGAGGTACCAATCTCCAACTTTGTTTTTCTTTGAAACCTGCAATATTCTTTTAATTTCTTCACTGATCCTAGGCTATTTTGATTTGTTTAATATGCTCATTGTTGGATGCAAAAATAGTTCTGAAAATTTTGAATAAATGGAATCACTGGATTCTTTTCTCAATAATGAAGTCCAAAAGATAATTGATAGAGGTTTTCCCTCTACATCCATCTTTTGCAAAGAAACTAGAAATTTGCCTACTTGAGAGAATAAAAACAAATCGAAAAGATAAGATGAATATCTAAAAACTCCTTCTGTGGGTAATTTAGTCAACTAGTGGTAGTGGATGGTATCTGCTAAGAAACTATCATAGTCAAAGATGACTAATGGAGGTTGATCAGGAGACATGGTGGACAAGAAACAAAGAATAGATTCATCAGTATACTCATCTGTAAAATATCCAAGGATAAAAGATAGCATAGAGATAATATGTCCAGAACCTTCGGAAAATTTAGCTGTGGAGTATAGAGGATTTATCTTTGGAATATCAACATGAGAAGGCATAAAATTATAAAAGATCATAAACCTTTTAGGGAAATCTAGGCCAAGGTATAACTGAGTTAAGGCCTCTATAGAGAAGGGCACTGCCTGGGGATCAGGTTGTAATTGAAGCATTTAATTAATTCACTGGGCTGTAATGGTAAAAAGTATTTCTTTTTCTGCATTTACTATAGCCCTTTGATTTGGCTCATAGTATTTTTGACAAATTCTGATGAGTTCTTGACTAGGATGAGTCAATGGGACTATATACTTAGGCAAATAGGTCTCCCAAATTGGAATATCATCTTTGTCTAGATATTTTTCATAAAACCAGTTGTGTATATCTAGCAAATTAAACTCAATAATAGGGTCTGCAATTTTATAGTCAAGGTCAGTCAAAGGAATGTTTTCAGCAGCAACCACAGGTGGTTGAAGGGGGTTTACTGTTGTATCAGATTTGGCAGTGATGGCTGGGGTAGGCTTACGGGCTTTGGATCCCTTAGATTCAGGTGTTTTGGATCCTTTAGGTCTGCTTGTGCTTTGTTTCTTAGGAATTTTGGGTAACTACTGCAAGATTAGACTGTTTGCAGGAGTTTTTATTTTAACAGAGAGGAAACTGAGCAATTTAGGTTAAGGATGACTCCTTTTGGGATTTTTGCTCAATTAAGTTTATCTGAGGATGTAAAACTGGCATAAAATAGAAAACAAGGGTTTTATGAGTAGGTTTGATTGAAAAAATGGGTTTTCAAGGTAATTCATAGTTTTTAGTTATTTAGATCCTTAAATTTTATCTTTAGACTGTGAAATTTGAGGAATTTGGCTTTAAAAAGGCTTTGCAATAGAAAACAGGGTTTCCTGGGAAAATTTTGCCAGGGTTTGGCCTATTTTTTGGTATTTTTAGGAAGTTTGTTTCAATGAATTATTCAATAAAAATGGGTTGGTTCTCTTAAAGATGGTTTAAACTTCGATTTACAGGTTTCAATTTTGAGAAAAATACCTTTTTGTAGGTATCCGGCTCTGAAAAGGATTTCTGAGGTTTTTAGTTGAAATTCTGGCTTCAGCAGTTTGTCTGGAGCGGTGCACAGCTACTCAATCAGTCTTCAGAGGTTTAATTCTGATAACTGCAAAGGTTTTGGGTGAAAAAATGAGAATCAAGGCTTAAAAGGCTTTAAACAGAGCTCTTGACAGTCAGGAGACAATGCGAAATGGTTTGAATTTCCATAAGTGTTTCATTGATTATGGTTGTTGCTATATCATCATTGGTCACTGGAGCATCTGTCTCATCAATACCAATTGTCACTTTCTTCTTATCAACTTAATTGAGCTTATACCTTTTGTTATAAATTACTTTAAATTTGGTCTCAGTTGTTGTCTCTGCTATGTAACCTCCTTCTTCTCTAACTATTTTTTATGTTTGTGGTTGTTTGAAAACTTCCAAAGATGGTGTTGCTCCTGTTTGGCTTGCTGTATCTATCAAGGTGTTTTCACTCCATTCAATTTGATTGGAAAACATTTCTAGTTCAGGTTTTGACTCATGGATAAAGGGTGTTAGTTTAGTTTTGACCCTTAGTTTGCTTAAGATCCCTTGTGGATCATAATTCCATGGAAAACTCTCATCAAATCTAAACTCCGATAATTTCTTTGTTATTTCCTTTTCTGCATTTCTGTGGTTGATTATGAATGGCCCAACTTGATTCTTTAACTTAAACTAGGTATTCTTCTTGGCTGCCATAAAGTTAATTGAATCTGAATTAAGAATTTGCCTAAGATATTCAAGTGAAAAATTCTCATACATACATGTTTACGCAACTTGTAGGGTAACAAGTTTGATCCAAAAATTCTTAGTTCTGTATGTTTTTCATAGAGGTACCAATCTCCAACTTTGTTCTGCTCTGAAAGCTGCAATATTCTTTTCATTTCTTCACTGATCCTAGGTTGTTCTGATTTGTTTAATATGCTCATTGTTGGATGCAAAAATAGTTCTGAAAACTCTGAATAAGTGGAATCACTGGATTCTTTTCTCAGTAATGAAGTCCAAAAGATAATTGATAGAGGTTTCCCCTCTACATCCATATTTTGCAAAGAAACTAGAAATTTGTCTGCTTGAGAGAATAAAAACAAATGGAAAAGATAAGATGAATATCTAAAAAATCCTTCTGTGGTTAATTTAGTCAACCGGTAGTGGATGGTATATGCTAAGAAACCAACATAGTCAAAGATGACTGATGGAGGTTGACCAGGAGACATGGTGGACAAGAAACCAATAATAGATTCATCAATATACTCATCTGTAAAATATCCAAGGATAAAAGATAGCATAGAGATAATATGTCTAGAACCTTCGGTAAATTTAGCTGTGGAGTATGGAGGATTATCTTTGGAATATCAACATGAGAAGGCATAAAATTCTGAAAGATCATAAACCTTTTAGGGAAATCTAGGCCAAGGTATAACTGAGTTAAGGCCTCTATAGAGAAGGGGACTGCCTGGGGATCAGGTTGTAA
This sequence comes from Pinus albicaulis, assembly GCA_034641835.2. NCBI lineage: Eukaryota > Viridiplantae > Streptophyta > Pinopsida > Pinales > Pinaceae > Pinus > Pinus albicaulis. The sequence continues at coordinate 1,830,858,657 of CM076578.1, read as the reverse complement.
TTGAAGCATTTGATTAATTGACTGGGCTGTAATGGTAAAAAGTATTTCTTTTTCTGCATTTATTATAGCCCTTTGATCTGGCTCATAGTATTTTTGACAAAGTCTGATGAGTTCTTGACCAGGATGAGTTAATGGGACTATATACTTAGGCAAATAGGTCTCCCAAATTGGAATATCATCTTTGTCTAGATATTTTTCATAACACTAGTTGTTTATATTTAGCAAATTAAACTCAATAACAGGGTCTGCAATTTTATAGTCAAGATCAGTCAAAGGAATGTTTTTAGCAGCAACCATAGGTGGTTGAAGGGGGTTTACTGTTGTAGCAGATTTGGCAATGATGGTTGGGGTAGGCTTAGGGGCTTTGGATCCCTCAGATTTAGGTGTTTTGGATCCTTCAGGTTTGCTTGTGCTCTATTTCTTAGGAATTTTGGGTAACTAATGCAAGATTAGACTGTTTGCAGGAGTTTTTATTTTAACAGAGAGGAAACTGAGCAATTTAGGTTAAGGATGACTCCTTTTGGGCTTTTTGCTCAATTAAGTTTATCTGAGGATGTAAAACTGGCATAAAACAGAAAACAAGGGTTTTCTTAGTCGGTTTGATTGAAAAATGGGTTTTCAAGGTAATTCAAAGTTTTTAGCCATTTCAATCCTTAAATTTGATCTTTAGACTGTGAAATTTGAGGAATTTGGCTTTAAAAAGGCTTTGCAATAGAAAACAAGGTTTCCTGGGAAACTTTTGCCAGGGTTTGGCCTATTTTTTGGTATTTTAAGGAAGTTTGTTTCAGTGAATTCTTTAATAAAAATGGGTCGGTTCTCTTAAAGATGGTTTAAACTTAGATTTACAGGTTTCAATTTTGAGAAAAATACCTTTTTGCAGGTATCCGGCTCTGAAAAGGATTTATGAGGTTTTCAGTTGAAATTATGGCTTCAACAATTTTTCTGAAGCAGTGCACAACTTCTCAATTAGTCTTCAGAGGTTTAATTCTGATAACTGCAAAGGTTTTGGGTGGAAAAATGAGAATCAAGGCTTAAAAGGCTTTAAACAGAGCTCTTGACAGTCGGGAGACAATGCAAAATGGTTTGAATTTCCATAAGTGTTTCATTGATTATAGTTGTTTCTATATCATCATTGGTCACTGGAGCATTTGTCTCATCAATATCAATTGTTACTTTCTTCTTATCAACTGAACTGAGCTTAGGCCTTTTGTTATAAATTACTTTAAATTTGGTCTCAGTTGTTGTATTTGCTGTGTAACCTCCTTCTTCTCTGAATCTTTTTGATGTTTCTAGTTGTTTGACAACTTCCAAAGTTGGTGATGTTCTTGTTTGGCTTGCTGTCTCTATCAAGGTGTTTTCACTCCATTCAATTTGATTGGAAAACATTTCTAGTTCAGGTTTTGACTCATGGATAAAGGGTGTTAGTTTACATTTGACCCTTAGTTTTCTTAAGATCCCTTGTGGATCATAATTCCATGGAAAACTCTCATCAAATCTGAACTCCGATAATTTCTTTGTTATTTCCTTTTCTGCATCTCTGTGGTTGATTATGAATGGCCCAACTTGATTCTTTAACTTAAATTGGGTCTTCTTCTTGGCTGCCATAAAGTTAATTGAATTTGAATTGAGAATTTCCTAAGATATTCAAGTGCAAAAATTCTCATACATACATGTTTACGCAACTTGTAGGGTAACAAGTTTGATCCAAAAATTCTTAGTTCTATATGTTTTTCATAGAGGTACCAATCTCCAACTTTGTTCTGCTCTGAAAGCTGCAATATTATTTTCATTTCTTCATTGATCTTAGGCTGTTCTGATTTGTTTAATATGCTCATTGTTGGATGCAAAAATAGTTCTGAAAACTCTGAATAAGTGGAATCACTGGATTCTTTTCTCAGTAATGAAGTCCAAAATATAATTGATAGAGGTTTTCCCTCTACATCCATCTTTTGCAAAGAAACTAGAAATTTTTCTGCTTGAGAGAATACAAACAAATGGAAAAGATAAGATGAATATCTAAAAACTCCTTATGTGGGTAATTTAGTCAATTGGTAGTGGATGGTATCTGCTATGAAACCAACCTAGTAAAAGATGACGGATGGAGGTTGACCAGGAGACATGGTGGACAAGAAAACAAGATTAGATTCATCAGTATACTCATCTGTAAAATATCCAAGGATAAAAGATAGCATAGAGATAATATGTCTAGAACCTTCGGGAAATTTAGCTGTGGAGTATGGAGGATTTATCTTTGGAATATCAACATGAGAAGGCATAAAATTCTGAAAGATCATAAATCTTTTAGGGAAATCTAGGCTAAGGTATAACTGAGTTATGGCCTCTATAGACAAGGGGACTACCTGGGGATCAAGTTGTAATTGAAGAATTTGATTAATTGACTGGGTTGTAATGGTAAAAAGTATTTCTTTTTCTGCATTTATTATAGCCCTTTGATCTGGCTCATAGTATTTTTGACAAATTCTGATGAGTTCTTGACCAGGATGAGTCAATGAGACTATATACTTAGGCAAATAGGTCTCCCAAATTGGAATATCATCTTTGTCTAGATATTTTTCATAACACCAGTTGTGTATATCTAGAAAATTAAACTCAATAACAGGGTCTGAAATTTTATAGTCAATATCAGTTAAAGGAATGTTTTTAGCAGCAACCATAGGTGGTTGAAGGGGGTTTACTGTTGTAGCAGATTTGGCAGTGATGGCCGGGTAGGCTTACGGGCTTTGGATCCCTCAGATTTAGGTGTTTTGGATCCTTTAGGTCTGCTTGTGCTCTGTTTCTTAGGAATTTTGGGTAACTACTGCAAGATTAGACTGTTTGCAGGAGTTTTTATTTTAACAGAGATAAAACTGAGCAATTTAGGTTAAGGATGACTCTTTTTGGGCTTTTTGCTCAATTAAGTTTATCTGAGGATGTAAAACTGGCATAAAACAGAAAATAAGGGTTTTTTGACTCGGTTTGATTGAAAAAATGGGTTTTCAAGGTAATTCAGAGTTTTTAGCCATTTAGATCCTTAAATTTGATCTTTAGACTATGAAATTTGAGGAATTTGGCTTTAAAAAGGCTTTGCAACAGAAAACAGGGTTTCCTAGGAAAATTTTTCCAGGGTTTGGCCTATTTTTTGGTATTTTTAGGAATTTTGTTTCAATGAATTCTTCAATAAAAATGGGTTGGTTCTTTTAAATATGGTTTAAACTTTGATTTACAGGTTTCAATTTTGAGAAAAATACCTTTTTGCAGGTATCCGGCTCTAAAAAGGGTTTATGAGGTTTTTAGTTGAAATTCTGGATTCAGTCGTTTGTCTGGAGCAGTGCACAGCTTCTCAATCAGTCTTCAGAGGTTTAATTCTAATAACTGCAAAGGTTTTTGGTGAAAAAATGAGAATCAGGGCTTAAAAGGCTTTAAACAGAGCTCTTGACAGTCGGGAGACAATGCGAAATGGTTTTAATCGCAAAATAATGAAATAAAATTCACGTTTCAAAGGTTTTAGCCATACGATTTAATCTTAATTAATTGTCATTGAATGCAGGTCTCGTCAATGGCGGGAGGCGGTTTCAGATTTTAAACGCAAAACCAAACAGTGGTTATCATGCAGGGTTATGGTGGTAAGCTGTTTTATTCAAAACGTACGTGATCCAATCGATGGAGGCCATGTGGAGGGGAGGGGTCTTGGCGAAACCACCTATTTCACGTGCATTTGGAGTTCGGAAAGATGGGCATGTTTTCAATGTGATATCGTGTATCAACCGTTGGATCTGAGGAATGAATTCGAAGGGTCAAGATTGAATGGGAAGTTGCGCTAAAGGGAATGGTGTGGGATCGGGGTTTTATATGCGCACGCGGATGGGTAAAACATTTATATAAGGTTTAAAACTTATATATAATGTTTAATGAAAATGGATGTGGGGTTTAATTATACATAGAGGAAAATACTTTAACCCATATAAAAGTGTGTTTTAATAAAGGTTAAACCTCTAGGCTTATATAATATGTCGGGGGGAGTGATTTATATAATATGTATTTAACATTCTTTATTATGAAATGTTTTAACGATGCATATATGGGCGATGTAGTCTTATATTATATAGTTATTTAAACTCTAGGTATGTGTTTAAATACTATAGGGTCGGGATATTTGATTTAAATGATAATTTTTTAGACCAAAGGGTGTATAATTGGGGTTTTATTTAAGCACATGGATAATAAACTTTGGTCTAAACATTGTAATAGTGGGTTTTTGGGGATATTTAAATATAGGGAACTAATAAGTAGGATAAGGTATTTTTAGGTATTTAATAAAATAAGTTAAAAGTTAATATGAAAAGGGGAATGGAATACAAAAATACATAAAATGACTAATTAAAGTGTAAAAGTAAAGCAAAGCTTGTCTTTTTATCATTTCACCAATACTTAGTATAAAGTATTTTTTGAGGGTTTTTGTATGTTTCTGAATGAATGGAAGTTAATTAGATGGGTTTATATGCTTCATTAAGTAAGAATAAGTCTTTATTTATGTAAGGAGTTATAATGTATGAATGAGAGATAATGATGAATGGGGATTTAATATAAGAATTTAATATTTTCAACTAACCAGTCATTGAGCCTTGGGTCCGGTCCCAAAAAAAGTCAGAGAAATTCTCTGAGCTTGTTTGACTGATATTTTAGAACACTAAATACCTACAGGGGAGGGGAAATTAGTAATTTTGCCCGATAATCATTTATTACATGCTTTCTCCACTTATTTCTACCTACCCAACTTTATTCTAACATTTTTTCTTCATTTGGCAGGTGCATTTAGGCTTGCAATCTTGAAACATTTATTCTTTAAAGCATAAACTATCTAAATCTACCTTATTTCATCCGAGGGCTCATATTAAACTGTTGAGCTCCTCATTATTCTCTACTTATCTACTGATTTATCAGGATTAAATTGTCTGAAAAATCTTTATTCACTATCTGAAACTTGAAATTGACAACATGACAAGTTAAGATTAAACAGTTTGACCTATCATGGATCATGGCATTTATTGACACTCTGCCATAATAATTTATTTTGCAAAAAAAAGTAAAAGTAGTGGCATTTTGACTTGCTCACTTTCAGGGCTTATTTTCATCTTTTTTCTTTTTGGGCTCTATATTTTTCAAGTTCTTTGATCTTTCTTTTAGGAATTTTTACCCTCTTTTTTATTTTTATTATTATTAATTTTTATTTTTATTTTTATTTTTTTCAAAATATGGGAAAACAACTTGCAGAAAGCAATGTATGTACATATTTTACAAGACTATCAAAAGTCAATTCAAAATTATGAATCCTATATTTATAGGACCCTAACACGTTGGCGCGTCCATCCAGTGGGAGCTGGAGAAGAATGTTTTTCTAGATTCTAGGAAGTTGGAGCTTTATTTTCAATTGGAGTTGAATATTAAAGAATTATTAGAAAATCATTAGGTGGTTTTTGTCCCGGAGTGGGTTTCCACCTTAAAAATTGTGTGTATTTGTGTTCCTTTTGTTTACTGCTATCATTGTACAAACACTGATAATAATTGAAGATTAACTAATGCTCTAATTAAAAGGAATACTGATTCACCCCCCCCTCTCAGTATTTCCAACAATTGGTATCAGAGCTTGGTTCCTTCAATAGTAGTTTAACAGCTGGAAGGATTTCAGGAGCATACCAAGAATGGTGTACCTCTGTTCAACGAAAATAATTATGCACTTTGGAAAGGAAGAATGGAGGTCTATCTCTTGGTGTAAGGTTACGAAGTATGGGACACTGTTCAAAATGGATTTACATCAACTACAGATGAACAAGATAAGAACAATTTGGTAAATGATGCAAAAGCAAAGAATATTATTATTAGTGGACTTATTGAATCTGCTTATCATAAGGTGTTGGGTTGTAAAACCGCCAAAAATGTATGGGAAAATCTTGAGAATATATATGCAGGTGACTCAAATGTCAAAGAAGCAAATCTTCAAATCTATAGAGAAAAATTTGAGCAACTCAGAATGAAAGAAGATTGCAACATTGTTGCATACTTCCAATACGTTGATGAAATAACCAATACTCTGGAAGGATTGGGAGAGCTAGTTGATGAGAAGACTATTATACGAAAGATTCTTAGAACGTTACTAGGGAGATTCAACCCAAAGGTATCGGTCTTAGAATACAGTGCAAATCTGAACAAAATCAGCAAAGAGGAATTACATGGAGTTCTCATAGCATATGAAATGAGACTTGATGAAGAAGAGGGTACTTCGCATCTAGAAACTACGTTCGTTGCATCTAAGAAAACCAATAAGGACAAATAACCTTCAATTGAAAGGACATGCACCTGCAAGTGTGAAGAAAAGGGAGATGATGAAGAAGGTCTTTCAGATGAAGAATATGCTTACTTTACAAGAAAACTAAAAATTGGTAAGGGAAAATTCAAAGGTAAACTTCCATTGATATGTTTCGGCTGTGGTGAGGTTGGGAATTTTGCATCAAAATTTCCGAACAGGAGTGATGGAAACTCAAAAGGAAAGAAAGGATTTTATAAAATCAACAAGCAAGGATCCAAAAGGAACTTTCTCTCTAAAGAAGATAGCACATCATCCGATGAAGGAAATGACAACGAAGAAGAAGCCAATGAGAGAGTATTGTTTATGGCCAAGCACAATAAACAAGAGGTATCAAACAACGAAGAAGAAGGATTGAACATAGAATAATTTTCTAAGGAAGCAATCAAGCTTATAAAAGAGCTCAAGGTAGAAAATATCCATTCCAATACTCTTGAAGAACAAGTTCAAGGTCTCAAAATTGAAGTTGAAGAACACAAATGCATTGAAGAGTCACTTCAAAATAAGTTGGAAGAAAGCAACCAAGAAAGGGAAGAATTAGAAGCCGAAGTAGTCTCGATGTGTAAGGAAGTGAAGAAAGGAAAAAATATCCAAAACTGTGCCAACAGCTCAAGGGCATTGGAGGAACTCATCAACAATCAACGATCTTACAACGACAGAACTGGCATCGGTTACAAAGAAGAAGAAGAAGGACCTTCTACAACAAAATACAATGAACCTATGAGATCTGACACACATGTAGAATTCATTGGACAAGATTCGCAAGAACAACCTTGGAAGACAATACCTCGATGAATATTTCCATTCAGGAACGAATACAATTCCAGGATATCTGTCAAATATGAACCTCCCACGGCTCAACGAAACATCAATATATTTTAACATTTAAGAAATAATATTGAATGTTACAAATTTCGAAACTTTGGACACATAGCTAGAGACTGCAGACTTGAAAATCCTCCAGAAGAATCTTCGAAGCCACAGAACGAACGAACATGGAAGAAGAAGAAGACTGATAATTGTGCTCTCACTCTCAAGGCACAAAACAACAAAGATGTCTGGTATGTTGACAGCGGTTGCTCAACGCATATGATTAGAGATAGAAGGAAATTTGTATCTATGAAAGAGAAGAAGGATGGAACCGTATCCTTTGGAAATGATGGATCTTCAAATGTTATAGGATTAGGTACCATCACTCTCGGAAGCAAAGATGTTATAGCCAAGAATGTTCTATTGGTTGAAAACATGAATCACAATCTGCTCAGTGTTGGAAAAATGTGTGATCAAGGACACACAATACTATTCAATTCCATAAAATGTGAAATCAGGAAAGGGAGGTATGGTGAAATTGTGGCTACAGCAAGTCGAGCTCCAAACGACATATATGTTCTGGATGAAGTAACTAAAGGATGTCTAATAGCTAAATAGGATGATATAATATTTGGTAGCAATGATGATCGACTAAGTAAGAAGTTTGCTAAAAGATGCAAATTGATTTCGAGATGTCTTTACTTGGTGAGCTGACATGCTTCTTAGGGCTTCAAATATCTCAACAAGAGAAAGGAATATTTATATATCAAGCCAAGTAAATCAAGGAAATTCTCAAGAAATTCAAAATGGAAGATTGCAAATCCATCCTTACTCCGATGGTAACATGTTGCAAATTGAGCATAGACAACTCATCTAAGGATGTGGATCAAAGGTTGTATAGATCTATGATTGGTAGTCTTCTATATGTAACAACCTCCTGGCCAGATGTTATGCAAGCAATTGGACAAGCAGAAAGATTCCAGGCAGCACCAAAAGAATCACATATTATTGCCATCAAAGGAACTCTTCGATAACTAAAGGGAACAACAGAATATGTCTTGTGGTATCCCAAGGGTAAAAATCTTATTATTCATGCCTTTACAGATGCAAATTGGGCAGGGAGCATTGATGATTGTGAGAGTACTCGTGAAGCATTGGAATATATTCGCCAGAAGCTTTGGATTCTCCCAAGTTCTCATTAGATTTTCCTTATTCAGAATATAAAGGGGGAGTGGAATTTTGTACAGGTCTGCAAGATGGTTGTGTGTCAGGGGGAGTGGAAGTGTGTACAGGTCTACAAGATGGTTGTGTGCCAAGGGGAGTAACCCTTTGCCATTGATGTCAAAGGGTGAGAGAATTTTGTAGGAAGAGGTGTCATGATCGCAGGGGGAGTACTTGTGTTGCCATCAATGCCAAAGGGGGATATTGTTGATCAGCGGTTGTCATTGATGTCAACCCAACTAGCACTAGGGGCTACCCCGATATTGAATGGGAATTTTGACCTACCAAATTAATACATTCTGGGTCAAGAATGTTTTTGATGGTTTCTACTTGTCAAGATGTTTCTGTTGATATATGGCATGCCACATAATTCTTCACGGTTTGAGAGATATTCATGTTTGAAGTTTGTAACCCCAGTTAGTGGGCTAAAACCCCATGGGGTTGTGGCATGGGTCATGGAAAAGTCAAAATTAATATTTTTTAAGCTCCTAAAATCCCTTCCACGTTCACTTGTTGAAGCCCCTCTCAACCTAAGCATTTATATAAATTGTGATCCTCATATCCTCCTCATGTAGGGATTTTTCTATCTGAAACATGTCATCGTGGAATTTTCGATCTAACTTGTTTTCTACGAAGGTTCAGAAGCTGGAATTTTTATGAGGTGAAGCTGAAATCCTGAGGAAGCTCCTGTACAAATTTCAAATCAAGGTGCGCAACATTTTCTGAGATATGATCTGTGGAAGTTAGTGTTTTTGTAGGCTCCTGAAATTCATCTCAAAGAAGTGACCTTTGTAAAATCGTCATAACTCTCTCTCTGAGTATCAAATTGGAAATCTGTAAAAATTGGCAGATAGTGCGCGGACTTTGGTTTTTGATCTATAAATTTCAGAGACAAATGAAGAAATAGTGACACATGGCACGTCGTACAAGTTCGCTCTACTGAAACAGTCCATAATTAGGGCATTGTGAGAGATTGGGCATAACTCTCACTTGAAGAATCCAAATTGGGTCAGAACTGTGGCAATGGAAAGATGACTCGGAGGAATACTACATGACCTAAAACCACATATTTGGGATCTAAAATAACATATATACACTAGATTCAATATCGAGCTCCTAGAAGGCAAGAAAAAGCTAGATCATGTGTTGTCAAGGGCTGCAAAGGACCAAACTTTCTAGGGCAGCAAAGCAAAGCAAGGTGCAGAACAGCGACACTAATTTCATCACATGAAGTCTTCAAGTGGGTAGCACTGCATACAGTCACTGTAAAGTATCATTGTACTAAGTCATTGTAAATACATTATTGTAAAAATTGTACTAGTGTCTATCTGCCAAGAGTTGAAGAGGCAGGGTCGGGAGGTCTAGGATCATCATTAGGTGGTTGTGTCATAGTTGGGGTTATGATCTAGTGTGTCTTCATCTTCTACATCATTCTATATCATTATAAAATGGACCATTTTCCCTGGTACAGCAGTCCATTCTTCTTTTATTCTTCTACAGGGTGGTAGGGTGAGTTGTAGCTCATTGGGTGTTGGGGCATCCGTTCAGTTGACTACTGAAGAATCTCGGGTGTTGGAGCGTCCATCCAGTGGGAGCTGGAGAAGAATGTTTTTCTAGATTCTAGGAAGTTGGAGCTTTATTTTCAATTGGAGTTGAATATTAAAGAATTATTAGAAAATCATTAGGTGGTTTGTCCGGAGTGGGTTTCCACCTTAAAAACTGTGTGCATTTGTGTTCCTTTTGTTTACTGCTATCATTGTACAAACACTGATAATAATTGAATATTAACTAATGCTCTAATTGAAAGGAATATTGATTCACCCCCCCTCTCAGTATTTCCAACAATAACGCTTTCATGTTATTCCAAATTTCGTACATGGTTGCAGTCCCTATTTTTGTATGATTTTGGGCTATTTATGGCATGGGAGACCTGTTTAACTATGCAATAGTGATTTGTTTCTGATTTCCTTTCAGATCTAGCTGCTATAATGTTAGATCTAATGTATTGATGGGCTGCATTTAACTTTTATTGCACACATTTCTGAAAAATGCGTTATTTTGGCATGTATTGCTGATTTTTCCCATTTGGGAATATTACAGTGGTATCAGAGCATGATCTTTGGCTCAACCTATGAGTTTCAAGCCAAGATGCTATAGAAGAAGAAAGAGATTAAAATGATGGGAGGAATGAGTTTTATCTCATCTCTTTTCAGATCTAAGAAGGACCTCACGAAGGAGGTCAAGCAAAGAAGAAGGAATGAAAGAAGTGAAACCACGTTAGGATTTCAAGAAGAGGAAGGTCCATGTACTTCCTATCAGCAAAAAGAAGACCTGTTATTGAATAAAGCTCCAAAGAAACATGTTGTGCACTTTTCTTATGAGGACAAGAGGCACAGAGATGGAGGAAACTTAGATCATGAGATTCTAAGTGAATATCTTGCAGAATATAAGTCTCAACCTAGAGCTATCAAGAAGAATCTAACTCTTCCACAATTTATTCAACTCAAAGAAGAAAGGAGGCCTTTAGCAATAGAAGAATGAAGAGAAATAGATTTTTATTATCTAATTTTGATGGGTCATCCTCATGCACAGTAAAGGCTTGGGGAAAGAAGTTGGATGCATTTTTTTTGCTACATCCAGTAGTAGAGAAAGAGGTTGCTGAGATTGCAGCGCTGCACCTTCAGGGTGAAGCAAACAATTGGTGGTTCAGCCATTTGAGTCATGCAAAAGTGACTGCATTTGAATATTTTACTCAAAGGTTGATCAAGAAGTTTGACAAGAAGAAATCAGAGGGGAAGAAGTCTTCACCACCACTTACTGCAGGAGCACTTGTTTCAGGAGGAAGGCCACTTGCACCTTTGCAAGGTGATCTTGATCTCTTGATATCTAGAGTCCCATGCACCATTTTGGAGATGCATGAAGAAGAAGAGACTTGTACCAGCGCTGATGAAGCCATAGAAGAGCAGCCATCATCATCAGTAGTTGGAGAAGCCATCACACCGGAAGGAGGAACCCTTGTAGTAGTACAAGATGTTCCCAAGTTGTACCAAGGTATGCACATGTTTCCATTTCCTATTATTTCAGTACATCACGTGGAGGATGATGGGAATGTACCATTGCATGACCAAGGGTCAAAATATATTGCTGATTTGGAGTAGCAAACTTTCACTGTGTTGAACAACCTTGATTTATTCAAGGAGGAGGTGTGCAGTCATCCTAATGTATCATTGTTGAGCTGCACACAACCCTTGAGGTTGGAATGTACATTTTTGGAGGATGGGATGAGTATTGTCTTGAACAATACATTGCAAAACTATGTGTTCAACATTGGACATGATCTTGAGGCAGAAGTTACACCATCATGGAGATCAACAGTGTTGTCATTGAGTAGCAGTGATGAGTTGGGGGCCCAACCATTGTTGGAGCATTCTAATGACCTTCCCATATGTATGACAAAGGATAGGGAGATATTTGTTGGGGGACATCTTATGATGGATAACATCTCTCATGGTTGTGATGGATACTTCTTGATGGATATTTCACATCATGATGGGAGGTTTTTTCCTACCACCTATTTGGATCCTTATGGGGTCAACTTGGTCATTGATGAGTGGTCTTCATTTGGAGATCTCCAAGAGATTTCATTTCAACATCCCATGAAATGCAAAGAAATAAATATGATTTGGGAGGATGGTATTCTCCATTGGAGGGATGCCACTTTCGGACATGATGATAGACACTCACCATGGGTTGAATGGGTGATGCAGATGAGCAAGAGGTTGAGAAACCACTTGCAGATCTATGACACTGGAAAACAGGATGAAAGACTGTGTTGGTTACTCTTGAAAGAGTTTGGTCATCCTATGACACATTCTATTTCAAAGGGTAGGATGGTGGATGGAACTTGGCATGGCACTTACATCATATGGAAGCAAGGAGTTTGGGAGTATTGGAGTGATGTGATATCTTTCATATCAACTCTCATGATATTGCTCCATGACTTATATGGTGATGGTGTGGGGAGGCAACTAGAGTTGTTGTTGCTTTGGTTGTTATTGAGAGAGTATGGGCTGATCTTATCCCATACTTTGCATGATGTTGCAAGAGTAGGGGATGGCACTATAATGGTGCAAAGGGGATACTCTTTAACCTTGGAAGGTGAGGAGGCGCTTCCACTTTGGGAGGGATCTCTCACATATAGCAGCATTATGTTTGATGACTTTGACATGTGGGATGTCAAAGGATGGAGCTATGAGATGACAGGAACCTTATTACAAAGGCCAACAACGTTGTCACTTGAAAGCTTAGGTTTGTTGATGGAGTGTCCCCAGGATCACTTCACATATGATGCACTTGATGGGCAACAAGGAGATGAGAATGATGGAGTAGTGGGTGGAGACATCTATTACCATGATGAGATCTTCTTGACTTGGATTTCCAAGCATAAGAAGAAAGATCCACATCCTACACATAGAGCATTCCTCTTCAAGGGAGTATTTCATATCACCATGGAGGGCTTATTTATGGATCTTATTATCATCTTGCTTTAGATATATGGTAAGAATTATGTTTATGCAATTATTGATTATCTAACACAATATTTGCATTCTCTTACCATCCTGATACAGTGCATTGCTCCACAAGAGGGCAAGCCTCTATTTGAGCTTCATGGTCATTTTGGGACCAAAATCTATGATGGAGAGAGCCATTTATTGTATGGCTTTGGGCAATTTTTGTGCTATTTCCTATCTGCTCAGTTGATATAGTATGCCATTTACTATTTACTAGTAGATGAGGTGATATGCACAACTAGCAAATTGTTCAAAAGCAACTTGCCATATCATATTTTGAAACTTCAGTTGGTAAAACTGCGCTGTGATTACTTGAGAAACTATTGGTACCTTCCAGCACTATGTAAAACATTCAGTACTTCTCTCATTTGTATTCCATATGATGATAATGTCATATTTATTATGTATGGGATGATTTGGGCAAGAACCAAAGGGTGGATATTTGAGGACCCTATTTCCTTTTTTCTCCATAAAGGAAACACTATTGCAATCCATATTCAGAAGTAGCTCTACACTTATCATAAGTGGAGAGAGAGACAGCGTGGGATGGACATTTTGATCCCACATATTCAGCTATGCAACTCACCTTCTTTGCAGGAGCCTAAGGTGGAGGAGATGTTTCATGAGTTACCATGTTGGAGGGTGACTCACTTTTTGTGGATGATAGCTTGGGGATGGAGGCTTCACATGGGGATGATAATTCCCAACATATTTTAGATTCCATGCCTCAAGAAGGCCTTTAGACCACATATAGTTGTTTCCATGGATATCCCACTTTTTCATGATGAGAGCCCTTGGGATTTTTCACTAAAGGCATGCTTATACACATGGGAGGGACAACTTAAGGGCATATTGTTAAAAGATCATCTTGTTCTTTGGAGGAAATCATCACTTGAGGGTGCTACAAGAGGAAGAGGAGAGGCTCTTCAGTCCTATCCTTGCAGTTTCTTGAGGACAAGCAACATTTGGGAAAGGAGGACTATAATATTCCTACATTAGCATGCAGCTAATTGGAATATTAATTTTTTCTCTAAACACATAGTTAGATGAATAAATGGGTAGGGAGGCCCATAAATATTTTTAGCAGCAATAAAATCCCTCTTAATGGGGAAAGGGATCATATTCATAGATGGATAAAACACCTTCATGTGTGAACAAGGCTAAATGCATTTGACAAAGTCAAGTTTGACCAAGTCAACAAAGCTATTATGGATGATGTGGAACATTAATGAAGATAACTCAGTGAGAATATGGGTCTATTTAGATACTTGAAATAAAGCCACCTTGAGTGTGGAAGAAGACATTGCATGGAGATCCAGTCAATATTGACCAAATCCATCAGCGTTGTTATGGAGGAGTGGTATTGATGATGGGACAACACAGTTTTGGAGGGAGATTCATTGCATGAAGATGGAAACCCTAATGAGTGGGATCAAAGGTGAGAAGGCTCACATTGTTTATAAGGAGGAGGATGGCAGCCATATGGGGTTAGCTTATGATTATGATTTTCTGAATATATGGTCTATTGAGACATATTTCTTTCTCTCACTGTTTAGCTGAGATAGAGCATTGTTTAGCACAAGGTCTTCCCGTTTAGGAATTCCTTCTCTTTCCTTGAGAGGCCTCTTAGAGGAGTATTGCACCATATTGTCCACTATCTGGGTTGAGGCCAAGCTTCATCTTCCTTTGAAAACATAGATCCTATTGAGGGTTTGATTGTTTCAGTAAGTTGCAACAAGTGGAGGCTAGATCTTCAGATCTAGGCCATTTCAGTGCTTCTTTTCAGTGGAGGAGGATTCTACTCCATTGAGAGGATAGTATTGGAAGAGTTGAGCTTAATTTTCATATCTTGGCTATAGGCCAACATTATTTTGTCCCCTAAAACGCAGAAGAAGTCCAGATCTGCGTTATTTCTAAAGGAGCAGTTGTAGGGTGATTCAGTGCACCATTTGGAGAGTTGATTTGCTAAGTGTTAGGGACCTGCCCTTCACTTTGGAGATATTTTGGAGGAGATCAGTTTACTGTTTATATCAGATCAGATCCACTTTATTGATCTAAATATTTCCATATATCTGCAGTCTTAGATCTCAGATCTACACTTTGTACATGGTGTTTTGCTGAAAATCCCAAGGGGGATTGATAAATGAGCTTGTATTGTGCATAGATTTGCTATAGATCTAACTTTTTGTCCACATACTTGCTCTAGATCTGATGTACAACCTACTGCTATTGCAGAGGTAATAAAATAACGCTGTCATGGTATTCCATCTTTCATACATGGTTTCAGTCCCTATTTTTGTATGATTTTGGGCTATTTATGGCATGGGAGACCTGTTTAACTATGCACTAGTGATTTGTTTATGATTTCCTTTCAGATATAGTTGCTATAATGTCATATCTAATGGATCCATGGGCTGCATTTAAATTTCATTGCATACATTTTTGAAAAATGCGTTATTTTGGCATGTATTACTGAGTTTTCCCATTTGGGAATATTACATTTTAGTTGGGAATTCTTAGAAAGATATAAGTGATCTTTATACCATAAGGAATCATTTTTCCAACTAAATGTATCAGATGTACTGGGATCTTGACACAACTTTTGAATGTGTGTCCACACTTCTTTTTCATTCTTCCATTCCTCCCTTGCTTCGATTATCCAATCTGGTTGGATAATATAAATTTCACAAAGCAATGCTTCCACCTCCTCATCCTTTATTGAGAGTGCGTCTGCAACAACATTTAGCTTCCCTTTCTTGTAGATGATTTCAAAGTCATAACGCAACATTTTGGTGACCCATTTTTGCTGCTCTTCTGAAGATAGTCTTTGTTCCAAAAAGTATTTAAGACTATCATGATCAATTTTTACCTTGAAGTGTCTTCCCATTAGGTAAGGTCACCATTTCTTTAGTTCATGTAGTATTGCCAACATTTTGTTCTCATAAATAGCTTTTTGTAAATACATTCCTTTGATTGGACGACTTTAAAAAACAATGGGTCTTCCTTCTTGCATTAAAACAACACCAAATCCATTTCCTGAGGCATCACATTCCACAATAAGGTTTTTGTGAAGTTTTGCGTAGCTAAGACCGATGCTAGGCATATTGCCTCTTTGAGATGTTAAAAGGCCTTAGTTGCTTCAGGAGTCCATGAAAATTCATCTTTCTTCAATAATTTTGTTAGAGGTGCTGCTATTCTCCCATAATTCTTAACAAACTTGTGATAATACCCTATTAACCCAAGAAATCCTCGCAACTTATTTATGGTTGTGGGGACTTTCCATTCCTTAATGACATTAATTTTTTTAGGGTCTACCTTAACACCCTCCTGAGATACAATATGACCCAAATATTCCACCTCTTGTAGTACTCTAAAGAAACATTTGGAGGTTTTTGCAAATAGTTGTTTCTCCTCCAATAGTTTGAGCACCCTATCAACATGTTAAACATGATCCTTCCAACACCTGATGTAGATTAGTATATCATCGAAAAATATTAACACAAATTTTCTAATGAAGGATTTAAAAATGGAATTCATCAACCCTTGAAATGTAGAAGGTGCATTGGTAAGGCCAAAAGGCATTACCAAAAATTCATAATGACCCTCATGAGTTCTATATGTTGTTTTCAGAATATCTTTAGTCTTCATTCTAATTTGATGATATCCTGAATGAAGATCCAACTTGGTAAAACAAGTTTCTCCATCTAATTCATCCAATAATTCATTAATCATAGGAATGGGAAATTTATCTTTAATAGTGAGCTTATTGAGATCCCTATAATTTGGAAAAATGTGCCATGATCCATCCTTCTTGTGCACCAATACTACTGGAGCAGAGAAAGAACTTTGACTAGGTTGAATTATACCAGCCTCTAACATTTCTGCAATCATATGTTCAATTTCTCTCTTTTAGACATAAGGATATTGGTAAGGCCAAATGTTCGGAGGAACATTTCCTAGAATCAAATGAATAGCATGATCATGATCACAGATAGGTGGGAGTCCTTTGGGATTTCCAAACACCTTGGAATGATTTTCCAAGAATTTTTGGAGATCTGGAGAAATAGATGATTTTGATGTTGGAACTTCTAGTGAGAATAATTGTGCAATTACACCTTGACATTGTGCATTCCAAGATGTTGGAACACCTTGAAAGTTGTCCATATCCATTCACATTGTCAACTTTCATTATCATGCCTTGCTGAACCATATCATTATAATCTGTTCACTCCACATCTTTATTTCTTGAATCAACATCTTGGATGGCTGATGCCTCTCTCCTGTTGACTTCAACACCCATATTACAGGATTGAGGTAGTACCTTGGGTGTTTCCCCCCCTTAAGGGACAGCCTCAGGTGGAAAAGTAGGAAGCAATATTTCCCATTGATGTCATCAATCCCCCTGACATTTGAAACCAACATAAGCTTTCATGTTAGGGTGGTATCATACTCTGTGATCGTTGCAGTTATCTCATTTAGTCTAAGACCCACACATAACTTAAAACCTCACTCAACAATGATTACATTTTGATACGTGGGAGGTACCCGTAGTCGAATACCCATGAACCCATCAGTACCTCACTTGTAAGTGTTGCATCTTTTTTGCATGGGGGAACCTAATTCAGTCTATTTGTTAGAAGCACCCATGAGGGCATAAGAAATTATCATAAGACATCAACATGTCAGCCACTTCAATGCTAAATCGACAAGAATACTTCTTGTATGATTGTAATTCTTGGTCACTCAGAATGGGACATGCCCGCCTCATAAGAACACTTTTTACAGAGCATGGTTATCCTTTATCCTCAGTCAAGTGTTTTTACTCATCTCTGCAACAAGTTATTCTCTCTCTCAAGAAA
Source organism: Pinus albicaulis (assembly GCA_034641835.2). Lineage (NCBI taxonomy): Eukaryota > Viridiplantae > Streptophyta > Pinopsida > Pinales > Pinaceae > Pinus > Pinus albicaulis. The sequence continues at coordinate 1,830,840,835 of CM076578.1, read as the reverse complement.
TGGACCAGACTCTCAGTAAGAACAAAAAAACGTGATGTATTTCATCTATATGCATGCTCCTAACCTCATACATCAGGGGGAAACTGTTAACACTAGGAAATCATACATATATTTGTACAATCCAAAATACGCCCAAATTCATTCGAAAAAATGTACAAGTGAATATTTTTTAGCTGGAGACATTATGAAGTGAAAAAAAATTAAAATCTCCTAAGGTATTATATATAAAATTATACCTCATGTCTTATCTTGAGGAATAAGTGGCGACCTCATGGCTTTTTCTTCGATAGCCGCACAGTCGAAGAAAATCATGACTCAACAAATTCAGGACCACTTCCCACACTGGGAGGATGATTCCCTGACATGTTCCAGTCAAGGACAACCGAATTCGAGTTTCCCTAAAGATATGTAACTATCAAATGAATCCTCTTGTCCTAATCATAAGTCATCTTCATTCATGAACCAAGAGAGGGAAGAGGGAGTCAAAAAATTCTATATTAGCAAGCCATGAGAGAACAAAAAAGAAGACAATGTTATGCTGGCCAAATTTCTATCAGAGAAGCACCACATTTCATTGTAGAATTAGAAGAAGTAAGAGCATTAGTATGTTCTATATATTTCTTCTAAGCAATCCATCATCCTAGTGAAAGAAGAGTCCACCATTGAGAGAGTCTTCATACTTCTTTTGAGAGAGAGGATAAGCTTGCAGAGTGATTGAGGGAACCTCCTTGCTGAGTATTTTTTTAGCACCATATCTCAAAGAATTCTCTTCAAGTGTTTAGTATTTATCTTCTACCACCAACAATTAGTAAAGGGAGATATTTTCCATAATGTTTTTGACTTGTTTGCTTAATTAAAAATTATTTGTGTGTTTATCTCTTTGTTTTAGTTTATGTTTGTATATGCATTGTTTTCACCATTTGCAATGCTTTGTTTATCTTTGTATATTCATTAACGACAACCAAACTATCTATATTACCTTCCAGGGAACAACCAACTGCTAAGGAGGTGTCTTTTGGTACACCATTGTTATGAAAACACTAATACAATCTCATTATCAATTTTGTCTTATATAGCCACTCTCTCATATGTAATTTGTGTTTTGTAATAAATGGTATGTAATGAAGTCCAAGAGACACACGTGGAATGTGAATATCCACATATGGAATGTAATAAGTAATGTATAGAATATGAAAAGTCATAGTAGTTGAAGGGTCATGAGGAAGCTCAAAGTTCATTGTCATTTGTTATAAATAGCTCCTCATAATTCAAGCTAAGGAATTGGATCATTGGAGTCTTTCCTTGGCTTCTATTGTAGTGCATAGGAGATAGATAATTCTTTGGAGAAGTAAGTTGTGGCTTCATGTTCCACTACTGGATATCATGTTTCATCTATGTAACAATGTACTTGGGATATTTCATTCTTAATCAGAAGATCTATGAGCTAAAACTTCTTCATACATGTATTGTAGATATAGTAGGACTATTCTTGTTATGTTTATGGTATATGGTTCTTTAGTTACATACTAAGTTAATGAACTAATTCATTTCTTAGCTATGGTTATATTGAATAAGCTCCGTTATGCTTTCATGATTGTTGTTTATTATGTGGTCTAATGTCTAGATAATCACATGCCTTTCTTTTCCTTCCCCGACCCCCCTTTAGGATAGTATTATTACTTTTCTAACAAGAGGCTTGTTTTCCTTTTACCAGCCACGGAAGTTCCCTCATGCACCTTATATTGGGTGTCTCAAAAATCATACATACTTGTTGTCCCAAAGAGGCGATGTGTTCTCTTATGTGTGTTTGTAACCAAGGCATTTATTTGAAACCTTTCCAATGGTGGTCGTACCGTATAGTTGAATGGGATTCCTACACCAAACGATGCGAGATATAATTGGGATTTAACATCGGGGAGATCCCCTTACATGTTGGCGACATCCAACAATGTCAACAAGTAGCCAAATCTTTTGCCATATTTTGAGTTTATAGTATTCATAGTGCCAACCAATTGGATATTGTGGCACTTTCTACCTCCATATTCATGGGGCCTTTTAACTATTGGGATCCTTTTTTGCTAGATCCTATCTTACTTTTCAATGCAACAACAAGAGAATTTTCAAAATGAATATGCAGGTGTGGTTCTCCACCATCATTCCCTCTAGAGTTTTGATTCTTCATCTCTATTGACTGCAATATTTTCTTGTTTCTTACATGTAGATGAGGATCTCTTGTGACCTTTAGGACTGGAATAAGATTGTATATTGTTGTTAATTTTTCTTTTTTTTTTGGTATTTCTCTACTACCGTGAATTTGTATTAACTTTTGTAATATTTAGGTCATCATTCTATGAAACTTTTTCTTTCTTATTTCCTTTTTATTTTTCCATATCATTGTCTCTCATTTCCTCTGAAGTCTTGGTAAAAAAATTCCCATGTCTTATTGATGGTCAGTGTTTAAATAATAACCCTTCAGTATCAAATCACTTAATGGATTCAAATTTTTTTAATGGAGTACCTTAGTATTTTTATATTCTTCGAGTAAATGGGAAATTTTTTTTTCTATAACATTATATACATGGAAGGGTAGAGGAATAAACTAGTTATTTTTCTTTTATCAAATATGATAAACCAAGAGAAACATTTCCTACACATTTATGCAAAATAGTGTCTATCACAAACTAAATAAGAAAGCAACACATATTTTCATTCATACCCATAAATTCCAATGTGAGTGTGATTCTCCTAATGCACACAAACCCCTCTTCCTTTTAAGGAAATATTGTGATTATTGAGTTAACCTTTGCATTTCAACTCCTATTAATACATCTTTAATTCTTTACCAAAATTTCTTGAAGGAGGAAAAAGTGAGAAGGTGCCTTATGTCTCCACATAACAAGGTACTAGAATTAAATTGGTTCAACTTTAGGATTCATATTATTCCTCAAAGTTAGGTCGTTGAATAGATTACAATAGATTATTTCTAATACCAGATAAGTCATCATGAAAAATCTCTAAGTCTTTTAAATAATTTTCCAATTGGAATGAAATTTGATTTGAATCACTTTTTCCCAGCCAAACATAGTTTTGATGAATATTGTAACTAGGTTCAATCTTCATAATTTATATTTATTGCACTCATCAAAAGAATTAAAGAAAAAGAATTTATATTATCATTTTGACATTTATTTTTATTATTAAATGACTTATTAAAGCACGATTTTCATGCTTGGGTCATATTTAGTATAAGGTCCCAATTGTGGACTTCTAGGTAAGTCATTACAAATTTATATTAAACCTCCTCGGGCTTTTGAATCATGTAATTAGGTTTGTTTTTGAGTCAAAAGTGGTCTAGTATCCCTCCGCATCAATTTGACCTTAAGGAGATCAAGTCAGCCTCAAATGGAGGAATTCAAACCAATTAGAAGGCTATAAATGCAAGGAGGACGAATTCATTTGTTCACTCATTCACTGCAATTCACTGCAACAAAGGAAAAAGTGCAAAATTGAAAAAGGAAAGAAAATAAGTTCAAGTTGGGTATAGGAAAAAGAGAAAGAGAAAAATCGAAATTTTGGTGAAAGTTTGGCTCATGTCTATGGTGAAGAGTCTCAGAGAATACTATTGAAAGGAAGAAGTATCTTGACTGGGTTTTCCCCTCGAGTGGGGTTTTTACCTGACATAGTGCCTATATCTTGTGTCTCTTGTTTTTTATCTTCTTACACACATAATATGGTAATTGATTTATCAAAGATAAGATAATAAATAAGTAAAAGAAGTCAAAATAATCACAATTAATTATCATGATCGAAGAATCAAACCCTAATATATATCTGCATTGATTTTTTAACATTGTATCAAATCTAACGTCAGGAAGGTTTGAAGATCACATTGTTGGCATGGAATATCCCTCATTGTTGGACTGCATAAGGATGGGTATCAAATCTACTAGGATATGGATCAAGAAGCTCCTTCATTATCTATTCACTAAAGACAAAGGTAAAGGACTTTTGGCTTCCCTTACACGATCTCTCCATTTTGACAATGCATGGATCATTGATAGTGGAGCATCAAGGCACATGATTGGAGAAAGAAAAAAACTACATACACTATCAAGAGAACCATACTAACATGTAGTGGAATTGGGTGACAACAAAAGCTATTCTATGAAAGGATTGCGATCAACCTCACTGGAATTAGAAATTGGATCGAAACTGCACCTCAACAACATACTATATGTTCCAATTTTGAAGAAGAATTTACTTTATATTTCTTGTTTAAAAGATAAAGGTGAAATAATTGATTTTGTTGATGGAAAAGTATTGGTATGGGGAAAATATTCTAGCATTAACAAAGCTAGAGTCATTGGAGTGCGTGAAGGAAGTTTGTATAGGGTTTCTGCACCATCTCCTCAAGCTTTGGTTCATATGGAAATTAGTCCTATTGAACTATGTAATATAAGATATGGACATCTACACTATAGGATCATTCCCTCTCTTAGTCAACTGGTCAATGACATCCCCAATATAAAGGAAGATCATGAAGGTGTGTGCAAGGGGTGCTCTCTAGGAAAACATACAAGAAAACCATTTCCGAATAGTGAATCTAGGGCCAAGGAAATCTTAGAATTCATTCACTCTGATGTGTGTGGGCCCATATATGATAAATCTCTTGGAGGTCATCTCTTTTATGTGACTTTCATAGATGACCCTTCTATAAATACATGGATCTTTCTTCTAAAAAATAAATATGAAGCATTCAATAAATTCAAGGAATTTCGCGCTGAAGTGGAAAACCTTACTGAAAGAAAGATAAAGAATCTAAGATTTTAAAATGGTGGGGAATACACTTCTAAGGAGCTGATTGAATATTGCAAGGAAGAAAGAATTGAGAGGGAGCTCATTGTTCCTTACTATCCCAAACAAAATGGAATTGATGAAAGAAAGAATAGGTCTATTGAGGAAGGCATTAAGACAATGATCCTTGATCAAGACCTACCAAAATTATTATGGGGAGAAGAAACCATGACAGCCATATACATACAAAATATAAGTCCTCATAGAAGTCTCAAGAACACAACTCCCGAAGAAGTGTTTACAAGAAAGAAACCAAGTGTGGATCACCTCTGAATCTTTGGAAGCCCTACATACATCCATGTTCCAAAGGATACGTGAAAGGAGTTGGCTTCTACAAGTATCAAAGGAATATCCATTGGATATAGTCTCTCCTGAAAGGCATACAAAATATACATCAAAGAAAGAAGAAAAATCAAAGTAAGCATAACTGTCATATTTGATGAGAGCCAAGCCTACAAGAACCCCAAGGATATTCCCATAGAATCTGATGAAGAAGAATCTCCCATATTTGAAGAAGAAGATCTACATCATGAATATCCCACTACAAATCAAGAAGAAGAAGGACCAAGTGAGCCTATTCAACCTATGGTCATCCCGGCCAAAAGGAAAAGGAAAATTTGGTTTAAATATACTCTACAAGATGCTGAAGGACATGAAACTCCCATAGGAACCTCTAGGGGAAATAAAAGACCGAAGAGATACTCTGGCTATGTCGCATAAATGACAAATATCATTCAAATTGAACCATCCACATTTGAAGAGGCTGATCAACAGGATGTTTGGAAGAAGGTGATGCAAGAAGAATATCAATCCATTATGAAGAATGGCGTTTGGGAGATCGTTCCTAGACCTAATGAAAAATCAGATGTCACATTCAAATGGATCTACAAAATTAAGCATGTTGTTTATGGAAGCATAGACAAGTACAAAGAAAGGTTCGTTGCAAGGGTCTTCTCTCAAAAGGAAGGAATAGAATATGAAGAAACCTTTGCAACTACAGCAAGGTATACTACCATTAGATCTTTGGTTTTACTGGCTGCTACAATGGTTCGGAATATCCATCAAATGGATGTGAAGACTGCATTTATGAATGGCACCATTGATGAGGAAGTAGACATCAAACAACCCAAAGGTTTCAAAGTAAATAGCATGGACTGTCATGTCTGCAAACTTAATGAAGCCATATATGGCTTGAAGCAAGCTCCTAGAGCATGGTATGCAAGGATGGATCCATATCTCTTAATAAATGGGTTTTTTAAAGGTACTGTTGATCCAAATATCTACATCAAGGTCATGAATAATGAACCCATCATTATTCTACTATATGTCGATGATATATTCATCATAGGTGTGGAGCACATTATTGAAGAATGTAAGAAGATGTTGGTAGCTGAATTTGAAATGAAGGATCTAGGACTTATGCATTACTACTTGGGTCTCGAAGTATGGAAGAAAGATGCGGAAATATACTTAAGGCAAGGAAAACACATTATCAAGATATTCCAAAATTTGAGATGATGGAATCCAAGCCCATGAATACTCCTATGATCGCAAACTTCAAAAAGTTACAAGGTTCTGACTCAAGTCTCGTGGATCCAACCTTCTATCGACAGTTGGTGGGATCCCTAATGTATCTGATAAACTCTAGGCCAGCTATATGCTTTGCTGTGAACATCCTTAGTAAATTTTAGTTAGAACCTCGTCATGAACATTAGATAGCTTCCAAACACATATTAAGATATCTCAGTGGTACTATACATCACTACCTAAAATACAAGATTAAGGAAGTTAATCTAACTGGCTTCTCCAATTCTGACTGGGGTGGTAGTGAGTCTGATGGAAGAAGTACTATTGGTGGATGCTATAGCCTAGGTCTTCTATGGTACCGTGGATGAGTAGAAATCAAGGACTCATTGTTGTAAGTAGTGTTGAAGTTGAATATGTAGCCGCATGTGAAGTAGGAAAGGAGGCCGTATGGTTAATAAATCTTCGGATAGACTTGTTCGAAAGTCCTCTAAGTCCTATAGTCAATTTTGATAATAAAAGATGCATTAATACGTCTATAGATCTCGTGTTTCATTCTAGGATGAAGCACATCAACAATAAATACCATTTCATTAGGAATTTGATACAATATGGAATCGTGAAGCTGGAGTTTTCCTAACAGATGAACAGGTGGTTGACATACTGGAAAAGGCTCTTCCTAACAAGAAGTTTGAATATCTAAGATATAATATTTCCTTGGTAAAAATTTCTATTTTTATTAATATTAATGATCTGGAAGAGATATTTTAAGGCTTTGTGAGTGAAGCATTTCCTGGAAAGAAATCAGGGCCAACACCTTATGTTGATGTATGGTAGGGAGGGTGGCATCGGGTGGATGTACACCTAGTTCCCTAGGTTGGTGGCTCGTAAGTAAGCCTGATGGTACCTATATAGGCTGAAATATTTAATCCACCTTAGTCCCAAATGGATAGATTGCCTTGGTCAGGAATCTAGTCCATGGCATTACGGTGCTTAAAGATATGAGTGACCAAATGCATAGATTTCCCTGACCAGGAATCTATTCCATGGCATTGTGGTGCTTAAAGTTCTTCATAGTTTCATATAGTTTTAGATCTTCCCATTGTATATTATGAATACCTCCCTAGTTAAGAGGGAGTGTTGAATATTGTAACTAGGTTCGATCTTCATAATTTATATTTATTGTACTCATCAAAATAATTAAAGAAAAATAATTTATATTATCATTTTGACATTTATTTTTATTAATAAATGGCTTATTAAAGCATGGGTTTCATGATTGGGTCATATTTAGTTTAAGGTACAGATTGTGGACTTCTAGGTTAATCATTACATATTTATATTGACCCTCCTTGGGCTTTTGAATCACGTAATTATGTTTTTTTTTAGTCAAAATGGTCTAGAAGCCCTCCACATCAAGTTGGCCTTATGGAGATAAATTAGTATCTCATGCATTAAAAGATTCCTGTAGGTGAAAAAATTGTTTTTCTCTCAATCTTGAATAAATAGTTAAATCATCTTGATAGTTTGGCCTGGATTTTCCTAGAATATCTTTCAAAGCATGATCCATGGCTCTTTCAAATGAATCCCAACATTACTTAATCCAAATGGCATATGAATATAAGCATAGGTTCCCCAAGGCATAGTAAAAGTTGCCTTATGTTTGTCTTCATCAACCACCAATATTTGATTGCATTTAGATAAACTATCAAGTATAGACATTATTGCAAAACCAATGACTTGTTATAACAACATCTCCATATTTGGTTAGGGGTGGTTAACATGTAAGTAGATCGATTGGTAAAGAATAAAAAATAAGTAAAGCATAATAATAATTTCACAAATGATTTGTTGCATCATATACATTCATTCAAACATAATGAGGAACACACTTTGAAGCAATATGCATAGATAAAAAATAAAAGAGACAGTCCAAGTATTTCAGAGAGCTTTAAATGTTTTCATTCATTCAAAGATCACAAGAGTCATAGGAGAATATTCATGAAATCTCGCGAATAATAAAAGTTTGTCAAATCACAAATGTCAAACACTGTTGAAAAAGCTCTCTATAAGAGTCTTTTAAAAATATTATCAACTGAAATTTAAGTTTGAATAGAGTGTTTCCTAAAGCATTCAATAAAATTCTTGATACTTAAAGGGAAATTGGATGTATTCATCCCCAAGGGAATATAATGGGGCTCTTATAGACCAAATAGATAATATAACAATCTAGAAGTAAGAAAAGAATTGCAGTCAAGGATTGTTTTGAAATATGAACAAGACAATTCATAAATTTGGACGATCTAAGATTCGTATGAAAAAGAAAAGAGAAAATTCTTCAAATAAAATATAAGATACTCACAAAATTTTTGAAGAATGACTAATGGAGTAAATCCACTCTCCTCACAACTTCCTGATTTTGGAGTATTTGTTGGCTTTGAATGTTTGTTAATATAATTTCTCTAGGCAGTTATTCAAGATTAACAATATTTTAAACGAATAATCAATTTACTCCTCCACGGGAGGAATAATTATCTCCTACTTCAACCTTAATGCATAGATTTCATCTTCCATTTCCTTATAATTTGAGTGCAATTTATTAATGGATATCATGTGCTTATCATTATCATTAACAAATATAGCTAACCATTTCTTGATTTCTTCTTATAAGGAATAAATAAGACTATAAAAATCATTGGCCTACAACATTATGATAATGCTCAACTCTTCCTATAGTTGGTCCTTTGGAATCAACATATAATCTCTGATCAATTATGGCTTGCCCTTCAAGTTCTTGAAGGACCTTAATTGCTTTGAAGAAAACATTATTTAATCTTTGCACAATCAACTATGGCATCATTTAAGATTTGATTTCTTGCAAACCACCCTACTCGTATTAGCTTTATTCATTTCCCTAATGAAATTTCATATCGAGGCTTTTGAAAATCACTCACAATAGTAATTCTTGTGGTGAATATATTTAAATCATTTTTGGAAAAATGCTAATCATGGTTAAGGTCCTTTTGCAAATAAACGGTAAAATAATAAATTCTCTAATAGACATTTCTTAAATACAATAAAATATCCCATGCTAAAAAATATTACTTAGTCACTTATTCATGATGTTTTATGACATAAGTTTTTATTCCACTAAAAAGATCTATTTCCTTCTTTATCTTGTTGGATGTGTAGAGTGTAGTAGGTGGTACATGATTTAGAGCTACAATAGAAAAAGGGAGCATGAAGAGAGGTATAGGGCTCAAATCTTCCTCAAACTCAATAAATTTTTCTCTTTAATAATATATTTACCATCTCTTAATTCATGATCAATAATGAAACCACTGGTATAGGGACTTCACTAGCTCGGCATTGTTATCCTGTGATCACGTTGAATAAGTGGTATACCACAACAAGGCATATCGCGCGACTTCACAAACTTCTGGGTCTCTCGGGTGAGAGCTAAGTATCCTAACCAACTAGACTAAAACAAAACCATTTGTTGGCTCGATTTGGGCTGAACCCGGTTCAATATATAGTGCACACCAACAAAACCTTTGATCACTGGCCCTTTCAACAATGAGCTACAAGCATATCATAGTCTCACCCAAAGTGACTATGGGAGGATGCAAAACCAGGTTTCTACAGCCTTAAAGGACTAGGGGATGTGGTATTATTATGTTATATTATTCTTAGCACTTATAAATCACTTTTATGCATTATATTAATCACTTAAACATGCCATATAAAACCATAAACCATCATTGTTTTGAAGTAAAGTGCAACTGTAACAAATGTGACTCTATAATAGATAATAATAAAATATACACATGAATCACATAAGAACACCAAATTACCATGGTTCACCCCAGTGTAGGGTTACTTCCACAAGAACTGTTGCTTAATATAATGAATCTTGAACAAAAAAAAGCTCTTGCCCCGTGCACTAAGCTGCATGCTCTTCTCCAAGGCTCTGTGCACTCAACTGAAAAGCCTCTCCTTCGCTACCAAATTACATATCACAATAATTTACCCATAACTCCGATATGTATCAAAACTGATTGATTTGACCAATTTGATGATTCTCTTCTTATTATTTTACCCTATATATACTATTACATTGTAGGGTTACATTGTCAAAATACCATGGTCCATATACCATGGACTCAAAAAAAGAAACTATGATCCCAAAACCCTTGATCCCTCACAAAATCGCACACTTTTACAATAAGGAGGGAATTCGACCCACCCTGAATCCCTTACGACATCATGCGGTATATTTATTTCCTCAAAATACGCTCCGTTGCACACTCCACTGCGCACTCTGCCCCAAAAACAACAGAGTCTTTGCCAAAATCTAGGCTGAGTTGGGTTGCGCCCAACAATATACTTGCGATGGAGATACTCCATGCTCTTCAGGTTCTCCATCTGATGAGTTATCTTCTCAATTGACTCAAGGTGGTGAGATTATCCATGATGCAAATGAAAACAATGAAATCATTGAGTACTCTTCTCATCCCTAATCACCTCTTATCTTGCATGAAGAAAACTCTTCAAATAAGTTTGCTCACAAAATTTCCTCGGTTCATTCATCTTTGAATTTGCGATCAGAAGCATCTTTCAACTTGAGTAATCTGGTTGTTGAAGTTGGAAAATACGGTAAAATTAGTGATAGAGATGGTTTACATCAGTGAGGAGTGTCCTTAATGAAAACAGTGGCAACATCTATCCTCAAACAATGCATGATTTGGTACAATATTCAAAATGTGATTTTACAATTATGGAAAGTTTCGGGGCCTGCCAGGGAGTCGAGGCATTCAACTTCCTTTTATGGTTATGTTAGGATATCGCAACTTTGGTAATCCCCTCGAACTAGGAAAAATCTAGTTTCTCCCACAAAATTCTTTTATTTGCATGGTTTCACTTGATGAAAATTTCCTTTTGAAAAATATTTGGTATTTCAGGTGTGATCTTTCAAATTTTCAAGATTTTACTTTTGACCAGATTCAGGAATATTTTTTTGGTTCAATCATCTTCATGCAAATATCTTGCATCAAACTTGAGTTTGGAATGTGTATCTCTCATAGAGTCATGGAATTACAAAGTTGATCATTCCAAGGACTATCTTTGGCCAAAGGAATTATGCTTATCAAATTAATTCCTTAATAATCATCTCTTGTTCTTCTTGCAAATGTTATATTGAAAATCTTTCCCTTCATAGCACTTGAAATTATCTTGAGTGATAATGAATGGATGAATTATCACATGAATCAAATTCTTCTTCATTCACTATGTCCTGACTGGTCTCATGTATTTGTTGTGTTGACATCCCTTTTAAATTATTTTGATGAATATGATGCTTGTACAATTTGTCACCAGTTACAGGAAAATGGTTTGTCACATTTGGCTAGTGAGGAAGTTTGTTCAGTTGTTCATAGCATTTTCATAGCTATCCAAATTGATTGATCTTGGTTAATTGAAAATTGAGAATCTGATGCTTTAACCAACCCATCTGATCATTATTATTTATCTGATGAATTTCATTTTTTTTATCATTTTCTAACTAGTATATCCAATGACAGTTGTTTTAAATGCTTTGATCTTCATCGTTCAACATCTCATTATTCATATTTTTGCTAAGCGGTTGAGGCGCTAAAACCTTTTCTGATGGTTATGTCAGGTCCTCACTGTCTCGACATGACTACTAAATATGATCAGACCTATTTTCCCTCAAATTATTCTCATTATAATCCCACGCCTCTAATTGAAAATTCATCTTTTCAAATATTTTGAGTTTTTCAATAGGATCATCATGAATTTTACGATCCAATCATTGAATGGTTTGAACAGTCTTACTTGACAAGCTCAGTCGCAAATAACAAGTTTCAATATTCCCTCATGCTTGCTAAGGAGTTTGGTGTAGATGGAGACACATCCACAAGAAGCTTCTGAGTTTTGTTGAAATATGGTATTCATCGAGAAGGTAAGAATGTGAATTGGATGAAAGTAGCGGTTGTGACACACCTTTCTTCCCACAAGAAATACTCTCCTTCCATTGTGAAAATTATTAAATATCTCATATTTTCTCTTGCACATTAACTTATTTATGTTTTAATCGCCAAATATTTTTTATTGTAGGTTGGGAATGATTACTGTGGCTACATTGGAAATTCCATTATACGTGACCCCAACCTTCTAGCTGGTTAGGTTAGGAGTAGGTCTAGTTGCATTGTAGTTTACTTGCACATCCATCCTACATTCGTTCCCTATAGTTTGTCTTGTGTTTTCTATTTTGGTTTCACATCATGTTTTTCTTAGCCATTTTCTGTCTTATCTTTTGGTTTTGTTTCCATGTTGTGTGTTATCTTTCCTTTCATTTTTATGAGACCGTGCATAAAGATGATTTTTTGGCTCAAAGGGAATGTGGAAAAATAGAAAAGTAATTTGTGTCCTTCTTCCTTATTTGGGTTACATCTTTTGGTTGATGATGTTCCCAAGGAAAATACAATCCTTGCCATGAACTCCTTCTCTATTTTGGAAACCTCATGCATACACTCAGGTTTTTATGTTTCAGTGTTTTCAATGTGATCCAATCAAGTAGAGAAGGAGAAGGGGAAAATCTAAACAAGTAAACCAATATCAAAGGTCTTACATATGCTTCTCTGAAGGGACAACCTCTCCTACTCTCAATAAGCCAGGATCTCTCTTCCACCCGTGAAATAAATAAGTGTCTATGGACAATACTATATAAATAAATAAATAAAGGTGAAAGAAGAAAAAGGATTCCTACGCAGAGAGGTGAAGCAAGCAACTCCGTCGGGGTACTATCCAGGCTCACTGGAAGTGGAGCAATTTTTGTGTCCCTGAAGTGACTCCATCGGGGTACTGTCCAGGCCTATTAGAAGTGGAGCAACACCAGATATGAAAAAATATACTAGGAAAATATAAAGCTTGCTAACTTCATTAACCTACCCTGATTCGAAACATTGTGTGATCCCTAATCTTATGTTTGTGTTTAAACAAGTAAATAAATGAAGGGGACCATGTTTATGCATGGGGTAAGTGGGGAACCCATGTTAATATGAATGATGAAACAATATCTCCTAAATAAATAGACCCTACATGAAAGAATTGACCAAGGTAGAGAAGTTGGAATTCTACCAGTGTGTTGCCAAGTATTGTCACTACGACAAAAATCCTCCAAAATTTTGTGTACAATCAAATTTTGGAGCCTACTATGGATCTTGTGATCAATCATTCCATAGTGACTTCTTGGTCAGTTGACTCTTTTAAGCTCCATTATTGGATTAGAAGTATCAAAGTCACTTGCTCACACATTCCTAGTTCGTAACAAGTGCATGAGCGCATCCTTTTATGCAAGCTTGGACAAGCATATCACGTTCCATCAAGAATGTGATTGTGTGATGTCCAATCCATGTTGACAATCAATGTGCACTAAAAATGATAGTTTCTCACATTCTGGCTACGTACGTACTTCCATTTCGACGAGTTCTGCAAACTATCGCTTTCGCGCTCCTTTGTTTTCATGAGTGTCATTTTCTTTTTTTTTCGATATCGATTTCACTTTCATTCACTCTAATGAGTGTTGTTTTCATGCTATATTTTCTCTGGCATGTGTTACTTTCACTATTGTCCATCACAAGAGTCATTCACACTTTAGCAATTGGTGTCTTTTCACATGTTAGTTGTCGCACAATGTATGCATGCTTTTTATGATGGTTTCAAGGGATTATATTTGTGTGAATGAAATGGTATAACCATGAAAACATCAATCACACTATTCCTCAAAGTATTAAGCACTGTCGCATAGGTGTCGTCACAGTTGTCACAACGTGTACCTTTAGTGTCACACTTGTCTTCTGAGTCATCTCAAAGTTGTCGCATTAAGGGAAATATGTTTTTCAGTGTGTCTAAATGATCTACATTGTTGTGTTGTCAAATTGTTTCAAGTGTGTGATCACAGTAAATTCATATCAATGTTCACATCAATCTCTTCAGTCCCACACGTAGCCAATTTTAGAAATTTCCCAGCAACCTAGCCTCATTCGGCCTTCTTCAACTGTACAATGTGTAGTTCCAAACCTCAAGCTACGTCCATGTCCCTTAACACTATGCAATGTGTAGTTCCTACCTTCTAGTATTGCGCAATTCGCAAATTCAATGCTCAAGCTCGACCCTGCCTCCCAAAATTGCGCAATTCATCTTCCCATCATGGCCTCAAATAAGCACTACACAATCTCTAGCCTCAAGCTCATCCCTTGAGCTACTGCGCTACATGATTTCATAATGGCCCAACCTCCTCTGCCTCCTAGAACTGTGAAGTTTTCCCAAGCAGTGAAAAACCCTGCAATAGAGCTCACTGAGCCCAGAAACTGTGCAGTTTATCTCCCCAGTCCTTTTTGAACTAAGAACTATGAAGTCTCAAGGCTCAAGCCTCAAACCTGAGCTCTTGAACTACGTTGTTGCATAATCGCTTGGGCTCATCTTGCCTCCAGAAATGTGCAATTGTCTGAAGCAGTGCGAAATCCCTCATCCTATCACCCTGAGCTCATACACTACAAAATTTTCTTCCTCAACCAAACCTGAGCCATGCTTTGCGCAGTCTCAAGGCTCAAGCTTCACCCTTGACTACTTGAGGTACACAATTGCAAAAATACTAAGCCTCTTCCCCAGCCTGTCACCCGATTCTGGCTCAATCAATGGATCAATATGCACCATATTAGATTAGGGGTTTATTAGAATGATGTCGTATTGTTATGAGTGGATTGAAGATGCGGGTTATCTATCATGCTATGGCATGATGATGAAGAAGGATATGGAGAAGGAGGAAATTCTAGAAGACACATATAGAGCTAAAGAAATAAGATAATCAGCAGGCGAGAAGATGAAGGAACATCGAACTCTAACAGAAGATGAAGATCAAGATCACATGGAAGACTCCTCATTTTCAAATCATAAGGAGGAGTAAGAAGAATAACATGTACCATATATTAAAGAAGACATAAAGAAAGAAGTAGAAAGAAGGACAACTTGGCATTGTCACATCATCATGTTGTCCATATCATTAGTTACATGCCATGTCCTGTCACAAGTCAACATATGCCACATCAATATTATTGTGGATCATGTAAATTGTATTCAAATTTTATTGTAAAGTGGAAGTCCAAAGGACACACATAGAATATGAAGAGTCGTGTAAGTTGAAAATTCATAGGAAGTCAAACAGTCATGAGGGTATTAAAAGGGTCACAAGGAGGGTGAAGCATCACCCCTTGGTTATATATACACCCTCATTGTATGAGCAAATGAATTTTCACCTTGGCTCCTCCCACAAGGAATTAGAGAGATAAGCTAGTTCTTTTGAGGAGCAAGGAGTGGCTCCAACTCTCCGCTATTGGAGCTAGTGGTGTTAATTGTATGCATGTGTCTTGAAAATTTTACTTAATATAAGAAGCCCTATGGGCCAACACATTATTCATGCATGGATTATGGATATTTGTAAGACTATTATGTGAATTTTTGTAATTCATGTTTGCTTTTGTCTGGGCTAAGGTAGTTGAACTATTTCGGTTATTTTGGTACTTATCATATTAAGAATGTGTTGAAATTTCTATTATCGTTGGCGTATCTTCATGGACTATTATGTTGGATATTAAACAAATATTCCTTGTCATATTGGTTTCAATGACCATCACATATTTGTGGACTATTTTTCTTGATGTTGCATGAACTCTTCTTGTTTGTGTGTGTCTCTACTAGGATGGTACTACTACCTCTCTCTTAGGGGCACACTTTTCCTCCCCTCCACAGTGAAATAAATTTGACACACATGTGATCGAACACTAACCAGGCACAATCCCCTTTCTTTTTGAAGGCGCATTTGCACTCCTCTCTCTTGCTGACAGTTAGAGCCAAGGCATATCTATACAAATACATGGAAAATGGGTTGATATTCTGGATGAGGCTCCTACTCCAAATGGTGTGAGGTCTAATTGTGACTTCACATCAGGGAGACCCCTTGGTTGACATATTTCCTGCACCATCAACAAAAAATGAGAGGATACAAATAAAATATCATTATATACTTGTGGTTCAAATTATATATCTTGGTTCTCTATAATTTTAGAGATATTCTCTAAGAAAGTTAGGCATCTTAAATGCCCCTCAATTTTTCTTCAAACATGTCAGCTTGATATTTCCACTATATCTTTCTTTATATGATGTTTTAGAATTTGAAATTTGGAGGAGACAGAGGAGAGATATCGAGGTACTTTTGGTAGAAATTTCAGATCTTGTTTCACTACAATTTTGAAGATATGATTTGATGAATTTCATGTTCCCGAATTCTTATGAAACATGGTTCTAACAAGCCAACTTGTCATTTTTGCGATTACTCTTTCTTAGATGTTTTAGAATCTAAAATTTGGATGAGACAAAGAAGAGATCTCTAGGAACTTGTGGTAGAAATTCAGAACAATATTTACAAAATTGAATACATGACATGTTGTATAAATTTGTTCTTGGGAAACATCCAAAAGAAATGAGTTTTGGGAGAAGTAGACTTGGTGAAGGAATAAGAATCAAGTAGTCTTGGTGAATGCAGAAACAACTATCAAATTTGGTGAAGATAGAAGCAACATGTCGACTTTGTGAAAGCATAAGAAACTAATGGACATTGTGAAAAAGAAAGCAAGTAGTTTTGTGCCTATGAATATTTGTAGCAATGGAAGTTGGTGCCTCCTGTAGGTTGGTTCCAACTACAAAGCAACAAAGAGGATTGATGTCTCCTGTAGGTTGGTGCTTATAAAGAAACAAAAGGGTATTGATGTCTTTTGTAGGTTTGTGCCTACAAAGTAGCATAAGGGATTGTGTAACAATATTTTGGTGCCTGCAAATTGATTTAATAGTAGGATGGTACCTACAAAATATTTCATATAAATAATTTTTATGGTTTTCTCCCCTGAGGATTTCCACATATATTTTGTGTTACTTGTTTAGTTTATTAGATTGATGTTTTATTATGTTTGATTGGATTTAGAAAAGTAAAAATTGTTATTATACTGATTGACCCCCATCTTAGTATAAATATTCCAACAATTTTCAAGCAAAACTCACATCTAATAGCAAGTCGTCTCCATAAAATATCACACTATGCCCAAGTAGCGAATAAGGAGGTTAGTTCACACACTTTTCAGAGAGGTTGAATTCAAATTTGTGATGATGAAATAAGAAGTGAGGATGTTCTATTTATATGAGCCTTCTCCCACTCACTTTAAAAGTAAAATGACCTAAAAGTAGTAAAGACAAGTTCACTTTTGAGTGTTCCACAAGACAGAGGTTACAAGCCAACCTCATAGGTAAAAACAAGGAAAATATGCCATAAAATCCAACATGTATGGGAATAAATGCTCCAAAATTATGATGTCACTCACTAAATGAGTTCAATAATCCCTCAAAATGCGAGATAAGGGCTAATGAGTGCTCCATACTCCAATAATTTCCTCTAAGCTCATGTGTAAGCCATCAAATGTCTCGCCATGCCACACATCATGCCCAAGGTGCCCTACATCACCCTCGAAAGAGGAATAGGAGTGATGTGGCATAAAATATCTCAAGTGTCGGGGATCCAAAATGAGGTACACACCTTCCCTTGTCATGTCAAGGATGGCCATCATTATCTAGGCTTTGGATCAAATGATTCCCCTTAAACAATGTTAAGGCTAGCTTGGGGGCATCCTAGGTCCATTAGGCACATCATTAATATCTCCAACAATTAGCATCATGACTCAAAATTTCAACGTTTTGGGGTCCCTTGGAGAGTCAAGAATCATGTGAAAGCATAGAAAAGACCAACACTCTGCTCTAGGTAGGCAACACTTGTAATATGCCCAATTTCCTAAATCACTTAGGAGTAGCACAATTTTTGCATGGGAAATTTTTTTTACTTTGGGACTTAGGAGAAAAAGGGAAAAATATCAACCTTAGTGGAATGTGTGGGCCACAAGGAGGAAATTTTAACTCCCTAAGGAAATTCACACTTGTGGATGAGGAGAGAGAAAAAGGAGGTGTGAGCCAGTGCGGAATTGGGTCCACCAAGAGAGAGAGGATCAACAATTATAAATAAGACTAGGATGATTTCATTTGGTATCTTTTTTCTAGCTCATTTCAGAAATCGAACTCTCTTGGAGTTGTTGAGCACAAGAAGAGAAGTGATGTTCAACACAATATTTCCAAGCATAATTTCCACCCTTATTTCGAAGAACTTTGAGTCTCTCCCTAGTGAGGAAATTGGGTGTTGATTCTGAGCACTCCCAAAACTTCGTTGTAGGAGTATTTACCTAGGCATTGTGTGTTACCTAGGTGTAGAGGAAAACCACATTGCTTATTTTGGGACCAACTACAATAGGTTAGGAGTCTGAAAAATTTACATAAGGTTTTCTTATCTTGTGTCGAATATTTGGAAGTGGATTCACAGATCCAGTTGAATTGCATGGATATTGAGGGCCGAATTTATCTTAATCTGGAAGTGCGCAGAGGTTTTTGGGCTAGGTTTATGTAGGAGAAGAAGGAATAGGAGATTAGGGAAGCTAGGGGTGGAGGAAAGGATAAACTTCCAAAGGAGAAACCTTGCAGGGATTTTGGTGGAATTTTAGTGGGGATTTTGGGCTTGCAACAACAAAGTGATTCCTGTAGTGCACACCACCATCTAGAGTAGTCAATTCACATCTTTTGGGAGCTTCGAAGATAGTTGGGATCCACCCAAACCCTTTTTTGGTTTTTGTGGGTTCAATGAGATGAGGAAAAAGCTATTTTTGCAAGATTTTCCACTAGATATTATGGGAAGAATTCCAATTCCATTCCAGCAGTAGTCAACAAATTTTCTGGGTAGTGAACAAATTTTATGGGAACCATTATCAATACCTGGGTCATCATACTTCCACCTAGGTTTTTCAGAACTTACATGAGAAAGCCTGGCTTCCTTTTTATCACTCATTTGTACCCATATTTCATTGATATTAATAAAATGGCTCAAATTTCCTATCATGTTTATTTGGTGTACTAATTGTGCATGTGTGATTAAAATTTTGATTGTTGTAGCTTATTTCATGTTTTTTATGATTCATTGTTATTTCCTAGTTGGAAAAGTTATAGTGGTATTAGAGCATGTTGTTCGCTAGTTGTGGGCACACGAGCAGGTGATGCCACCTCGATATGTTGGAGTAGTATTTCATAGAGGTAGAGGTCGAGGCAGAAGAGGTTGAGGTAGAGGGGAGGATCTTTACCATTTTTTAGACATTGAGCTTATGCACGTAAGGAATCATGAATTTTGGGAAACATAGTACATGGAGAGCGAAGATAACAATGAGCAACCGAGATAGGGTGGTTGGGGGCAGGCTATATTGGATTTGGTGTGGCAGAATAGAGCCATGATGGAAATATTGGTGCAGTTAGTGGGAATGGAATTGTAGAACCGGTAGGGTCAATCCAACAATGGAGAAGGTGGTTCCCAGACAGGAGAAGGGAGCCACACACATGCACACACCACCTAGTAGAACAACACCCATGCGTATGTCCAGTCTAGTCATCATACCATGCCTCATTTTATATGTGAATTTGAGAGCGAGAGAGAGATAGATAATTTTTCAGATTTGTTATTTCTTAGACGAGATCAATGGCTATGAAGCGTTGGTCCTATTTTCACTCTCAAGAGACGGTTCCTGGCTGTGGGGAACCAGTGCCCGAGACATCTTCAAATTGAATAAAGTAATTAAGATCAATTGTTGGAAGGACAAGCCATGAGGGAATGCAAGAAAAGCTTCTAGTTCTGAAACCCTAGCATTACAAAACATAATGGCCAAAGAAGCTATGAGAGTTGTTGGGTGCTAGATTAAAAGGTGTGTAGAAGAAAATGAAAGAGACAAAGTTTTTGCATAGGAAATTAAGAATCTGTTCTTTAACTATGTAGAGAGAATGATGGATGGAGAAGGAAAATATGAATGAGATTCCTAGATGTGAAGTGCCTTATTAAGGGCTTCGAGGTTAATTTTTATGAGTGCAATCAAGTAATTTCATTAAAAACTAACCTAAATCACCAGCTGCATCCTACACTGTCCAAGAGAAGAAAAACATATATGAATGCTGAAACACGAGAGAAAGCAAGAACTACAATTTCCCAATGTTGGAATCAAACTGCCATATCATCTTCAAATTTCAGAGAGAATGTTTCGTTTACATTGCCAATCATGAGTGATTGTGCCCTTCTGAACACCTCCCACGTCCCAGATCTAATTTTTAGGTTTTTATTTCTATCTTCTAACACTATACTAACTGATTCTTGAAACATTTTAAGTAACTGTTTCTTTTTTTTTATATAATTGTTATTCGAAATAATTCAAATTACTAAAAAGGTAGTTTTAATATTAATATTATATATATAATATATAATATATTAAATAAAACTTTTTAAAATAAAATTTTCTGCGCAGCGTTATGGAATTACATGCATCCATAGTCCAAAAACGTTCAAATTAGTTCATGGGATAGACATTCGGCGTTCCTCCTACATATTTTCTGGTTATCTCATTCAGATAATTCCAGCCTCATTGAATAAGGTCGTCCCAGCTTTAATTAATGGGAACGTCGTTTTCCATATAATTTCTCTAAGAAACACTCACTTTCCCTAAGTCTGACTTGAAGTAGCGAAGTGCAATAGCGCTGATTAATATTGTGTGATGATGCTCCTCCAGAAAAACAAAGTTCTTTGGACATGTGTCACTTATTTTATTTTGTTGTAAGAAAGAAAGAAACAAAGAAAGAATTTTTAAAGTCCACGAGGCTAAAAATAGCCTATGGGATAGATTGCTTCTCTATCTGACTCTTGTATTTGGCCCTTTTCCTGTGAAGTTTTACAATGATCACTCCCATCTTATCGACCAAATCTTCGCTGAATAAATTATCCCAAGAATTAGCTGCCAGAATACCTGCATAGTTTTCCCTGATGTCTTTGAAGGCCTCACATTCTAGAATGAAATGTTTTTCTGTTTCCACTTTTCCGAAGGAGCAAAAAATACATACTCTTTCTTCCCACATTTCTTTTGGCCTTTTCCAGCGCCCTGTTTCACAACGAAGTTGATGAGAATTAGTCCTTAATTGAGCAATAAGAATTTTAGATCTCCAAGAAATATTAGCCCCTATGTACACCTTTTGTTGATGGTTATGCGTGGGGTTAAACTCTTCAATGTAGTACTTCTTATTTCTCTCTAGCTCTTTCATCCAAGTATGTTTGTGGAATTTATCCATAACAAAAGTTTTTATCTCTTTATTGTTTGTAGGACACATGCTCAAGCAAATACCCCATTTACTAAACCATTTTTTATTTTGCTGCATCCAAGTCTTATGTCTTTTGCACAATCTATCACTAATCACAACCTTAGGCCATCTACCCTCTTCCATTTGCTCAATTTTTTTCAGATACCTTATGACTCGCACCATAGCAATTGCTTCAATAGGAGCAACCCCTGTTTCACTTAGCAGGATAGCATAAGGAACGACACTTTTACTTTTGAATGTGTTTGTAATCAAATGTTTCTGAATTTTCTCAATTTGTTTCCACTGCATCTTGGTTGTGCTGCTAGCCCACAGTTCACAACCGTAGAGAATCACCAGAATCACTAAAAGCCCAAAAAGAGTTAGAGTGGTTTTCCAGTCCCACAGCTCTGCCTCTCTACACCTGTTTTGAAGAGCATAAAATGCTTTCCAACCCCCTAAAGTTCTTTTCTTTCTATAACCATCCCAACTTAAATTTCTGTTGAAGTCAATTCCGAGGTATTTGTAATCTGCAACTTCTTCCAAAATGCTGCCTCCAAAATAGAACTTATGTTGGATATGCTTTCTTTTGTTAGAGAAAACCACTACTTTCGTTTTGCTAATATTGACTTGCATCCCAACCCTTTTACAAAAATGCTCAAGGGAATGTAAATGCTCTTGCAAACCAAGAGCCGAATTAGAAATCAATATAAGGTCATCTGCGTACAAAAGAAGCCTGATAACGAACTTGCCCAAATGGATACCGTCACCCCCTTGCGAATTTAGCCACTCTTCAAGCTTGTCAATATATAACCCAAAAAGGGTAGGAGATAATGGGCAACCTTGCTTGACCCCGATATTGCTTCTAAAACTTTCAGAAATGCCAGCTGAAGTTCTGATTTTAACTTTCACCTCTTCATACAACCTATGCACAACTGCTCTCAAATGCTTGGGAACCCCGAGTTCCTCCATTCTGCCCCAAAGCTTATCCCTAGGAACCGTGTCAAAGGCTTTTCTGAAATCAACAAAGCAACAGAAACTTCTTCCTTTTTTTCCCAAACTTTTTCGATAATTCCCCATGTAAAATATAAGAACAATGTGATAAATTCCATGGCATTTTATGCGTTTATCACGAAAATTCATTTTTGTGTGATTGTATTGGTTCTATCCTAAACATTTTCCATCTGCACCCATGTTGGTTGACTTGGTGTTTGAGATATAAAGCTTGCTAAAGTGTGAGCTTTCAACATAAGATTCCATGGCATTTTATGCGTTTATCCTGAAAAATCATTTTTGTGTGCTTATATTGGTTCTATCCTAAACTTTTTCCATTTGTGCCCATGTTGGTTGACTTGGTGTTTGAGATATAAAGCTTGCTATAAAGAGTGAGCTTTCAGGATAAGGTCCGAGAGTGATAAAACACAACACAAATTTTAAAGTCGCTGCTCAATCAAAATTCTAACATTGGTGTTGTCCTGTACTACATTGGTTTTTTCTTTGTACGTAGCTTCCACCGAACAAATTTTTTTCTATATTTCCAGATCATATAGTTTTGAAAGATGAATTTCCCAATTTTATAATGGAATGCGATGCACAAACGGTTTTTATGGGTCAGGCCTCTCATCATATACCAGCATGTTGAACATAATATGATTGGCACTAAGCTATGGGATCTTCCTTTAACTTGATCATAACGAAAACCAATTTCATCATTCATATTCATTTTCATCCTATGATGTGTAACCCATTGCTTCACATGATATCAATCAAATAAATCTCCATCACATATCACATAAACACCAAGCTTTAACTCTTTTATGTGATTTAACTACGACCCAAAACTCTCTTTCTCAATGAATATTGGCACTTTTTGAATTAAGTCACCTACAATATGCAACTTTTAACATAAAGTGCAACTTTTAACATAAAGATTGTAATATGAGAGCCCAAACACAACACGAAAGGTGTAAGTCCGACCCTAACCCGATTGATGAAGCCACTCCGAAACCTAGCCATCAAATAATAAATCCGAAGTAGATAGCTTCTCCTTGACTATGAGCTCCTTCTCTCAATAATTTGTAAGAGGGCAAATTTGAAACTTTATTCGGTGGCCATACATATGGCATAGACTCGGGTCTCATAAAGATTGTAATATGAGAACCCAAATACAACACAAAAGGTGTAAGTCCGACCCTAACATGATTGATGAAGCCACTAAACCTAGCCACCAAATAATAAATCCGAATAGCTTCTCCTGGACTATGAGCTCCTTCTCTAGATAATTTGTAAGAGCGTTAATTTGAAACTTTATTTGGTGGCCATACATATGGTATAGACTCTGGTTTTGAGCTCTTTTATATTTATAGACTTTGGTTTTGAGCTTTTTTTAATTTAAACTAGTGTAGATCTATTTTAACTTTGGATCTATAAAGCGCTGAGAGGGATAAAATTTCTCTTTTTTGAATGCAAAACTTGAGGAAAGGTTTGCACCTCGAGAGATTTGATCCCTCTTGGTGCTTGATAGATCTCGAGTTAAGATGGATCTAAGTTGGTTTCAGTCGTGTGCAGCCAAGGAAAATTTATCGAAGATATGAATTTTTTTATCAATAATATGTAAATATATATAATATTAATATAATAATTTTAAATATGCTAAATATGTCTAAGATTAACCTCGTCATTTTAATTTTAAATTTTCTTAGTTATCTTAGTTTGTTGAGATGATAAATATTGTTAATAACTTTAATGATGAAAAATATGAAATACAAATTTTGAATGAAAAGTGACAATAATAGTGTTGAATGATAGAAAATGTGAATAATAAGAATGTTGTCAATTATAAATAGTCTTCATTGTGATCAATCTCAAACTATTCTTATTGTCACCCTTGTTAGATTTGTCATCTTTTCATATCACAAACCATTTAAATCTTTAGCTCGAGTTGTTGTAGTAAACATCATACATTGTCTCTCTTGCTCTCCAATATTAATAGGTTGAATTACTATAACGCAAAAATCAATGTACATTGTTAATATTTTTTTGTGCTTACACTGAAATCAATACCCTTCTATATGCTCGTATCTTTGCAGGATTTTATCACGAGGACTAGGAAAACGTTTGATGCAGTCCCTAAGACTAGAGCACTGACACCTTCTAGACCCACCTTTCCTTAGAGAGGTAGAGACACCAGACCACCATGGAGAGATTTGATAGGATGGAGTAAACTTGACGATGATACCAAGAGGGATATATAGAGGAGGAAGTTTTGCTTAACCCGCCAGGAGCCATGGGCCCTAAGACACAAATTCACTAAGGGAAAGGCCCATTATATAGAGGTATTTTCAGATAGTGATTCAAAGGAGGATACAAAGTAAGAGATCATTGGAGGAGAGGGTGAGCCTTAGGGTGCAGTAGGAAACACGAGTTTCAAATTTCCCATAGGTAGGGTCATTGCTTCACTCATGGGGGTTCGAAGATATGGAAACTGAGGATTATAGGCACCATTCAAAGGTAGCGTGTGTCGGTGTTGGTAGACAGTGGGAACACCCACAATTTTATTAATGCTCAGATGGTGGATTAGAGAGGGTTACACACAAATTCTTTTGAGGGTTTCTCAATAATGGTACCAGGGAACTAAACTATGCAGTGCACGAGATATGTCCCCATGTTGACCTTGAAAATGGGGAAATATTCAGTCAAAAAGCATTTCTTTGTAGTGAATGTGCCAGACACCAATGTGGTGATAGGTGTCTAGTGGTTGTACTCTGTTGGACATGGAATTGTAGATTATAGGGCACAAGAGATGGTGTTCATGGGGCCATATGGGAGGTTGGTTGTATTGAGCATGCATTCCTATCAACCAAAGATAGTGTCAACTAATCAGATGGAAGTTGAATTACCACATGGAGATATGGGTAGGGAATCAAGAACAACACCCTCACTCAAATATTTTAGCATTGTTGGAGATGCACCCAATAGTATTTGGAGACATTCCTCTAGGTCGACCACTAGATTGGGGATTTGAACATATGATTGAGATAGAGGAGGGGGTACACGCAGGCATTACTACCCCATATATACATGTCAACGCTTACCGGGATGACATTGAGAGAGCCATACAAGAGATGTTGTATTTGGGCCACATCGGGCTGAGTTTTATTCCCTTTTCTTCTTCGATGGTGTTGGTGAAGAAGAAGTCACATGTGCATAGACTACAGGGTCTTGAACAAGAGGAAGTTGAAGAACCGATACCCCATTCCAAGCACATATGAGTTGATGGATGAGCTTAGGGGAGCCAAATTGATCTGAAAAATGGAAGTACTTGAAAATGTGTGCAAGGTATCCATTTCCATTTAATTAAATGTGTGAAAAATTCTCCAAGTCTTGCTGATTAAACAAAGTGTTTTTGGTAACTTTTTATGAGTTTATGTGTGAGGGAAAGTTAATTTAATTTGTTTTTTAACATATTAAATCAGAAATGTACAGCAAGATAACTTCATCATAACATGACACAAATGTTTGATGAGAAGTTCACCCCTCTTGGGCTACGTTTGTTGGATCAAGACTCCTAAAATGAGCTTGTCCTCTTGTATTAAAATGCTCAAAAATGCTAATACAAGTTTAAAAGTGTCGCAATAGACAAATATGAATGCAAATATTGATTCAGAAGACATGAAAAGCTAAGAATGCCTTTCCAAATTCACTAAACAGTGAAGAATTACCCTAAACAATGACTTCTTCAATAAGGCCCTGATGGCTCTTTGAACTCCTCTGAAGCTTTTCGGGCTGTAGAAGTCCTCAAACAAATCTGAACCCTCTTCCATTAGGTTCAGAAGGTCGAAATTAGCTGAAAATGATCTTTGGTTCACCTCAAACATATAGGTACAACTCAATACAACTCCATTTCCCCAATGGCCCTGATGGCTCAAAAAGCTTCCCTGAAGCTAAAATGGTTGTATAACACCTCTACTTCCTCTGGAACCTATCCCAATGGCTCTGGAATGCTAAAAATAGTCGAAATTGACTTTTGGTTCACCTCAAATGGTTAAGCATAGCCCAAAACAACTCCAGCTCCCTCTTGGCCCTAATGGCTCTCATTGCTTCCCTGATGCAAAAGGGGCTGAAGATCAACTCCAATGGCTCTGAAACCTGTCTCAATGGATCTAGAATCCTCTAAATACCCGAAAAAACATTAAAAAAAGAAAAAAAGAAAAAAAAAAAGGTTCTCCCCTTCAGAAGTTATGACCAAAACCATTTTTGCCTAATATGCCCTTGAAAGCCTGCACTAATTGTGGAGAAACTGGATTTAACCCCTCCAAAAAGGCGGAAATTCCAAAATAGTGGGATCTGCTCCAAATTCATCGGTCAGACAACTGCTAGCATTTAATGTCGGGTGGTTAGGGTGGATACATGTTTGCACCCTCCGCGGTTTGGCATGGTAGTTAACGTAACCACCGGAGGCAATCCTAAACCGTGGCATAAAAATTTAGAGTAGTCACATATATTTAAATGTCAACGGTTATGTTTAACTGTAATACTCTGCATGGTGTTAAGCCTTAAGGCTTTGGATCTCGGTCCTGTGGTCCCGTGCTTAGGGGGCTGGCCCCCTTTTTCCGCTGCCCAACACAACTTTAAAATTTAAATGAAAGCCGCTGCCATAGTTTGTTAAGAACTATATGTGTGGCACAATGGTAGTGCATGGCGCTAGCGGCAATGAGGTCAGGTGTTCAAACCTCGCGGACATACCAAATTTTAATATGCCATTTCAATGCGGCCTGGGGCCACGTGACGGCCTCCGGGCTTGCCACATGGCACCCTCCAATTGGCTAAAATCTTCAAAAGTCAAACCATTGTCAAACCACTGAATGCCACTTGTCAAATGTTGATTGGCCCAGGTGGAATATTTCAAGAATATTCCTTTTTAAATTTTTCAAATTTGGAAGTTAAACCTGGTCAAACTGGTCTTTTGCATGAAATTGTGAATTTTCAAACTTGAATAACTTTCACATACAGTGTCAGATTTGAGTGTCGTTTATAGCATTAGGATCATATCACCGAGGCCTATCCGGTCGTTCAAGTTGCAAGTGATTTTGAACACTTTAAATTTTGAGCTTTTTCCATAGCTCGAACTTGAGCTCCTGATCACACCTCCCAAATGAGAAGCTTTTGGACCCCAAAAGCTCACTGAAATTCTGAAACTAAAATGTAGTACAAAAAATCAGAGAATAACAACATCTTCTTCTCTTCAGCCTTCAAAAATTTTCCTGACTTGCCAACTGTTCTCATGGCGAATTTTTGCTAAATGAGCCAAGTACTTGTGCCGAATCCCTACCAAGTTTTCTCGCCATACAAATCTGTCATTCTGAAACCAGCAATGTCCCTTGCTGAACTTTGTGCCCTATTTTCTTGCATGCCTTTCCATCTCATGGAATCTTGCACCGCTTTGCACTGACACTTCGTTATCTGCACCAATCGACACCAAAGGCACCTTGTGCAACATATGACATCAACAAAAAGTTGACCTGAAATGTGCTATACAATTGACACAACCATCAATGTAAAAAGTGTGCCCACAATCGACACAAGTCGACAATCATGTGTAACACAATCAACACAAGTCGACAATCATGTGACATAATCGACACAAGTCGATAAACATGTGTGACACAATTGACACAAGTCGATAAACAACAAGATACATCTTGACAAACATATGTGTATGTAACATGTAAAATGAACTATATACAGTTTGTTATTTACACATACAACCTCTATGTACATGTGCAACTTCAACTCTTCCTTTCAAGTACATAATTCCCAATAACATGTGGGTGACTAAGAGCTGAATCAAAAGACATTGCTGCAATATAAGTGAGTATCATACTCATCTTTTACACCTCCATGGCGAAATTTTGTAACAACAAAGAGATTCCTTCAACTAAAACTGCTTTTACATGCAATCTTGCATCAACTTTTCAAAAGAGATACATCCATACAAATATGAAATTTGCATGTACAAAATGAGTATGAATTACTGCATTAAGAAGTTAATCCACTTCCTACCAAGCCAACTCCATGGTGTCTTTAGCGGTTGCAATACACCTTCATGTGAATCTTCCATTTCCACATCGATAACGGAATCCATAGATCCACTTACGCCAAGATTTTTGTCCTCTAGCTGCATGTTCTTTGGACGACTTGTTGGATGCAAAGTCCAACAATGAGAGATATCATGTCCATTCTTTTGACAAAATGTTCAACTCTTAAGCACTTTCTGAGAAATTTTTCTTTGCCTCTTCTGCTTCCTGTGTGCTTTCTTTTTCAACCAGCAACTTGGAGCAACATGGTTAAATCCACCACAAAATGTGCAACACAAATTTCTTTCATTTGAACAAGCAAAATTATCATTCTTTGCTGAAACATAATCAAATTGATCATGTGAATAATTATACCTCTTTTGCTGCAATGATGGCTTAAAACAATGGCAATCATCCTTAAAGAAATTTTGACATATATGCATTTTAGAACTTGGAATAAAGGTTCTCTTAAAATTTGCATCATGGGCATTCAAGGATTTGGAGTCTTCTCCATTAAACTGCTCATAACCAAGACTAACATTCTCGGGTCGCTCCACAACTGAAATAGGGTCAACCATGCATTATGCATGCTTGCCCAAACCTTTGCCTTCATGATAGCCCATCTTAAACATTATTTTGGACCCTATTCCACTTGTATGTTTTTCAAAATAACCAACACACTTTTCAATTGAGGAAATTGAAGACAATTTGGAATGGTTTACCTCTTCCTCACACTTGTTCTTGGACAAATCTTCTTGAGCTTGAAGGAGTTGTTTCTCCATGTCATGCAACCTTTGGAGAATTGCTTCCTTCTCATCCTTCATAGCCAACAATTGTGCATGAAGCTTAACACTTTATATTTGATCCTCAATGAGAATCTGCACCATGTCCTTCACCTTAATGAACTCATTCTTCATGTCATCATTGAAGAATCTCGTGAAGGAGGAAACTTCACTTGTAGAAGAAGTTGAAATTATGTAAATGGTCAAATTAACAAAAGTAACTTCCAAAGAAAAGTTCTCACAGCTTTCAATCAAATGACAAGCTTTTAACCAAATGTCAGTAAAGACCCCTTCTTATTCAAGCAGCCATAAAACACAAACTCCAATAGCTTTTGTCGCAAACACTAATCAATTGGGTTTGTTTTCCAAAGATAATCTTGAGGTACTTTGGGCTAAGGAAATAGCCTACAAATCTTTTTTCCTCTCCAAGACTTAGCTATCAACAACTATCTTTTCAACTCAAGCAAACTCATACAATCAACCATTTTGCAACCAATAAAACAGTCAATATTTTAGACTGTTTTAACACCTTTTGTACAAAAACAAAAGCTCAACCTGATCTCAACCTATGCTCTGATACCATCTGATCTGAAAATGGAAGTACTTGAAAATGTGTGCAAGGTATCCATTTCCATTTAATTAAATGTGTGCAAAATTCTCCAAGTCTTGCTGATTAAACAAAGTGTTTTTGGTAACTGTTTATGAGTTTATGTGTGAGGGAAAGTTAATTTAATTTGTTGTTTAACATATTAAATCAGAAATGTACAGCAAGATAACTTCAGCATAACATGACACAAATGTTTGATGAGCAGTTCACCCCTCCTAGGCTACATCTTCTGGATCAAGCCTCCCAAAATGAGCTTGTCCTCTTGTATTAAAATGATCCAAAATGCTAATACAAGTTTAAAAGTGTTGCAATAAACAAATATGAATGCAAATACTGATTCAGAAGACATGAAAAAGCTAAGAATTCCTTTCCAAATTCACTAAACAGTGAAGAATTACCATAAACAATGACTTCTTCAATAAGGCCCTTATGGCTCTTTGAACTCCTCTAAAGCTTTTTGGGCTGTAGAAGTCCTCAAAAAAATCTGAACCCTCTTCCATTAGGTTCAGAAGGTCGAAATTAGCTTAAAATGATCTTTGGTTCACCTCAAACAGATAGGTACAACTCAATAAATCTCCATTTCCCCAATGGCCCTGATGGCTCAAATAACTTCCCTGAAGCTAAAATGGCTGTAGAACACCTCTACAGAACCTATTCCAATGGCTCTGGAATGCTGAAAATAGTCGAAATTGAATTTTGGTTCACCTCAAATGGTTAAGCATAGCTCAAAACAACTCCAACTCCCTCTTGGCCCTAATGGCTCTCATTGCTTCCCTGAAGAAAAAGGGGTAGAATATCAACTCCAATGGCTCTGCAACCTGTCTCAATGGATCCAGAATCCTTTGAATACCCAAAATAAAAAATAAAAAAAAAATCGTCCAAAAAGGTTCTCCCCTTCAGAAGTTATGACCAAAACCATTTTTTCCCAATCTTCCCTTGAAAACCTCCACTAATTGTGGAGAAACTGGAGTTAACCCCTCCAAAAAGGCGGAAATTCCAAAATAGTGGGATCCAATCCAAATTCGTCGGTCAGATAACTGCTAGCATTTAATGTCGGGCGGTTAGGGTGGATACATGTCTGCACCCTCCACGGTTTGGCATGGTAGTTAACGTAACCACAGGAAGAAATCCTAAACTGCGGCATAAAAATTTAGAGCGGTCACATATATTTAAATGTCAACGGTTATGTTTAACCGTAATACTCCTCTTGGTGTTAAGCCTTAAGTCTTTGGATCTCGGCCCTGTGATCTCGTGCTTAGGGGGCTAGCCCCCTTTTGTCGCCGCCCAACACAACTTTACAATTTAAATGAAAGCCGTTGCCATAGTTTGTTAAGAACTATATGTGTGGCACAATGGTAGTGCGTGGCACTGGCGGAAATGAGGTCAGGTGTTCAAACGTTGCGAACATACCAAATTTTAATATGCCATTTCAATGCGGCCTAGGGCCACGTGATGACCTTCGAGCTTGCCACGTGGCACCCTCCAATTGGCTAAAATCTTCAAAAGTCAAACCATTGTCAAACCATTGAATGCCACTTGTCAAACGTTGATTGGCCCAGGTGGAATATTCTAGGAATATTCCTTGGAATATTCTTTTTTTAATTTTTCAAATTTGGAAGTCAAACCTGGTCAAACTGGTCTTTTGCATGAAATTGTGAATTTTCAAACTTGAATAACTTTCACATACAGTGTCGGATTTGAGTGCTGTTCATGGTGTTAGGATCGTATCGTTGAGGCCTATCCGGACGTTCAGGTTTCAAGTGATTTTGAACACTTTCAATTTTGAGGTTTTTCCATAGCTCAGACTTGAGCTCCTGATCACAAATACCTCTCTAAGATAAATTTGTGCTTCAATTATCAAAAGATTTAGGTTAGGGAGTAGGACATCCTAAAGATATCATTCAGGTGCCACTACAGGAACCTAAGTCCTCGGTTATGTCGTTTGGGTTGACCAATGCTCTAGCTACTTTCTAGTCTTCCAAGAACCATGTGTTCTTCTAGTAGCTACGCAAATTTGTTTCAATGTTCTTCAATGATATCTTGATATATAGCAGGACCTAGGAGGAGTATTTACAACACTCAGAGGAGGTGTTTCACATCTTGGAGGAGCAACAGTTGTATGCCAAGATGTCTAAGTGTGAGTTTTTCCTAATAGATATGTTTTATTTGGGCCTTGTGATTGGAGAGGATGGAGTGTGTGCACATCATGAGAAAATCAGGTCCATTCTGGATTGGCCTATGCATAGGAACATGACAAAGTTATGGGGGTTCATAGGTATATGCACCTACTACATGCGGTTTGTGAAGGGGTTTTCATAGTTGAAAACACCACTCACATATATCATGAATAAAGGGGTGTTCGAGTGGACAAATGTAGCACAAGAGGGTTTTGAGCGCATCAAGGGAGTGGTGAGCCGAGTGTTGGCATTGCCTGATTTTTCGTAGCCCTTTGTTTTGGAGTGCGATGCTTCTCACGAGGGCATTGGAGTTGTGTTGATGTAGGGGGGACATACTATAGCCTTTGAGAGCCATAAAATCAAGGATTATGAGAGGTTGTATGCTATATATGACAAGGAGATGTTGGCCATCATGCACACCTTTGAATAATTCCAAAAATATCTAGTGGGGAATAGGTTCAGAGTGAACATTGATCACAACAGTCTTTGATTCTTCTTGGAGCAGAAGAAGCTTAAAAAGATACAAAATAAGTAGGTAAGTAAGATCCAGGTATACAAATTTGAGATAGAGTATGTCAAGGGAAAGAATAATGTGTTGACATACGCACTACCTAGGAGACCCATGACACTATCTCTCATGGACATCACCTAGGATTGAAGGGCACAAAATTTGGTGGAATACTCCAAGAATCAATAGGCATGTGAGATATTGGATGGATCATTTGGGGATGATAGGTACCAGGTGATGGACGAGATCATATACTATAAGTACGAGATTTAATTGGTGCCAGGGTCACAACTTCGGTAGAAGATTGCGTATGCAACCCATGATTCACCTTTGGTAAGACATCATGGGTGCCTTAAGAATTACTGGACCATCAGGGAGAATTCCACTTGGAGGGACCTCAAGGGGGTTGTATCATTAGAGAAATTTTGAGGTGTAAAATGGGCCTCCTAAGGAATATGATAAAATAATAGTGGAAATAATAAAATAAGATTAGATTACCTAATCAAGTTTTGGAGTGAAAAAAAAGGAAAGAAAACTATTTTTTCAACTTGTATTTTCAAATTATATCTCTATGATTTTACTCAAATTTCGAGCGGGAGAACTCGTTGGATGCATAATTTATTTTTCATCCAAGGAGTACTCATGTTGCATACTTTTGATGGACCCTACTACACGAAAAATATGAAATACATGAAAATACATGATTGCAATCACATTTTTTCATATATTTCATATTTTTTGTATCATAGGGCCCATCAAAAGTATGCAAAATGGGTACTCCTTGGATGAAAAATTAAATTATACATCCAAATGAGTGCTACTGCTCAAAATTTGAGTAAAATCGTAGGGAGATAAGCTGAAAATGCGAGTTGAAAAAAGTATTTTTTTATTTTTTTTTATTATTTTTTTTAATTTTTACTTTTTACTCCAAAAATGGTAAATCATCCCCCATGGTTGACATCATCATATTGAATCCTATTGGTTCTTATAAATTTTATTTTTTTTGTATATTTTTATTTTGAGGCATATTTTTTACCTCAAAATTTCTCTAATGTGAGACATGTGCAGGAGTACATTACCTGTCAGGGGATTAAGGGGGAGAAAACACTTCTCGTCTAGTTACTCTAGCCTCTCCCCATTCCAGAGAGGAAGTGGGAGAGAATTTATATGGATTTCATTACGGGAATTCCAACTATCCATGGGCATGATTTCATATATGTGGTGGTAGAAAGGGCGGCCAAATTTTCCCACTTTTTCACTATTCCAGGCATATACTCAGCTTCACAGGTGGTTGAGTTATTCTTCAAGGAAGTGTTTAGATTGCATGGTCTTCCCAAGACCATCATCAATGACAGGGATAACAGATTCATGGGGGGCTTCTGGTAGGAGGTCTTTCGATTGGTGGGAACCGAGCTCACACCTAGTACTAGTTACCATCCCCAAACCGACGGTCAGACATATATAGTGAATAAGTGGCTGGAGGGCTACTTGAGAAATTATGTGACAGGGAAGCAACACACTTGGGTGAAGTGGATGCATCTTGAGGAGTAATGCTACAAAAACACCTATCATATGACCATTAGTATGTCACCTTTCCATTCTCTCTACGGTTATGATGTTGTTTCTTTTGCTAACATGGTTTTTGGAGATAGTTAGGCCCGAGGGGCCAAAGATTGTATCCAGGAGAGCCAAGAGATCCTTAAGTATATCAATGATAAATTTCATACCACTCAAAACCAACAAAATATGTATGTAGATTGACACAAAGTTGAAAGGTAGGTATTCCAAGCTTGGGGACTTTGTCTTCTTGCGCCTCCAAACCGTACAAACAATTGATTTTTAAGTATAAGGGGGCTAATAAGTTTCATACGAGTTAAAGCTTCCAGTAGGAACTAGGGGTCATAATGTGTTCCAAATATCTTGCTTGAAGAATGCATTGGGACAACATGTTACAATTGATATAGAGTTTCCACCATTAGATGATGAGGGGCATTTGATTTTGGTTCAGAGGCCATTTTGGAGGTGATAAAGAGGAAGCTCAGAAATAGGGTCTTTAGGGAGTTCCTTGTCACATGGAAGTCATTTCCTGAGGAGGATGCCACATGGGAGGGTAAACATGTGTTACAACATCCAACATTGCAGTTTCTTGAGGACAAGAAAATTTTGGCGGGGAGGACTATAATATTCCAAATTTTCAATATTTGTTAGGAGTAACACAATTTTGACAATTTTGGCATGGGAGACATTTTTTACTTTGGGACTTAGGAGAAAAAGGGAAAAATATCAACCTTAGTGGAATGTGGCGGGCATAAGGAGGCAATTCAAACTCCCTAAGGAAATTCACACTTGTGGAGGAGGAGAGAGAAAAATAGGTGCGAGTTAGTGGAGAATGGGTTCCACCAAGGGAGAGAGGACCAAAAATTATAAACAATACTAGGGGGCTCTCATTTGGTATCTTGTGTCGATCTCATTTTAGAAATAGAACTCTCTTGGAGTTGTTGAGAAGAATAAGAGAAATGTTGTTCAATACAAGAATTCCAAGCAGAATTTCCACCATCATTTTGAAGAACTTCGAGTGTCTCCCTAGTGAGGAAATTGGGTGTCCATTCCAGGAACTTAGAAAACTTAATTTAAAGGGTATTTAACTAGTTTTACGTGTTACCTAGGTGCAAAGGAAGAAAAAATTTCTTATTTGGGGACCAAATACAATAGGTTGGGAGTCTAGAAATTTTGCAAAATGTTTTCCTATCTTGTGCCATAGATTTTGAAGTGGAATTGTAGGGGTTGAAGTGCAGGGATATTAAGGGATAAATTTATCTTAATTTGGCAATGTGTAGGGGTTTCTGGGCTAGGCTTGCGCAAGAGTAGAAGGAAGAGGAGATTGGGGAAGCTAGGGGTGGAGAAAAGGATAAATTTCTAGAGGAGAAGCCTTATATATATTTTGGTGGCATTTCAGTGGGGATTTTGGGCTTGCAACAGTAGAGTGATTCATGCAGTGTGAAAAACTAGCCAATGTAGTCAATTCACACTTTTTGGGAGCTCAAGAGATAGCTGGGATCAACCCAATTAATTTATGGGTTTTTGTGGATTAGGTGAGAGGAGGCCAAAGCAATTTTTTTAGAACATTTTGGGAAATATTGTGGGAATAATTCCAGTTCCATTCCAACAACAGTTGATAGATTTTCTAGGCAGTGCACATATTTTTTGGGAGCCATTACCAGTACCTAGGTCATCATACTTCCTCTCGAGTTTTGCATATATTTCATGAGCAAGCCCAAGTTCCTTGTATCACTCATTTGTACCCAAATTTTATTGATATTAATAAAATGGCTTAGATATCCTATCTAGTTTAATTGGTGTATTGATTGTGCATGTGCGATTAATTTTTTTATTGTTGTAGCTTAGTTCATGTTTTTGATATTTCACTATTATTTCCCAGTTGGAATATTCCAACACTACACCATCAAATCCAATCTCTCTCTACACTCGGTAGTATGAATTATGCTGCTCTTCTGAGGAATTGGGGTAGTCACCTCTAGAATCTTATGCTGTTGTGATGTGGACCACTTGACAAAATCTCCTCAATATCACGTATAAATCAACAATCATTAGGTAACTAAAACCCTAGATGCATAATAGCATATCATACTTAATGTTAGGGGAAAAAAACACTTCACACAAAGATCACCTTCAATTATAGGGAAAATTTTAGGGGCTAATATTCGTAGGTGGGCTAATTTTCCATGCTTTTTACAAAAAAAAAGATTCACCAATTTCTATTTTTTTTGAAAACTGATTCGCCCAAATTTTATAGTATAGAATTATTTTACCCTAAAAATCGCCAAAATTTTATGTATACTAATATAAAATGATTAGAAAACTAAACAGTTTTACAAAAATAACATAAATTGTTTTACAATTTACATATTTGGGACTACTAAGATTTGCCAAGGTTTCTAAACTTTAAGATAAACATCCATCCTTAAAATTTTCCCTGCCTTCAAATATCTAACTAGAACAAGTATTGTATAAATGTTCCCTCTATTTCGTTTGAGATGGTTAGATGGATAACCCTATTAGGTGTTTCCAACCTCCAATGGGAAGTGACAAGTCCCAAGTTAACCCATCAATTTATAGGTGTAGATGGTGGTAATGGAGTGGACATAACTTCAGGGCAAGGTGCCATAGCCAAGTGACCAACTAATAATGGTCCAACATCTTGAGCGTATATATGTAATGAGGGAGAAATTATAGAGGGATGAGTTACTCGTTAATATTATACAATTTATTTCTCATCAAATTTGGGACAATACAAGGGTTCCTTTTTATGGAAGGAGCATTGAGTGCTCTATGAACCAGGTGATGGATAATGAGGGGGGTAGCGCTCATGCTAGGATTTTCCCCATGTCCTAAGTTTTTTCTTAGCCATATTTTACATTTTTACTTTTTCTTCCATTGTGGCTTTCTTTGTTTTGATATTTAATTTAGCTACACCAAGCGCAATGACTATGTTTTCAAACATAGACCCAAAGATGAAGATGATAAGGTTCCAATCCCCATGAAAAATGACCACAAGCTCGAAGGATGGATATAGAATATGGGGAATGATGGAAAGTGGTAAGTATGGGATATCATAGTCACACTACTTCAATTAGATCCTCCCCAATAGTGTCCTTCCTATAACCCTAAGGCCTCATAAGACGTCCCACTGAACTAGGATCAAAGACTAACTACCCAGGTGAAGTGAGGGGACAATGATACATTCAATATTGGTCAATCATCCATATCACCACTTGATTGATATTAGTATGCCCCAAAACAATAAGTAAAAGCATCTATTTACAAAATGGTAAAATTACCTACAAATGGATGAACCACCTTCCTTTAAGGGGGAACGTTGGATGGGAGAAATAAATCTAACCAGATTATATATGTCGAGGGTCCATGGCATCGTGTCAAGTGTTGGTCAATAGGGTTGCTGGATGTCTTTCTGTCCAAGGAGGAGAAAATTTTGTCCTATGGGTTACCCACTTTTTGGTGAGCAACAATGCCTTTTTGTCGTACTTTTATGTTTTAGGCATTAGATGAAACAAATGACGTTAACAATTAAAATAATCTCATCAAGGCACAAAATCAAATACAATAAAATTTATGCTACAACCTAGGGGATGGACTCCCTCCACAATAATGTTTCCAAATTATCACCCTTATGAATGCCCCAACTGCAGTGCTACAAAGGCAAGCAAAATTGAAAATGCACTATTGTCACCTTAGTATGCTTTCCCTTTCACGTTAAGTGAGCTCCTTAAAGTCAAGGGAATTGTACCTATCTATGTGAAGTAAACCTATTAAATTGTTATAATACAAAATATGATCCACTTCAATGCACACTTCAATATATGATTAAATAGATAAGCACCCAACCAATGATGAAATGCATTTAGAAACATTAAAAAAGAAATTAGGACATAAAACACCACAATACAAAAATGCACCACAATTAAAAAAGGAATATGAAATACAAGTAAGTGCCCAACCTAAAATGAAGATGATTTACAACACTAAATACAAACCAACACTTGGATATCACTCTTTATATGAGAGAACAAGTTACCTCTTGATGCATAAGAGTGAAATCCAATAACATAAATAAAGAGTGAGATATTATCAAGTTATGCCCTTAAAGTACATTGCAATAAGGACACCTTATTTTCATCCCAAATTTCCATCTCTTACTTGTTATAAACATATGTAGAAAATGTAAATTTGGAGTGATGGAAAAATAAACCAATTGTGTAAAATACATTTAGAACAAGAAATATTGGTTGTTTTTGCTAGGGCAATGAATATAACATGATATAATCATTAAATAATCCTAAATTACAAGCATAATTGATAAACAATCATAAATTTAACATAAAATTGTAAAATGATGGTGAATCCCCTAGGGTTTCACCAAGAGAATCTCCTAATGAAAGATAAACACAATTAAAATAATTGGATATGAAACTCACTATTAAAAATGTTAAATAAACTTGAGAAATAATCTAGAAATGAAATATAGGTTAAAAGAGGGTTAGATTACACCTTTAATCACCAAAACCTATCCTTTAGGGTTTCACCAAATCTGATTTTTAATGTTGTAATTTAATTTCTAGATTTGTAAAACATCCTAAATCAGCTCGACAGACGTTTGAATAATCTTTAATCTGGAAAAAGGAAGGATCAATTTCCCTTCTTAGCGTTAGAGATAAACAAATTAACATAAATCCTTTTATAAATATGTATATAAATTAAGGTAAAAAGTTAGATTTCTCTAAACAACAAACAAATATTTATCTTTTGTTATTTTTTTTGTATATTTATTTTATTAGATAAGAAATAAAATGTATTTATAATTTTAGTGTTCTTATGGTTGGTTGTTAGGATTAGGCATATTGTCTTGTCTCCACTTAAGTGTGGAGGGAAAAGTTCCCTAAAGGATATGGTTGGAAACCTTGGCAGAGTGAATTGAAGAAAGCCAACATACAAGGCTAGAAATGCATGCAATAAAGAAAATCTAAGACCTACAAGGGGGATGGCCTACATGGTAGTTCATCGA
Source organism: Pinus albicaulis (assembly GCA_034641835.2). Taxonomy (NCBI): domain Eukaryota; kingdom Viridiplantae; phylum Streptophyta; class Pinopsida; order Pinales; family Pinaceae; genus Pinus; species Pinus albicaulis. The sequence continues at coordinate 1,830,801,382 of CM076578.1, read as the reverse complement.
TTGGAGTATATCTGAAATTTTTTCCTTTTCTCTTGCTCTTGATTTTCAAACCCATAATCAAAATAGAAAGAAATAAAAAGAAGAGAGATCAAAGCATACATGTATGTAAAATGTATGTATAATCAAATTTCAATGCGTAAAATGGAAATATTTCACATGAAACATTGATATAGGAACATGAAGATGAGTTTATTTATATGATAGAAACAATATAACATATACATATACGTGATTCTTGCTGCATGCGCTGCAAGAAACCATCCTCTGTATTCCTATGCAGGCCATTGAAGGTTTCCTACTCCAAATTTCTGCTCCAAAAGTGATGAAGAATCATTGGAATATAAGGGAGACATGAGGAAGACATGAAAACTAGGGTTTCCTAATGAGGGTGAAAGCTTAAAAGTATAGGGAAATAAACTTGAATCTAAATGAATTTGGTTGGAGTTGAGTTGCGATAGTAGCCAATGATTTTTCCTTCACCTAAGGCATCATTATATACCACCAAATTTTGTTTGAGGTGGTTATGAAATGGGCTTTAGTAAGCGGCTTATGGTCTAACCCATAAACATTGCTTGAAAAAGCACAAAAATGCACACATTTATATTTTTTTGTTGCATTTTTAAAGCATAAATGACTTATTTTTAAGATGGTTGTGGACATAAGAAACTTGTTTTTATAAGAGTCATGCACATACATTAGATGTCAGAATAAGAAAAGCATATAGAAACACATAAAGTATTTTTTAATAACTTTTCAAGCAACATCAAGTCTACCATAGGGAAAAGGGACGATGACCTGGCCAAAAACTAAAAATCAAGATAATATGTGGCAAAATATACTATAACAATAAGGATAATGGGTTCAAGAAGTATGCCCATCCAATATTTGGTTATCTCAAGCTTAAATATTAAATTGAAAGGCTAAAGGATTAGAGAAAGATAGTCTTTTGTCTAATCAAAATAAGGCATGTCAACCAAAGAACTACAAGAAAGGTTTCCTTGAAAGAAATCCTTCACCAACAAGATCAATTATGGATAGAATAAACTAACAAAAATGCTTTCCAAGAAGCTAAAAGCAAACCAATACAAGAGAATGAGCACTTACCAAGCCAACAAAGGAGAAAAGAAGAGCTAGAAACCCTAAACATCCTACTTCCAAGTGATAAATATTACCCTTTGATGGGTTGATTTTTCTATAAATACAGTCTTAAATATTCACGACAATATCTTTGATGAACCAAGAAAATAAAAAAGAAACAGAGAGTTTCATAAATTGAGACCAAAAACTCCAAGAAATATTTTCTATTAATGGTTCGTAAAATGATCTCCAATACTTCGCAACAATTTAGAACCGAAGGATGGTCTTTATTTATAAAAGAGGCTCTTAAATCCTCATTCTTTATTACCTAAAAAATTATGTCAAGGAAATAAAATAAAAATGACTTGGAATCCATACAAGTAGGAAAACTAAGTAAAAACAAGTAAATGATGCCATATGTGAGAAACCGTCTTTAGAGAGGTGATGTCACCATTAAAAGGGGCGTGACTAGCTTTGGATGCCCAATGTTTCCTTGAGAAAGCATTGAAGAGGCCACAAAAAATGACAACGAAGCATCCTAGTTTACTTAGCCCAACATCTCCTTTAGGTGGAAAAACTTCATAAAAAAGTAAAATGGTGTTACAACAAGTGGACAGCTCCATAGAATGGTCCAATAGATGTTCAAAGCAGGTTCTTTAGTCATCTCCATATCCTCAAAGTAATTTGAAGTGAGTGCAAATCATTTCTTCATGATAAATAGTCACTCAAGCGACTCCTCTAAGTAATCACTTGCTCTAAATAATCCCCAAGGTTTCCATAAAGCTCTCACATATGTGTCAATGGTTATAATAGGTAAAAATAGGCTCCAAAAATGATAAATAAAGGGATTATTATCCATTGTTCAATGTTGCATGTGTAGGTAAGGTCCATGTGTGCACAAATAACCCAAAAGTGCCTTGGAGAGTGTGACTTGTGCTTCATGATACATGAAACTACCTTGGGAAATGTGAAATTGGATGATCATGTATAAAATCACCTCCAAGTACTCATGGCCAAAGTGTGTTACATATATAGAAAACAGAGTCCATATGAAGTATAAAATATGTGTGTTGAACTATAGATATGAAAACATTGACATTAAAAGAAACACCTTTACATAGCATATAAAATAAGTGAGTGGATATGGGCTCTTGTGGATCATGTGTCCTAATAGATCCACTTGAAGATTCTTGAATACCTATCTAGACATAAATGTCCAATGTGATGGGGTGTTACTGTCATCAAGTGGTAGTTAGTTATAATAATAAAATCAAGCCATTAGGGGAATTTTGAGGTCTAAAATGGGGCTCCTAAGGAAATTATAAAATAATAGTGGAAATAATAAAATTGTAGGTTTTAACTCTGTACAGAAATTATCTGCGAACGAATCTTTAAAACAGAAAATAAACAATAGCGAGAGCATAAAACATAAACCAGATAAACACAGAGATTTTCCTGATCCAACCCGGGACGACCAACTTGATTTTCATTATGTTCCCTTTTAGGTGTTACAACACATATATATACACGCCACATACATAAACCCTGCAATCCATTAACCTCGGGATTAGAACATAACCGTAGTTCCTCGACGATCTAGAAAATACCAGGGGGCAAACCATCATGCCCCAAAACCATGTGAAAACCCATGCACAAAACCATGGGCAGGTCCGCCCACTAGAAAATAAGGACCAAAAAATATTTCCGGGTAGTCGCCCACTCTCGATAGGGCACATCGCCTCCGTTACCCCCGCGTGATTAGTCGTGGAAAGAATATAACACAAACCCAACATTCTCCCACTTGTTATTTTCTTTCCGCAAGGGGCCATAGGAGAGTTGAGTCATTAGCCCAGCTTTGCAACACCCATTGTTTCTCTACACCAAGAGAACTTCTGAGTGCTTACAGACTTTGTCAATGCATCTACAAAATTCTTCAAAGTGTCCACCTTTACCAGCAACACCCTTTTAGCTTCAACCATATATCTCACAAAGTGATATTGAACATCAATGTGCTTTGTCTTTGAATGATAAGCAGGGTTATTAGCCAAGAAAATTGCACTTTGGCTATCACAGTCTATCCTTATAGCTTGCTGTACCAACCCCATACTTGAACACAATCTCTGCAACCAAACTGCTTCCTTGCTTGCATGAGTGGCTGCTATGTATTCTGCCTCTGTAGTTGAAAGAACCACTACAGACTGTATTTTACTCATCCAACTGATTGCACCTCCAAATAGGTTAAACACATACCCACTTGTAGATCTTCTTTGGTCTAGATCTCCAGCCCAGTCTGCATCAACAAAACCACGAATGTCCAAAATTCTTTCCAATCCTGGTCTTCCCTGGTAGCACAAGCCATAATCACTAGTGCCACGTAAATATCTGAAAACCCGCTTCACTGCTGTCCAATGCTCCTTCCCTGGGTTTGACATAAACCTGCTCAATACTCCCACTACATGTGCAATGTCTGGTCTAGTACAGAACATTGCATACATCAGGCTACCCACTGCACTTGCATATGGAACACGGGACATATCCTCCTCTTCTTCTTGTGTCTTGGGACACTGTTCAGTAGACAGCTTTGTACCTACAGGAATAGGAACATTCACAGGTTTACTATCCTACATATTGAACCTCTATAATATAGTCTCGACATACTTCCTCTGGTTTAACCAGAGCTTCCTCTTTGCCCGATCTCTCTTAATTTCCATGCCCAAAATATAGTTTGCAGCACCAAGATCCTTCATGTCGAATTGGGAGAACAGTTGTGTCTTCAAATATTGGATAATTTCTTTGTCATTTCCAATCAACAACATATCATCCACATACAAGACCAAATAAATAACACGGTCACCAATTAATTTAAAATAAACACAATGATCCTCCTTGCTTTTGGTGAAGCCAAGTCCCTATATATAGGTATCAAATTTCTGATACCACATCCTTGGTGACTGTTTTAACCCATACAGAGACTTCTTTAACCTGCATACCAGCTCTTTCTTCCCCTTCACTATAAAGCCTTCAGGTTGTTTCATGTAGATCTCCTCTTCCAGATCCTCGTGAAGAAATTTTGTCTTCACATCCATCTGTTCTACCTCAAAATCAAATGAAACAACAATAGATAAAAGTAATCTAATATAATTCACTTTGGCAACAGGAGAAAAAATATCACCAAAATCAATTCCCGGCACCTAGGAATAACCTTTTGCTACCAACCGAGCTTTGTATTTCTCCACCTTGCCTTCTACATTCATCTTCTTCTTAAACACCCATTTGCTCCTGATGGGCTTCCTTCCAGCTGGCAACTCCACCAGATCCCATGCCTCATTTTTATGCAAGGATTCCCTTTCATCAACCATGGCCTCCTTCCAGGTTTTCCATCCTCTGAATCTACTGCCTCCCTGACGATTCTGGGATCATCATCAGTTATAGTTAAAGAAAAATTTGAACAGAAAGCAGATGGATTATACCTTTCTGGTTGTCTTCTTTCTCGAACTGATCTTCTCACAGCTGGAGTTTGTGGCTCTTCCTCTTATGGGTCTTCTTCTGTTGTAGAGTCTGATTCATCCTCCTTTAGCTCAAACTCTATATTCTCAGGTTCCTTTGGTAGGACTTCATGTTTAACAATATCTTTCACCTCTCTAAACACCGCATCTCGGCTGTATACAACCTTCCTTGTTTCTGAGTTCCAAAGCTTGTAACCCTTTAAACGATCCTTATACCCAATAAAGATGCACCTTTCAGATTTATTATCCAACTTGCTCCTTTTCTCCTTTGGAACATGTACATATGCATCACATCCAAATACCCTTAGATGTGAAAGAGAGGGTTTCTTACCAGTCCATACCTCACGTGGAGTCTTATCCTCCAACACTGATGAAGGTGATCTATTAACCAAGTAACATGCAGTCTCCATTGCCTTTGCCCAGAATTTTTGTCCTAACCCGGTACAACTGAGCATGCTTCTTGCCTTTTCCATCAGCATTCTGTTCATTCTTTCTGCAACTCCATTTTGCTGAGGTGTGTATGGAGTAGTCTTCTGTCGTGCTATACGACACTTCTTACAGAACTCTTCAAATTCCTTCTTGCAAAACTCCCCACCATTATTTGTCCTCAGCACCTTTATCTTCTTCTCTGTCTGGTTTTTCACCAGAGCCTTAAATTCTTTAAATTTGTCAAAGACTTCAGATTTCTTCCTCAAGAAATATATCCATGTATTCCTTGAGAAGTCATTTATGAATGAAAAATAGTACACAAACTTACCTAGTGATGGAACTGACACAGGTCCAAACACATCACTATGCACAAGCTCTAATATCTTGTTCGCCCTCTTAGCACCAGAAGGAAAACTCACCCAATTCTGCTTCCCATATACACAATGTTCACAGAAATCAAAATCCAGAGAGCTATTAGACATACCTTCTACCATACCATTTTCATACAGTATCGGAAGGCCCTTCTCTCCAATATGTCCAAGCCTTTGATGCCATAACATGGTCTTTTCTCCAGAGACCACTAGGCTTTCCGCTCCACTTTCGGGAACCAAGGAACTATTGCACCCATCAATAACAGTGTTGCCCTGAAGCTTGTACAGAGTTCCAATGCGAACTCCCTGCATTAATACTAGTGCTCCCCAAACCATCTTACAGGTATCTTTCTCGAACACTGTTTTTACACCTGCATCATCCATCTTTCTGACAGAAATCAGATTTCTGGCCAATGTAGGAATGTGCAAAACACCAGGAAGTATTCTAATCCTTCCACCTTGCAACTTTAGCTTGACTTTTCCACGTCCGACGATTCTAGCCTTCCTATCATCACTTAAGAAGACATCACCGCCATCATATTTCTCATACTCGTAGAACCACCCCCTATGAGGAGTGAAGTGAAAGGATGCACCCGAGTCAATCAACCATGACTCATTATCTACATGTGTATTTGAAGAAGAAGCCAAATACACATCCCCACCTTCATCCGAGGTGGTTTTTGCCTCTGCAGAAGGAGCATCATCAGATCCCTTTCCTTTCTCAAGAGCTTTAGATCTACAGTCCTTTTTGTAGTGCCCTTCTTTTCCGCATTTCCAACACACCTTACAAACTTATTCTTGTTTCTATTTTAAGACCTTCCTCGTATAGATAAGGCATCTCCATTCTGGCCCTCCATATTTCTCCATCTCATTTCCTTCGATAGCAAGGCTGAGACAATATCATCAAAATTCAAGGTAGTTGTATTGCTACCTATTGCAATAACCAGACTGTCCCACGAGTTTGGTAGATAACACAACAAATTGATGCACTTATCTTCATCTGAGATTTTAATATCAACATATGACAACTGAATTACCACATTATTGAAGGCATTCAGATGCTTTGTCACTGAGTCTCCATCCTTCATCCTCAGGTTATACAGCTTTTTCTACAGGAACAATTTATTCACCAAAGACTTAGATTGGTACAAAGTCCCAAGTTTGTCCCACAAGGTCTTCGCCGTAGCTTCCCCAGATACATTCAACAATACTGAATCTGAGACACACAACCGTAATGTGCTCTTTGCCTTCCGATCCAGTTTCTTCCAGTCTTCATCTGAAATTTCCATTGATTTAGTACCCGGATCTACCGCGATCCACTGGTCCTTATCCACCAGCAGATCCTCCATCTTGAGCTTCCACAACTCAAAACTTTGACCATTAAATTTCTCGATCTCTATCTTCCCGTCGCTCGCCATCTTCTTTCACTGCAAGAATCGATCCCGTAGATCTCCCACTGAATAGGGTCTACCTCAGGCTCGAGCAAAAAACCCCTCAGCAGCAAAGGCTTCCCCTTGAAGTCGAAACTGCTCTGATACCAAATGTAGGTTTTAACCCTGTACAAAAATAATCTACGAACAAATCTTTAAAAAAAAAAATAAACAATAGCGAGAGCATAAAACATAAACCAGATAAACACAGAGATTTTCCCCTGGATCCCAAATCGGGACCACCAGCTTGATTTTTCATTATGTTCCTTTTAGTGTTACAACACATATATATACATGCCGAAGCATACATAAACCTCAATCCATTAACTCTAGTTTAGAACATAACCGTAGTTCCCTTGATCGGATCTACAAAATACCAGGGGCTGATAACCATCATGCCCCAAAACCATGTGAAAAACCCATGCATAAAACCATGGGCGAGTCCGCCCACCGGAAAATAAGGACCAAAAAAAATTTCCGGGGTGCTGCCCCGGACCCCGACAGGGGGGGCTATCACCCTCCCTGTTACCCCCCCCCGCACATGGAAATAATATAACACAAACCCAACAAAATAAGGTTAGATTACATCATCAAATGTTAGAGGGAAAAAAGAAAAAAACTATTTTTTCAACTCGTATTTTAAACTTATCTCCCTATGGGTTTACTCAAACTTCAAGCGAGAACACTCATTGGATGCAGAATTTGATTCGTCATCCAAGGAGTACCCATGTTGCATACTTTCGATGGACCTTGCAATCACATTTTTCATGTATTTCTCATTTTTGATGTAGCAAGGTCCATCGGAAGTATGCAACATGGGTACTCTTTTGATGAGAAATCAAATTTTGCATTCAACGAGTACTCTGGCTCGAAATTTGAGTAAAACCTTGGGGAGATAAGTTGAAAATACAAGTTGAAAAAGTAGTTTTATTATTTTATTATTTTTTAATCTTTTTACTTTTTTACCCCAAAAATGGTGAATGACCCCCCATGGTTGACATCATCATATTCAATCCTATTGGTTCTTATAAAGTTTATTTTGTTGTACATTTTTCATAGGAGACTCATTTTAGACCTCAAAAGTTCTCTATTGACCTTGACATGAAGATGAAAAGAACTGACCATCAATGACCACTGAAGGGGTTTGGACTACCAAATAGTCAACACGTTTACATCAATAATCCTAGCATGACAAAATACAATACATAGATACAACAATCATCGCACTTTTGGATCATATGATGGTCACATTTGATGAGAAAAAAAATAGGATATAATGTAAAAAATATAAGGTGTAGCACCTTAAATAGTAAAATAAGGATAATGGGTATTTATGATGGTCAACCTATAATAAAATTATGACTAGGGTCTGAGTAGAAATATATCTAAACAGATGTTTTAAAAACTAGGGAAATATATTTATGCATATGGTGTCTTGACATTGATTTTGTTATCTTGTTGCATTGCCCTATAATGTCCCAAGTAACACATCAAAAAGTGCTAAATGACACTAAGTTAAGACCAATAATTGTGGTGACAAAGAAGAAAATATTCTAAACAAAAAGGGCATAATTCCGTATTTCATTTCATCCCACTAATCATAATGCTTATGATTGTTTACTACAATAACATGCATTTGTTCTCATTATGTCACACGAGTTGTGTTGAGTTAAAGGTAAGGTCAAACACATAATTTAAGTCCAACAATATTGTTTTTAATGCTTTTTTCACTATGCCTTAAATTTAATCTCTATGTGAGTTTTGAGCTAAATGCAAAGAAAATGACCATATGCAATATTTTTAAAATACTAATTCAAACCAAAATATGATGCACTATTCTTATCCTTTATAATGCTACATTAAATTATAACCTTTATATATAATACATCTCTTAGTATTCCATGTAGAATACATGAATTCGAATGCAAGCACATTAAATATATATTTTCCAAAATGTAAGTTGCATTGAATTTAGATATGTATGAGAAATTTTATGATGACATGCATACAAAGTACTCTGTAAAGAACCAATACCTGACATTATAATCACTGGAAATGCTTTAAATAAAACAATAATAAAGAGTATAACAAAATATAATTCACAATAATATAAATTATAAAATATTTTGAAAAAAAAAATATTTACAATCCAAAATATAACCCAAAGGTACAACTCTTCAAAAATTAAAATATATGGAATGACACTTTATTTTAAGGGGGCATGCATTGCCTTTTCTAAAATGACATAAAGGGAACCCATTTCCAACTAGAAAATTCATGAATATAGGATAATTGATTCTCTAATAATGTATATTGTGATGGAATTAGTTTCCTTTATGTACTAATTTTTAACCCAAAAATCATTGCAAACATTACACCCATAATAAAATATAATTATGGATGGCTATATTCATAATAGAATTAAATGACATATATCTTGCTTAGTGTTTCTTTACCATGTGAAATTCCCTTGCTTATCATATTGAAATCAAAAAAACTTGTTTTATACATTATATATGTATTTGTGTTATAGGAAAACATGTATCTCATTCAATGCTTTACTAATTCTTTCTTTCCATTGTTGATGGCTTTCTTCAAGGACATTTTGAGAGAATTGAAAAGTTATATCATGAATCACTGAACTTTATTTAACTTTTCATTTTTTGGTGCCAACTTACTTGACTCTAAAACAAAGCATTATTTGCCTTTTTATTGTGATTTTTTTTTCTTCTAATTTTGTTGTTGTTGTTGTATCTCTAACTATTTGATTGATATGAAATATTTTACTTCAAGGATGCATACAAAATTGCATTTAAAAGAGCATGTAACCAAGTAACATAAACACATGAAAGAAGCGAAAATCAAAAGAAACCATGAGATCAAAAGACACAAGACAATTTGATAATGGAGTTCACCCAATCTAGGCTACATCTTCGGGCCATGCTCAATGTGGGGAGGCCTCTTTCATTAAATGGAAGAATAAATAAATTACAAGAAATTACAAAATGACACCTTATACCTCCACTTTTGGGTATGACCTCACAATGTAGACCTCTACTAGAGAAATGGGTTGCATGGTTGGATTCCTGGTGAAAAATCGTTAAATATGACTATAAATTGACCACATTCCGACACTGAAACTTTGGACCCCCAAGGAATCTTTCTCGGCATAAAAATATACCCCTGTGTCAAGGTTCTGCTCCTAGAACTCGACGTTAGGGTTTTGTTGGTTGCGGTTTCGCACTTGGTTCCATTGGTCGGGACTCTGCTCTCGCTCCTCCTCTGTTCAACACTTTACAAAGGCTTAAGTAATGTTGGTTGGGCAGAGTTTTCCAACCAAGGGTTGTTGGCCTGTTGGCTGGCGGCATATAATTAGAGCATTTGTTGTGGGGGGTTTCAGAGTCCAACCCACGGAACCCCCTTTTTGGTGTTTATATATTAATGTTGGCACCTTGTATCACCGTTGATGTGTTTGTTTGGTAACGGGATTGCTTGTTTTGGCAGGCCGACCCACCCGGCTGGGCAGGTTCAAATCCCGTCGGCCCCTTATAATAGTCATCACCGTTATGATGGTCAGGCGGGGTCCGGGTCACCCGCGACCCCGACCCTTCTTTTATTTACATACATACATATATAGTTTTGTGGGTGGCAGGGTTGGTGGCCTGCCATTGATTTTTTTAATATGTTTATAACAAAGTGGTTAAAACAGTCTTCGACCAACTTTGGGGTCACCAGTCAAATTAAAGAGGTGACAAATTCTCCCATTCCGGTGTTCAGAATCCCTGCGCCAAATTGTTGCCTCGTTAGTGGCTACCACTGGGCCTAGTTTGACCAAATATTTGACTGGCCATAACACTCTCATACGAACTCAGATTGAGGTGTTGTTTGCGTTGTTGAAAATTTTGCAACGAGATCTTCGATCTGACCCTAGTTCTACTTCAATCTAGTGACTTTGATGTTTGAGATTTTCCAAAGCCACTTATGAATTCTGAGCGTTTCTGGATCCACTTGGATCATTCCTCCCCACTAATGAGTTTTTGGGCCACTAAAAGCTTTATCATTCAATTGGAAAGTGAGGGATTTTTTCCCTCACTTTCTCTTTTTCAACCCAACGAGCCTTACTTGGATGTATTCCCTTAAAACCAATATGAAGGTACTCCATGTCTCCTCATCGTGAAGTAATATTCCTCATGTCAAGAATGATATCCTCAAGTAGCTTGTCCAAGTATTCGGGTGCAAAGTTGTCCACTGTAGGAACCTGTCCAACCTCTTTGGTGTCCATGATAAAAGGTGGCTCATAAAGCTTCAAGTTTTCAACATTCATCACTGAGTACATTTGCATGTATTCGGAAAATCAAGACGAAAATCATTGTCCCCAATTTTTTATAATATGGTGAATGGGCTATATCGGATTGGTATCATCTTCTTTCCTTCACCTTTCATACAGTCTTCGTTGATGTGGAGCCACACCTTGTCTCCAACCTGGAATTGGTGATTAATATGGTGCTTTTCATGTCGAGATTTGTATCATGCTTGAATTTTCTCCAACATCCCCTGCACTTCCAGGTGAATCATCCAAATTCGCTGAATGAATTTTCATGCTTTGTCCATGTCATCTTTCTCACTTGAATCTTCATCTCTTCCAAAGCCCATGTCTAAGGGATCCTTCGACAAATTCCAAAGCATGTCTCGAACGGTGAACTTTGAGTGCATGAATGCATTGCCTGGTTTTATGCGTGTTGTACATAGACAAGTTGCTTGTCCCACAATGTTGGATGCTTGCCACAATAACCCTGAAGTAAATTTATCATTGTGCGGTTGAAAACCTCTATTTGTCTGTTGGTCTGCAGATGAAATGTCGTGCTCCTCTTCATCTTGGTGTCCATCATTCTCCACAAACTCGTCTAAAATTATCCAAGGAAGTGAGAGTCTCGATCAAATACAATGGATGTGGGAAACCCAAAGTGGACCCATACAAATTGGAAGAAGAGATGAGTAGTATGCTCTGCAGTGACATGATTTTTACAAGGCATTAAGACACATTTTTCTAAATTGATCCACAACAACATACAAATAGTCATGACCTCTTCTAGACAAAGGAAAATATCCAACAAAATCCATTGACACACTTTCCCATGGATGACTCGTAACAGGGAGTGGTGTGTAGAGCCCCAGTTTTCTATTAGAGTGCTTGCAAACTGAACACAACACACATCCATTTACATATCGAGTCACAATATTTTCATGTGAGGCCAATAAAAAACCTCTGTAAATGGAACAAAGTTTTTCCTACACCAAAATGACCTGACACAAGAGAGGTATGTGCCTCTCTGATTACATGTATTCGTTCATTGGCGGGAATACAAAGTTTTCCAAGATGGTACAACAATTTTCCCTGCAAATGGTAATTTTCCACCTGCGATCCATAAGTCAAATTTGCATAAAATTCCTTCAAATATTCATCATCAACATACTGTTCAACATAACTTTCAAAAGATATAGAAGAATTTTGCAAAACTATAGATGCATAAATATGTGGGTGAGAAAGCATATGTGCCACTTTGTTGTTGGTGCCCTTCTTTTATTTTATTACTAAGTGAAACTGCTGGAGGAATCCCATCCATCGAAAATGACGTGCTTGTTGAAGCTTGGTTTGTGACTGGAGGTATTGCAAGGGCTTGTGATATGTGTGAATCATGGTCTCCTTGCCAATCAAATAGTGCTTCCACTTTTTCATGCTTTGAACAAAGGCATACAACTCCTTGTCATATGTGGCATAGTTCACAACATCTTGGGATAATGTCTTTGAATGGTAACATACAGGTTTCCTTTGCTACATTAGTACTTATCCCATGGCATACCCACTGGAATTTGTCTCGGTCTCAAAAGGCTGCTGGAGGTCAGGTAAGGCCAAAACAAGTGCGGTATTGATCTTTTCTTTCAGTGTATCAAAGGATTTCTGCTGCATTCCTCCCCACTGAAATATTTTCTTTACACTTGTCAAGCCATGCAAGGGGGTTGCAATGATGGAGAAGTTGGCAATGAACCTTCTCCAGTATTGCAATGCATCCAAAAAGCTACAAACCTCTGTAACATTGGTGGGTTTAAGCCACTTTACAATCACATCAACTTTATAAGGATCTATTTTTAACTGTCCATCTCCAACAATGCGACCTAAGTAAACCAAAGAGGTCTTACCAAATTTGCACTTAGACATTTTGACATACAATTTTTCCGTTTGCAAAACATCAAGCACTTTTTTAACATGAGTCACGTGATATTTTCATGTCCTACTGTACACAAGAATGTCATCAAGATACACAAGTACAAAATCATCAAGAAAATGTTGGAAAATATCATTCATTACCCTCATGAATGTGGTCGTAGCATTGCATAGTCTGAATGGCATCACCAACCATTCAAACAAACCCTTGTTTTGCCTTGAACGAAAAATTTCATACATTTGTTCTGCAATCCTGACCTGATGGTAGAGACTGTGCAAGTCCAATTTTGTGAAATAGACAACATTTTTCAATTGATCTAATAAATCATCAATGCGAGGGAGAGGGTATCAATTTTTCACTATTATTTTGTTGAGTGCTTTGTAGTCCACACACATCCTCCATGTGCCATCCTTATTTGGCACCAACGCAATAGTTGAACCACATGGAGAAGAACTTGGTCTTATGACCCCTTGGTTTAGCAATTCCTGCACCTGCTTCTTTATCTCCTCCATGTAATATCCCGAAAGGGAAATAGACAGCAATACAAGCATACAACAATATGGAAAATGCCAGAAATAGAACATAAAGCAAATACTCATAAAAATGCCGGGAATGCTAAGCCATTTTATTAATCTGAGAATATAATGAAATACAATGGATAATCAGAATGATAGCACCTATCCTTGCTCAAGGAAAGTGAAGAACTCTCTCAGAAAGATAGGAAATGGCTGCCACAAGAAACTGCGTCCCAGCTGCTAGGAAACTGCCGTAAACTGCTGCTGCTGGAATGGACTGAAGCTAGGGGTTGATCCCCTTGCCGGAATGAGCTGAAAATCTGCAGATCACCTGTAATCACTACCCCGGACAAAACCCAGAAACCATATCGAAAATGGTCAACCTCCGAAAATCACCCCAGAAACCCTCCTCAAGGAATTACGCTGCCCCTGCCAGGCTCAGCGCAGATGCCAAATGGAAATAGCTGCAATAGTGCCTCAAACTCCTCAGGAAACCTCCTCCTGGTAAAGACTGATCCTCCACACTGGATATCAACTGAAACTCCTGCAGAAATCCCCGCAACGGAACACCACCAACTAAACTGCGTCCTCTCTCCCAAAGACTGCGTAGTCACAAGAGAAGCCCAGCTCCTCCGCCCAACAACCGATCAAATCTCCTGCTAAAGACTGAAGGAAAAACCTTGCCCGAGCAGGCACTCGAAGTCCCCCGGGGCTAAGGGCGAGATCTCAGACCGGAGACACTCAACGCACTAAACAATGCTGCAGACAAGCTAAACAGCGAGCGTGCTCAAGAAGACAAAAGTATAACTCAAATATCATCAACAACAAGAATGCCAAATGAGATGGCTCTCCCACCTTTTATAATGCTGGCCCTTCTCAAAAACCCTAACGTGGTCCCTCTCTCTCCCACGTGCTCCTCATAAGACTGCGCAGAAGCTCCTAGAGGCTACGTGAGCCTCCTCTCATACGTGGTGTGGACCCCCAAGGCTCCCCCTTCAGTTATAACGTTGCATCTACTAGGGAAACACTTTATTTTATTTAAGTGAGTTAGACCCCTTTTCTCACTTTTATTTATTAATAAACTATAGTCGGAGAAACTATACAAAAATCAAATATTCCAATTAGCGGTGCTAATTAGGAATATTACACTCCATCTCAATGGTTGACAACTTGTACATACCAATATTTGGTAAAGGAGAATATTGTTGCAAATGGATCTCATGTTGGATTTCACACTTTGGGTGCAACCCACTTGGTTCCTGAAAAAGCTCATTATAGTTAGAAACAATTTCATACAATTATTTTTTATGAGTGTGATCACAACCTTGGAAAGCTTCAGATGTCTCCACATCTTTTTCTCTCACAACCATGAGCATGCAACCTTTGCTGGAATTGACCAATCTCTTCATATGACTTGCACTTACAAGACTAGCACTGATCTTGGCACGATGAGCCCTAACAATGTATTCCACCTCATCTTTCGTGAGATGATACTTGTTTTCATGGTGAAAGAAAATTGGTTTCTTGTCATACAAATATAGACTCCCCAATACAATACCACAGATATCCAAGGGTACAACGTCAAGATCAACCTCATCTACTAATTTGGATGCAATCACAAATCTGGCCCTACACTGTTTAGTCACATGTAATTTTGCTTTATCACGCACCCAACCAAGAGGGTAGGGTTTCGGATGGGGCTTGGTATCCAATCCTAATTTCTTAACCAAGGATTCTTACTTCTGAGCCTAGGTCAAACAAGGTTTCTAATTTAGTATGTTTCATCACAACTCTAATGTGGAACAATTCAGTCCTCTTTTGTTCATTAACAAGAGACTCATTTGAAGTACTTGTACTTGCATGCAATTCATAATTTTCATTAGCATAGGTTACCTTCTGTGCCCACTGTTTTGATTTGAATTTCATCACCATAATCAGATAGAAGGTCATGTTGAACAGTTGCCACCGTATTTTCCTTGCCCCTTCCACCAAATCTCTTTGGCTTCAACTCCGGATGCAACTTCCAGCAATGTTCATCATCATGGCCTTCCTTCTTGCAATGTGTGCAAGATGGCTTTGCTCCTTCTTTCTTGGTTGTAGCTTCCTTGTTTTCCTTTCCCTTACCTTTTCCCTTGAACTTGCCATTATGAGGTTTGGAAAATGATTTCTTCGATTGATCTTCTCTATCATATTGCCCCTGCTTTCAAGGTGAATGGCCTTCACACTGGCCACATCAATAGTAGTAGGCTCAAACAATAACAAAGAATGCCACAAAAAATGCCCGATGTAACTATGTAAAGCACCAATATATTTTGTTACAGTTTCTGGTGAATTAAGTGGAATGTTCAAATTCAAAGCTTGTTTCCTAAACTCTTTTGTGAAGCTTTGTACATTTTGACCCTTTTCTTGTCTCAAATATTTCCATTCCATTAAAAAATTTTGTTGATAACCCAAAGGATAAAACTGATCTTTTAATGTAGAAACAAAATTGGACGAAGAAGAAAGGATATTACCCAAGTTTTTGCTACCTTTCTGCAACTTGCTCTCCCACCAAACGAGAGTGGTGCCACTCAGCCGAAGATATGCTAATTGGATTTTGGCTTCATCTTGCTCGATCTGTTGTATCCGACAATAGACCTCAATTTGTCTGATCCAATTGTTTAATTTCTATGCACTACATTGTCCATTATATGTGGGAAAATCAAACTTTACATCTAGCTTAAAAAAATGGATTCTTAGATGTATTTCTATGGTGTATGTTAAAATGATGATAAGAGGAAGAAGAAGAATTGTCATTGGTGGATGGAGAGGGAGGAGGCTCTTCTCCTCCACCTCCAGGGTGTACCGAGGCACGATCATCAGGATCTTTCTTCTCATGCTTAATTGTCTTCTCATATTATGCAAACAACTTGTCAACTTTCTCTGCCACGGTGAAGAAGATCTTGCGATAATTTCACTCTTCTTCTGCTCGTGCATCCTCATCTTCCATGTTCTTTCTTCATGCTACATGCCCCGCTTCAAGATCAAAGGATTTGAGTTTTCCTTCTCTTTGGAGCTTGTTCCCGGTTAGCATTCACTCATGCAACTCGCATCAAGAAGACCTACTCTGATACCAAACTTGATTTGAAATATTTTACTTCAAGGATGCATACATAATTTCATTTAAAATAACATGTAAACAAGTAACATAAACACATGAAAGAACCGGAAATCAAAAGCAACCATGAGATCAAAATGCACAAGATAATTTGATAACAGCGTTCACCCAATGTGGGCTACGTCTTCGGGCCTTGCTCAATGTGGGGAGGCCTCTTTCATTAAATGGAAACAGAAACAAATTACAAGAAATTACAAAATGACACCTTATACCTCCACTTCCGGGTATGGCCTAAAAATGTAGACCTTTGATGATGAAACATACTGCACGGTTGGATTCCTGGCGAAAAATCGTGAAAAATGACTATAAATTTGACCACATTTTGACACTGACACTTTTGGACCCCCAAGAAATCTTTCTCGGCATCAAAAGATACCACTGCATCAAGGTTCCGCTCTTGGAACCTAACGCCAAGCTTCCGCTGGTCGTAATTCTGCACTTGGTTCCGCTGGTCGGAACTCCACTCCTGCTCCTCCTTCGTTGGGCGCTTTGTGAAGGCTTAAGTAATTTTGGTCGAGCAGAGTTTTCCAACCAAGGGTTGTTAACCCGTTGACTAGCGACATATAATTAGAGCATTTGTTATGGGAGGTTCTGGGGTCCAACCTGCAGAACCCCCATTTTATGTATTACTGTTGGCACGTTGTATTATCGTTGGCACGTTTGTTTGGTAATGGGGCCGCCTGTTTTTGCTGGCCAATCCTGATCTGAAATGACTGTATTAGTTTCATTGTGCTAAGTGTCTTTTTAGTTTATAAACATGTGCATACTTGTCCCAATAGTTTGCATAAGGTTTAAGGATTTTGACCATGAATTGTATATGATTTTTAGTGAATTAGAAGCATAAAACAAGCTTAAATAACACTGAAAAACAGTGTAAAACAGTGAAATAAGTCACCACATGAAATTTACACAACAGACATGATGAAGCAGTTCACCTCTCCTGGGCTACATCTGCTGGTCCGGCTCCTAATGGCATGTCCATATTTCATTATGCTCAAAATTTTGCTATTACATGTAGTTACAGTGTTGTAATTGATGTTTTCTCTGCACCAATGGCTCCAGAATGCTCCAATTAGTAAAAAATGACTCTTCATTCACTCAGAATGGTCGAAAATTGAGCCTCCTACAATTTTTTCACAATTTCACCTAGGTAAGCTGCACTAAAAGTGGAGAACTCCACTTAACTGGAGTTAAAAAAGGCAATTCTGCCAACTAAGGCACACCCGCCAAACTTCCCGTTGAACTGACCACATAATAAATATTAGTGGTTGGGGTGGCCACATGCGCACCCCCAAACTTCGGCTTACTTAACCGTCGGCGGAACTCGCATTGGAAACTGCAGTTGGATGTTTAAACTGTGAGTTGAGCAGTAGTTGGTTAGTGCTAACCATGCGATTGGAGACGATAAACCATAGCCATGTGACAATACATTACGCGGAACCGCGGGTTACATTTGCTGAGATGATCGGTTAACGTTTTAACATATGCCATGTGACAATACAGTATGGAGACACTGGTGGGTTGGGACAGTCGGCGGTTCCAACCCCCAACATGAATTTTAATACACGTTAAATATAAACCGCAACCTTAGAGGTTAAGAACCAACATGTAGTGCGGATGGTAGAGCGTATACGTGCCCGGTGGGAGGTCTCGGGGTCGAGCCCTGCAAACCCTCACAAAAATCTAGAATGCCTTTTCAGGGCCACATGGCAGCCTCAGGGTTGGCCACGTGGCAGCTTATGATTGGCCCTCCAAACTCGTTCAACCAATAGAAAATGAACACTTGTCAACCTGTGATTAGTCTGGTGGAAGGGAATATTCTGAGGAATATTCATTTTTTTTTATTGTACATCCACCCACTTTGCTGACTGTGCATCTCAGTCAAACTTGGTCAAACTGTCGCAATTTACTTGTTTGGCATTTCGATCAGAACGCGATATCTCCCTCATACGACATCGATTTTTCGAACTGCTCACGGCGCCAGAATCAGAAAGATGAGATCTACACAACCATTCTAGTTTCAACGGAATCTTGTAACTTTGAATTTTGAGAAAAATTTATGAACTCCTAATCATTCCTTCCCATTGGAAAGCTTTTGGAACCCAAAAGACTTGATTACATGTTCAGTAGATGAGGGTACAACTCCCTCACCTTTCCAACCTCCATCCATTTTTCCTTGCTTGTTTTAATGCCTTTGAGCCCAACTCAAAGGCAGTCAACGCTTCCCCTCTTTGATGCTCTTGTCCTCCTGTCAAGAATTGTATCTTCTTTGAGCTCACCCAGAAATTCTAGCGAGAAATATTCAATAGAAGTTAGCTGAACATCACTTCCTTTATCATCGATCAAAGGTGGCTCATACAAGCTTTCAACATTAACAACTGAATACATTTGCATATAAGAAGGCAAGTCAAGTTGGAATGCATTATTACCAACTTTTTTTATGATCTTGAAAGGACAATAGTGTATGGGTTTGAGATTTTTACCTTCCTTGCATCTTTTATTTGCTAATGTGAAACCATACCTCATCTCCTTCTTGAAACTTGTGATCAACCTGGTGTTTGTCATGCCACTTTGTATTTGCTTTGACTTTTCTCAATCTGTTATTGAACTCGTAGATGTATAATCTGAATTTTCTCAATGAACTTTCGAGCCTTATCAATGTCACTATGGCCATGAATTGCAACATCCTTCCCAAAGATGAAGTCTGATGGCGATTTTGGCAAATACCCAAAGCATACTTCAAAAGGTGAGGTTTGTGTTGAATATTGTTTTTCCCGGTTGTAAGCATTATAAATGTAATGCAGTTGTTCATCCTACAACTTAGGATGTTTGTTACAATATCCTCTCAATAGATGCACAACTGTTCTGTTCACCACTTCGGTTTGTCCATTTGTTTGTGGATGAAAAGCGGTACTCTTTTTCAACTTTGTGTCCATCATTCTCCATAAATTTGACCAAAAATTCCCAATGAACCTGGAATCCCTATCACTAATAATAGAAGTTGGCAATCCAAAATGAACCCAAACATTTTGATAATAAAGATCAGCAATTTGTTGAGCAGTAATGTTTTTCTTACATGACATAAGTATACACATTTTACTGAATCTATCGACAAATACATAAAGATAATCATGTTTCTTTCTTGACATAGGTAGACCTCCAACAAAGTCCATGGAGACACTCTCCCATGGCCTTAATGTTACCGGTAGTGGCATGTACAATCCAAGATTTCTATTACTAGGCTTACTTATTTCACACATAGAACAACCTCTTATAAAACGCGACACACTATCTACCATGCGAGGCCAATAACAATACCTTTGTAGATGCACCACTGTTTTTCTTACCCCAAAGTGTCCAGTAATAAGAGATGAATGAGCTTCTCTCATGACACTTAGCCTCTTTCCTTGTGGAATACATAGCTTGCCCAAATGAAACAACAAATTGTTATGCATGTGATAATATTTTTCTTCAACTTGATTCCCTTCACTCAAACTAGCATACACATCTTGAAAATAAATGTCATGTGCATATTGTTCTATGTAACTCTCATGTACAATAGAATCATTTTTTAGTAAAGCAGGAGCACTAATGATTGGTCTTGAAATCATATCTGCAAATTTATTGAATATACCTTTCTTGTACCTTATAACCAAGTGAAACTGTTGAAGAAATCCCATCCACCTGAAATGTCTTGATTGCTGCAATTTTGTTTCCGGCTGAAAGTACTGTAATGGTTGGTGATCAGTGTGTACAATAGTCTCTTTAACCATCAAGTAGTGTTTCCAATTCTTGACACTTTGTACCAACGCATATATTTCTTTGTCATATGTAGGATAATCAGTCACAACACCATTAAAAGTTTCAAAATGAAAAGCGATAGGCTTACCATGCTGCAAAAGTACTGTGCCCATGGCATAATCACTAGCATCAGTTTGTATCTCGAATGGTTGTCTCAAATTTGGTAATGCAAAGATTGGAGTTGAACTGATCTTATCTTTTAAAGCTTCAAAAGCTTTCTGTTGTTTGCTTCCCCATTGGAAGCCTTTCTTTACACTTGTCACTGCATGCATAGGAGCTGTGATGAAAGAAAAGTTAGCAATAAACTTTCTCCAATATTGAGCTGCACCTAAAAAACTTCTTACCTCGGTAACTGTTATGGTTGTGGGCCAATTCACAATGGCCTCCATTTTAGAAGGATCAATCCTCAATTATCCTCCTCCTACAATATGTCCCAAATATACCAAAGAATTCTTTCCAAACTCACACTTTGACATCTTAAGAAACAATTTCTCTTTATTCAAAATATCAAGCACTCTATTAGCATGCAAGACATGATCTTATCTTGTTTTGCTGAAAATTAAATGTCATCTAAGTAGACAATAAAAAATTCATCAAGGAATGGTCGCAAAACACTATCCATAACTCGCATGAAAGTAGCCGGTGCATTACACAAATCAAAAGGCATAACTAGCCACTCAAAGAGTCGGCTTGTTTGGTTTTGAATGCAGTTTTCCATATATCACTTTTTGCAATTCTTACTTGATGATATCCACTTCGTAAATCTAAATTAGTGAAAAACTTTGCTTGTTTCAACTGATCAAGCAAATCATCTATTCTTGGGAGTGGGTAATGATTTTTTTACCGTAATCTTGTTCAAAGCTTGAAAATCTACACACATACCAAGTCCCATCTTTCTTTGGTATCAAGACTATGGGTGAATCGCATGACGATGTGCTTGGTTTTATGATTCCTTTATCCAACATCTCTTTGATTTGCCTTTTTATTTCAACATTCTCCATTATCGACATGCGATACATATCGATGTTTGGAAGAGGAAAATCTTGCTGCAACTGAATCTCATGTTGAATTTCCCTTTTTGGAAGTAATCTTGGTGGCTCCTGAAACATCTCATGATGTCCATTAACCACATCATATAAATCTGATTTCAACTTAGAATCACATCCTTCAAAATATTCATGAATAATATCAGCTTTAGGCTTAATCATAAGAAGAACAAAATTCTTACTTGAATTTACCAATCTCTTTACATGTCCAGCGTTTACCATAGCAATGTTTATCTTCTTGCGATGTGCTCTAACAATGAACTCCTTTCCATCTTTGAATAAATGATACTTGTTCTCATGGTGATAGAAGATCGCTTTCCTGTCATACAAGTAAGGAATCCCTAATACAATACCAGTTATGTCAAGCGGAACCACATCTAATTCAACTGTGTCAACAAAATTTGTAGTTATTGCAAAACTCTATATACATTTCATTGAAACCTGTAGATTTGCATCCTTACAAATCCAACCTAATGGATATGGTTTTGGATGTGGTATGGTCTCAAGGTTAATTTTCTTGACCAAATCTTCAGAGATTAAGTTTGCTTGTGACTCACTGTCAAAAAATGTGTCAATATTGGTATGCTTGGATATGACTCTCACATGAAACAATTCTATTCTTTCTTCTTCATTTGGAGTGTTTATGTGACAGTTTGATGTACTGGTACTGGGTTTAGTTTCAATTTATTTTCCCTTCATGTTTTTTAATCCCATGGATGTAATTTTAGATTCATCACCTGAATCAGATCCTAAATCATGTTGAGTTGTAGCATCAATTCTCTGTTTCCCTTTGTTATTGGGTTTCTTTGGCCTCAATTCAGGATGTAATTTCCAACAATGAGTTTCATCATGGCCTTCTTTTGGACAATGTTTACAAACCACTTTTTCTCCCCCTTTCTTAACAGATGCATTCTTTTTGTTTTTACCTTTTGAGGTATTTTCCTTATTCATAAATGTTCTTCCCTCTAGCTTCTAGATGTGTGCGCTGAACACAAACTTCATCTAGACTGGTGGGGTTAAACATGAGAATAGTATGTTTAAGGTAGCTATGTAAGCTTCCTATGTACTTTATCAAAGTATCTTGGCTTTGCAAATCCACCTCTAATAAGAGATCTCTTCTCCTAAATTCTTGGGTGTATTCTTGCACATTTTGTCTCTTTAATTGCCTAAAGTTCTTCCAGTTCATGATGGTTTTCTGCATGTGAGCTAATGGATAAAACTGTTGTTTAATAGTAGTAATGAAATATGATCATCATAGAATAATCTTACCATGTTTTTTGATTTCCTTCTCTGTCTTGGCTTCTCACCAAACAAGTGTTGCATCTTCCATTCTCAAAGAAGCTAATTGAATTTTTATATCATCGTCTTGAAGGTTCTGTATTCTCAAATAGACCTCCAATTTTCTAATCCATTTATCAAGATTTTCTGCATTGACTTCACCATTAAACATTGACAATTCAAACTTAACATTAAGTTTTAAAAGAGGACTTTTACTAGTGCTCTTTTACTTGTGTGGCTGAAGTACTGAAGAAGAAGTAGAGGATGATGATGATGAGGGTGAGGATGATGGCTCTCCATTGCCTCCATTTCCTCCATTTCCCATCTTTGACTTATCTTCATAATTTTGACCTCCTGAAGATCCTTGTCCTTCCTTATGAAGTTTAGATCCTTCTCCTTCTAGTCTCTCATTCCTTTCTTGATAAAGGATTCTAACCATCTCAGTCACGTCAAGAAATGATTTCATGAACACTCTTTCTTCCTATTTAGGGTCAACTTCTTTATGGATTTCTCCTTCATCTTGAGACATGCTTAATGGAACTTCTGCTTCTTTAGGAGGTGAACTAGGTGGTGGATATTGTGGCAATCTTGCTCTCCTTTTCTTTGGCTCCTTTTGAGACCCTTCTGCTTCCACCAATTTGCCTTCTCCTCTCTTGAGCTTGAGCCTTGTAAGCATCTAAAACTTGCAAACAGTTAAAAATTCTTTGTACTAAACAACACCAAAGAATAAACTCTAGCTCTGACACCAATCTGATCTGAAATCACTGTATGAGTTTTGTTGTGCTAAGTGTCTTTTCAATTTATAAACATGTGCATACTTGTCCCATTAGTTTGCATAAGGTTTAAGGATTTTGACCATGAATTGTAGATGATTTTTAGTGAATTAGAAGCATAAAACAAGCTTAAATAACACTGAAAAACAGTGTAAAACAAAGAAATAAGTCACCACATGAAATTTACACAACATGCATGATGAAGCAGTTCACCCCTCCCGGGCTACATCTGCCGGTCCAGCTCCCAATGGCATGTCCATATTTCATTATGCTCAAAATTACAATGCTATAATGGTCGTTTTCTCTGCACCAATGGCTCCAAAATGCTCCAATTAGTAAAAAACGACTCTTCATTCATTCAGAATGGTCGAAAATTGGGCCTCCTACACTTTTGCCCAGTTTCACCTAGGTAAGCTGTTGAGAATTTGTGTATTTGGGGTAGCATCAGTTGTGCTCTAGGTCCCAAATTTTGAGGAAGGACTAGAGTTCACCCGATCTACAAGATCCAGAAATGGATTTGGGAAATTTCATCTGATTTAGGAGATATTAAATTAATTAATTATTTTAATGTATTTCCTAAGTTAAAACTTAGGAAAATAAAATAATTAAAGTGAATTTAATTAAACATGTGATGAAATTGTCTAAAGTCACATGGATCAAGCTTTATTTTAATCTTAGCCATTGATTAAAGATTTAATCTTGGTCGTTGATGTGTCAACGAGAAAAGTATAAAGGAAAGGCTTGGGGTCATTTGTAAGACACACAGAGGCAGAGCACTGAAGCTAAGCTGAGATTCTAGGGCGAGGTTGCTAAGAATTATTAGAAGTGTTTCAATTGCAGAGAGGGAAATTTAGACCAATGGGATGATCTGATCCCGGGGTCTAGAATACACAAGAAGTAGAGAAGAGATCAGCAAGGACAGTGCAGAGGAAGGAAACAACGGCAGCAGCAGCAGCAGATGGCAACAACAGCGACAGTAGATGGTAGCAGCAGCAACAACAGACAGTAGCAGCAACAGCAACAAACGGCAGCAACAATAGCAGTGTCTTTAAGGGGCAGTGCTGGGGTTTCTAGGCCTAGATCTGGTTGAGTTCTGTAAATCTTGTTTGAGGGTGTGGATTAGTACGTATTTTTGGTCTTAGATCAGCGAGGAGCTGCAGATCTAGAGTTTTCTTTGTAGGGTTTTCCAGATCCAAAACCCAGAGTCGTGTATTCAGAAATATTCTTAATAATAGAGCCCTCAAGCAACCAGAGACCGGTTTCCCCACATTGGGCTTTTCCAAGGACAATTTGTCTAGAAATAATTGTGTCACTTTGTCTATGTGTGCATGTGCTTATTCTAGATCTGAATTGGTAGAGATCTGTTATGTGTTTTGCATTGATGTTAACTTGAATTTATTCAGTTGATAACTTGTATAAGTAGGAGAAACTTAACCGGATTAACAGAAATAATTTCTGCATAAGAATTAAGATTCGGAAATTTCTACATGGTATAAGAGTAATTGCAAATCTAGAAGGGTCACCAGCTGAAGCCTCTGAAGGATCTAGCTGCAGAAAGCAACAGAAAAGCAGATCTGAAGGGACAACACAGTTTTCAGGAGGAGATTCATGCAAAGGGAAGGCTGACGCTGTCTAGTGTTGTGTCCTACCAATCCCACGCAATTACTGCGCAGAGGCAGCTCAGTAACAACGCTGGTTAGGTCTGAAGCCAGCCAGTGTGATTCAGATCTGAATTTGTCAGATCCAAAAAAAACCTGCAGAAAAGTTGCATAAATTCAGAAGAGCTGGTGGCATTTAACTTCAGAAGTTTTCAGATTTTTAACCTTAACACAAGTGACAAAGTTTGGGAAGAGATTAACTTCTCAGAGAGTTTCTTGCCAAAGGAAACTTGCAGTTTGGTCAGAGGATCAAAGAAGAAGTTGAATCATAGTTGATTTGGTAGATTTCCAAGGAGAGAAATTAAGTGTTAGAGGGAGCAGAGGGTGCCCAGTTCGAAAAGGACGCTAGATCCAAATCTGTAGCATAGAGAAGATGAGCTCTGACACATTCTGAGCAGATGGCTCCTCATGGACTGCGTGATCAGGATAGGCTAGAGGGCCTCTCAAACTTTTCGGTGTGGAAAGCAAGGATCCTGATTATCCTTGAGGCATATGGTCTAAGAGACTATGCAGAGCAAACTATGGCCACACTGATAGATGCGGATCTCCTACGGAAGCATAGGAAAGTTGTTGGGCATGCCAAGTGGCTAATAATGGACAGTATCAAGGACCATATTGTACCACACATAGCTGAGAAGAAGACATCTAATGAGATGTGGAAGGCCTTGACTTCCCTATATGAGGGAAAATCAGTCCAAAGAAAGATGTTGTTGGAGGCCCAAATGAGGTCATTCATGATGACCAAGGGAGAAGACATCAAGCATTTCCTCTTCAGATTGTAGTCAACCAAGGATCAACTGACTGCAACGAGTGCAACCATGGATGATGCAATGATAGTCAGGACTTCCCTCAATGCAGTCACAGATGAGTGGGAAACCTTTTTCCAAAGTATCTTGGGCAGAGCGGACCTCCCAGATTGGGACAACTTGTGGTCGCTCCTACGGCAAGAAGATCTACGAAGGTTCACCAAGAAGCAGCACAATCCTGCGTTGAGCAAGGTTAAGAAGGAAGAGGAGGAAGATGCAACCTTGGCATCAAAAAAGTAGCCGAAGAAGAAGAAGGATATTTCAAAGATCAAGTGCTTCCAGTGGGGCGAAATGGGACATTTTGCCAGCCATTGTCCAGAAAAGAAGAAGGACAAGGAAGCATCTTCTTCCAAAGCAGCAGTGGCAGATGATGGGTCCAGAGATGATGTGGCCATGAGTGCTCATGAACCACGGAGGTGGGGTGACATGGACATGTAGAGGAGCTACATGGAAGTAAGGCGCGATCCTTGAGCAGCTCATCTCTTGGATCAACAAGCAAGCTATGACAACCTTAAGACAGTAGCGGGACAAGTGGAGCATTGGGTGCATAGATCACAGATGAAGCAGAGGCAAAGGCAAATATGGAGGCTAGGAAGAGCAGCGCAGAGCATAGCAACAACAACGTAGAAGCAGTAGCAGCGTAGAGGCTGATGTGACTTCAGGAGCGCAGTGCAGAGCTGCAACAACGCAGAGAGTTTCAAAGGGACAATGCAATGCAGCAGCAACGTGATAGATTTCAGCGCAAGGAGCTAATGTGACTTTAGTAGTGCAGAGAGAGTATGATAAAGCTAGCAGAGTTGTAGATGTGCATCGTTCTTTAGATGCTAGCACAGATCTGTAGCCTATGGAGCTTCAGTGATGAGGATACAACCCATCAGAGTGATTTGTCAAAAATTGGGTAGGAGATTCAGTTGTTACTCTGAACAACTAAAGTTGCAGTGCAACAGATCAGCGGTGGCAATGTTATGAGCAGCACATATGCAGCATATTAAGAGGGAGCTGCAATACAGTGGTTGCAGTGGCAGTGGCAGAGTCATGGGCATCAATACAGAATCGCAGCAATAGTGCAGAGTTGAGTGGCAGGAGGCCAAGCTTCAACAACACAAAACCAGTGCCCAAAATCATGTAATGCATAAGTGTGATGTATTGCTAGAGCACACCTTTGATGCTAAGAGGGAGTGTTGAGATTTTGTGTATTTGGGGTAGCATTAGTTGTGTTATAGGTCCCAAATTATGAGGAAGGACTAGAGTTCACCTGATCTACAAGACCCAGAAATGGATTTGGGAAATTTCCTCTGGTTTAGGAGATATTAAATTAATTAATTATTTTAATGTATTTCCTAAGTTAAAATTAGGGAAAATAAAATAATTTAAGTGAATTTAATTAAACATGTGATGAAATTGTCTTAAGTCACACAGATCAAACTTTCTTTTAATCTTAGCCATTGATTAAAGATTTAATCTTGGTTGTTGATGTGTCAACGAGAAAAGTATAAAGGAAAGGCTTGGGATCATTTGTAAGACACACAGAGATAGAGCACTGAAGCTAAGCTGAGATTCTAGGGCGGGGTTGCTAAGAATTCTTAGAAGTGTTTCAGTTGCAGAGAGAGGAATTTAGATCGAAGGGATGATCTGATCTCGAGGTCTAGAATACACAAGAAGCAGAGAAGAGATCAGCAAGGACAACGCAGAGAAAGGCAGCAGCGATATCAGCAGACGACAGCAGCAACAGTAGTGTCTTTCAGGGGCAGCGCTGGGGTTTCTAGGCCTAGATCTGGCTGAGTTCTGTAAATCTCGTTTAAGGGTGTGGCTGAGAGAACTCTAGATCTGCAGCTCCTGGCTAATCTATAGTTTGGTGGGTGGCAGGGCTGGTGGCTCGCCACTAATTTTTTTAATATTTTTTATATATATCTAAAACAAAGTGGTTAAAAAAATCTTCGGGCAACTTTGGGGTCATCAGTCAAATTAAAGAGGCGACAAATTCGCCCATTCCAATGGTCAGAATCCATGCCCCGATAAGTGCCAAATTGTTATCTCATTAGAGGCTACCACTGGGCCTAATTTGACCAAAACTTTGACTATCCATAACTCTCAACGAACTTGGATTGAGGTGTTGTGCACACTACTGGAAAGCTTGCAATGAGATCTTCGATCTGACCCTGATTCTACTTCAATCTAGTGACTTTTATTTTGGAGCTTTTCCAAAGCCACTTCTAAATTTTGAGCATTTTTGGAGCCACTTGGACCATTGATGACGACTCTCAACCATATTATGAGTTTTAAATATCAGTTGAAACTTTCATTACTTGATGTAAGTTGAACTGAAAAAACAAAAAATTAACAATAAGAAATTTGGTTTGAAGGTACAAGAATTGTGGATATGACCATAGATATAGATTTTTAACATTTTATAAACTGTGGTACTTTAGAAAATAACACATTTTAGAGTTTAAAATAACTTTTCTTGCTGCGATCGCTTTTAGTTAAAATTTTCATTGTAAATAACTTAATTGTTAATCAACTCTTTGGTCACTTGATATACCTTACATCAACCAAGTTAATTACATGTCATGTGATTAATGTTATCAATCATTTAAAGCGATTGCTTCAAAACTTGAGTTTTTGAGTGATTTTCAGAGGGGCATGTGGCGTATGCATTAAGAGATTTAAATATCAGTTGAAACCTTTTTTACTTGATGTAAGTTGAACTGAAAAATGAAAAATCAACAACAAGAAATTTGGTTTGAAGGTACAAGGAATTTTGTGGATATGACCAAAGATATAGATTTTTAACATTGTATAAACTTTGGTACTTAGGCATAGAAAATAACATATTTTAGAGTTTAAACTACCTTTTCTTGTTGCAATCGCTTTAGTTAAAATTTTCATTGTAAATAACTTAATTGTTAATGAGTTTTTTGGTCACTTGATATACCTTGCATCAACCAAGTTAATTACATGTCATGTGATCAATGTTATCAATCATTTTAAGTGATTGTTTCAAAACTTGAGTTTTTGAGTGATTTTGAGAGGGGCATGTGGCGTATGGATATGATGCATCAACCTTTGAGATAGTGATTAGCAAATTGAATATTTTCCATAAATTTATATCCATTATCACCATATTTCGTGGTTAATTTTTTTCACATATTAAAAACATCTTTTACAACACCCTTGGTCCAAGAAATCTTGTGATTTGAGATAAATCTTTGTTTTCCATATTGATCTTTTTGCAGAGGGTAACAATTCATATTTATCAAGAGTGATATTCTTATATGCATTACATAGCTTGAATCTTTTGGCTAATAAACATGAAAGAAAATAAATTGGATTAATAAGGTTGACATGTTATATGATAAAATTTGAAAGTCAATTCATATCAAAATTATAACTTTTGTGTCGAGAGATGTAAGAAAATAAATTGGATTAATAAATTGACTTGAATAATTGGTTAGGTTGACATGTTATATGATAAAATTTGAAAGTCAATTAATGTATATAAGTATATAAAATATCCTAAATCTATTTTAACCTAGTACAAATTAAATATTAAGAAAGATTAAAGCCCTCAAGGCTTAATCATTTCTTCTGATTTCAATATTTGATAAGAGACTAAACTAAAATGAATTTAAATACATAATAATATATAAATATAAATATAAGAGTGATGATATTTCCCATCAAAACTTAATTCATTATTATAATTTGAATAATATACTCTCTCCTCTCTCCTTTATATTGCAATTTAGAATTTAACTTCAATAAAGTATCATAAGCATTGATCCCTTTTTCCAAGAAAAATAAACTAACAAGTTTTCTATTGAGTAAAAAACTGTTTACGTAAGTCTAATGTGGCTAATAGTCAAAACAAAACTGTAATCATAGGCATTTTGCATTTTACAATCATCACCCACAATATATCAGAGACCTCCTATATGAAAAAGGAAATCAAACTCTTGAAAATATGCACATGGAATTACAAAACAAAAATAAAAATAAAGTATCGTCTTATCGGCTACTATAAGCATTAAAGTCCAACCAGCATATACTCATGTAAAATCAACCGATTGAGACTATGCCCCATCAGCATTGTGATCCTACAAGCATGTTATTATTAATAAAAACAATAAACAACAAAAAAAAATGGAACACATATATGGGAAAGATAATAACACATTATTTTATTTCAATATACTGTGCAATCAAAACTGATAATAAAATCTACCCACGCTAGAGGCAATCGTATCACACACCATCCTTTACATGCCTATACATATATTTTGCACTGAATACAATAGCTATTGATAAGGGGCAATCGTACCTCTTGCATTAATTCCTTCAAACTGATAATAAAATCTACCCACGCTAGAGGCAATCGTATCACACACCATCCTTTACATGCCTATACATATATTTTGCACTGAATACAATAGCTATTGATAAGGGGCAATCGTACCTCACACGTTCATTCCCTTCATGCATCTTCGATGTTACAATGTGAAACGTTCAGTTACAAACTTACATGTAGTTGGGCCAAGTACTCTTGGACTCTCAACGCCGTCCAAAGAGAGATGCCTTCAAATTCGTCACCCCTGACAGACTTGTCGAATGTTGCTGGAGACGCGATAGAGTTTCCCTTATGCAACGATAGATTTTTGTACGCTGCCAATATGACCTTGCAGCATTCTGAGAACGATCTGTGAAATCCTCCACCTGTGTAGCTTGCAATCACCGTCAGTATGTGAAGAGTGGGCTAATGTCAAAAATAATTGAAAAATCTATTGTACAATTCCGGTTTCTTCATCAAACAAATAGCAAATTCATGTTCACTTGCGCTTTCACTAAACTTATCTAGGCAACCCTTAATTGGTAATGACAATGACATTTGGTAAGTCTAATCTCTTAACTTATTTGTCACCAATGTGGCTAAGCATTTGGTTACTTTTGGTTACTTTAGGCAGGTGCCCAGTTTGAATCCCCTGGAGGGATTAGGTACTAGAGTTACTAGCGTTGCCATTTCCATCCCAAATGTGGAGAAGCATCCCTTGGTTCCCTCACAAGATTTTCCTTGGAAATAAAAAATCATTGTAACTTCGTTATGACAAGTGAAGCAACAAATTGACTAGTTTGGAAAGCTCACTAGAAACTTTCAGTTAGTAATTTTTTTGCATGAACAGATGGCAAATGACCTTTACCTCCTAATGGGTGAAGCAGAGAGAGATGAGCTTACCTTTAAGGAGTCATTTTTATCATCAAACATTTTGAAAATCCAACGTCCTTCGTAAGTACTTGCACATAGCCCTTGCTCCCAAAGAGACTGAACAGATAATAGCTGCAAGCAACATTAAGGAAAAGTTATTCATGTACAAATCCTTTGAAAAAATAAAAAAGGAGTTGCCTTTAGTGCGACTTTTTGGAGTTTCAGGTGCCGGAATCCGGTGAAAAAAATTGAGATAAAATCTTGATTTTGGTTAATTAAACTGGTTTTTTGACTGTATATATGGATTCAACACCCTAAAAAACCCCGTAGAACACTTCGATTGTGCAAGGTTATCCATCAAACTACTATTTTCAAGTAGTTTTCAATAAATTCTTGTCGGAATTTAAAAAAATTACACCGAAAAAAACCACCATAAAAACCTTCAAAAAGTCGCACTATAGAGTACTCGAATAAAAAATGCAAGATCTCATGTTGCAATCAAATAAATG
Source organism: Pinus albicaulis (assembly GCA_034641835.2). NCBI lineage: Eukaryota > Viridiplantae > Streptophyta > Pinopsida > Pinales > Pinaceae > Pinus > Pinus albicaulis. Next base: position 1,830,769,602 of record CM076578.1, on the reverse strand, counting down.
TTTGTTAAACAAATTTGAAACTACTCCAAATCAATCGAGAGCAAAATCATGTCATTACAAACCTTACAAAGTGACCTTCGAGGAAAGAAACAACACCGAATGACATTTCTTAAAAATGTAGAAATTTTGGCCCCACTTTGGTTTTCAGTTCACCTTATCACTCCCATACAGTTAAATGCCCATTCCTATAATCATACATTCAAAATTTTGGAAATGAAAAATATTTTTGAAAACACAAATTTACGAATTTCACACTTGCTGGAAATATAGAAATAAAAACACAGGAAAATATTACAGCCACACACAGAAAATTAACACTGTGATTTTTGGTCAATGTGACCCTGGAAAAACACCCTACAACTCTTGGGAAAAACCAGTTTGAGAGCTCTTTATTTTTGGAAATGCTTTTACAGAGAAACTGAAATATATAATAAAAATTTCAGCAACCACAAAAACAGACTTATCTTGTTTTGTAGAAATTATATACAATATGCATGTATATATCCAGATTCTCTTGATCTAACAATATTTATCTTCTTGCTAAATACAGAATCCTTCCATTGTTAATCTTTTGCGGAAATTATAAACTCAATTGCAAACACAAGAAGCAATAAAAACAATCGCACATAACACAGTTGTTAAACGGGAAAGTCTGAAGCTAAAAACCCCAACTATCATATATTATGTATCATGGAGATCATGTAACAATCTCATACAAACCTTAGTACATCAAGCTCTCAGTACAATCAATCATCACACACTAACATGAAGAAATCTGCAAATCCATGCACTGATTTCTCGCCACCTGATAGCCTGCTTCCATTGCGCAATCCCTGCTGAAGAATAGCTCTGAATGAATTCGAATTGACCTTGCCTTGACTGCGTAATTCTCATTGGCAACTCCAATGTGTGTGTGATGCAATCAATGCATCACTATAGTCACAACAGATAGTCCATCTCACCCTTTCACCTACCTCTCCACTGGGTCTCCATTGGAACTGACATGCACTCTAGTTAACTGTTGTATTTGTTCAGTTGATTAGTGAGTTATTATTTGTGAATTAATTAACTCACTCCACTCTCACTAGTGTATCATTCAGTTAGACTAGATACAACTATCTCAACTGAGTTTAATTCCATTAACTGAGTTAAACTGAATAACAACTCCATGAACTACTCTTCCAACTCTGTCATAACTTTGCAACTTCAGTTCTAACTGAGTCTTCCATGCATGAACCACCAGTAAACCCTAGGAATTGCGTAATTTCTTCAGCGCACTGATTTGCCGAATTTGTATACTGAAATAAAGTGCTCCAAGAGAATAAGTTGATATTTAGAGTCTGATTATTATTAAGAGCAAATAATAATCGACACATCTATTTTTAAATCGACGATCTATAAGCAGACTTCGCCCAATCTTCTAAAAATAGAATTTCATCTATTTTTCCAACTTGACCAACCATCCACAAATAGCATCCCGCAACTTCTGAAATATGATCACCATGTCTAAAAATAGACTTACACCTAAAATAGCCTGCGAGCCCACTTAGTGAAGGTGACTGATTTTCACTAAGCTCATCATCTTGTTGAATTTCAACACTTTCTCTCAACAAGATAGAGATTATCCTTCACCCTGATCCTGCGTCTATGGTATTCGAATTTTCTCCTGGTGAACGCCTTCGTCAGAATGTCTGCATCCTGATCTTCCGTAGGAATGTACTGAAGCAACATGAACTTCCGCTGCAAACAATCTCTGATATGATGATACCGAATATCAATATGTTTAGATCTATCATGAAACACAGGATTAATTGAGAGTTTAATGCAACTCTAATTATCACAATGTATCACTGTAGGATCTAAATGTGAACCGAACAAACTGACCGGGATCTTCCTCATCCAAATAGCCTCACATGCAGCTTGACTTGCTGCCATGTATTCTGCTTCCGTTGAACTGGGTGCCACGGATCTTTGTTTCCTGCTGTACCAAGAAACTGCTGTAGATCCGATACTGAAAACCCCTCCTGATGTGCTCTTTTTGTCTGTTGGGCTGCTTGCCCAATCTGCATCCGTGAAGCCATAAAACTTCACCTCATCCGTATGGACTCAGTGACTTACTTGAATAACTGAAGAATAGCTGAATGTTTTTGTAATATTCCTAATTAGCAACAGCTAATTGGAATATTCGATTTTTGTATAGTTTTGCCGACTATAGTTTATTAATAAATAAAAGTGAGAAGAGGGGTCTAACTCACTTAAGTAAAATAAAGTATCTCCCTAGTAGCACAACGTTATAACTTATGGGGAGCCATGGGGGTCCAACACCACGTAGAGGAGGGGGCCCACGTAGCCTCTAGGGGCTTCTGCGCAGATTGAGGAGCACGTGGATGAGAGGGAGACCACGTTAGGGTTTTGGAGAGAGGCTTGCGTTATAAAAGGTGGGAGAGCCTTCTCATTTGGCATTCTGGTTGTTGATGATATTTGAGCTAGACATTTGTCTTCTTGAGCACGCTGGCTGTTTAGCCTGTCTGCAACACTGTTTAGTGCGTTGAGTGTCTCCGGTCGGAGATCTCGCCCCGAGGGACTTCGAGTGCCTGCTCGGGTAAGGTTATTTCTTCAGTCTTTAGCGCGAGGTTTGGTTGGTTGTTTCGCTGATGAGCTGGGCTTTTCTTGTGACTGCGCAGTCCCTGGGAGAGAGGACGCAGTTCTTCTTGGAGGTGTTCCAGCTTGGGGATTTCTGCAGGAGTTTCAGTTGATATCCGGAGTAGGGGATCCGTCCTTGCCAGTCGGAGGGTTCTTGAAGAGTTGTGGCACCGTTTCAGCTATTCTCATTTCGCATCTGCGTTGGGCCTTGCAGAGACAGCGTAATTCCTTGAGGAGGGTTTCTTTGGTGGATTTTGGAGGCTGACCATTTTTGATATGGTTTCTGGGTTTTGTCCGGGTTGGCGAGTACAAGTGATTTGCAGATTTTCAACTCATTCCGGCAAGGGGAGCAGCCCCTAGTTTCTAGTTCATTCCAGCAGTAGCAGTTTTCCGGCAGTTTCCTAGCAGCCGGGACGCAGTTCCTTAGAGTAGCCATTTCCGGTCTTTTCTGAGAGAGTTCTTCACTTGCCTTGAGCAAGAATAGGTGCTATCATTCCGATCATCTATTGTATTACATTTTATTTCTCAGATTAATAAAATGGCTTAGCATTCCCGGCATTTTTATGAGTATTTGCTTTATGTTCCATTTCTGGCATTTTCTATATTGTCGTATGCTTGTATTGCTGTCCATTTCCCTTTCGGGATATTACAGTGGTATCAGAGCATAGATCTGGCTTAGCCTGTGGAGCTAGCAGTCTATGACGCTGAGGGATAAATCCTACATCTGTTACAGAGGTAGGAAATACAGAGACATTGAGCGTAGGTTGGAGAACACCTACGGAGAGGGAGATTGTGTTCGAGTGGTGGACACAGATCAGGAGCAGCTTGTGATAGATACAGAGCAGGAACAGCCTGTGATGGACGTAGAGCAGCAGGGTCCGATGGCAGGGAACGATGATGATGCGAAGAGATTTGGGGAAATGCTCCTCAAATCAGTACAGGATCTGTCGAGACAGATTGAGACGATGGGGCAAAGATTCACCGCTGTGGAGGCTAGACAGCGTGAAACCCCAAGGGGTTTTCAGATTGGTGAGGGATCAGGCACATCCCGCCATATGTAGGAGCGCGAGGCAAACCCCCTTATGGCATCGCATGCACCCACGCGATCCACTATGCCCACCTTCCTAGGTGCGGACACAGGGGCAGGAGCACAGCAGGAGCCAGAGCCTAGCCACATGGGTGACTATTTTGCAGAGTACCAGGCATACGGGCAGGAGTTCAGGGAGACTCTCTCGTTCAGAGACTTTGTTCAGCTTCAGCGGGACAGTAGACCTCGTGATCATCACATAGGGCACCGACATCATCATGATGGAGACAACCACCGCACAGCTAGCAGATTTCATTTGCCCACGTTTGATGGTTCATCAAATAGTTCGGAAAAGTCTTGGGTGGAGAAGCTGAACATCTATTTCCAGCTTAATCAGATGTCGGAGATAGAGGCCATTAAGGTGGCAACATTACATTTGGATGGTGAAGCCCAAGACTAGTGGTTTCATGGGATGACGACACTCTGGCATTCTACAGTGACGACATATGCCGAGTTTACCAGGAGAGTGATAGAGCGTTTTGACCGGAGGGATACAGAACAGCACTTTGTTGAGCTGACGAGGCCCAAGCAGACTAGGAGCCCAGAGGCTTACATTGCAGATTTCTTGAGGGTTTCAGTGATGGTGCCCAATCTATCCACAGCTCGGATGATCTACATGTTTGTGGAGGGATTAGCAGAGCCACTTCGTGGCCTAGTCAGGTCGACTAGACCAGCTACACTTCAGGATGCTATCAGCAGGACCCGATATTTACAGGATGTCTTACCCAGGACTCGGACACCTTATCCCCAGAGACAGGCTTTCCAGCCTAAGGGGAAGGACGTGAGGATTCTGCCTCCCAAGGGGAATCCTGGACGGGTGCAGATTGAGGATGATGCCAGGAAGGAGCTGAAGAAGAAGCGGTTGTGCTTCACCTGCCAGGAGCCATGGGCACCAGGACATAGATGTGCTGCTGGGAAAGCACATTTCATTGAGGTTTTCTCCGAGAGCAGTGGGGAAGAGGATGAGGAGGATGATGTGGAGGCAGGAGATTGTCATGCAGTGCAGGATACTTTGCCACCTCTACCAGCAGCAGCAGGTGGTACGTCGTTTGCACCTACTGGAGGAGCTCTTGCAGCATTGTGGGGAGTTCCCAAGTATTTGACGCTGCGCGTACGGGGAACAATGCGTGGCCAGCGAGTATCAGTCTTGGTCGATAGTGGGGCCACCCACAACTTCCTCGATGCGCAGATGGTTGAGCGGAGAGGTATACAGACCGAGAGCTTCGATGGATTTTCAGTTTTGGTCCCAGGAGACCAGACCATGGTGTGTGCTCGATATGTTCCCGAGTTATCGGTGACGATGGGCACCTATACGTTGACAGATCACTTTTTTGTGGTCGATATTCCGGACACCAACATGATACTGGGTGTTCAGTGGCTTATCACTCTAGGGAAGGTCACGACGGATTGGAAGGCCCTAGAGATGGAGTGGGATGATGCCAAGACAGGGAGGCATGAGAAGATACGGGGACAACACACATATCCGCCTCAGACTGTTTCGGCTCATCGGATGGAGGCAACCTTCCGTAAGGGAGACATAGAGTGGGCAGTAGAGCTGCAGGCATCAGAGGCAGCGACTACAGGACAGGCAGTGCACCCAGAGGTACAGACCATCCTTGACAGGTATGCCACAGTATTCGGGGATATTCCGCCAGGGCAGCCACCGGATCGGGGTTTGAGCATACCATTGAGCTGGAGCAGGGTATACAGGCAGTGATCACCACACCCTATAGGCATCCCAAGGCCTATCGGGATGAGATTGAGCGAGCTATTCAGGAGTTGCTGGCCCTTGGTCACATTCGGCCGAGCACGAGTCCTTTTGCTTCTTTCGTGGTGTTGGTGAAGAAGAAGGACGGCACATTGCGGATGTGCATTGACTATAGGGCTCTGAATAAGAAGACCCTGAAGAACAGGTACCCCATTCCCAGGATCGATGAGTTGATGGACGAGTTGAGAGGAGCACAGTTCTTCTCAAAGATTGATTTGAGATCTGGGTACCATCAGATTCGCGTGAGGGAACAGGACATTCCCAAGACCGCCTTCAGGTGTCATTATGGGCACTTTGAGTTTCTGGTTATGCCTTTTGGGCTGACCAACGCACCCGCCACCTTTCAGTCGTGCATAAACCATATCTTCCGTAGTCATCTGAGGAAGTTCGTATTGGTCTTCTTCGATGACATACTCATATATAGCAGGACTTGGGAGGAGCATCTCCAACATATTGAGACAGTATTGCGCATCTTGGAGGAGCAGCAGTTCTATGCCAAGCTCTCCAAATGTGAGTTTGGGTTGACGGAGATGTTGTACTTGGGACATATCATAGGAGTGGATGGAGTGAGAGTCCACGAGGAGAAGATCCGGGCCATCAGAGATTGGCCAGAGCCGAGGAACGTGACTGAGCTTCGGGGATTCATTGGCATTTGCACCTACTACAGGAAGTTCGTCAAGAGTTTCTCACAGCTCGCTGCACCCCTCACAGATTTGACAAAGAAGGGGGTATTCAATTGGTCAGATACAACACAACGAGCCTTTGATAGGCTCAAGGAGGTGATGAGTAGCTGCCCCGTGCTTGCATTGCCGGATTTCACACAGCCATTTGTCTTGGAGTGCGATGCGTCGGGAGAGGGGATCGACGCAGTATTGATGCAGGGTGGTCACCCTATAGCCTTTGAGAGCCGGAAGCTCCTTCCGCATGAGAGGTTGTATTCTATATACGACAAGGAGATGTTGGCCATTATGCATGCATTGGCCAAGTACCGGCAGTATTTGGTGGGTAGTAGATTCAGGGTGAGGTCCAATCACAACAGCGTCAGGTTCTTTCTGGAGCAGAAGAAGTTGCAGGAGAGGCCGCAGAAGTGGATCAGTAAGATCCAAGCATATGACTTTGACATTGAGTATGTCAAAGGCAAGAATAACATGGTAGCAGATGCCCTTTCACGGAGACCGGCCACGTTATCTCTCATGAGCTTGGATACAGATTGGAGGGCTCCACTGTTAGTGGAGTACTCTAAGGACAGGTTTGCATGCGAGGTGTTGGATGGACAGGTAGCAGATGACAGGTACAGGGTGGTTGATGAGATCATCTATTACAGGGACAGGATCTTCTTGACTGAGGGATCTCAGCTTAAGAAGAAGATACTCCATGCGTCACATGACTCTCCATTGACTAGCCATCAGGGGTTTACCAAAACCTACCGGGCCATTAGAGAGAGGTTCTCATGGAAGGGCCTCAAGGAGGACGTACTCCAACATGTCAGGGAGTGTGATGTTTGTCAGAGGAACAAGCGAGAGATGAGCCATCTCGCGGGGTTGTTGCAGCCTCTTCCCATTCCAGAGGGGAAATGGGAGAGCATATCGATGAACTTCATCACAGGGTTGCCCATGGTGCAGGGCAAGGATTGTATCTTTGTCGTCGTTGATCGACTGACGAAGTATGCACACTTTTTGGCCATATCCGCACACTACACAATAGCACAGGTGGCCGAGCTGTTCTTCAGAGAGATTTTCAGGCTGCATGGTCTTCCTAAGACCATTATCAGTGACAGAGACAGCCGCTTCATGGGCGGATTCTGGCAGGAGCTTTTCCGACTAGTGGGGACAGAGTTGACACCGAGCACTAGTTATCACCCACATACGGATGGACAGACGGAGATAGTTAACAAGTGGCTGGAGGGCTACTTGCGTAACTATGTCAGTGGGCAGCAGCGAGCGTGGCTGAAGTGGCTGCATCTGGGAGAGTATTGCTACAACACGATGCATCACATGTCCATCGGTATGTCACCATTCTATGCTTTGTATGGGTATCATCCTTTATCTTTTGCGGACATGATGTTTGGTGCTAGCAGGGCTCCGAGAACCAAGATTTGGATCCAAGAGAGTCAGGACATCCTCCGAGCTCTCAAGGATAACATGGCCACAACACAGAACCAGCAGAAGCTGTATGCTGATAGGAGTCGGGTGGAGAGACAGTTTGAGGTAGGAGACTTCGTCTACCTACGATTACAACCATACCGACAGTCATCACTTAAGCATAAGGGGGCTGAGAAGCTCAAGCCCCGCTTTTATGGGCCATACAAGGTGATACGCAGGATTGGACAGGTTGCATATGAGTTAGAGCTGCCCCAAGGCAGCAAGATTCATAATTTTTTTCACGTATCATGCCTGAAGAAGGCATTGGGACAACAGGGGACAGTTACGGATGAGCTACCACCCACGAATGATGAGGGGCATTTGGTGTTGCAGCCAGAGGCTATTATTGATACCAGGGAGAGGCAGCTACGGAGCAGGATGGTCCGGGAATTCTTGGTGAGGTGGAAGAATTTACCGGATGAGGATGCCACTTGGGAGAATGAGAAGATTCTGCAGCATCCATCACTTCAGTTGCTTGAGGACAAGCAACATTTTGCCGGGGGAGACTGTAATATTCCTAATTAGCAACAGCTAATTGGAATATTCGATTTTTGTATAGTTTTTCCGACTATAGTTTATTAATAAATAAAAGTGAGAAGAGGGGTCTAACTCACTTAAGTAAAATAAAGTATCCCCCTAGTAGCACAACGTTATAACTTATGGGGAGCCATGGGAGTCCAACACCACGTAGAGGAGGGGGCCCATGTAGCCTCTAGGGGCTTCTGCGCAGATTGAGGAGGAGCACGTGGATGAGAGGGAGACCACGTTAGGGTTTTGGAGAGAGGCCTGCGTTATAAAAGGTGGGAGAGCCTTCTCATTTGGCATTCTGGTTGTTGATGATATTTGAGCTAGACATTTGTCTTCTTGAGCACGCTGGCTGTTTAGCCTGTCTGCAGCACTGTTTAGTGCGTTGAGTGTCTCCGGTCGGAGATTTTTCCCTTAGCCCCGGGGGACTTTGAGTGCCTGCTCGGGTAAGGTTATTTCTTCAGTCTTTAGCGGGAGGTTTGGTTGGTTGTTTTGCTGAGGAGCTGGGCTTTTCTTGTGACTGTGCAGTCCCTGGGAGAGAGGACACAGTTCTTCTTGGAGGTGTTCCAGCTTGGGGATTTCTGCAGGAGTTTCAGTTGATATCCGGAGTAGGGGATCCGTCTTTGCCATTCAGAGGGTTCCTGAAGAGTTGTGGCACCGTTTCAGCTATTCTCATTTGGCATCTGCGCTAGGCCTTGCAGAGACAGCGTAATTCCTTGAGGAGGGTTTCTTTGGTGGATTTTGGAGGCTGACCATTTTTGATATGGTTTCTGGGTTTTGTCCGGGTTGGCAAGTACAGGTGGTTTGCAGATTTTCAGCTCATTCCGACAAGGGGAGCAACCCCTAGTTTCCAGTCCATTCCAGCAGTAGCAGTTTTCCGGCAGTTTCCTAGCTGCTGAGACGTAGTTCCTTAGAGTAGCCATTTCCGGTCTTTTCTGAGAGAGTTCTTCACTTGCCTTGAGCAAGAATAGGTGCTATCATTCCGATCATCTATTGTATTACAATTTATTTCTCAGATTAATAAAATGGCTTAGCATTCCCAACATTTTTATGAGTATTTGCTTTATGTTCCATTTCTGGCATTTTCTATATTGTCGTATGCTTGTATTGCTTTCCATTTTCCTTTTGGGATATTACAGTTTCTCACACCATCCACTACTTCGCATGGGAATACGAGATTTCACACAACACCTCTGGTCTTGGACTCACTTTACAATCCCGACTTCAGGCGATCTTGAAACAAACTTTCCTCAGACAGGCGGCCCAGCAGGCTTCAGTATTAATTCAAATAAATATGTTACATACCAAGTGATGGCTCAGAGTAGAGCCTTTCAGTCTCTGATCTCCTAAAGCATTAAATACAAACACACTTTCTCACACAAACACACACACACACACACTCTCAAAACGATGATCTATCTTTACTAACTCACTCACTTATATAACCTAAAAAGCAAATGAGAATTATTGAGGGCCCTGTCGGATATTACTATTCCAGACGGTGTCTGCTCAATATTCTCGAGTACAATAATTAAAAGAAGACACACTACCAAGGTCCTTTCGGACTTCGGTCAATATCAAAATCACAATCAAACTCCTCTTCTGACGAGGATGATGGAATCTTTTGATTCATCCAAGATTGATTTAGCCATTCCAAATATTCGGATTCCCATTCATGGTCCTGTGGTTCTTGAGCATCTTGGTACAAATCTATGAAAATGGTTGCTTTTTCCTCGGATGCCTTCTCTTTTCCTTTTGCTGTAGCTGCCTTTTCTTTTGCTGAAACTCTAGAAGATTCTCCTTTTATTGGTTCCTTTGATGATTTTCCTATGTCAAACTTTATTATGTCGGTTGTAACATAGAGATTCTTCTGTGGAAAGATATATTTGTCATCAGATTTTTTCTACTTGTTCACAAAGGCCATTAGATCTATCTCGATGTCTAAGAAAGAATCTTTTTTTCTTTTACGGATAGCAGGCATTGATTGGACTGCCATTTCAACTCCATCTAATAATTCCCATTTGAAAATCTGGAACATACTGACAGAGCGTTCGATGGCGCATTGGATCCAAATTTTGCAGTTATGATTGACATCTGCCTTTTGTTGCCATCCTAATTCAAAAATCATAGAAGAGCGAACCTTTGTTGACAACAGTAAACTTATTAGACAGACAACATCATCACTCCAGTCTCCCGCAATAATACTGATAGTAATTAATGCCTTTTGATTAATCAGCAATTTAATTACTTTATGCTTTCCTTGAAGTTCTTCCAATGTTCTTATCATAGACAATTTTTCAGGCAACTTAAGGTTATTGAACTCCTTAAGCCAAAGAGTAATCTTCTTGACTTCCTCAGTGTTATCAGCGAGCACAGACTCATAAATCCTTTCAGGTCCATATATTTGTGCAAAAGGATTTGGATTAATACGATTTCTGAAATCTAAACTCTGATAATCCCAAGGTGTTGAGAAAGTTCTCAAATACTGCAATGTCCTTTCAACACATTGAGAAGCTCTCATCTGTGGTTTCTTCCTGCAACAACCATTCTTTATTTCCCAATCACCAAATGGTTCAAAGAGTTCATACTGTGGGAATGAATCTGTACCTGCAAAATTTTCATCATTTCTTTGAAGAAATGCAGCTTCAATTTCTTCAAAGAGATCACGAATTCTCAAAGATCTCAAAAACATTTCAACTCTTTCATTCATATTTATTTCTTTCAGATCCATCATTTTAGCTGAGGTATAAACAACTAATGAAAACTCTAAACAACCAATAATCTGATAATAATTCAAAGTTTGCAATACCTTAATCATGGCTTCAGTATATTCTATGGTCCATAGATCATCAAGAGTTTTAAAATAAAGCTTCACCTTCATATTGGGAAGAGGATATACTTTCACCAGTTCAACATCTAGATCCAATAGAACTCCAATATTTTTTGACTGCCAGGCTTGACACTTCTGTATCCATTGATTTCTTCTAAGTCTCAGCCCTACAATCTTCTTGATTTCTTCTGTCAAATCTCCAAGGACCAATTCAAGAATCTGGAATCCTTTTACAAATGTTTCAAAACTATCATCTTCAGTGGTCTTACCAGGAAGAACAAATATATTAGTTCTCCAATTGTTAGAGCAGAACTGGATATAAGCTTTAATAATATCTCTGGTAAGAGAATCAGCTAGATAGTTTGAAATACCTGGAACCCATTCAACATCAAAATCATATTGTTGGAACCAAATCTGCCATGCTAACAATCTTCCTCTTGCTAGCTGTCTTGATATTTTTGCTGATAAGAAATACTTGAAATTCATTGAGTCTGTTCTTATCAGGAACTTGGTTGGAGCCAAATATAGCTCAAATTTCTGGATGCCATTGAATATGGCAAGAGTTTCTTTTTCTGCTGTAAAATGATTTTTCTGATGGAGCAAATATTCTCTTGATGCATAAGCACATAAAATTTCTTCTCCCTTTTCCTCCTTGCGTTCAAAAAGGACTGCTGCCCAGAAAGAATCAGATGCATCAGTATGAAGGATTAGAAATCCATCACCGGGAGGTTTAAGTTCGGGGAGGTGTTTGCACTCAGCTTTTAACAGTTTAACTGCTGCAGTAGCGTCTGGTGACCATCCAGAGTGAAAATGTTGTCTAATTGGAGCAGTTTTTTCTGACAATCTAGGAATATATTTATGAACATAGTTTAGTACTCCTAGAAATCGCTGAATCATCTTAGTATCTTTTAGCTCATCAGGAAATTCAGATAGCTTGGTCAGAACATGGGGCTGCATCTGAATTTTACCATTTACATGAATACCTAAAAAATCAATACTATCTTGAAACAGAAACATCTTTTTCTCAGATAGAGCAATACCGTGTCTTTGTGCTTCTTCAAGAAATATCTTCAAATGCTTCATATGAGATTCTAGATCCTGACTGTGAATCAGGATGTCATCAATATATACAACAATAAAATCATACTTACCAAAGATGTAGTCCATTCTTCTTTGAAAGAAAGCTGGAGCATTCTTTAGACCAAATGGTACTACTTTCCATTGGTAAAAACCTGCAGGACATGTAAAAGCAGTTTTGTGGCGATCTTCTTCTTTTATCTGTATATGATAATAGCTAGATTTCATATCGAACTTACTGAAGATCTTACTGTTCTGAATCTTTTGCATCGTTGTTTCCTGGTGGGGAAAAGGATAGTTAAAGCTCTTTGTGATTGCATTCAGTGGCTTGTAATTTATTACCATTCGAGCTTTTCCTCTAACTATCTCAGAATGGTTTCTAACCAGGAAAGCAGAACAAGAATAGTGAGAAGAACTAGGCTCTATCAATTGTAAACTCAGCAGTTCTTCAATCTGCTTCTTAATTTCCTGCTCATCATTTGGGGTGCAGGGTATAAGTTTTCCTTTAACCCCATTGTCATGAAGAGTAACTATCTCTTGTTGGGGACTCTCCACACTCCAAAATGCTTGAGGATTATTAGAACAATTCTTGAGCAATTCTTCATAAATAGAAATTTGTTCAGGAGACCAATCGGGATTTCTATTTTCTTTCTGCTTATTTTTCGTTTGAATCCTGTCTTCATAAATCTGCAACACTTCTTGCCAATTATTAGAATCATTCTGGGGCTTCCTAGCACCTGATTTCTTTTGGCTGTTTTCTCTTCTTGCTTCGAAATTAGCCATTGTCAACCTTGGAACTGATATTGCCTTTTTCTTAATATTCAAAATGAATTTATCTTCACTGATTGTTACTGGCAAAACAGAATTTATGAAAGGCATTCCAAGAAACAAGTTTGCAGATGTATCATAGTGTTGTATTGCATAAAATTTGACAATACTCCCCCCAACTTTTAAAGAAACATTATCAACATAGTGGGTAAGATTAACTGATCCCCCAATAGTTTCTGAAATAAGAATATTCTGCAAAGGCTTCCATAAACCTTTGAATAAAGATGGGCAAGCTAAATTGTTAGAGCCTCCTGTATCAATAAAGGCATCCACATTGATCCATTCACCTTTTACTTGGACTTCAACAGGAATATACAACAGATTGTTTGTCTTAACAATATTTTTAAGAAAATTATTTTCTTCAATGTCAACAGTTGCTGGAGTAGGCAAAGAGGATGATTGAGAGACTGTCTTTGGATAAGGGCAAAAAGAATTCAAAGTGGGCTGTGGAGGCAAAGAATGTAAAACGGTTGGTGAATTCTTAGTACCAATATCTGTAGTAGTGGATAAAGAAGGAACAACAGAGACAGTATCATCTGAAATGTATTCAAAGGTTTCATCAGTATCTTCTTTTGAACTATATTCATCACTGAAATGGAATTCAGTGTCAAATTATGGTTCTGAAGAATCATAGCATCTATTCATCTTCTGGCAAGTGTCAGGAACTGACTCATTGTCTGAGCATCAGTCAAAATATATACATATGATACTTCGTCTTGGGAATCAACCATAGACCAATTATCTACAAAATCATCGATTTCTATACAGGCATTCAACTTGTTGGAAGAACTTTTAGGACATTTTCTGGCAAAATGACCTTCTTGTTTACAAATGAAACATGCATTGTCTCTTTTGGGTTGCCTGTGCTTTTTTAAGTATTTAAACTTTCTGAAAGGCCGTCTAGGATTTGCTACTCTCTTCGGCTTAAATCTTCCATATCTTTTGGATCTTCTCTTTTTAAATGGTGTCCATGGTAACATAAAACGACAAACTTCAAGACCAGGAGAAAAGTCTTGAGCTTTCTTCTGCCAACATAGATATTTAACCTTTTCTTGAAACCTAAATAGAAGATCTATCCAATAGGTCTGTTCAATCTTTTTCTCTTGAACTTCCAGATCTTTCATAATTAAATCACCTAAATTACCAGGCAATTTTGACAAGAATGAAATCTTCTGAGTAGAATCATTGGTAAGATTAGCTTTATAGATCTTGGACATATAATCATTTCCAAACTGATCTAAAAACTTTAAATCTTTTAATTCCATTCTTGCTAGATCTGTTATAATTTGTTTCTTTTCATCTGCTGGTTTAGGGACAAATTGAATCTTGAGCAATAATTCTAAAGTAGCTAGTCCTGCAGCAGTTACATTCATTATTTCTTCATCTGATGGTCCCATCCACCATTCATAAACAATTCCGGCCATTCTTTTTTCAGCTAAGGCAAATATATAAATGTTATGTAATCTGGAGACAACTTGCATTTGATACAAAGCACCAATCCAGATTCTAATGGACTCGGTTGGGATTTTAGATTTATCCAAATCTAATACATATCCACTAGAGTTAGTTGCAAACAAATCTTCTTCAACTCTAGGATATTTTGGAACTTCTCTAAAAACATGGGCCTTTTGAAGGGATGGTAAGATAAAAGATGGACACTTAGAAGCAGCATTTTCTAAGGTGGCAACTTCACTTTTTGGTCTCTAAAAATTTAATGGCTTTACTGGTTCTAATTTTTTCTCCTGTGGTTGCACACTAGACTTTGCTTCACTGGCTTCTTGTTTTTCATCTATGTCCCAATAATTCGGAGTATCCATGGATATAGAGAATTTTGGAGCCTTAGATTTTTTCTTTTTCTTTTCTCTCTTTTTCTTTTCTTTGGCTTCTTTCCTTTGTTTTTCTTCTTGCTGTCCTTCATAGAGGAGCCTAAGATTATCCAAAATTAACTCAGTTTGAGATCCTAGATCATCCAGAACATCTTCAGCATGTGAAAACCAAGTAGCAAGATAATTGCCTATTTGATAGGTCTGGTATAGGTCACTAGAGTTTAAAGCATTATGCTCAATTAGAGGAGCACAGTCAGCTCTAGTAGTCGGCTGCTTAGACTGAGAAGAAGTGGTGCTAAATTTAGTCTTAGGAGGCCATTTCCCCCCTTTGACAAAACGATGATTGGCATACTGCCATTCTTCCATTGGTGGAAAATGAGTATTAGAAACTCGATGCATCTTATTTACAGCGAAAAAAGGCTTGGACTCGGGTATATACAATTCATTAGAAGATAACACTGGTTCTGAAGGAAACACTTCTTCAATAGGAGGAACATTAACTTGTCTAGAAGAAGAGGCGTCTGTAGAAGAAACAGGGACAACATATCGGCGAGGCTTGAAAATAGGTCTAGGAATCTCTGGTTTCTTGGGAATGAGCTTGACTTGGCCATTACTAATAGAGACTCGTTTTATTTTAGATTCAGGCTTTCTATCATCTGCAATTGACTTATATTGAAAATACCAGTCATTAGGCAATTCAGTGGGGTCATACAGAACACCTTCAACTTATGCATTTGAAAGACCAATAGTAACACAGTCTTTCAAAACAAGTTGTTTGAGTTTAGGATGAGCTGCATTGGTTAACTGAAAGGAAGTTTGAACCGAAACAGACAGATAATCACTATCCTCGATCATTTGTAATCCTTGAACTCCAACCATGAGTTTCCAACAGTCTTTTAAATGAACATCAGTCAAACTGATTAAATAATTGGGAAATATTGTACCATACTGACATCCAGTGGACAAATTACCCATGATTTTTCCAATCCTAGCATGATCATAAGTCTAGTGACGAGTGTCAAAAACTTCAGCTATGCATGGAGTATTTAAGCCATGTCGAAATAAAGGAGCAAGACCAATTCTGATACCTCCAAAATGAAGATATGAGTATTTCTTTTCCTTAGCATACTGACGGAATTTCTTTATCTCATCATTAGAAAATAAATTTAAGGCTACGATTTGGACAGAGGGACCTGGAATCTTGATAGTAACTTCGACTTCTTTCAAAAAAGATTTCTTCTTAAAAATATAAGAGGTGGGTAGTTTATACACATCAGTCGCATGAAGCGAAGGAGGATTCCAACTATCAGGATTTTCAATGGGCTCATGAGTTTCATTAGGGTCCAAGTCAGATTCTATAGCTCTTGAAGCTACTTCAGTCACAATTTTACGATCAATTGAGGAGAAAGAGCGTAACAATTTACCACTTAGAGAATCGAGAACAGGGCTCTGAACCAAAAGATTCCATCATCCTCATCAGAAGAGGAGTTTGATTGTGATTTTGATAGTGACTGAAGTTCGAAAGGACGTTGGTAGTGTGTCTTCTTTTAATTATTGTACTCGAGAATATTGAGCAGACACCGTCTGGAATAGTAATATCCGACAGGACCCTCAATAATTCTCATTTTCTTTTTAGGTTATATAAGTGAGTGAGTTAGTAAAGATCAAAGATGAAAAAATCGCGATCGGGATATAATCGCCGAGGGGAAAAAATCGGAAAAAATCGTAAAAATTGGGAAAAAATCGGCACATACAAAAATATTCATTTTTTTTTCAATTTTTTTAATATCTAAAGCATCTACAGCATAAAATAAATGCATTGACACATAAATATGACAAAAAAACTAATATATAAGATGTGTAATATCATGTCTAGTGCTACATCACACATAAAACTGAATCCTGTCCTGAATACTAAGTCCTGAGTCTCAAGAGTCAACTCAGCCTCAAAATATCAACAAAAAATATAATAATGTATCTCATATCATGAGTCATAATGTCAACAGTCATATACAAAGGAATGTCAATGCACCATATAACCTATGGTCCTATACTATTGATTTCCTCTGCCCCTCTTGCGAGAAAATACAACAACGTTGCCTTTCTCTCTAGATGAAGAAGCTGGCGGGACTGGCAATGGGTTCTGTCGTGCTCTAGAAGTAACAAATGAAGCACTAGAACGGGAACCTGAACCACTAGGAGCTAAAGGAGGGAGACCACGTCCTCTACCGGTAGTAGTGGTAGGTGGTGTCACCTCCTGCTGCTGCTGCTGCTGCTGCTCCTCCTCGTCCTCCCCCTCCACTACCTCCTGCTCTATCCAATCAGGGGCTGACTCCATGACAGGCCTCTCAGCCTCAACCCTCCATTCAGCAGTGGTGTCAATCGCATCTAAAGAGATGACCTCCATATCAGGGGTCCTCTCAAGTTGTCTCACCCACAATCTAAGATTGTAGTAGACGTAAACCATGTCATTGAGCCGCTGACCCTCCAACCTGTACAAGGGTCATAAATTAATAAATTAAATATTTAAAAAAAAATATTTAATGAATTCAAAAAATCAGTTGGAAATTGGAATAGGTTAAGTTTTTTACCTGTTGCGCTTTTTGGTGTGTATTTTTTCAAATATACTCCAGTTGCGCTCGCATCCTGAAGCGCTACATGTTTGGCCGAGTATTCTAATGGCAAGTTTTTGGAGTTTTGGTAATCTGCCACCGTAGCTCCTCCACCATGCATCTACAAGTTACAAGTTACAACAAATAAGATAAACTTATAAAGTTACAAACATAAGAAAATTTTTAAAATAATGAAAATCTTACTTGGCATTTTAGCAGTCCTATCTTGGACAGCCATGTCGAAGCTCAAGGTGCCACTTACCATTCTGTATACCTCCATCTCTTTGGATATCTCTGCACGTTCTGATGGATTTGGAACCATCTTCTGAACACAAGTGAAAAAGCCATCCATGACCTCAGCATCAAATAGAAAACCACATGAATAAGCAAATGCGGGGTTCAGGAAGAGCCCTGCAGCATGAATGGGACGATGGAGTGTGTTGTTCCATCGATCATCAATCACTTCCCATAAAAGAAGTTGTCTCTGAAACCCATCATCACCCTTATCATCATAATAGTTGCGAACAGCTTCTTTGGCCCTATCCATGGCCTCATACAAGTAGCCCATTGCGGGCTTCTCTCCATCCACCAATCTAAGAACCTTTACCAAAGGTTCACTAATGCTACACACCTCTTCCACTCCAGCCCAGAAATCTTCCTGATATGACACCAACCTGCAGATGGCATGTCCCTCTGATTTGCGGCTGATAGTCAAAGCACGCCACTCATCTGAAAGAAACATTCTCTTCAAATCCCACTTAGAATTCAAGAGGGATTGAAGAGAGATGAAAGTAGTGGCAAATCATGTAATAGCAGGCCGCACCAACTCCTTACTGTTGGTGAATGTCCTCATCAAATGAAGCACAGATCCATGGTTATATATAAATTTTGTGATTCTCTTTGATGATTCTACAATATCTTTGACAAAATCAAGCTTTCCGATGTCCTCCAACATCAAATCAAGGCAATGTGCAGCACAAGGTGTCCAAAATATGCTCGGATACCTCTCCATAAGCATCTTGCCAGCAGAAACATAGTTTGCAGCGTTGTCCGTTATAATTTGAACAAAATTTTGGGGCCCAACCTCCATAATGAACACATCTAATAAATCACATAATAATCTTGCATCTTTGACATGTGCAGATGCATCAACAGATTTCATAAACATTGTCCCCTTGGAACAACTGACCAAGAAGTTAATAAGGGTCCTACCCCTTTGATCAGTCCAACCATCTGACATCACAGTGCATCCTGTGACTTCCCATGATGCCCTTAACGCTTCCAATCTCTTGGTGCAGTCAGCTTTCTCATTTTGCAGAATGCGCCCTTTAAGGTCATGATATGTAGGGGCTTTGTATCCTGGGCCAACAACAGCGATTGCATCAATCGTAGCCTGATAAAATGGATTGTTCCTGGCAACATTGAAAGGAATATCACTCCAAAGAAACAGTTTGCCCAACAACTTATCAGCTTCTTCCTTCTCCTTTCTTTTAAGAAAGGAGGAGATAGATGGCTGTGCCCCGGGAGTGGTTCTAGGAACAAAAAATGAGGAGGCAGCTATGGGGCTGCCTGTAGAAGAGGCTGATGCTCAAGAGCCACTACCACTCTCACGGTCAACTCCAAACCCTGATATTTGACTTTTCAGAGCTGCTTTGCTGAGTTTAGTGGTTTCTATTTCTCCCAATGAGTTCATGGCTCTTTTGATTATTTCTGGATTGGTGTTTCTGCAAGGGCCTACTTCATGCCCAGGAATTTGTGCCAGGTGGTATTTCAACTTGTATATCCCCCCTGCCATGTGTTGACCACATAATTTGCAAGTCAAGTTTAATCGGTCAAACCCGTGATCAGGTTCACCAAATTCCCATAAAGGATCTAATTTCCTTGGCATGTTGGAAACTTTGAACTTTGAATGTTGAAATTTGAACCTAGGGCACAAGAAAAATTGCCAGTTAAAAAATAAAATAAAAAAATTACAATTTTACATACAACATCTTGATTTTTTTCACAAAAAAAAACCCTCAATTCAATGCAAAAATAATGGGAAAAAATACATGTTGAAACACAAGCAAAAATAATGGAAGAAACTAAGAGCACAAGAAGAAATATAAAAAACAAAATTTAACAAACAATTTTTTGCATTTTTGACCAAAATAAACCCTCTCCTCTCAATAAAACAAAAACAAAAAAAAAACACAACCAAATGCAATCACAAATGATGAAAAATACATGGGTAATAGAAACCCATGGAAGAACAAGAAAAAAACAAAAAAAAAATGGGTCAAATTTGATGCCCATACCTGGAAAAACGTTTTGCCGGAGACACTTGGTCCAAATTCGATTTTTGTTCGCTTGCCTTGCAATAAATTCTTCACTTTTGTCCAATCTTGGGCTTGTAGATAACGTATCTACCTCCTTGGCTCTCCTCCTTCACTCCTTAGCTCTGATAACCCAAGCTATCCAAGTAAAAATGAAAAACAAAAAACCCAAAATCGCATTATAAATTCGCTGTTTGAGGAAGCCATGATTTTTACTGTTCGACTCGCGATTTTTACGTCGCGATTTTATCGCGATAACGATTTTTTCAAAAAATCGTTGAAAAAATCGCCGATAAAATCGGCAGCCCGAAAAACTCGCGAAAAATCACGATAAAATCGCGATTTTTTCATCTTTGGTAAAGATAGATCATCGTTTTGAGAGTGTGTGTGTGTGTGTGTTTGTGTGAGAAAGTGTGTTTGTATTTAATGCTTTAAGAGATCAGAGACTGAAAGGCTCTACTCTGAGCCATCACTTGGTATGTAACATATTTATTTGAATTAATACTGAAGCCTGTTGGGCCGCCTGTCTGAGGACAGTTTATTTCAAGATCGCCTGAAGTCGGGATTGTAAAGCGAGTTGAAGACCAGAGGTGTCGTGTGAAATCTCGTATTCCTGTGCGAAGTAGTGGATGGTGTGAGAAACATTCAGCTATTCTTCAGTTATTCAAGTAAGTCACTAAGTTCATGATCATCTGTAATAAATTTTGGTATCAAAGCCCTGTTCTCGATTCTCTAAATGGAAAATTTGTTACGCTCTTTCTCCTCAATTGATCGTAAAATTGTGACTGAAGTAGCTTCAAGAGCTATAGAATCTGACTTGGACCCTAATGAAACTCATGAGCCCATTGAAAATCCTGAGAGTTGGAATCCTCCTTCGTTTCATGCGACTGATGTGTATAAACTACATGCCTCTTATATTTTTAAGAAGAAATCTTTTTTGAAAGAAGTCGAATTTACTATCAAGATTTCAGGTCCCTCTGTCCAAATCGTAGCCTTAAATTTATTTTCTAATGATGAGATAAAGAAATTCTGTCAATATGATAAGGAAAAGAAATACTCATATCTTCATTTTGGAGGTATCGGAATTGGTCTTTCTCCTTTATTTCGACATGGCTTAAATACTCCATGCATAGCTAAAGTTTTTGACACTTGTCACCAGACTTATGATCATGCTAGGATTGGAACAATCATGGGTAATTTTTCTATTGGATGTCAGTATGGTACAATATTTCCCGATTATTCAATCAGTTTGACTGATGTTCATTTAAAAGACTGTTGGAAACTCATGGTTGGAGTTCAAGGATTACAAATGATCGAGGATAGGGATTATCTGTCTGTTTTGGTTCAAACTTCATTTTAGTTAACCAATACAGCTCATCCTAAACTCAAACAACCTGTTTTGAAAGACTGTGTTACTGTTGGTCTTTCAAATGCTCAAGTTGAAGGTGTTCTGTATGACCCCACTGAATTGCCTAATGACTAGTATTTTCAATATAAGTCAATTGCAGATGATAGAAAGCCTGAATCTAAAATAAAACGAGTCTCTACTAGTAATGGTCAAGTCAAGCTCATCCCCAAGAAACCAGAGATTCCTAGACCTATTTTCAGGCCTCGCCGATATGTTGTCCCTGTTTCTTCTACAGATGCCTCTTATTCTAGACAAGTTAGTGTTCCTCCTATTGAAGAAGTGTTTCCTTCAGAACCAGTGTTATCTTCTAATGAATTGTATATACCCGAGTCCAAGCCTTTTTTAGCTGTAAATAAGATGCATCGAGTTTCTAATACTCATTTTCCACCAATGGAAGAATGGCAGTATGCCAATCATCGTTTTTTCAAAGGGGGGAAATGGCCTCCTAAGACTAAATTTAGCACCACTTCTTCTCAATCTAAGCAGCCGACTACTAGAGTTGACTGTGCTCCTCTAATTGAACATAATACTTTAAACTCTAATGACCTAGACCAGACCTATCAAATAGGCAATTATCTTGCTACTTGGTGTTCACATGCTGAAGATGTTCTGGATGATCTAGGGTCTCAAACTGAGTTAATTTTGGATAATCTTAGGCTCCTCTATGAAGGAAAGCAAGAAGAAAAACAAAGGAGAGAAGCCAAAGAAAAGAAAAAGAGAGAAAAGAAAAAGAAAGAATCTAAGGCTCCAAAATTCTCTATATCCATGGATACTCCCAATTATTGGGACATAGATGAAAAACAAGAAGCCAATGAAGCAGAGTCTAGTGTGCAACCACAGGAGAAAAAATTAGAACCAATAAAGCCATTAAATTTTCAGAGACCAAAAAGTGAAGTTGCCACCTTAGAAAATGCTGCTTCTAAGTTTCCATCTTTTATCTTACCATCGCTTCAAAAGGCCCATGTTTTTAGAGAAGTTCCAAAATATCCTATAGTTGAAGAAGATTTGTTTGCAACTAACTCTAGTGGATATGTATTAGATCTGGATAAATCTAAAAATCCAGCCGAGTCCATTAGAATCTGGATTGGTGCTTTGTATCAAATGCAAGTTGTCTCCAGATTAGATAACATTTCTATATTTGCCTTAGTTGAAAAAAGAATGGCCGGAATTGTTTATGACTGGTGGATGGGACCATCAGATGAAGAAAGAATGAATGTAGTTGCTGCAGGACTAGCTACTTTAGAATTATTGCTCAAGACTCAATTTGTCCCTGAACCAGCAGATGAAAAGAAACAAATTATAACAGATCTAGCAAGAATGGAATTAAAAGATTTAGAGTTTTTAGATCAGTTTGGAAATGATTATATGTCCAAGATCGATAAAGCTAATCTTACCAATGATTCTACTCAGAAGATTTCATTCTTGTCAAAATTTCCTGGTAATTTAGATGATTTAATTATGAAAGATCTGGAAGTTCAAGGGAAAAAGATTGAACAGACCTATTGGATAGATCTTCTATTTAGGTGTCAAGAAAAGGTTAAATATCTATGTTGGCAGAAGAAAGCTCAAGACTTTTTTCCTGGTCTTGAAGTTTGTCGTTCTGTGTTACCATGGACACCATTTAAAAAGAGAAAATCCAAAAGATATGGAAGATTTAAGCCCAAGAGAGTAGCAAATCCTAGACGGCCTTTCAGAAAGTTTAAATCCTTAAAAAAGCGCAGGCAACCCAAAAGATACAATGCATGTTTCATTTGTAAACAAGGTCATTTTTCCAGAAAATGTCCTAAAAGTTCTTCCAACAAGTTGAAACCCTGTATAGAAATCGATGATTTTGTAGATAATTGGTCTATGGTCGATTCCCAAGACGAAGTATCAGATGTATATATTTTGACTGATGCTTCTTTGTCAGACAATGAGTCATTTCCTGACACTTGCCAGAAGATGAATAGATGCTATGACTATTCAGAACCAAAATTTGACACTGACTTCCATTTCAATGATGAATATAGTTCGGAAGAAGATACTGATGAAACCTCTGAATATATTTCAGATGATACTCTCTCTGTTGTTCCTTCTTTATCCACTACTACATATATTGGTACTAAGAATTCACCAACCGTTTTACATTCTTTGCCTCCACAGTCCACTTTGAATTCTTTTTTCCCTTATCCAAAGACAGTCTCTCAGTCATCCTCTTTGCCTACGCCAGCAACTGTTGACATTGAAGAAAGTAATTTTCTTAAAAAGATTGTTAAGACAAACAATCTGTTGTATATTCCTGTTGAAGTCCAAGTAAAAGGTGAATGGATCAATGTGGATGCCTTTATTGATACAGGAGGCTCCAACAATTTAGCTTGCCCATATTTATTCAAAGGTTTATGGGAGCCTTTGCAGAATATTCTTATTTCAGAAACTATTAGGGGATCAGTTAATCTTACCCACTATGTTGATAATTTTTCTTTAAAAGTTGGGGGGAGTATTGTCAAATTTTCTGCAATACAACACTATGATACATCTGCAAGCTTGTTTCTTGGAATGCCTTTCATAAATTATGTTTTTCTAGTAACAATCAGTGAAGATAAAGTCATTTTGAATATTAATAAAAAGGAAATATCAGTTCCAAGGTTGACAATGGCTAATTCCGAAGCAAGAAGAGAAAACAGCCAAAAGAAAACAGGTGCTAGGAAGCCCCAGAATGATTCTAATAATTGGCAAGAAGTGTTGCAGATTTATGAAGACAGGATTCAAACGAAAAATAAGCAGAAAGCAAATAGAAATCCTGATTGGTCTCCTGAACAAATTGCTATTTATAAAGAATTGCTCAAGAATTGTTCTAATAATCCTCAAGCATTTTGGAGCGTGGAGAGTCCCCAACAAGAGATAGTTACTCTTCATGACAATGAGGTTAAAGGAAAACTTATACCCTGCACCCCAAATGATGAGCAGGAAATTAAGAAGCAGATTGAAGAACTGCTAAGTTTACAGTTGATAGAGCCTAGTTCTTATCACTATTCCTGTTCTGCTTTCCTGGTTAGAAACCATTCTGAGATAGTTAGAGGAAAAGCTCGAATGGTAATAAATTACAAGCCACTGAATGCAATCACAAAGAGATTTAACTATCCTTTGCCCCGCCAGGAAACAATCATGCAAAAGATTCAGAACAGTAAGATCTTCAGTAAGTTCGATATGAAATCTGGTTATTATCAGATACAGATAAAAGAAGATCATCGCCACAAAACTGCTTTTACATGTCCTGCAGGTTTTTACCAATGGAAAGTAGTACCATTTGGTCTAAAGAATGCCCTAGCTTTCTTTCAAAGAAGAATGGACTACATATTTGGTAAGTATGATTTTATTGTTGTATATATTGATGACGTCTTGATTCACAATCAGGATCTAGAATCTCATATGAAGCATTTGAAGATATTTCTTGAAGAAGCACAAAGACACGATATTGTTCTATCTGAGAAAAAGATGCTTCTGTTTCAAGATAGTATTGATTTTTTAGGTATTCATGTTGTAAATGGTAAAATTCAGATGCAGCCCCATGTTCTGACCAAGCTATCTGAATTTCCTGATGAGCTAAAAGATACTAAGATGATTCAGCGATTTCTAGGAGTATTAAACTATGTTCATAAATATATTCCTAGACTGTCAGAAAAAACTGCTCCAATTAGACAACATTTGCACTCTGGATGGTCACCAGACGCTACTGCAGCAGTTAAACTGTTAAAAGCTGAATGCAAACACCTCCCCGAACTTAAACCTCCCGGTGATGGATTTCTAATCCTTTAGACTGATGCATTTGATTATTTCTGGGCAACAGTCCTTTTTGAACGAAAGGAGGAAAAGGGAGAAGAAATTTTATGTGCTTATGCATCAGGAGAATTTTTGCCCCATCAGAAAAATTATTTTACAGCAGAAAAATAAACTCTTGCCATATTCAATGGCATCTAGAAATGTTGAACGCTTAATCCTCTATGGGTAGGTGTGGAAGGCGAAGAGTCACAAAGGAGTCCAAGTGACCTTGGAAGATGAATCCAAGGGTCACAACATTGTATTATAAATGTACATCTATGTGTAATAGAGAAGCAACGAATGCCTATCTTTCTATGTGTGTGTTTATCTTTCCTCATACACCATTTGCGTGTTTAACACCTTCTGTGCATACCCCTTATCCACAAACCTAGCTTTGTACTTCTCTATCATGCCATCTACACCATACTTGATCTTGTAGATCCATCTCGAACCTACAACTGATATGTTCTTTGTTTTAGGCACAACTTCCCAAACATCATTAGTCATGATAGAGCTATACTCCTCTACCATGGCATTCACCCAGACCTGATGATGTACGTGTGAAAATTTCAATCCAGAAATATACAACTGCAGTGATAGATTTATTTCTCTTACTTATTACTCTGATAAGTTATTTACATAAATCTTCAGTAAATTTCGAAATAAATACTACTGTAACATTCACGAATGTATATGTAGAGAAAGGAACAATAAGAAACATAAGCATAAGAAACAATCACATGTACACACTTGTTTTTTGACAATTGTCCTCGGAAAAACCCAATGTGGGAAAACCGGTGAAGCAGATGAGGGTTTATATCTTATTCTTTAGCAAATGAATTCTTTACAAGGAATAAACTCGCAGATTCATTTAGAAAACACCTAAGACAAAATTCCTGGATCCTTCCGAAGATTTTCTGACACCTGGAAAACCCTCCGTCTCCCTCTATGTCTCTATGTGTGCTTCTCTGCGCAGCCTTTGCGCTGGACTGTGTCACTTTGCGTGGGTACACTACGCTGCCTTCTGTGGCCCTCTGCGTCCCTCTCCTCTTTCTCAGTCACTGTTGACTCCCTCTTCTCCTTCTGCCTCTGCAACTCTGCCCTACAACTCTCCTTATGAAATCGAATTCTATTCCTTCATAATCAATCTCCTTCGAATAACTGAGTGTGTGCCCAACTTACTTTCCAAATGACCCTCAAGCCTTCTTTTATAATCTTCTCATTGATGAATCAACGACCCAGATTAGAAGCCTAATCAATGGCTAAGATTAAAACTTGACTTGACCTTCGTTCTCTAGAAGATTCACGCTCTGTCTTATTAATATCCATTAATTATTTAATTTCCCTAATAAGTTTAGACTTAGGGTCTCCATTAAAATAATTAATTATTTTAATAAAACATGAACCGAGTGGAATTTCCAGAAACAATTTCTGGGTTCTTTGGAATACTGATGTCCAAGCCTCCTCACAAAATTTTAGACTTGGAACACTTTCCGATGATACAAAAATCAACATTTCTTTTTAGCGAGGAAAGTGTTCTAGCAATATGCCCGCTGCATGCTGCTCTGCTTTAAAGCATCCTTTGCATTGCTAATCTCTGTTTGTTGCCCCTCATCTGCCATGCTACTGCCCTCTGTACTGCTGCCCATGACACTACCACTGTCACTGCCTCATTTGTACTGTAGCTCTCTCTGAACCGTGATCCTATCCGTTCCTGCTACTAAAATGGATTCTTTATCATCCCCATATTTTCTCTGAAATAGACAAATTTTGTCTTCCCCAGAGCCTTTGTGAGGATATCTGCCACTCGTTCTCTTGTTGGAGTGTACTGCAAATGTACAACTCGTTGGACATAGTTTCTAATGAAGTGACACCTGATGCCAATGTGCTTCAATTGATCATGAAACATAGGATTTTCAGACAGCTTAATGTAACTCTGATTATCACATAGAATACTTGTGGCTTCCATCTTTTCCTTTAGTAAGTTCACAAGCAGTTTCAGAAGTCATATGGACTCACATGAAGCCATGCTTGCTGCCATATATTCTGCCTCTGCTGAGCTCAGTGCCACGGATTACTGTTTCCTGCCGCACCAGGAGGTCATTCCTAATCCAATACTGAAACAATACCTGCTGGTACTTTTCTGATCTACTGGACTCCCAACCCAATCTGCGTCAGTGAACCCACTCAACCTGATGTCATTTCCACGGGTGTATTTCAGTCCAAGCTTGATTGTTCCTTGAATATATCTGAGAACATGTTTGGCTGTTGTCCAATGAGCCTTCCTTGGTTCCACCATGAACTAACTGAGGGTATTGACATCATAATAGATGTCTGGCCTAGGGTTGACCAGATACATCATAAATCCTATGAGCTACCTATACAATGTAGGATTAGTCTCATCATCTTCGGACGTGTCGATTTTCCTCCAGTTGGTGATCATTGTAGTCATGGCTTTGCAATCCTCCATTTAAAATCTTTTCAGAATTTCTGTAGTATACCTTCCTTGACCAACGAAGATCTCCCCCTTTACTACCAAACTTCCAAACCCAGAAAATAATGCATCAACCCTAGATCCTTCATGTCGAATTCTGCAACTAAATTCTCCTTGCAGTCCTTCATGAGCCTCGATGACCCTGTCATAAATAGATCATATACATATAGAACCAATATCAGAGGCTCACTCCCTACCCTTAGATGGTAGAGATTGGGATCAGCGTCACTCTTGACAAACCCATCTTCTGCAAGTAGCTGCCAATTCAACCATACCAAGCTCTAGGGGCTTGCTTTAGTCCATACAAGGCTTTCTTAAGCCTGCACACATGAGTCTTCTTCACATGTGTCTCGAAGCCCTCTGGTTTTTCAACATATATTTCATATTCTATCACCCCATTCAAGAACGCAGTCTTGACGTCCATCTGGTGAATCTCCCATCCCATCTGTGCAGCAAGGGATATCACAGATCTAATGGATGTATATCGAGCTACTGGGGCGAAGGTATCTTCATAATCTATCCCTTCCTTCTGAGCATACCCCTTAGCCACAAACCTGGCTTTAAATTTCTCGATGTTGCCATCTACAGCATATTTGATCTTGTAGATCCACCTTGAACCTACAACTGATCTGTCCTGTGGTCTGGGAACCACTTCCCAAACATCATTTGTCATGATGGAACTGTATTCTTCCACCATCGCATCTACTCATACCTACTGCTGAGTTGTTTCCCAAAAACTAGAAGGTTCCCCAACCTGTGCCACCAAGGGGCGATATCTTTCAGGCTGCCTGCGCTGCATTTTCTCATTTTGGGGGGCTCCGACAAAGTCCTCCGCGTCCCTTAGAATTTGTCGTAGTTCCTTGCTCATTCTACCACTAATAGTGGGTGGATCTACCTGCTCTCCTTCCTGCAAGTCCTCTGGAGAAGTATCCCTTGGATCCCCATGCCTTGGAGAGGCACTCGTATTACTCTTCGTAGGTCATTGTGGTTGGACCAAGGGATCCTCCTCAGACTGCGTCGCAGAAGGAATCTCTCGGGATTTCTTGAAGGCCCTCTCGTCATGAATTTCACATACCTTCGGACTACAACTTTCCTACTCTTCAGAATGTAAATGCGGTAAGCCTTTGCATTTTCGCTATATCCTACCAGATATCCTTTTTCCGTATTCATATCCAGCTTCTTCCTATTTTCATTGGGCACATGACAATATGTTGCACTGCCAAAGATCCTAAAGTGGCTCACTTCAAGCTTGCTGCTAGTGAAGACACTTTCTGGAGTGATCTTTCCCAATGTGTTGTTATCGCTTGCCCCCTACACCTACCTACAGTTAGTGGGAAAAGCCTTAACCCCACAGGTGTGGTTGGTGGCAAGGAACTCAGAGAAAGGGCTGTCACCTATTCCCAACTCTCTCCGTTTAAGCTATCTCCTAGGTTATCTAAGGGGGGTGGTCCCTAAAGGAAAACTAAGTTAAAGATGTGAGATTTCTAGGAGAATTTTTTAGAAGGAATTACTTATCAAAGATGACTGGATTCCAATATGTAAACAAGCATATAAGTATATGAGCACTATTCAATGACGTGTTCAAAATATAGACCAGTGCTTTAAAGTAGATAACAAATGCTTGCTCAAAAATGAAATTCAAGATATAATGACAATAATCCCACAAAGGAGGTGCTAGACCAAGATCACAATATGCAATTAAATTTGCAACACCAAATAAGGGTATTTGCCAATGAAATGAGATATATCAATCATCCATATGCATAATGATCATTAAAATGACAACATGCAATGAAGTTGTATGTAGACGCAAATTTCCCAGTACCATAGAATTAAACTTGTTGCAAAATTTAAGGAATTAAAACGCTTGCATCCAAAGTGCTTCTTGAGATAATATTTGCCTGTGAATCTTTAAACCATCAAGATAGCAAAAAATTTGGGAACTTTGCAAATAAATGTGATGAGATAGTGCTCTTGGTTTATTTTATTAATTAGTTCTAAAGGAAGGTTACAATTGAACTCTAATCCTCAGGCCTCACCCTCGCCCAAATATTTGGATCTCACAGTGAGGAGTCCATAGAGGTAGAGGGTCCCTAAAACGTCTATTCAACCAACTTAAGTTGGAGGTAAATTTTAGAAATGCAAGTCTAGTATGAAAAGTGAAATGCCTAAATGATATGAAAGTGAGTTTGCAAGTGCTATGTAAAATATGGAGATGATTCAATTAAATATGCTTCATAGTTAGAACAATAACTCAAGTTGCCATAAATTGAAAGTGTTATGCTTCTTAACTTGTAGTATATTGTGAAACTTATCCAAATGAGAAATAGATCACAAAACAAAAGTAAGTGATGGCAAATGAGATTGAAAATTAAGAAATTAAAGGACTATGCGATTTATGTTACTTCCCAATTAGAGCATGCATATGTGATATGAAAGAAAATGGAAATGTCAAAACCACTAAGTCAATCCATCTACAAATTCTCTCCTTTGAAATGGAGAGATAGGGATGCCAATGGGTAAAACCCACGCTCCCACAACAAAAACAATTTTTTTTTATTAATTTTACAAGAATGAAATGACCATGAGGCCTTTTCTAAACCAAGGAAAGTCTTTACAAATAAAAATTGAGACCATAGACTTTTTCTCAGTGAGAATTTCTAAGAACTCAAAATAAATTCAGACTTTACAATAGGAGAAGAGAAGCTAAGCCTCTTCTATGCCCACAACCAAAGAAGAGAGAGTTATCTTCTTCATTTGAAATTCAGCCCAAAGGTCCTGCAACAACTTGTTAGTAATTTCTTGTAGTTGTCCACTCAAGCTGTCACAAGAAAAAATTCTAAAGAGGGCTACAAAACCAATCAAATATTAGATAGATAAAATTACAAAACATTGCACAACAATTTACAAAGAGCTAAGCTAAAGAGTTCGAGTAAACTCTCCTCTTTGCTTAGTCATATTCAAGCTCTTAGATAGCAAATGAAAGCAATGAAGTATAATGTTTTAAAAGATATTCAAATTTAGAAGTATTTGGCTTGTATACAAGCTATGTCTCTAAACCCCTGCAAAACCACTTTGTAAGATAAGACTATGAAGGTTCAAAGAACAAATGAGAGCTCCTTTGAGAAAGTATCAAGAGTGGGTTGGTCTCTCCAAAGACTTCCCCCAACACTTGATTCTTTGATCCCAACAAGATGTTCCCTCTACAAAATTTCAATCAAGAATTAGTTCCATATAGATCTAGCAATAAATAATTTCCCAAAACAATTTCTGGCTTATCTGGAATACATGTGTCTAAGTCTCTCCACAAAATTTGAGACTTAGAGCACATCAGAGCATTAGTTAATCTTCAATTATTCTTGATGTTTATCCAGTAACAATAGTATACAATAGAACACAATAGGCACACAAATTTTAGGTGGAAAACTCCCTCTGGGTCAAAAACCACTGAATGCTTTTCTAATAAATTCTTTAATCTTCAACCCCAACTGAAATGAAAGGTACAACTTCCTAGAATTCTAGAAAATAATTCTTTTCCAGCTCCCACTGGAAGGACGCCCCAATGCCTTGGTTTCTTCGGTAGTCAACTGAATGAATGTCCCGACATCCTAGACCGACATACCACCCTAAAGTGTTCACAAGCTCCAACCTGTAGGTGACTTCATGCACCAACCTAGCACTTCCTTGCCACACAATAATGATAAAAAATAAGACAAGAGTGTGGACTCCTGTACTAGGGACAATGATCCACGATACAATATGATTCACAATGATTTTCTTGAACTAGACCAATCAACCAATCACAATATGGCCTACAACCCAACCATAACATTATCCAACCATGACACTTATACCTCCCAATAATGCCTCTCCAACTCTAAGCAGATTGACTCTTTTACTATTTTACAATGATGATTTTTACAATACTGACTTTTGACACGACCTGATACTTGACTTCACACTGCTTCTTTTAACACTAGCAGTTGTTGAGGTATTCCTATGCTACTTATTGTACTCTAGTATGTGTCTGAGTTGTCCTATTATGTCCTCCTTCATGTACAAGCATTAATGAACAAGACCCAAACCAATATACAAACAATACTTACACTGTCCTGCAAACCATATGTCAGAGAAATATTCAAAATTCAAATGTAAATATGTTCAACATTTATGAACAAAACCCAATAAAACATACATACAAAATACGTACACTGTCCTGCAAAAACACATGTCAGAGATGATATTCAAATTAAAATTCAAACACTAATCATACATAACTTGTTTTAGTAGACTTACCCTTGACTGTTGATGTGTTGTCCATACAACAGTGATCCTTGAATGTATATTTTTAATTGCCTTCTAGAAGCTCGATATTGAATTTGTTGTATCTATGTAATTTCAGATCTCGAGGGTATGAAATTGCGCCCTGTGGTAGCCCTCTGAGTCCTCTTTCCAACCCAGTAAGTATGATCTGTTGAGATTTTGGGGTGGCATCGGATGTGCTCTAGCTCCAAAATTTTGTGGAGGAGATGGAGTACATGAGATCTCCAAGACCCAAAAAGCGTTTGGAGAAATTCCATCTGGTTTGATAGTTATTCATATAATTAATCTTTTTAATTAAGGACCCTAAGTCTAACTTAGGAAAATTAAAAGATTAAAGTGAATTAAATTAAATATGCGATGAGAATGTTCTAAGTGATGTGGATCAAGCAGCTTCTAATCTTAGCCGTTGATTAGAGATTAGATCATGGTCGTTGGTTTTCCAACGAGAAAAGTATAAGAGAAAGGCTTGGGTCAATTGGAGAACACACACATTGGCAGAACACTAAAGTTAAGTCGAAATTTTAGGTCGTGGTTTGCTACTAATTTCAGAGCGAGTTTGCAGTGCAGTGAGGGGCAGAGAATGGCAAGGGATGATCTGATCTGAGGCCAAGAATACAACAACGGAAAAGAGGCAGTGTACCAGGCAGCGCAGAGGCCAACCAAAAACACGCAGTTCAGCCAGAGCCATGCAGAAGGCAGTGCATAGGCAACATCAACCCTTCAGGGGTGACGCAGGCCTAGCCAAGGCGCGCAATGGCAGCGTAAGCCCAGAAAGGTTGACGCAGGCCCATCTAGGGCAGCGCAGAGGCTAACGCAGAAGGCTAAGGGAAAACGTCGGGGTTTCCGGTGGGCCAGAAAGGGCTTGAGTTCTATAAATACCATTTGAGGGTGTGAATTAGCCATATTTTCTATCTCGGAGTGAAAGAGGTACTACTGTCGTGTAATTTATCTGTAGGACGAACCATTTTGGTGCCCAGATATTGTTGTATTCAGATTCTGCATAATAATAAAACCCTCTAGAGCTAGTTGCATTGTTTTTCTCGCATTGGGTGTTTCGGGGACATTTGTCCGAAAAATCTGTCACTTTGTCATGTGTGCGTGATGTTCAATAAATGATCTATAAATGTGTAGGTTGTAGTTGTGTTTATTTTGCTGATTTTACTGAATAATTTAGAAAATTAACTTGTAATTTAATTCAAGTAGGAAAAGTAAATCAAGACACTGCAATAGGATTTCTGTTTAGAAATTTTGACATGATCAATATTGGATTCTTCAAGAAATAGTTATGATCAATCTCCTACGATGACCTGATTATAGACTAGTGTAGCAGAGTGAACTTGTATGAAGTGCCATGTGTCACTGTTTCAACCTTCGGTCCTGAAAACGATATCCAACAAACTAAAATCCGTCCTCTTTTTGTCACTTTTTACGAAATTTGAATCCAATGCTCAGAGAGAAAGTTATGACGATTTTCCCAAGGTCACCTGTTTGACATGAAATTCAGGAGCCTGCAAAAACCCTAACTTCTTCTGATCATATCTCCGAAAATATAGTGAACCAATATCTGAAATTTGATCAAGAGCTTCATCAGGATTTTGGCTCAAATGGGTCTTTTTTTCAACACCTGAAGCTTCATCGAAAAAGAGTTATAACGATAATTCCACCATGACCTGTTTTAAGTAGCGAAATCCTTGCATCAAGAGGATATGACAGTCACAATTTATATAAATGCTTAGGTTGATATGGTCTTCAACAAGTGAATGTTGGAGGGATTTTTGGAGTTTAAAAAATTATTAATTATTGACTATTGAATGACCACAACCAATGTTTAGTGTCATGCCAGAACCCCATGGGGTTTTAGCTCACTAACTGGGGTTACTAACTTCAAACACGAATATCTCTCAAACCATGAAGAATTATGTGGTGTGCCATATATCAACGGAAACATCTAGACAAGTAGAAACCATCCAAAATATCATTGACTCAGAATAGAGCAAGTTGTCAAGTCAAAATTCCCATGCAAGATTAGGGTAGCCCCTGGTGCTGCTTGGGTTGACATCAATGATGACCACTGATCAACAGCTACCACAAATCAACAATTGTGCCATTGTTCTTTTTGTTTTCGTAATTGTTTGATGTGTTGCTTATTGTAATAACAATAATCAAAGATACAGAAGTTAAAGTATAATACAACTCGTTATCAAGTGAGAGAATTGAATTAAACATTGTCGTACCAAATTCTTAACACCTCTCTCACTACAATGAACTCACTGGCTCTTTCTTTGACAACTCAGCGCTGCTACTCTTGAAAATCGATCTGCCAACAAGTTTGCTCTCTCTCTCTCGGTATGTTGTCCAAGTGCCCATCAAGTTCCTTCTTAAAATCTCTCATTGAGTCATCAACGACCATCGTTAGATCTTAATCGATGGCTCAGATTATCTTGGACTTGATCCACGACTTTATCTAGAAGATTTTCACCCGACTTAATTAATACCCTTTAATTAATGATATTTCCGAAGTTTTGACTTAGGAAATATTAAAAACTGATTAATTATTTTAATTAAGTCACTTCAGGGTGGAACTTCCTGAAACGATTTTTGGGTCCTGAAAAATATATGTGTCTTACCCTCTCTACAAAATCTCAAGGCTAGAGCACATCCAATGCTACAAAGATCAACACTCCCTCTTAGCGAGAAATGTGCTCTAGTACTACTGCCCTCCTGATAGCAATAGTCTGACTTTGTACCACCTGCTATGCTGCTGATGTCTGGCCTTATTTACCACCAATTACTGTGCAACTCTTATTCTGCACTGCATCTGTGCTGTTGTTGACACTGCATACTACTGCCAACTACTGCATCTGCACTGCAACTATATTGTTGTTGCCACTGCAACATCTGCAACTGTCTCTCATCTACTGCTACTGCAACTGAGAGATGTCCATCATACTGAACCAAGTGTGTCCAGTCTGATGCATTTGTCACCCGAGTCTGACTGCTGCTAGTCTCTGCATTGTCACTAAAGCCTCTGCACTGCTGCTGACTGCTGCCAACTCTGCTTTACACTACTCAGTCTTTGACTCCTACTAGCTATTGCATCTGTCACTTTGGCACCTGACTGCACCAACTGTCACAGGTACATCCTGCTACTGCTGTTATGGGGTCCCATAGAAAGGAATTGATCCAAGAGGTGGACTCCTCAAGGATCCTGCCCATCCTGTAGCTCTCTGAGGCTACAAACTAAATCACCCCACCTCACCCCTGGAGGTATATCAGTGATCATGGAAAACTCTTCCTCCAATCTGGAGGACAACCTGTCGATCTTTGCGGATGCGGCCTGTTGATCCTCCCCCTCCTCTTTGTCCCTCTTTATGAGCGAACAGTAGGTGTTGTAGTGACCAAGTTCACCACATCTGAAGCACTTGATCCTCGAAACGCCATTCTTTCTTCTACGCTGCTTCTGCTACCCCTTTGATGCGAGGGTTGCATTATCCTCTTCCTTCACCTTTTCCTTCATCCCACTACTACTGTTGCCACTGATGGTGTTGTTCACTAGATCTTGTCTCAACTCCCTCTAATGCAAATCTGCCCACATCCTATCCCACTTTGGCAATGTTTCTCTGCCCAAAATACTTTGGAAGAACACTTGCCATTCTTATAAGATTGAATTTAAAGCTATCCACACCATCTCTGAAGCCTAAGGCACTGACCCTGCAATTTCCAACTGATTGTTGATTTGTGGTAGCACTGAATGTGCTCTAAGTCTCAAAATTTGCAGGGAGGCTTAGGCACATGTATTCCAAAGAAGCCATAAATAATTTCAGGAAATTCCACTGAGATCATGTTTTATTAAAATAAATAATTATTTGTAATTGGACCCTAAGTCTAAACTTCGAAAAATAAAATAATTAAAGGATATTAGTAAAACAGAGTGAGAATCTTCTAGAGAAGACAAAGATCAAGTCAAAAGTTTATCTTAGCCATTGATTGACGATTTAATCTCGGGCATTGAAGTCTCAACGAGAAGATTATAAGAAGGCCTTGAAGGGTCATTTAGAAAATATACCAGAGACTCTAGAGATCGAAATTATTTAGTGAGTAGTGATCAGGGAGAAGATCGATCGAGAGGATTCTCGCAAAGAGAGGTAGTGATAATTGCCAGTCGGAGATTTTTCTGAGCCGGAGAATACATAGCAGAGCAGACAGAAAGCAGTGCGCAAAAAGGGGAAGCATAACAGCTACACAGAGCCAGCAGTAGCCTTGAGGAAGTCTGTGTTTCAGTTGAGGATCAGTTAGATCTAGTGTCGGAAAGCCGAGGTGTGAGACCAGGGGAGGCCAGAAGATCAGATCCAGCCAACAGAAGAGATAGCACGCAGAAGGCACGCACTGCCCACACAGAGACTGTGCATTGGCAGTGGAGGGCTTGCCAGTCCGAGGTTTTGGCCAGTTTATACTTCCAGTGTCAGTGTGATGTAATCTCACCAGCTTCTTTGTCAGTCAGATTCTCTTTGTGGATAGCCAAAAAGGCATCCTAAATTGTATTCAGAATTACTGCATAATAAATAAACCCTCAGTTGTTGCACCGGTTTTCCTACAATGGGTTTTTCCCGTGACATTAATCCAAAAACAACGGTGTCACATGTGTCTATGATTTACTCTTGCTCAGATCTTGTTTCCACACTTGTATTTTTCCGCATTTTATTTGTGAAGGTTGTAGTGCATAAGTTTTCGATATTTACAATAGAAAACCGTAAAAATTTGCTGAAAGGAATTAACAAATAGGAGAATTATCATCAGTGCTGCAGTAGGATTCCAGGTGTAGGAATTTTCACATGGTATCATAGCTTGTTTAGCAGTGCAGGAGGAGCAAGTGTAATATTCCTAATTAGCAGCAACTAATTGCTAATATTAATTTTGGCCAGTTTTTCTTTTATAATGTTAAAGTCAGTTAATAAAGCGGGTGATGAGACACATAACCCACACTTAGGAAATAATTATTCCCTAAAGCCACTTGAGCAAATATTACTTGACAGCATGGGGTCCATGAGGGTGAAGTGGCAACATGAGGGAAGAGGCAGCGTGGGCCCATGACAACGCAGTTGAGTGGGGACAGTGTGGGCTAAGAGGGATAGCGCAGTTTGGTGGGGCCTAGGTGAGAGCAAGGCTCTGAAAACATAAAAAGGGGAAGTGGCTCCTCATTCTCTAATTCTATTATGCATCTCTGATTTCCGTCTTTTGACATTGAGCATGCTTTTGTTGTTGAGCGAAGTCTGCAAGTGTTGTTCAGCACACCGAGTGTCTCCGAGTGGATATCCCAACCTCAGCCTCAGGGGACTTCGAGTGCCCGCTCAGGTGAGGAGATCTATCCATTATTTTTCAGGAGGGAACCATAGCATCTTCAGCCAAGATCACGTGGTTGCTTGGACAGCGCAATCTCTTGGAGGGATTACGCAGTGTGTGGTAGAGGCAGTTCCAGGAGTGAGGAGATATCATAAATTTCAACTCGAGGATAGCGTGGAGCGACCAACCCTTCACTAATCATCATTTTGATACAGGAAGAGGCCATCATTTGCAGATTTATCATTCAGGGCTAACGTACACCCTGGGAGTGCGCTATTTTCCAAGGGAGGTCAAATTTCGGGGTCTTTCGAGATTTCTTCCTGGGTTTTTCTGGGTTATTGGAGGAGAGCTCATTTCCAGAGTTTCACATTTTTCTGAGCAGGGGAACAGCCCCAAAGAGCGATTCCATTCCAGTAGCAGCAGTCCGGCAACAACAGCAGCAGCAACTGGAGATTACACAGTCCATGACAGAGCAGCCATTCCTTAAGTGTTTCTGAGAGTATTTTCAGCTTGCCTTGTGCAAGCCAAGGCGTCATCATTCTGATCACCTTTATACTCATTGTTATCTTTCAGTTACATAATAAAATGGCTCAGCGTTTCTCCATATTTGCATTTTTTGTATGATGTCTGTCTATTTGTTGCAGTTGCTTGTTTATGTTGCTTTATATTACTGTTTATTTCTATCCGAAATATTACAGCAAGAGAGTAGATCCAGTAGATTAAGCGTTGAAAGAGAAGTCGGGGATCAAATGTGAAAATTTCTTAATCCTCTAAACATAAATTCTACTGCAACAAATGTGATTTACTTCTCCTACCTATTTATTTAACTTAACAAGTTATTTTTCTGAATAATTCATGAAAACATTGAAGTAAATACACTGCAACCTACACAATTATATAGATCAAGTACTGAAGAATAAGAAACCATGCAGACAAAGGACACACAATTTTTTCGAACAAATGCCCCCAGAAAACCCAATGCGGGAAAACCGATGCAACAACTCTTGAGGGTTTTATTATTAAGAAAATTTTTGAATACAAACTAGGGTGCCAATGTGGCTCACCCAATAGAGAAAATCCTCGGTAGAAGTACCTCTATCTAGAGAAAGATATTATGGCGAATCCAGCAAATGGATGAAGAAACCCAACAAGTGACTGCGCAACCTCCAAGTGTTGCTGAGCGATGGCTACAGTAAGCTGGACTACGTCACCTTCTGCAGGAGTTGCGTCACCCTCTCTGTCAGCCTGCCCTGCTCAGAAATCAAAGAGCTGGATGGCTGCCTAATCTGCCCCACAAAATCCCCAGTGCAACTCTACGAGTGACTGAGTCACCCTTTCTAGCTTTTCGACCCCTCTATGAGAGCCCTGTTGGCTCTGCGTCAGCTCTGCATTAGCCCTGTTGACTCTGTGTCACCCCTCCTATGCCTGCATTGTCTCTCTGCTATTGTATTCTTGGCCTTGGATGAAAATGCCACTGCCGAACTACCCCTCATTGCACTAAAAGCTCACTCCGAAATTCTCAGCAAACCACGCCCTAGAATTTCGACTTAGTTCAAGTGCTGCTACTCTGTGTGTGTTCTCCAACTGACCCCAAGCCTTCCTTTAATACTTTTCCAATTGACGAATCAATGACCAATATTAGAAAAGACTTGATCCTCGTCACTTAGAACATTCTCACCCACATGTTAAATTAATTCATTTAATTATTTAATTTCCCCAAGTTAGACTTAGGTTCTCCATTAAAATAATTAATTATTTGAATAACTTAAGCTTCGAGTGGAATTTCTCCAAACGATTTCTGAGTCTTGGAGATCTTGTGTGTTCTAGCCCCTTCACAAAGTTCCAGAGCTAGAGCACATTCGATGCTACCCAAAAATCAACACTCCCTCTTAGCAAGGAATGTGCTCTAACAACACTTCAACCTGAAGCATCACTCTAATCCATGGCATCGGTCCTATGTGTTGCTGATGCTCGGCTGCTGCCCCTCATCCACTACGCTATTGCTATCTGTACTGCTGCCCATGACACAACCACTTGTCACTGCCTCATCTGTACTGGAGCTCCCTCTCATCATGCTATCCATAACACTATCAGTGATAACTGTTGCACTACAACTCAGTTGCTGAGAAGTAAGCAACTGAAAAATCAACCCAAAATCCTCACATACAAGTCAGTCTGGGTGCACCTCAATACTGAAGCATCCTCTGCTGCTAATATGCGATGTCCCTCTGGTGCCTCTGTGCTACTACTGCTCTACACTACGTGACCACTGCCTCTGCACTCTTGAAGTCTATCAACCTCTGCGTTGCTACTACGTTGTTGTTGCCTCTGCTCTGCGTTGCTGCTACGCTACTGCTGCCTCTGCTCTGCGCTGCTCCAGTCTTCAGTGTTCTAGCTCTGCCAATGCTGCTCCATCATCCCTCGCACCAACTGACTCCAGTCATCCTGCTACTATCAATAAGGGCTCTCATAGCTCGTATGTGATCCAAGAGTTTGGGCACCTCAAGGATCCTGCCCTTATCTCCATTCATACTCCTCCTCCTGGATTTGGTGACCCTTTCAAGCCTAGTCCCTAGTTGGGACCCTTCCTTTTTGTGCAACTTGCACTCGCTCCGGAACATTCTTCCGGCAACTGGAAGTCGATATGCTGCCCAAATCGCTGTCGAGCTGCAAATATATGGAAACTCAAAACTCCAGAAGGAAATGATCTCGCCAAATGTAGAATGCCTACTTTCTCCTCTGTGCAGATGTTGACTGGCTCTACACACTCCTTGCTGGAGTAAGTGGATCGACTCCCAACTACTGTTGCTCTGCAGTGAGAAAACAAATTCCATGGCTCGGAATTCTCTGAGGAAGACATTCCCTCAATGTCATGCAACCCACTGGTAGGCATCCCTGCCAAACTACTGAATGTCGAACAAGTTCCTTTCTCCCTCTTTTGTTGCCCCAGCAAAACTCGGATTTGGATTTCTTTGGCACTATAAATCCTCTAAGGACAAGCTCTCCTTATGAATCTTGATTTCCTTCATGGAAATGTTCTGCCAACAATTGTTGAAGCACTCCTCTCTGATCTCTCTTTGTTATTGCTCAGCGCTAGATCTAGATTTCTTAGCAAGAAATCTAAGAAATCTTCTGAGGAACTGATTCCCTCTACTTTTCCACTGCCCCACTAGACATTATTCTGCACCACCAGAAACAATGCCCCACCAGCAACTCCTAAAGAAAAAAGAACTAATCTTCTAGCCACGACAACCGGAGAGAATGAGGCCCAAAACCTTTGCGCTAGCCCAACAAACACTGCGCTGCCTCTGCGCAGCCACAACGTCACCCTAGTTGGCTGACGCGGGCTCTACGGGAGCCCCTCTAGTGACTGCGTCACCCTTCCTTGCCTCTTTCTGGTTCTGCGCTGTCACTCCGGACAGCTGCCTTCCTGCAACAATTTTTTCTTCTTTCTTTGGCTGATGGATTCAACTCTACTTGATCTGTTACAACTCTGATACAATGTGAACATTTCTGAATCCTTTAAACAGAAATCCTATTGCAGTAAATCTGATTTTCTTCTTCTACTTGTTTATTTAACTTAACAAGTTATTTTCTGAATAATTCATAAAAACGTTGAAGTAAATACACTGCAGCCTACACAATTATACATATCAAATACTGAAGAATAAGCAACCATGGAGACAAAGGACACAAATTTTTCGGACAAATGTCCCTGGAAAAACACAATTGGGGAAAACTGGTGCAACAACTCTTGAGGGTTTTATTGTTAAGCAGAAATCTAAATACAAACTAGGGTGCTAATGTGGCTCACCCAACAGAGAAAATCCTTAGCAGAACTACCTCTATCTGGATACAGATATTATGGTGGATCCAACAACTGGATGAAGAAACCCCAAAGGTGACCGCGCATCCTCCAAGTGCTACTGAGCAATGGCTACAGTAAGCTGGACTGCGTGACCTTCTCTAGGAGCTGTATCACCCTTCCCAGCTCAAAAATCAAAATGTTGGATGGCTTCCCGATCTACCCCTCATAAACCCTAGCGCAGCTCTATGAGTGACTGCGTCACCCTTTCTGGCTCTCTGTCCCCTCTGTGTGAGCCCCACTGGCTCTGCATCAACGCAACGTGAGCCTTGCTAGCTCTGCGTCACCCCTCCTATACTTGCGTTGCCTCTTTGGTACTGATCTGCCTCTTTTCTACTGTATTCTCGACCTTGGATGAAAATCCCGCTGCCGAACTGCCCCTTAATGCACTGCAAGCTCACTCTGAAATTCTCAGCAAACCGCGCCCCAAAATTTTGACTTAGCTCAAGTGCTGCTACTCTATGTGTGTTCTCCAGCTGACCCCAAACATTCCTCTAATACTTTTCCAGTTGACGAATCTGTTATCTCTAAGTTGGTACAGATGGGCTGTTTCACCAGACAACTTAGAGTAACTCTTTCAAACCGGCTTTTGACTGAGGATTAGCCTCTTCAGAGTGAGAGGGCTCTCTCAAATTTAGTTATTATTTGCTCAATTAGGACTCATTCAGATGGCTAACTCAGTGATATGTACTTTAATGAATTCTCTTGCAGGTGAAAAATGTGTAGAGTTCACTACCATTGGGCTTATGGAGTCAGTGTGAGGGAATTCAATGACAATGGATCTCCTTGTGGAAGCTAAGGCTTTCACTGTTTCAATGAAAGGACAATACACACACAGGAATATTCAATAGCTTAATGTTAAAAGGAAGTCAAAGCATGAAGAACATGAATTATGAGTAATTCAACATCAAGATATTGGGAACAAGATATTAAGAAACATAAGACATAAGCTCATTGAAACAGTAAAAGAATCTCAAGTGAAGCAGAAACAGTCACTGTATATTACTGATATTTCAAAAATTTAAAATAGTGGTAGTGTCAAATAACATTCTCCGACCCTTTGTCATTCGAAGATCTACCTATTAATAGGCTTTTTTCACTTACATTGGATATGCCCAACTGGCTAAATCATTGTACCACCATCCTTGATACCTCACTTAACAATAAACTATATTCTTGGAACTAAATCATGACACCTAATGACTTTAGACTTATAAGCCTATTAGTACTCTACCTCCTATTTATTACAACTACTAACTAAAGGAGTGCATAATTACATCAAAAGTAGTTAAGTGATCGAGTGGCACTAACCATCATCAAAGCATAAATGCCCTCACTAAACTAAGAAGCAGTCATCCTATTTTTAAGGAAATGATGACATGACATTTGTTGATAGTCTTTTGTTGAATTGGTGAAAAAGAAAACTTTGTCAAAGACCAAATCTCAGCTGGAATGTTCCATTGATACCCTTTAATGCCTCCACGTGGTTTCCTGGCCTTCAAAACACTTTCAAAATACCAAAATACAACACAAAGCTCCTCGGTGCAAAAATAGAGTGAAATAGGCAATTTCGTAGTGTAGTTTGGTAGCAAATCCATTTCAGCCATCTAGGTCAACTTTTAGCTTCTCTTTCTGATTGGGATATGTTTGTTAGATAAAATAAGCTAAATAAAACTCTTATCCTCCTTTGATTTCCAACAAAAATGAGATTTTTTGTAAAAAGTAACCTATAGGGATTTCGTAGCGAAATCTGGCCTTCAAGCCTGAGCTTCGCTACGAAATTGCCTAATTGGCAGAAATACACAGAATTTTGTCTTTTCTTCACAATTTCACCTTTTGGGTCTACAAGATGATATGATGAAGTATGATAAGGAAAATTAGGTTCAAAATACCTCTTATCCTCCTCAAGAAACAACATTTTCACCTTCAGCAAGTTCCTCTATTAATAAAAACAAAGTTGTTTTTTTTGAAAATTAGGGCACATAAATGAGCTCCTATATCTAGATCCTTGATAGATGTTGCAAAACGGGAGGAGGTTTTTGTAAATCCGTGTGTGATGAAGAAAGACCTCTCTTGGTGTTTTGAACACCATCTCCAGTTGTCCAGAATCTTCGTTTGAAAAGCATGTCTAAAACAGAGAAAATTGAACTCTGAAAATTAAGCCCAAAGACATCTTCGAATCTCCCAATTTGTAGCACCTGTGAGAAACGTGAAAGAGGCTAATTTTCCCTGATATGTGATTGACAATAACCACTCTCATATTTTTAGAATTATTCTCTGTTTTCCCAAAACTTCCCTTTAAATTGTCTTCTCAAGCAGTCAAAAAACACAGAAATTCCTTTGTTTCTTCTAAAAGAAATGCATGTAATCAACTTTAATGAAGTCCTTTGCAACACTAGGGTCTTCCATGACCAAATTTAAGTCTATAGGTTCATACTTGACTATTGAACCTCCCTTTATTACTCTTCTTCTGCATGGCTATCTCTTTTAACACTGTGTTGGCCTTCTTGAATTGTGACACGTGCAAGGAGAAAAACTGAACAAGAAGTTGCTTGCTGTGGGACTAGACTTTTCAGAGATGATAATGCATTGATGCATGCAAAGTTTAAATGAAAGATGACAGAGAGGTGCTTGGAGATAAGTTTTAAAAATGGAATTCGAAAGTGGAGAGAATGATGACAAATGAGGGAGTTAAAAGCAAAGATGGGTGGTATTTACATTTTTGCATGCTTAGATAATTATGAAAACCAATTATATCACCTCATCTTTACCATAAACCACTACAAACTTGACAGGTCATCATCCCATTTGTTTATGCAAAAAAACATGATTTCGCAGCGTTCTTAGTTATAAATCTGACAGATTTTCTACGAAATTGTTAGGTGATTCCGTAGCGAAATCTGCCTATTTTGCATAGAATTCACTGCGGAATCAGGAAAAATCAAACAAGTGGCTAAAAACGAATTTTAAGCCAATGTATGGCGATTTTTGATGGATTTATATGGATTTGACCAAGATGGCACGACCAATGGACTATTCTAGACTTAGAATAATGACCATTTCATGAGTTTTCAACAATTTCATGGACAAATTTTATGAGACAAAATGAAACCTAAGCTAATGACTCTATCAAACATAAAATTTAAATTTTATGTGTGATAACAGAATCAA
Source organism: Pinus albicaulis (assembly GCA_034641835.2). NCBI lineage: Eukaryota > Viridiplantae > Streptophyta > Pinopsida > Pinales > Pinaceae > Pinus > Pinus albicaulis. The sequence goes on along the minus strand of CM076578.1, from coordinate 1,830,725,551 downwards.
TGATAGTGATCTAATCTCTAATCGACGACTAAGATTAGAAAATACTTGATCCTCGTCACTTAGAACATTATCACCCACATGTTAAATTAATTCACTTTAATTATTTAATTTCCCTAAGTTAAACTTAGGGTCTCCATTGAAATAATTAATTATTTGAATAACTTAAGCTCTGGGTGGAAAAACGATTTCAGGGTCTTGGAGATCTCATTTTTTCTAGACCCTCCACAAAGTTTCGGAGCTAGGGCACTCCGATGCTAACCAAAAATCAACACTCCCTTCTAGTGAGGAATGTGCTCTAGCAACACTTCAACCTGAAGCATCACCCTGATCCATGGCATCGGTCCTTTGCGTTGTTGATGCTCGGCTGTTGCCCCTCATCCACTGCGATGTTGCTATCTGTACTGTTGCCCATGACACAACCACTTGTCACTACCTCATCTGTACTGCAACTCCCTCTCAAATGCTGCATCATTTTGCCCATAGCACTGCCATTGCTAACTGTTGCACTGCAACTCAGTTGCTGAGAAATAAGAAACTGAAAAATCAACCCAAAATCCTGACATACAAGTCAGTCTGGGTGCACCTCGATACTGAAGAAACCTCTGTTGCTAATCTGCGTTGTCCCTCCGGTGCCTCTGCGCTGCTGCTACTCTGCACTGCGTAAGCGCTGCCTCTGCGCTGTTGAATTCCATCAACCTCTATGCTATTGTTGCTGCCTCTGCTCTGCACTGCTCCAATCTTCAGTGTTCTAGCTCTGCCAATGCTGCTCCATCATTCCTCGCACCAGCTGACTCTAGTCATCCTGCTACTATCATTAAGGGCTCTCGTGGCTCGTATGTGATCCAAGAGTTTGGGCACCTCAAGGATCTTGCCCTTATCTCCACTCATACTCCTCCTCCTGGATCTGGTGACCCTTTCAAGCCTAGTCACTAGTTGGGACCCTTCCTTTCTGTACAACTTGCACTAGACAACTCGCAATCCCTTTGATAACTGCCTCTGACAACTGGAAGTCGATACGCTGCCCAGATCCTTGTCGAGCTGCAAATATATGGAAACTCAAAACATGAGAAGGAAATGATCTTTCCAAAATGTCGAATGCGTCCTCTCTCCTCCACGCAACTACTGACTAACTCTACACACTCCCTGCTGGAGTAAGTGGATCCACTCCCGACTACTGCTGCTCTGTAGTGAGAAAACGGATTCCTTGGCTCAGAGTTCTCCGCAGAGGATATTCCCTTAGTGTCATGCAACCCACTGGTTGCCATCCCTGCCAAACAACTCAATGTCAAACAAGTTCCTTTCTCCCTCTTTTGTTGTTGCCCCAACAAAATTCAGATCTGGATTTCTTTGGCAATAGAAATCCTCTAAGGAACAAGCTCCCTCTAAATCTCGATTTCCCTAACATAAATCCTTCTTCCAACAAATGTCGAAGCACTGCTCTCTGATCTCTCTTTGTTGTTGCTCAGAACTGGGTCTAGATTTATTGGCAAAAAATCTTATGAAGAACTGATTCCCTTTGCTTTGCCACTACCCCACTAGACACTGTTCTGCACCAATAGAAACAATGCCCCACCAATAACTCTCGAAGAAAAACAAACTACTCTTCCAGCCACGGAAATCGGAAAGAATGAGGCTCAAAACCTCTGCGTTGGCCCAACAAACACTGCGCAAAAAACGTCACCCTAGCTGGCTGACGCAGGCTCTGCGTGAGCCCCTCTGGTGACTTCGTCACCCTTCCTTGCCTCTTTTTGGTTCTGCGTTGTCACTCGGGACAAATGCCGCCTTACAAAAATCTTTCTTCTTCCTTTCGCTAATGGCTTCAGCTCTACTTGATCTGTAACAACTCTGATACCATGTGAAAATTTTTGAATCCTCTAAATAGAAATCCTACTGTAGTAAATCTGATTTACTTCTACTACTTGTTTATTTAACTTAACAAGTAATTTTCTGAATAATTCATGAAAACATTGAAGTAAATACACTGCAACCTACACAATTATACAGATCAAGTACTAAAGAATAAGCAACCATGCAGACAAAGGACACACAAATTTTTTGGACAAATGTCCGCCGAAAAACCCAATGCGGGAAAACTGGTGCAACAACTCTCGAGGGTTTTATATTTAAGCAGATTTCTAAATACAAATTAGGGTGCCAATGCGGCTCACCCAATAGAGAAAATCATTGACAGAAGTACCTCTATCTGGATCCAACAACTGGTTGAAGAAACCTCACAGGTGACTACGGAGCCTCCAAGTGCTGTTGAGCAATGCTTATAGCAAGTTAGACAACGTCACCTTCTTCAAGAGCTGCGTCACCCTCTCCCTGAGTCTTCTCGGCTCAGAAATCAAAATGCTAGATGGCTGCCCGATCTGCCCACAGAAACCCCAGTGCAGCTCTAGGAGTGATTGTGTCACCCTTTCAGGCTCTATGTCACCCTCCTATGCCTGCGTTGCCTCTCTCATACTGATCTGCCTCTCTGCTATTGTATTCCCGTCCTAGGATGAAAATCCCATTGGTAAATCCGTAGGTGTTCTCCAACCTACGCTCAATGTCTCTGTATTTCCTACCTCTGTAACAGATGTAGGGTTTATCCCTCGGTGTCATAGACCGCTAGCTCCACAGGCTGAGCTGGATCTATGCTCTGATACCACTGTAATATCCCGGAAGGGAAATAGACAGCAATACAAGCATACGACAATATGGAAAATGCCAGAAATAGAACATAAAGAAAATACACATAAAAATGCCGGGAATGCTAAGCCATTTTATTAATCTGAGAATATAATGAAATACAATGGATAATCAGAATGATGGCACCTATTCTTGCTCAAGGCAAGTGAAGAACTCTCTCAGACAGATAGGAAATGGCTGCCACAAGAAACTGCGTCCCAGCTGTTAGGAAACTGCCGTAAAACTGCTGCTGCTGGAATGGACTGAAACTAAGAGCTGATCCCCTTGCTGAAATGAGCTGAAAATCTGCAGATTCACCTGTACTCACCACCCCGGGCAAAACCCAGAAACCATATCGAAAATGGTCAGCCTCCGAGAAACACCACAAAAACCCTCAAGGAATTACGCTGCCCCTGCCAGGCTCAGCGCAGGAGCCAAATGGTAATAGATGTAATAGTGCCACAATCTCCTCAGGAAACCTCCTCCTGGAAAAGACTGATCCTCCACACTGGATATCCACTAAACTCCTGCAGAAATCCCCACAACGGAACACCTCCAACTAAAACTGCGTCCTCTCTCCCAAAGACTGCACAGTCACAAGAGAAGCCCAGCTCCTCAGCCAAACAACCAACCAAATCTCCCGCTAAAGACTGAAGGAAAAACCTTGCCCGAGCAAGCACTCTAAGTCCCTCGGGGCTAAGGGCGAGATCTCCGACCGGAGACACTCAACGCACTAAACAGTGCTGCAGACAAGCTAAACGGCCAGCGTGCTCAAGAAGACAAAAGTCTAGCTCAAATATCATCAACAACAAGAATGCCAAATGAGATGGCTCTCCCACCTTTTATAATGCTGGCCCTTCTCAAAACCCTAACGTGGTCTCCCCCTCCTCCACGTGCTCCTCATCAAACTGCGCAGAAGCTCCTAGAGGCTACGTGGGCCCCCTCCTCTGCGTGGTGTTGGACCCCCATGGCTCCCCACAAGTTATAACATTGTGCTACTAGGGAAACACTTTATTTTATTTAAGTGAGTTAGACCCCTCCTCTCACTTTTTATTTATTAATAAACTATAGTCGGCAAAACTATACAAAATCGAATATTCCAATTAGTTGTGGCTAATTAGGAATATTACAGTCTCCCCCGGAAACACGTTGCTTGTCCTCAAGCAACTGAAGTGATGGATGCTGCAATATCTTCTCATTCTCCCAAGTGACATCCTCATCCGGCAAATTCTTCCACCTCACCAAGAATTCCCGAACCGTCCTGCTCCGCAGCTGCCTCTCCCTGGTATCAATAATAGCCTCTGGCTGCAACACCAGATGCCCCTCATCATCTGTGGGTGGTAGCTCATCTGTGACTGTCACCTGCTGTCCCAATGCCTTTTTCAGGCATGATACATGAAAAATGTTATGAATCTTGCTGCCTTGGGGCAGTTCTAACTCATATGCAACCTGACCAATCCTGCGTATCACCCTGTACGGCCCATAAGGAGAGGTAAGTGAACCCGTGCTGTACATACCTTGTTTATTTTTCTTCAATGGTTCACTTCTTTTGGTCCACTCCTTTGTGCATTCTGCCAAATTTGCATGTTCTTTGGCAAATTCTTCCATAAATTGCTTGTTGTAAGTCGCCTGAGGTTCTGGCAACTTATACATTAATCTCAGATCTTCTGTGGTGAATGACCCAATTAGCTCTTCAGATGGAGTTCTAAATTGCCTGTCTGAAATATCGGTGCTGTCCAGCACCCATCTCACCATGTCTGTATATGGGAGAATCCTTGGCCTTGCTGCTATTCTATGCAGAAATGAGCAAGACAAGTCTCTAAGGGTTGCTTCAGACGTATTCCTGGAACCTGCTGTAGCTACAACTTTTATCACCACAGGGTTTTCATCTTCTAACAGATTATACATTCCTTCCCAAGTGGATATACCAGCATCCTTATTACAAGCGGTGTCTGCATACAGCGAAGCCATTTCTTTGTTTTCAGAACTCGAGCTCTTCTCCTTCTTACCCATAGTGTTTAGTGAAAGCTTTGTATAGACGTTTGCTCCTTCGTGCCTGCGTTTTACGAGTAAATGAGAGTAATGGCATAAGAAAGGTGATGAGGCTGTTTTAAATGTGAAAGCGGATGAAATATAATATTTTAATCGTGAAACGACTTTCAATTCAAACACAATCTCATTTACCATTAATTTTCAATCCAATCATTTAATTTAATCATTAAAGTGCATAACAGATTTGATATATGGGAAGATTGCCTTGGGATAGCGCGCCTACATGAATCTGCGACATTGCGATCTGCGATTTGCTGCGCAATATCGCAATATCGCAATGTCGCAATATCGCAAAATGAAGTCATCGCAGTTATGTAAATAGCGCAAAAGCGGAATTTGCGCAATAGCGCAAAAACACATATCGCAAAATCGCAAAAGCGCATATCGCAAAATCGCAAAAGTGCATAATTGAAAAGAGCGCAAAAGATATTCATTAATCACTTCTATTTTCTGCGCTATGCGATCTGCGACCAATGCGTTTGTTGTATAGGCTTTTAGGGTCGCATTATCGCAAAAGCGCAAAATCGCATTTTCCGTTTTATAAAAGATATATACCATTTTGTTATGGATGCGTTATCTTGTTTAAAGAGCAATTTTATTATAATCTATCATAAACTTAAGTGTTTCTTAATATTCTTTCTAAGGGATTTCTATAAGTTTATGATAGAAAGTTTTATTTGAAAAGGCAAACAAATCCTAATTGATTTTTTGGATTTTTAACTAAGGGTCCCCATTTATTTAGTATTATTACTAATATTAAATAAAAGGGGGATTGTTGCTGGTCACAACAATTGGCGATTCACTGAAAGAAACAGTTATCTCTGAAAAAATAAAATGAACACTATATCTTTAGTAAGTAAAGATTTTTAAAGATAATGAAAACTATCTTAGGATAATTCAAATAAAATGTAACTATGAAAAAGAAACAAAAATCATTTCATAATTTCTTTCTAATTCCTTAAGAATAAAAACATTTTGGGTTATCTCAAGCTTCGATTGGTGTTAATAATGAATTAAGTGGATCTCTCCAAGTTTTGGTTTTATAATATACTCTATTGCCATAGGTATTGCCTCTGTTGCCAGCGAACGTTCATAGTCTCGACAGGGTTACCTTTAAACCATTAACCATTCATTGTCCCATCCAATTAAAATTATGACTTTTTAAAAGATAAATTCATAAGACCTATTATCTCATGTTTTTGTCTTTTATTTATTTTTATTCTTAAGAGCCATTGTTCTGGTTTGGCAGCCAATTAATAACAATGCCATTCACTAGTTATAATTAAACTGAACAATTTGGCTCGTGATGAGACCCCTTGTCTTATATTTATAAGCCATTACCCTGTTTTGGTATGCAGTATTGGTAATGTCAGTTTTATTACTCCTTATGAACATGGTAAGTCGGCTCATAATGAGACCTCCTATCTCTTAAAATTTTCGAATTTCTGAGAATTACATTCTAAAAAATCACAACTTAAATGGATGGGGTGAAATAGTTTTATCCTTAAGAATCAATGGATGACAATTTTCAGAGTTTTTTGAGTTCTAAAACTTTGAAAAAATCTTTACTTTGATAGATAACCTTTCTCTGCTTAATAAACTTATAATGATTTACATTCTTCTCAAGTTTTCAAAAGATCATGTAAATGATTGAAATAATCTTTCAAAGTTTAACATCTTATTTTAAACTATTCAAAAACTATGATCATTAATTTAAAAATTCTTATTTACACAGAATAAATATTTATATTATTTTTCCGAAGAAATTTTCTTAAATAGTAAACAGTCAATCAGAGACTCATAAACAACTTTTATTTGTAAAAACAAAAACAATCAAAAACTTTGCAGAAAGAAATATGTACAGTTTAAGAAGGGGTTACCTCCTTATGAAAAGAATTTCTTCAAGATAAGCCCATTTACAGGAAGAGATTCTCTCTTACCTGTTAGATCTTGGAGTATGAATGTATTTGATCTTATCTTCTCAATGATCTGAAATGGTCCAGGCCACATTTTCTGAAATTTGGTATGTTTACCTTTTTCTTCGTGTGCTTTATCCCATTTCAAAACGAGATCACCAATTGACAAAAATTTTGAGCCGGTAGAACTTGCATCAAAATAAGATTTTACAAGCTGTTGATGTTTTTCATGAGTAATTTTTGCTTTATTCCTATCTTCTTCTAATTTAAGGATTTGATCATATCTCAATTGAATGGATGAAGAAGGATTTTCTTCAATAAACTGCACTAGGGCTAATGATGGAAGAGTTAAGTTTGATGGTATCACAGCTTCTTTTCCATAAACCGGATTGAAAGGTGAAGTCCCTATTGAAGCTTTTTCAGTGATATGATCAGCCCATAACGCAAAGATTAAAGATTTGTGCCAATTCTTTTGATTTTGATCAACGGTCCTTTTAATGATTTTAATAAGGTTTTTGTTAGTGGATTCAGCCAAACCATTACCTTGTGGATAATAATTTGCTGAATATTTTAATTTAAAACCTCTTTTGACTGCAAATTCTATTAAACTGTTTCCAGAGAAGTAAGATGCATTATCAAAGACAAGAGCTTGAGGTACACCAAACTTGGTTATGATGAATTGATCTATGAAATCAATAATTGCATCAGAATTGGCTACCTTCAACGGGATTGCCTCTACCCATTTTGTAAAGTAATCAGTTGCACTAAGGATGTACTTGTGCTGTTTGGAAGAATGAGGTACTATCTCACCAATAATGTCAAGCTCCCATTGTTCGAATGGTTGCTCAATAGTCACTGGTTGCAAAGGAAAAGCTGGTTTCCTTTGTCTTCCACTTGCAGTTTGACAAATTTGGCACTTCCTTACGTAATCATGCGTATCTTTAAAAAGGGTAGGCCAGTAATAACCAGCACGAATTATTTTGTGAGCTGTGGTATCTCCTCCAAAATGACCTCCTGCTAGTCCATCATGCAATTCCTGCAAAACCTTTTCAGCTTCAGTCTTTTCAAGACATCTTAATAAAATTTAATCATAATTTTTTCTAAATAACACATTATCAATGATCTCATATTTAATAGCCTTTAACCTTAAAGCGCGTTTACTCTTATAGCTGAGATTAGAAGGAGCATACCCATTTTCAAGTAATAGATAAGATCAGCATACTGAGATCCGGAATTTGTAACACTTATCTGACTTACTTGAATATCTTGATTTGAATCTTGATTTTCTGGTATGTTATAAGCTCCTGCCAATAATCTGCAAAAACCTTTTCCTCTAACAATCTTAGCTGGTTAATATCAATATCATATTCTTGCAAGGTTGTTACCCAGTTAGCTCTCTTTTCTCCTACTTCTTTTTGAATTAATAATTGCCTCACTGCAGAGAATGGGACAATGATTTTTGTATGTGTCTTCAAGAGAAAAGGTCTGAAATGTTTGATTGATTTAAATACAGCAAAGACTTGTTTTTCAACATCGGAATAATTAAGCTCAGCTCCTTGCAGATTTGAGCTAAAGAAAGAAATTGGTGCTTCGATTTCTTGATCATTGAGTTGTGTTAAAACGGCTGCATAGGATGTTTTAGTGGCCAGAGTATACAAAGTAAAATCTATAGAAAAATCTGGGGTATTCAATGCTGGTGCATTAATGATCGCTCATTTGATTGCATCAAAAGCTTATTTTTCTTTATGCGCCCATTTGAATATTGAATTCTTCTTGATCATATTTTGCATAGGTAAAACAATTAAAGAAAAATCAGGAATAAATCTTTTAACAAAATTGATCTGTCCAAGAAATGATTGCATGGATTTTTTGTTATGTGGTAAAGAAATATCAGAAATTTCTTTCACTCTATTTGGATCAATATATATACCATCTTTTGACACAACAAATCCTAAAAGTTTTCCTTCATCTAAAACAAAGAAAGATTTCTTCGGATTTAAGGAAATACCAAACCTTCTACATCTTTCAAATATTTGTTTTAAATCATGTAGATGATTGGCTCTCTTTTTTGAAAATACTGTTATGTCATCAAGATAAACAACAACTGATTTATTGATCAGACCTTTGAATGCTATATCCATGGCTCTTTGAAAAGTTGCTCTTGCATTTATTAGACCAAAAGGCATTTTCTGATAAGCATAAGTTCCCCATTTTGTTCTGAAAGTTGTTTTCAATCTGTCATCTGGATGAACTAAAACTTGATTATAGCCCGAAAATCCATCGAGAAAAGACATAAGTTCAGAACCAGCTACCTTTTGAAGTATCTGTTCCATGGTTGGTAATGGGAAATTGTCTTTTAAACATGCCTTATTTAAATTTCTGAAATCAATACAGATTCTTATATCACCATTCTTCTTCCTTACAGGTACCATATTGGAAACCCAATTGGAGTGCCTGATTGGAAAAATGATTTTGGCTTTTAAAAGTTTATTAAGGTTTTGATTTGATTTGACTTTCTAGATTTGGATGGATCTTTCTCAACTTCTGTTGAACAGGTTTAATATCAGGAAGCATTGGAATTGTATGTTGAATAATCGAAGTATCATACGTTTTTAGATCATCGTAATTCCAAGCAAAAACGTTTTTATATTTGTTCAGCAGTTTAATGAACGCATTCCTTTCCTCTGGTGTTAAATTGAGTCCTAAATTAACGTTTTGAGGTTTAGAATCAGAACCGAGATTCACTAATTCAAACTTCAAAGTAGAACTTTGTAGTTTAGCATTAGTGACTTTCTTGAATCTGTCTTTAATGTCATATAAATCCTCTAATTTAACAACAGATTTTGGAATGGGGTTTTCATTACCTTTTGAAACAATTTGTAAATCATGATCATCTTCGTCAATAATTTGCTCATCATATGATTTCTCTGAGGTCATGAAATTTAGAATATCTTGATCATGATAGAATACTCTCCAATTTGTAACATTATCTGGGACAGATGGACGAAAAATCAATTCTACATAAAACCTATCAGGACTGCAATCTTCAGCGGGTAGGAGTTTAGATGCAACATTAGCTAACAAGTCAGCTGATGTATTCTGATTCCTAGGAATAGGAGAAATATTGAATGCTAAAAAATGAGTGGTGAGATCTTGTACTAGGGTTTTATAGTGTTTAAGATGTCCTGAAAGGCAATGAATAGTATTCCTAACTTGTTTTATGACAATTTCGGAATCACCAAAGACTTTCAAGTATTTAACATCTAACCCTATGGCTTTATAAAGTCCTTGAACCAAGGCTTCATATTCTGCGGTATTGTTAGTACACTCAAATTCTAATCTACATGACAGCATGGTTTTCTCCCCATTTGGATCAATTAAGATGCATCCAGCTCCAGCTCCATCACTAGACTTCGATCCATCAAAATATAACGACAAAAATAAAGATTTGTCTATTGGCTTATCTACAATTACATCGGAAATATTTACAATTCTGGAAGAATCAGATTGTGAAAAATTTTCTATCTGAGAAACAAAAGTATTTACAGAAAAAGGTGATTGAGGAGCTTTGAAATTTCCAAGAAATGATTCAGCAGAATAACCTCCAAGAATATTGTTGTTGAATGCCACAGGCTCATTAGGTTGTTCGAATTCAGTGACAGTGTGCATCATATGTTTTTCTCGTTCAATTTTAATTTGATTTGGTTTCCCTTTGTAGGGAAGCCACATATGCGAATAATCAGTCGAGATATAACCATTAAGTTTCGCAGACCAGTCCCTGCTCAAGATTAATCCATAGAATTCAGGAATATCAGCAATCAAAATATCAATTCTCTGGACAATCCTAGGATCGGAGGCTAATCTGATAGTAACTGAGTTGATTTCTCCTACCACTTGGACTTTAGAGCGATCCAACTGAACGATATGAACTGCTGATTTCTGTGGTTCGATATTCAATTTAGCACAGACAGAAGTAGGCATTACATTGGAGGAAGCTCCAGAATCAATCAAACAATTGTGCAGATTTTTATTGTACATCTCATAAGTCAAAAGAAAAGGAGGAGTTTGAGAATTTGACTTTTCCCCAATGAGCACAGTATCAGTAGCATCTACCTTATCTGGTGGCTTACCAGTTCCTCTCGCTGCTTTTGCAACTACACCGCTAGGTAAAGGAGCAATTGGTGTAGCGTTTAATTCTTTCAATAACAACTTTTGCTGGTGTTTTAGTTTGCTGAGTTCATGTAAGGAAATATTAGCTTTGATATTTTTCATGTCCTCGACAATGTTGTATTCCATAGGACCTGACACTACCAAAGTCTTTGTTGTTGATGTAGGAGGATTAGAAGAGGATGGCTGATTTTGAGTAGGTAATGGAGAAGTTTTCTTTACAGGGGATTTGTCTTTGGTACTTGGAGTTGTAATTTTCTTTTTAGGAACTGTTTGCACTGGTTCCGATATAGATTTACTCCTAGTACTTACAGGCATAGCTTCTTCACTATCAAAATTAGGGAGAATAAAATCCCACATTCCATTCAATTCAGCTATTTCTTCATTTTCATTTTCCTCATCTGATACTAGAGATGTATCTTCTTCTTCTTCCTCTTCTTCTGATTCTGCATTAGAAATTGCATTAGGAGGTTTAGATTCAACTTGGTTTCTTCTAAAATTTCGGAATGGTTTCTTGGTAGAAGTTTCAGCCACTTGTTTTTTAATTTCAACCATTTCATTTGACATGGTTTTAAGAACTTTCTGTAAACCTTCCATGTCATATGGATCTTTGGCCTTTTTCTTTGAATCATCTTTGAAGGTGACTTTCTTTGATTTCCTTTCCTCGATAGCATTTTTCTTTTCCAGAGAAGTGATATGTTTTTCCACTGCAATAACTTCTTTCATATTCTTAGCTAATGTAGGCTTTGCAGCTCTGTCTACGAAAATTGCTATGTTTGAGGGTAAGGCAGTTATATACCATTCAATTCTGACTTGTTCACTGGGTTGTGAATCTGTATGAATTTTGTTCAAGAGTTTGTTGAATCTAGCATTGAATTCTTTTATGGGTTCCTTGGGTTCTATCTTCAAATTTGAGAGATCATTGAGTAAAGTTGCAATTGATCGGTCATCTCCAAATTTGGTCAAAAAATGATCTGCAAAAATGTCCCAACTCGTTATGGATCCTGATGGTAATGAAAAGTACCATGATCCTGCTACTCCCTGAAGAGTATAAGGGAATAATCTAACTACAACATCTTTGTGTATGACTCCATTCAAATTAATAGCCAGCATAAAGTTATTGATATGTTCTTCAGCTTGAATGTTAAGATCTGGGCTAAACTTTGGAAGCCATTGTCCAGGATTGTCTGGTAAATCATGTAAAGGTGCAGCCATGTTGACTGCCCCTGGAGTAGACGATGGTCTCTGTGCCATTATTGGAACAACTATCGGAGGGATAGTAGAAACTGGTGGTGTTTGAATAGAAGTGATTGGAATAGATGATGTTGAGATTAATGATAATTGAGGAGATGATGTGGAAACTCCTGTACTTTGTTGAGAAGGGATTTCGGAAATAGGTATTTGAATATTAGATGTTGAACTTATATCACTTACTGATTCCGATTGATTTTTTCTTGTTTTGAATCTACTAGGTAAAGGGAATTCTTTCGGAGAAATACCAAGTTTTTCACTTTGAAGCCTAGTAAGAGGTTTTGAAGAAACAAATTTTGAAGTTACACTACCTTCAGATATTTCAGACTCTTCTAGAGATAATGAGAATCCTTTCAATTTATGAATTAAATCTTGAACTTCGGGAGACTCGGGATGTTGATTGTCTGAATGTTTTGAGATTTTGGTAGTGGGTGTCTGAATATTTTCTGCAATTTCTTCTCTAGGATTTTGAATTTCAGAAGAAATTGAAGAAGTTAATGAGGGTGTTTTGCTCTCAGAATGGCTTATGGATAAATATTTACTTGCCATTCATAGCTCAGGCCCTCCTTCTAGCGCCAAAAATGTTGAAGCTTAGAAAATCTCTGCTTCAAACATCGGGGAAAACCACCCGGTCGGGACCTTAAGACAACTCCTTTTCCGTTTGGTATGGTGGATCCGACTGGATTTAAAGGACCAGTTTCTTTATAACTAAATGGATTGGTTTGGATGGGTGGAAATGGGACTAAATTAACTGAAATAAAACTATCTAATTTAAACTAAATACTGGTAAAGAAATTCTAATACTAACCCGGGTAATTATATGTGAATACAACTTAAGATTGTTCCAATTTAGCAATAACCATGAAAATGTATTATTATTTAAATTGAAATGTGCAGAAACAAATAAAGATAACTCTATTTAAGAAATTAAACAGAGTTGTATTAGCATATTTCATTCATCATTGTATGCCATCTATATATACTTATGAAAGATAACGTTTCAATTATACTCATAAATGATATATAAAAAGAAGCGTTGTGAAAACAAATATATATAAATGATAGCAATTTTAAAGTGAATACCATAAGACAAAAGAGGTCAACAGTGAACAGATAGAAATACCTTGTTCATCTTGAAGGCTTTCAAATGCAATGTAATACTCTAATCTAGTAACTCTAATGCAAAATCAGATTCCAAGGTACAGAAATGCAACACTTCAAAGATAATTCCGCATGAAAATCACTAGATGTGATCCTTTTTAAAAATATATAAGACAATGGAGTACAGAAATGCAATCTCCAAGTCCAAAAATATTAAGATCCAGGACCCTTCTCTAAATGCATGAGAAGGGTTTAAATACTACTTAACTAAATCTAAAAATAGTCTTATTACAAAAATTAAGGATTCGGTTCAATGACCGTCCTTTTCCTAGGCTAAAATACAGTGAAATTAAAACTAAATCTATCTATCTATGAACTTGATCTTTAAACTTGCAGGCATCTAGCATCGTTTTGAGAATATGCGGTTGACCGACTTTAGAATTCAACTGTCCTGAAAAGACAGAGTCGGCAAGCGTAGGAGAAATCTTCTCTGTAGCATTGATGATACAATTGAGCGCACTGTGCTGACTGTGTGGCTTCACCAAGTACATCCAGTATGAGTCCCAATTCAATCTTGTTAGCCCTTGGATGGATTTTTCTCTTTCTTCTTCCTTTTGCCTCCATTCTGTTTGCAGTTGATTTGCCTGTGGGAGATATCCTGGAACAGTTTCAGGAATCAAGTTAGCTTTGTGTAAATTGTCATTTACACAATCAGTGAGAGTGTTTGCTGTTGTAGCCGCCTCCTCTGCTGCCTTTTCTGCCCTTCTGATTTGTGCATCCCAGTTATTGAACAATATTTCTTTATGGTTTTCATTAACAATGGGTGCACCAGCTTTTCTGCCTTCTTCTGTCTTTTGCCATGCCAGATAATCATTGATCTTTTCATTAATCAAATCATAATCATTTCGTAAATCTACGACATGATTTGTGATTCTATCGCTTTCTTGGCACAAAGAATTCCATTGCAAGATTTTTTGGCAGACAACTTCCTCTTGTTGCAGTAGCTGATTGTTCAAAGAGATAGTTTCTGAAATGAATTCTGGAAGTTTAGGATCATCTTTATGCTGATCTTGGATAATCTGTATTTGTTTGTCTTTATCAGCCAAGCTTTTTTGATGTCCTATTTTCATTTCTTGAAGTTGTTGTTGTAACTCTTCAAGTTTCAATTGTGCTTCCTTATTGGCTTGTACCTGTTGCAATTGCTGTTGTAGAACTTTTATCTGTTCTTCTTTTTCATTCAACAAAAGTTGTATCTCAAATTCTTTGTCAATTGTTGCAGAAGCATAAGCTCCTGTCATTTGAGATAACTTAGTGAGATTATGAGTAGGTTCTGTGGCAGGATCTTTCCACAAAACATCTACTTGTTCTGGTTCAGTAGCAATTGCACTTTCTAATTTTCTCTTTTTCCTCTGTCTTTTCACTACTGCTTTGTATTTTGGGCTGTAGAATACATCTAGAGGAGGAATGTCCTCGACATTAAGCACAATTTCAGAGGATGGTGTGATTGGTATGTGCTCTGTTACTGCGACTGTGCTGCTTGTTCCTGTGTTCAAAACTTTGGTTGTCTGGACAGGGGTCTGTACATTCTGTCCTTCTACATTAATCAATTGATTGAAGGTTTCCCATTCTTTGTCTAATTCAATAATGACTGGCTGTTGTTGTACATTGGTTGGAGAAGGATTTGTCTGTTGAGAAGTCACAATTTGCTGTTGAGCAAGTTCTTTTGATTGTGCAGAATCCTTAATGGATTCTTCCATTTTATCATCCTTTTCATTAGACTTCTTGGAATGTTCAGAATCTCTGTCAGATTTTGATTTAGATTTATCTGTACTTGAACTGCTGTTAAGAATAACACTAGGAGTTTGCTCCCTTGCGGGCTCTAAGCGTAGATTATCCAAAGGAATAGGAGTTAGTCTTCTTTCTCTGTAAAGTTTGAATTCCTGGAATTCCTCTGGAGATAACTGCGTTTGAGCTGAATTCAAAACTTCTTTAAATGAATTTCTTGTTTGGAACATATCATCAAAAAGATCCTGTTCCCCGGAAAATTCCCTTACTCTGATTGCATTGGTAAAATTCTTAACAATATCATCTGGGTCGAATAACCTTCTCGAAAATTTGAACAGCTGTAGGCATGTAATGTTGCCTATCTCTTGGAATGCATGACCAATATCGAATAGTGAAAATGTTCCACATTTTACAGGAAATTGTGGCCAAATGCCTTTTTTCTTTTCTTTTAAATCTTTTGTTATACCTCCCTGGCCACAGGTCTGATAAGCAATTTCCCGAGCTACAAGTCTATCTGGAACATATAGGGGTAAAACATGGGGAGAAGAATAACTTCCAAAAACCCTAATATAAGTGAACAATTCTTCTCCAAACCATCTTGCGACGGGGAGAATATCAACCTCTGTTTCTAAGGATAACCTTGGGGCATCCTTATTATACAATGTTTTGTACAATGGCAGCATTATTCCATGACAAATTTGGTAAAAATGGGGGATAAACTTAGACTCCCATAGTTCTTTATGGTACACATGAATGGGCAAAGGATCGTGGATAGTCCATTTCCAGCCCATCACAGGGAATTTAGAGACATAGCAGATGGCGTCCATGACATAAGCAGATAAATAAAAAGGCGGATAAACCCGTTGAGAAACATTTCGTTTAGACCGGTAGTGAAAAATAGCAGTGGTCAAATTATCAGATAGGATTTTGGCCCAGTCTACAATTGTAGAATTAACAGCCGCATTCAACAAAGGAAGCCATTCGGGTAAGATCATATTTATGTCAGGCTTTCCAAAAAGCCTACATAACATGGCAGCAGTGAAACAATAAGGAGAGGTAAGTGAACCCGTGCTGTACATACCTTGTTTATTTTTCTTCAATGGTTCACTTCTTTTGGTCCACTCCTTTGTGCATTCTGCCAAATTTGCATGTTCTTTGGAAAATTCTTCCATAAATTGCTTGTTGTAAGTCGCCTGAGGTTCTGGCAACTTATACATTAATCTCAGATCTTCTGTGGTGAATGACCCGATTAGCTCTTCAGATGGAGTCCTAAATTGCCTGTCTGAAATATCAGTGCTGTCCAGTACCCATTTCACCATGTCTGTATATGGGAGAATCCTTGGCCTTGCCGCTATTCTATGCAGAAATGAGCAAACTAGTTCTCTAAGGGTTGCCTCAGACGTATTATTGGAACCTACTATAGCTACAACTTTCATCACCACAGGATTTTCTTCCTCTAACAGATTATACATTCCTTCCCAAGTGGATATACCGGCATCCTTATTACAAGCGGTGTCTGCATACAGCGAAGCCATTTCTTTGTTTTCAGAACTCGAGCTCTTCTCCTTCTTACCCATAGTGTTTCATGAAAGCTTTGTATAGACGTTTGCTCCTTCGTGCCTGCGTTTTACGAATAAATGAGAGTAATGACATAAGAAAGGTGATGAGACTGTTTTAAATGTGAAAGCGGATGAAATATAATATTTTAATCGTGAAACGACTTTCAATCCAAACACAATCTCATTTACCATTAATTTTCAATCCAATCATTTAATTTAATCATTAAAGCGCATAACAGATTTGACATATGGGAAGATTGCCTTGGGATAGCGCGCCTACATGAATCTGCGACATTGCGATCTGCGATTTGCTGCGCAATATCGCAACATCGCAATGTCGCAATATCGCAAAATGAAGTCATCGCAGTTATGTAAATAGCGCAAAAGCGGAAATTGCGCAATAGCGCAAAAGCGCATATCGCAAAATCGCAAAAGCGCATATCGCAAAATCGCAAAAGCGCATAATTGAAAAGAGCGCAAAAGATATTCATTAATCACTTCTGTTTTCTGCGCTATGCGATCTGCGACCAATGCGTTTGTTGTATAGGCTTTTAGGGTCGCATTATCGCAAAAGCGCAAAATCGCATTTTCCGTTTTATAAAAGATATATACCATTTTGTTATGGATGCGCTATCTTGTTTAAAGAGCAATTTTATTATAATCTATCATAAACTTAAGTGTTTCTTAATATTCTTTCTAAGAGATTTCTATAAGTTTATGATAGAAAGTTTTATTTGAAAAGGCAAACAAATCCTAATTGATTTTTTGGATTTTTAACTAAGGGTCCCCATTTATTTAGTATTATTACTAATATTAAATAAAAGGGGGGTTGTTGCTAGTCACAACTGAAGGCGGAGAGGAGATCAACGGTGAACAACCAATCGGAGATCAGAAATCGGGAGTGAAACAAAACGCATGCGATTGAAATTGCCGATGCGACGGAGCGATGGCCGTTTGATCAGCGTTAGATCAACGACGGGGATTAGTTCTGGAGTGAACCGGCGGAAATAACTTTATAACATATGAAACACAAATTTTTTAACAAAAACAAAGGTTTTTGATGGATCGGGATATACATACAATATGAAATGGCTGGCGCCCGTTTGCGGGGCCGTCGGATATATGGAAATCAATGGGCCCAGGACTTTATTTAATAAAGGCCAATCGCAATCGGAACTGCGGGCCTGGTCTTTCCGATCAACCCATTATAAATCTTCTGATCGCGATTGCGTGATCGGTCTTTTTGATCAACCCATTAGATTATTTCAACATGTGACGTTTTTAAGTTGAAACTTTAGATAAGCGGGTTTTGGGTTTTTTCAAAGGAAAAATGGATTTGGGAATGAAATATTCATAAGGTTTAAGCGCCAAGGGCGGGCTCAAAATCATATGAAAATAATATGATCGGGGGTTTTATATGCAAAGGCTAATTGCAATCGAAGTTTTGTAATGGTTCAAAGACATACACCCTTGGATATTTGCGATGCGATTAGCGCCGAAAAGCTTTGGCGTTTGGTTTTGACGCATGGGCATGTGGGGGGAAGTGGTTTAGGACTTAGCCCAAGGGGCTTAGGTCCATAGCAATAAAACTTGTTTTTTATGAAAAATTTCAAGTTTTTAAAATGGATTTGGGGGTTTCGTCACAACTCAAAAAGAAGTTTTAAACCATGTCAGGAGGATTTTCATGAATGGAAGGAGAAACTTATGAAAAGTAGAGGAATAATATGGAGAAAATGGGGAGTAAATGAAGGTTAGTTATGGGTGGGAGAAAGGGGAAAAAATGATGGTTTCTTCAGCGGTTTCTTACATGAAATCAACAGAATTAATAGGAACAGTAATGATGATTTTGGACAGAGGCATGAGGCCTACAAGGAGTCTTCAAGAGCCAACAATTTTTTAGTGATAAAATTTGTTCCTTGGAGGCTCCAAAAAGATTTAGCCACCTTTTGGTATAACAAAATATTATAGGTGGCTAACACCCGCCAACATTAGAGTTTATGAAATCACGATTAACATTTATTTTGTTCTCATCATGAGGTTCTTCTACTATCTTTTCACCATTAGGAAACATTTCTTATATCAACTTTGTCAAACCTTCTATGTCTGATTTTAGATCATTCTTCATTTTTTCCATGTTGTCTTTCATGCCATCCATCTTAGCTTCCATGCCATCCATGTTAGCTTCCACGCCAGCTTCCATGCCATCCATCTTAGATTCCACGCCTTTCTTCAAACCGTCCATCTTTTCTTCCACGCCTTTCTTCAAAACTTCCATTTCATTTTTTGTTGCTCTTTGCGAGAGTGAAATTTGTTGCACTTGCTCTTGTAATTTTGATAGATCATGTTGCAATTCTTCATCTTCATGAGTCATAGTAGATCCTTCTGAAGGCTTAATGGGTGTTGAATTATTTTTACGGGGCATATTTTAGAACCCAATACTAATATATATTCTACAAACTACCCTTGTAATCAATTCAAATTGATTCTTCAAACAAGACTTATGCAATTCGGAAAAAAAACACACACACACACACACACATTTTTCTTTCTTTTGAGGAGCTCGATATTGAAATTGGATTATTTCTGTGATTTCGGCTCTCCAATATTTGAAATTCAGCACTGAAGTAGCCCTCTGAATTCTCTTTTGAATGCCACAGGTATGACTTGATTTGGATTCTCCAAGACAAAGTTATGTCCAATCTCCCACAATAACCTAATTATGGACTAGTTCAGTAGAGAAAACTTGTACGACTTGCCACGTGTCATTGTTTCATCCTTCGCCTCTGAAATTGATAGCCAAGAAACTACAATCTGTGTACTTGCGACCACTTTTTACGGGACTCCAATCCGATGCTCAGAGAGAGAGTTATTGAACGTTTCCCACGATCACCTCTTTGTGATGAAATTCGGGAGCCTGAAAAAGCACTACCTTCCATGGATCATATCTCAAAAATTATTGCGAACCAAGCTCTAAATTTTTTTGAAAAGTTTCCTCGGGATTTCAGCTTTGCATCCTAAAAATTTCAGTTTCTGAACCTTCGTAGAAAAAAAATTATAGTGCAAATTTCACGATGCCCTGTTTGGAGCAGCGAAACCCTAGAATCCAAAGCTCTGATACCAAATGTTGTGTAACCAGCTCCAAAAATAGAAGAAAATAGATATCGACGCCTTAGAAATAAGCCACTTCGAGGGGTAAACCTCCAATACATTACATAAATGAACAATTCTTGGATGATACAATTTACAAAACCTCTTTTCTATATATAGGAGTCCATGTGGCCATAATGTAATCCTAGTGGGCCACAATTTAATCCTAGCCGACCTAACAATAATAATTTAAGGGCACAATAATAACAAAATGGGGGTTACAAGGGTAAAATAATAACAATAAGGGGGTTACACTAATAACAATAAGGGACTATACTAGTAATATAGGGACCTAACATGCGACTGGAGACTTTTAGTCACATGGATGCATTATTTTTCTTGCAACTGAGAATTCAGGTAAGTGAAACATAAAGTTAGCTCGGGGTCTGGGGACTTGGAAAGGTGGTTTAGCCCTTGGGGGTCCTGTAGCACCCAACGGAAGTCACTAAGGTTTTGGTTTGTCGACCCCACTTCCTCAAGGTGATCTAGGAGGTTGAATGATATCATAGTAACTCTTCATCACATGTTTACCCTGGTAGGCCGGTTAACTTGGGTAAATGTGGGAGGAGGGTGTTACACATGTTACTTATCTACATGGCCTACATGTTGTGTACATGTGGTACTGTATTATTTGTATTGTGTAGTCATTGTATTGTAACATGTGTTTTCGTTGTGTTGTACTTTGTGTACGTATATGTATTGTGTTATACATTAGGTGTAGGTGTATGTTTTGTGTTGTACACTAGGTGAAGGTGTGTGTGTGTTGTTGTACAATGTGTATTGTATGTGTTGCACAATGTGATGGGATATGCATGTATGGGATTGTCTGGGCCCTTGTAGATGATATTGAGGGTAGAGGTAGTTTAGTCTCTGGATGCCCTTATTGCTAATATTGAGGTAGGAGGTGATATAGTCTATGGATTCCCTTGTTGCTTTAAAGAGAAGGCACTGGGTGCTTGTCAAGTTTGGAAACCAATCCATTGTGTGTACGAGATTGAAGGGAAGAGAAGGAACTGGGTGTTTGGAAGGTTTGGCAACCGATGATGTGTGTGTACGGATAGGACAAAGAACAAAAGAAAAAGAATCACTGAAAGATAAGTATCATTATTTTATTTTAGTTTTAATTATATGTGTGCAGTCTATGACTCTGATTTATGATGGTTGCATGTGATCTATGATTTTTATTTATGAAACTTGAGTTTTGAGCTAACCGTACGTGATATGTTCATACATGGTGATTGATCAAAGAGCTAGTTTGACTTTTTGTGACATGATGTAAGCATAATTTCTGGTGTACCTTATTTACAAGCTAGCAATGAGGTATGATTTGAATTTATTTAGATTCCTTTTGAATCTAATGGAAAATATGTGCTTAGTGCAGGAAAGCATGGAAAATACCCCGTTTAGGTGGTTGCAATTGGTTGCTAGAGAATGTTGGCAGAAGTAGTGAAAGGAATTGGAACATGCAATAGTATGATGGTAAAGTATTCAGGAGCAAGGACATTATGGGACACTGGTACCCAATATTTTCCATTGATTTCCATGAGCATGCTATGACTGATATGATGGCTTTGAGGCAAGGATATGCCTTGGTTTTTGGACCTTCCGATGTAAGGAAACCTTGTTAAGGGATGGATTTCCCGAGGGACTGTGTAGCAAAGAAGGGGATGTCAGCGGAACTTGGAAGGTATGTGACTGCACGAAAGGGGGTGACAAGATTTCCCGAGGGACTGTGTGGAGGATAAGGGAAGGTCAGGGAATGAATTTATTTTTTTTCGTTAGTATTTCTAGATGGAATCAGAAGGACATTGGGAGTGTGCTCTAGAACAATGAGTCGGTAACTATTTACTGAGAGAAAAAGTAGTGCAAGGATCATACCATTGGACGTTGGATGTAGGTTTAAATTTGGCAGTGGATTCTAGACTTCCTGGAAAGTAGGTGAATATTGGTAATACTTTTGAGAGTGGAGGTATGAGCCTATGGATTCCCTTATTGACTGATATAGACACTGTATCATTTTATTTTATGGTTATAGAAAATGTGCACATTTGTATGTGTATATTTGTAAATATTGTATTATAAAGCTCCATAGGAAGTATGTTTTGTTTTCAACGATTTTTTAGTCACAGGTGTCATATAACACCAAGGACGGTGTTCTTCCACAGGGGAAGGTTTTGTAACAACCCCTAGTTGATTTTCCATATTAAAAAATATAATACCAAGGTCATGGAACATGTATTCCAAGTTGAATGTTTAGTAAAATGTAGCAATGGGAATCACTGGTGATTAATTAATGCCTGTGGAAATTGGCAAAGGGAAAGAGGCATTAATTGGCATTTATTTATGAAAGTAAAGAAAAATAGGAGAAAATGAAGGTGAAGAGACACATATTTTCATGAGAGGGAAATTAAAGGAAAAATGAAGGAAAATGAAGAAAATATAGGCCTCAACGATAAAAAGTCTTATGTGGATTAATCACTACATTTTTCAGTGGAGCCTTTTGACAATTTACTTTTGGATCTTTCATTTCATTCTCTCATACTCTTGCACACTTATAGAATTCTTGGAGCATGCTTGGAGCACTCTAGTATTCACTTGGATTTGGAGAAAGAAGGAAGAGGAAAGCTTGAAAGAACAAGGAAACCATTGGATCAATAGCTATAAATAGATTTCTTGGAAAGTAACAGGTTGCATGTGTGATTCCTTTGTTGATTTCTAGATGCATGTGATTTTCTAGTTATGTGCAGTGATTGGCATGGGGATTTTCCAGGAGTGATAGTGGTTTTAGCCTTGCCTTGCCATTTCCTATATATCCATGGTGTTGTGGGTTTTCCACTTGTTTTTTTATGATTGGTGCTCAGGTTCCTTGTGGCCATGGGTTGGAACAAACTCTCTGGAACACATGGAACAACTTGGGTTGAGTTACTAGTCCCGAATCCTAGGTTGGGGAAAACGATCTGGAGCCCTTGGTGGGTTGAGTTCATCGTCCCTAGAGTCAGGTTGGACAAACACTCTAGAGCCCTGGAAGGTTATGGGTTGAGTTACTAGTTCATGAAGCCCTGGATAGCTTGGGTAGATACCGATCTCGTTGGTGTTAGTGATGTCCAACCATAGAGGTGGAATCTCTGTGGTTGAGGGTTGCGGTGGTTTAGCCTATGGAAGCCTTGGTTTGGGTTTTTCTTGGTTTAGCCTTGGTTTGGTTTTTTCTTGGTTTATTCCATGATATTCCACATTCATGCTTGGAATATGGCATGTGTGCGATTACTGAAAGAGAGATTTGGTTCAACCCAATTTATGGTCGGGTGGTATGTGGAAGTCCCTGACTTGGTTGGTATTTTCATATGTTAATATGATAAATTTCCTTATTGTGATCTAAGAGCATTTGTAGTGATTATGTTAGCGATATTGTGGTTGAGTTTCCATGGTTCCTATGTTAGTTATTTTTTGTTTATATGCTATTTATATGATGTGTATTATCTATGGATTTTGTCATGAATTGTTTAGATATTGATCGGTTGATGAATGTACAGACTAATAAGTGTTGTTGCAGCTATGTGGAGAGGGAATAGTGCCTTGTTGGTGATTCTCAGATGAATATCAAATTATTGTGGTCAGATATGCATTCATGACCTGTAACTTACATGTTTTCCATGTGTTTGACAGAATGTCTATTATGGACTAGGCATCTCCTCGGTCAATTATTGTTCAAGTTTTTTATGAATATCTTTCTCATTATGTCATTTATCATTATGAGAAGTCACATGCAGTTTTGGGTAGTGGTCTGTAGGCTAGCTTGGAAAGGTAGCTAAATTCTTTGGACCACACCCTCTAAATTGGAGTTTTTGGGCTATAATTGCATGGAGTCAGTGTTGGGCATGTTCTTGGATGTCGATAACTGCACCTCGACCTTGGCATGCATGCAGTTGGGGGTCTAGGTCAACGATAAAGAGCACCATCTCAAGGTTTGGTCACCTAGGATGGTCCTTTGGCCTCTCAGTGTCTTGTAGCCCTAAGGGATGTTGTGAGTTGTCAGTTTGTAGGCCTCACTTCCTTAACTAGAGTTTGGAGGTTGGGTCATGCCATAGTGACACTCGTCTCATGTTTATGCTGGAAGGCTTGTGAATTTGGGTAAATGTGGGGGGAGGTGTTATAGGTTGTATCAAAGCGAGGTTGCAGTGATGGATCTCGGGTAACAACATATCGTTGTATAGGTTTGTATGTTTGGCATGCATGTATGATGGTTAATGGTTGTTATGTGCATCATAGTTATATGCATGTATATCATTCTATTGTTGTTGTGATTACATGCATGATATATGTTAGTTAATCAATGCGGTCATATGCATATGCGTCAGATAGTCATGCATGGTAGTAACTTGTTGTAGGCATTACGATCATATGAATGATGATTATGGTCATTGTAGCTAAGATCTTGATGCTATATGTATCGTGCTAATCTAGATCGACCTGTGCAAATGGATATGGTTATGATATTCAGGTATGAGTTGATATACTTGGGATATTGTGCCGTGCTAATATGGAGCGACTTGTGTAGATGTGATAGCCTCCCCTGAGATACATTGAGGTATGAGTTTGTTTATGTCATCTATTTTGTTTATCTAACATGGTATGTTTGCAGGAAATATAAGATCAGGGATGAAGAGCAGAGTAGTGGACTACGATTCACATGACTCCCTTTACAGGCCTGACATGAAATATACGGAATGGAAAAGTGGCATGATTATGTGGTATGTTTTCAAGTACAAAATGTGTGAGAAATGAAAATCAAGTTTTGGAAAGTGTGGTTAAACTTAGTAGAGCTTTGTAGATCAAATCATTATAGTATTTTCCTCCTTCTACCTTAGTGTGGACCATGGATAGTATGGGGTTATGTTTACAGGTTGTTTGATTGTCTGGTTAATTTCTTGATATGAGTATGTGTCTATAAGGTTGTATGAAGAAATGATCTTGTGTTAAGACAGTTGTACTAACATAATATGTGTTGAGAAACTGATATGAACTTGAGTGCAAGTTGTATTATTTTAACTAATGACTATGATTTTCTTGTAGATTATGACATGGTTTTTAGTCTTGGTAAAGGTAGATTTCAAATTCATAGACACAATGTCTTGATCTTTAACACGTGATTGACATGTGTGAACAGTTACAGGGCAATATGCTTGGTATTAGAACAAAATGGTAATAATTGATTTGTTATATAACTAACAACTAGTTGATGTGACAACACATAATAAGACTCAATTGCAGCAAGGAAAAAGGTAAAAGAAAGGAATTGAGTGAGAATTCCTTTGGCTATTGTTGGGCCGTTAATATGCCATTATTATTATCACTTGTGAACGCTTATTCCATGCATTTCTACCATTCTTCATCACGTCATTTATTATAATTTATTATTTAAATCCATTTTATGATGATTTATGCTTCTATGAATGAATGTTATTTATTCTCCTTTATTTCTAATAAATTGATGATTATGAATTATTTTATCAATTATAGTTTTAATAAATTGGTTATAACATTATTCACCATTTTTAGCCTCCAAGGTAATTTCCAGATTGAAGATTTGATCATTAAAAGTGCCAACTCAGAAATGCGCTGGAATAAGGAGTGCCAGTTTTGCGGTTGAGATTCTGAGCAAATGAAGACGAATCTGGAAAATCCGGAACATGGGTTTTGTCCAGAACGGACCCAATTAACTTTAACAAAGAACGGTTTGCCCAAATTCGGCCTGTGTTGAGAGATTCGCAGAGTTCTTTAAGCACGATTTTCTCAGTTCTGTTGTTGCGGCCGTCCTCCACATCTCAGCTGCAAAGCCAAATTCGCCTTCTTCTTGTTGATCAATTGGTTGGAAACAATCTAATTTTGTAATAGAATCATGTTGTAATTATCTCCATTGTAACCACTCTCTACTCTCTTTGTATTTAAATCAGAACAGAGATCAGAGAGAAGGAGGACTTCAGGGATGGATTCGAATGATGGAATTGAGGATGAATTAGAGAATCAGAATTGAGGATGGAAGAGAGAATGGATAATGGCTGAGCGATTGAGAGATTTCTTGTTGTAATCCATTATAACTCTGCTTTGATATTTTAATATAAATCTGGTTGCCATTCATTCTTTTCATTCTGAAGTAGCCCAGCAGTGTCCGCTGGCGGCCAAGGGCCCAGCCTCTGGTGGATTGTGCTGCTGCTGTATATTATTTCTTTGGTTTATGCATGGTTTTTCTTATTAGCATTATTTGGTAATCTGATGTGTTGTTTAGTTTACATCACACGCTCTGTTATGCTTAATTTATTAAGGTTTCTAAAGACAGAACTATTGTATTGACTCTGCATCGTATCTCTGTTCTTTTAAGTGTTGATCTTTACAGAATACTGTTGTTGTTTAATTACAGAGCCGCTGTGCTCTGCACTTGTTCATTAACATTACGGAATTTATCTTAGAAATTATATTTCCTTGCGATTGTTGAATTTATGAACGTTGCTGCTCCATTCTAAAAGACAGTCGTATTATTTATAACTAAGACTGACAAGTGGATTACCAAGATCAGATTGCTATTAAGGTGTGTCGTATGTTAAGTTATTATGCATTTGTATTTGGCTTTCCAGCGTTGTTTCATATCCTCTCATTAATCAATGTTGTTCTATTTCCTTGTGCTGTTCGATTTATTCTTAGAGTAAAGATTGCTATTAATTTGGCTTTGCTATTGTTCATTTCCATTAATTAGAGTTTGCTGTCCAGATTCTTTTAATTACAGTTTGCTGCTCATTTACTTTGTTGTTCTATTTTGCTATCTGTCGTTCCATTTACTCGCATTTGTTGTTTTGGTGTGAGAGACGATCTAAGGCTGTAGTGAGCTTCGGCATTCACTGTCTAGCTCCCAGACCCGTGGTCTATGCTCTAATTTCCTTTCCATCAGTTTCCAAAGGGATGGGCTATTGTTGTCGAACCCTTGACTGATACATTGCTTATTTTTCCGAATGCTTAGTTTAAAGTCTTCGAAGTCGCTGCGCAAGTAGATTTTATTTCCGACACCATTTCTTTGGATTTAAGCACTATCTTATAAAACATTTACTCTTGAGTCAATAGCCGCCTCGAATGGGTACTCTTGGAATAAAAGTAGTCACTGGGTTGATAATTAATGTGAGAGTAATTAGGAGTTAAGAGAACACCTTTTTATCGCTCCACATTTTGGCGTCGTTGCCGGGGAGAGTGTAGCCATTTCTAAAGAGTAGTGTGAATCTGATGAGTGCTTGCTAGGGAAGAGTTGGATCTTAAAAACGGAAGGTAAGAACCTACGTGCGGAGCATGTAAAAGCCCTGCTCCACTGTCCGCTTTCCTAACAGATTTGTTGTTGCTTTTTTAGGTAGAAATAGATGTTTGAATTTTTGTGTGAATGACTAGGAAAAAAATAGAAATTTTGGAAAATAAATCACAAGGTTTCACTCAAGTGGTGATGTAAGCACCACCCATTTCACTAACTAATTGACAGGAACATTGGAAGAAGGAGCTTTGAAGGAACACATGAAGGACATCTTCTGTTATGGTAAGAAACTATCCAACATTTTTACTTTTGAATTTTCTGCTCAACTAATTCCACACCCTCACCGCAATAAACCAGTACAACATACTTACAATGTTGAACTGCCAAATTTACCCACCCTTCCCACCCATTCTATCTCACATGTGTTATTTAAGAAAACTTACAATGAGATTAAGAATGTTTCAAATTCAAAAATTGTAGAAGTTATGGAAGAAAATGAGGTTTCTTTTACTATGCATCAACACGCTATTTTAAAAGCTCAAGAACTTCATGATATGATGGCTATGGGAAATCAAGAAAATAAAGGATATATTGAAGATTGGTTTCATTCCATCACTTGTTTGCAACATCACTCTATGCTTCAACAATTTTTTATACCATTTTTTCAAGGGAAGTTGGCTTCTCGTACCCTAATTTTCACTAATATGCATTTTTCAAATTTGGGTATGTGCATACTAGAGGCCTTATTTCTAAAATGGTTCCACTGGAAATACTCTTATACATAAACATATTTGATTCTCAAAGAAGAGTAGGATAGTGGAGAAAATAAAATAAAATAAAATAAGGACATAAATAAATGCATTTTGTTTTTTTTGTAAAAATAGTTGTTTTTTTTTGTTGCAACACGCTATCGAAATCAACATCGGTGATAAATATTTCAATTTATTTGTGTATGTAGATGAATTATATTGCAAATAACAATTCTATAAACACTTATATTCATTTTTTATCACCAATTTGAAAAAATTCTTGAATATCATTTTTTTTGGCTTGCGGGCTTGATGAACTTTCTGGAAAAATAGTCGGGACAGTCATGTTTTGAGGGACCAAAAATGAATATTTTTAAAACTTGTTTCTACCATAGGTAGCCCTTGATGTCTACTTTCTAACCCAATTTGAATCAGTCAATTTGGATTTGAAACGAAAAAGTTAGAACCAAAACATTGACCGGATGTCTAGTGGACAGCTCAGGAACAGAGTTGGGACAGTCAGTTTTTGGAGGCCTAAATGAATGAAATTTTAAAACCTGTTTCTATGGTAGATTCCCCTATGAATCTAGTTTACAATGCAATTGGAATCACTCATTTTCGATATTTTATGGGGAATTTATGATCAAAATACTGACTGTCTATCGTAAATCAGCACCCTTAAAACTATGTCTTTCCGGCTGTTCCTTACAGTATTTGACCTATCAATTCTTCTTTTCTTCAAAACCTGTTTCTATTGGAAATAAATAAATGAATCTACTTTCATTTCCAATTTGAATCATTCGAATCCGACATCAAACAAAAAATTTATGCTTGAAATATCAACGGTTGGTCTAAGCTGGGTAATCGGAAATGACTCTGTTATGCAGGTTGTTTTAACTAAAATTGACATATCATATCATCGAATTTCTAAAACCTGTTGCTACTGGAGATAAACCTTTGAATTAACTCTCATTTAGCTTTGAAATCACTCAATTTAGATGAAAAACAAAGAAGTTGTGATTAAAACACTGCTGGATAGTATGGTCGACCACTGCTCTCCCGCAGGTGACAAATAAATTTTACTTTGTTATTCTCTCAATGGATTTGTTATACAGAATAACTACTTGTTGTTTTTTGCATAATTCTTCGATTAGGGGAGCCCGCGCACCTCTCTTTCTCCATGGTTTAATGTTTTATTGCAGGTAGATACTCGTTTTTTGCAGGTCCTAAGAGAAAAAGAAGGTCAATTTATGGACGAGTGATTCTTGAAACAAACTTTAATAAAACAAAGGAATTTCATCCAACTCATTACCCAACGGATTCATAATAGAATAAATGAAGAATTGATTTCAATTTGAAGATTCATGTCTTATCACTGCTGCCAAAACATTTTTCAAAGAGATCATTTTTTTGACATAACATCACAGCTGTTGTAACTTAATTTAGTTATTTACATATTGTTTTTAAATAAAACGTTGTTTCTTTTCTGATATTTTTTATACTTTGTGTTTCAGGTGTTGCTTCATTCAAACTGTGACCCATCCTCAGCATCAATACAGTGAACATCTAATTCATTCTTTGTGTGCTTGCATTTCATGCTTGTGCATTTTTGCTGTTCTTTTTCTGAAGGGACAGCGTTTGTGTGCACTTTTGTCGTTTTTGCTGTTCCTTTTTCAAAAGGACATCAATTTCGTTTTATTATTCATTTTCCAAAGGAACAACACCTTTTTGGTCAGCAATTCATTTATCACGGGTCATTTTGCCATTCCTTTTCCACGACTCTTTTTGCTGTTCCTTTTTCACGTTTTGCTGTTCCTTTTCGAAATGGAACAGCACTTCTGCACTTTCACGTTTGTTGTTCCTTTTCGAATGGAACAACACTTCTGCATTTTCCATTTTTGTTGTTCCTTTTCCAAAGGAACAACACTTGCATTTTTGTTGTTCCTTTTCGAATGGAACGGCATTTGCGTTTTTGCTGTTCCTTTTCGAATGGAACGGCACTTGCATTTTTGCTGTTCCTTTTCTAAAGGAACGGCACTTGTGTTTTTGCTGTTCCTTTTCTAAAGGAACGACACTTTTATTTTTTGCTGTTCATTTCTTCAAAGGAACGACATTTGCATTTTCACACTTTTTTTGTGTGTATTTTTGCTTTTTGTGTGCATTTCCTTTGTTGTTCCCTACAAGGAACAACACTTTTTTGCGTGTTTTTGCTGTTCATTCAAAAAAAAAGCAACACTTTGGGAATATTTTCGAGAGCAACCCTTCCTTCCTCTTGTGGAATTGTTCTTAGTTCATCTCAACCACATTTTACTGATTCCCCTTCATGGCATGAAGTACACTATTTTTATGAGGACAAGAATTATGGATTCTATTGAAACGAGTTAATATCATTCACGTTATGATCTTTAACAGGACAACTCCTTGATGATAGAATATTTTCAAAAGAGACACAATTATTTATATACTACTTTACTGCATTGTTTTCTATTGAACATGATGTTGATTGATCATCTTAATACCATGCTGGTTCCACCCTTCTGGATTATAATCTTCTCTGTCTGTAATAAATGAGATTATGGGTATCTTTTTCTATTGAAATGTTCAACTTCTTCCACCATCCCTGCTTTTAAGGAGTACTGAGTCTCCCTCTTTTTATCATAAAAATGTGTAATAATAACAAAATTTTGTTCGCAGATGGAGGATAGGGGGTCTCATTACGAGCCAGCCTACCATGTTCATACGGCTGTAACAAAGTGACATTCCCATTATGGCCACCACACCGGGGTTATGATCCATTGGATAGCCCAATTATCCTTGGAACAGGAGGTCTCATCACGAGCCGGCCTGATCACTTTTGCTACATCCCAGTGAATGGCAGTGTGGTTGTCTGGTTACCACGCCAGCACATTGATCTCTTCTATAGAACAACAATGTAACTCTCTAGTTATAAATTGAGGATTCTGGCTCATATGGGTTAAAAAGCAACCCTGTCGAGGCTATGGACGCCTGCTGGCAGCAGTGGCTCTGCTTATGGTATTGAAGTTATATCTTATCGTCAATTATTATTATAATACCCTTTTCTTATTTTTTTCTTTTTATCAGAGAAGTTATTTCCTTAAATTTTTCCCTGTTTTGAACTTTTATGCATGAGAAATTGTTTTCAGATCAATCACATCATTTTCAGCTAGAATGTTGTCAGTTAAGCATCTTTTTAGCATATTGTTGTCCTTTTTCGTTTTGCATAAACTATCATCAATCCAAAGCGTCCTATCTCTTATTCATAACTATCCTTACACACTCTGCTTTCATTATAACCATAACTCTCGCTGTCCTATCATTGATTTGTGTACTCTACTGTTGTATTGTTCATTCCCTTGCCTTGCCATCAGCACAACACCTCTCATATGCTTTATGGTCATGGAATTCCTTTTCCAATTGGAGGGGGAATGTATGCATTATGGGATAGCATGCGATATGATTACTACACTCTGCCATAACTTGTTGATTTGACAAAAGTTTTTCTGACTGAAAGTTTTGCATGCATCTTATCTATTTCTATTCAAAACTAACACTATGGATTCAAGAACATTGTATGCCAAATAGTGCTTTGTTTGCAGGAAAACAACAAGTATGGGCAGAATTCTATTCATAGCATGACCACACTATTGCAACTTACAGAATAGGCTCGAGCAACTCGCGAACGTGAACAATTCTTCAGACATGATGTGCTTCCCTGGATTCCACCTTTTGCATCACTTTCAGCACCAACTCTGCCTACATCAGCTTCAACAACTGCCAGTCCATATATGTCATTCCACATTTTTGGAGGTAAAACTTGAGGTAAAATAACATAATTTTCTGATTTATTACGAATTTAGGAGAATTTCATGAAAATCCATTTTGAGCATTATTTATCATCCTTCATTCCACATCTTTACCACTTTCCCTTTTTCAGCGGCATATCATTTTCGAGTATGGGGGAGTGTTCCTTTCATTCATTTCTTTCTTATGACCATGTTATTCATCTTCTTTATCATCCATTGCTATTCTTATTCACTCTCACCACCTCCCTTATTCCATGTTGTTTTACACCAAGCATAGAATTCAACAGCTGGTAGCAACCACCTCAATTTTTTCTAGCATCGCATGAGGGCATGCTAATTTTTCAGAGAGGGGGAGGAATTGCTACGCATGATGGATGTTTTCAATTTTCTTTCTCATTTAAGGCATACAATTTCATTTTTACACAATGCAGAAATTGATTTCCATAATATTTAAAAAAAAAAAAAAAACCATGAACTCAATTCTTGTGATTTCTGGAAAACACAGACGTATCATTAATACAAACCCAGATAATTTCAAGATAAATTGGTTCATAAAATTTCGGAAATCATGCACTCTCACCTACAACCATTTTGTTTATATCTCATGATCCATGCATCAAAACAGTCTGATTTTTGGATCATAAAGGCATTCATATATTATAAATTTACTTGCCAAATTTCAACAAAAGTTGGTTTGTAGTTTTTGAGAAAATGGTTAATGAAGTTTGCTGTTACTTATATCATATTTTGTTGCAACTTCATACATATAGTTGAATGTCAATGTAAAAATTGTTATGCCTTCATCAAGATTGCTAAAATTGAATATTCATCAATTAAGGAAGAATTCATTTGTTCTATCCATTTCATGAGCTGAGATGAACATATTTTTTATTGCTTGGTTAACACATAGGTTTTTTCTTTGGGTTGCATGAGGACATGCAATATATTCAGTTTTCGTTGCATGAGGACATGCAACATATTGAGTGTGGGGGTATGTTGGGCCGTTAATATGCCATCATTATTATCACTTGTGAACGCTTATTCCACCCATTTCTACCATTCTTCATCACGTCATTTATTATAATTTATTATTTAAATCCATTTTATGATGATTTATGCTCTTATGAATGAATATTATTTATTCTCCTTTATTTCTAATAAATTGATGATTATGAATTATTTTATCAATGATGGTTTTAATAAGTTGGTTATAATATTATTCACCATTTTTAGCCTCCAAGATAATTTCCAGATTGAAGATTTGATCATTAAAAGTGCCAACTCAGAAATGCGCTGGAATAAGGAGTGACAGTTTTGCGGTTGAGATTCTGAGCAAATGAAGACGAATCTGGAAAATCCGCAACATGGGTTTTGTTCAGAACGGACCCAATTAACTTTATCAAAGAACGATTTGCCCAAATTCGGCTTGTACTGAGAGAAACGCAGGGTTCTTTGAGCACGATTTTCTCAGATTTGTTGTTGCGGCCGTCCTCCAAATCTCAGCTGCAAAGGAAAATTCGTCTTGCTCTTGTTGAGAGATGGATGGAAATATATCTTCTTGTTGATCAATTGGTTGGAAACAATCCAATTTTGTAATAGAATCATGTTGTAATTATCTCTATTGTAACCACTCTCTGCTCTCTTTGTATTTAAATCAGAACAGAGATCAGAGATGAGGAGGACTTCAGGGATGGATTAGAATGATGGAATTGAGGATGAATTAGAGAATCAGAATTGAGGATGGCAGAGAGAATGGATAATGGCTGAGAGATTGAGAGATTTCTTGTTGTAATCCACTATAACTCTGCTTTGATATTTTAATATAAATCTGGTTGCCATTCATTCTTTTCATTCTGAAGTAGCCCAGCAGCATCCGCTGGCGGCTAAGGGCCCAGCCTCTGGTGGATTGTGCTGCTGCTGTGTATTATTTCTTTGGTTTATGCGTGGTTTTTCTTATTAGCATTATTTGGTAATCTGATGTGTTGTTTAGTTTACATCACACGCTCTGTTATGCTTAATTTATTAAGGTTTCTAAAGACAGAACTATTGTATTGACTCTGCATCGTATCTTTGTTCTTTTAAGTGTTGATCTTTACAGAATACTGTTGCTGTTTAATTACAGGGCCAGTGTGCTGTGCACTTGTTCATTAACATTACAGAATTTATCTTAGAAATTATATTTCCTTGCGATTGTTGAATTTATGAACGTTGCTGCTCCATTCTAAAAGACAGTCGTATTATTTATAACTAAGGCTGACAAGTGGATTACCAAGATCAGATTGCTATTAAGGTGTGCCGTATGTTAAGTTATTATGCATTTGTATTTGGCTTTCCAGCGTTGTTTTATATCCTCTCATTAATCAATGCTGTTCTATTTCCTTGTGCTGTTCGATTTATTCTTAGAGTAAAGATTGCTATTAATTTGGCTTTGCTATTGTTCATTTCCATTAATTAGAGTTTGCTGTTCAGATTCTTTTAATTACAGTTTGCTGCCCATTTACTTTGTTGTTCTATTTTGCTATCCGCTGTTCCATTTACTCGCATTTGTTGTTTTGGTGTGAGAGACGATCTAAGGCTGTAGTGAGCTTTGGCATTCACTGTCTAGCTCCCAGACCCGTGGTCTATGCTCTAATTTCCTTTCCATCAGTTTCCAAAGGGATGGGCTATTGTTGTCAAACCCTTGACTGATACATTGCTTATTTTTCCGAATGCATGATTTAAAGTCTTAAAGTGCTTTGCTGTAAGTAGATTTTATTTCCAGTTTTCATTTACTTTTGGATTTTAAGCACTATACTGCAAAACATTACTCTTGAGTAAATAGCCGCCTCAGACTGAGTACACTCTTGGAATAAAAAGTCGTCCCTGGGTTGATAATTAATGTGAGGTAATTAGGAGTTACAAAGACACCTTTTTATCGCTCCACAGCTATGTTTGTGTTGGGTATGTGTTATATTATTTCCATGACTAAGCACGCGTGGGGGGGTAAGAGGGCCCCCCCTTTGCGCTGGGCGCAAGGGGTCCAGGGAAACGCCCCGATGAAAATTTTTTGGTCCTTAATTTCCGGTGGGCGGTCCGCGCCCATGGTTTTGGGTTACGATGGTTTTCAGCCCCTGGTATTTTTGTAGATCCGGTCAAGGGAACTATGGTTATGTTCTAGTCTAGGGTTAATGGATTAGGGTTCATGTATGCTTCAACATGTATATATATGTGTTGTAACACTAAAAGGAATATAATGAAAAATCAAGCTGGTCGTCCCGATTTGGGATCCAGGGGAAAATCTCTGTGTTTATCTGTTTTATGTTTTATGCTCTCGCTATTGTTTATTTTCTGTTATAAGATTCATGTGTAGATAATTTCTGTTCAGGGTTAAAACCTACATTTTGGAAACCAAAATTCCAAAAGAATGAGTGCTTTGCATGAATACAGAAAGTATTCTTAACCTTGAATTTGTATGACATTATGTCAATATGGGATATATTCATGAACATGTAATTGGCGGGTATAGAAACTGGTTTACAGTTGTGGTTGTATTCATCAGGGATTTGGAGTCCCTTGAGAGATTATATATGTACTTTTTTAGTTATAGTTCAGTGTGTTGGGTACAACAAGGTAAGGTAACTGATATTTCGTTATATTTATTTATACATTAAAAATTATTTTTTTTATGGCAGTATGATGCAGGGGATCGCATGGAAAAAGAGATTACCATGAAATCTTGAAGAAGGTTCAGGTTGATATTTCCCTTGAAAGCATTGGGAACTATTAGTCATCAGTAATTTTTGCTTTTTGTAGATGACTAAATGCTTATCCTAGATTTCTAAGAACAAAATTCAAGAATATTGTGAGTTTTAGAAATCTCACTGCCTTCATTATCCTTAGGATAAAATTTTCACAATTTCACTACTCTATCATGTCATGGTTAGCCTATCACTCCTAGAAGACCCCTCATGGGCTCATGACACTCATCTCTATGCCATTTTCACACCCATGACCTCAGTACTATGTTTTTCCTACCTATAACCCTTACACTTCCACCTAGGATTGCCAAGTAGCCTAACTCTTCCCCCTATTCACCAAATGCCTCAAGCATTGGTGGTTTCAAGCTACCTCTCTAGGCTCTTTAGATAAATCAAAATCAGTAGTTTTGGGTCTGCAATGCATAAAGTTTGTCAAAAGCTTTGTTTTACACCTAAAGACCCCAAGTCAAGTTTTTAGCCAAAGGCCAAGTCCAAAGAGCCTCCCACTAGGTCACTAGGGTGTCATAGGTTGTAGGATTGCCTTTGATTCTCTAAAAAGTAAATTTTTTTTATGAGCTAGAGGCTGCATCAAATGTGAAAGAAGGTCAAGCAACTGTTTGTCCAAATTAGATCAGAAATACCTTCAAGAAAGATTGCTTTGCCAAATACAACATTCTACAAAGGATAACTGTACATCTTAAAAATTTCTGCAGGAAGATTGAGATGGCTATCAGTAGAAAATTAGGTAAGGTAAAGGGCCAGCTCCTCACTAAAGGACATCCACAGCAAAGAAAAGGAAGAAGCCTATGTTCAAAGAGAATCAGGGTTTTTAAGGACTAATTGGCTAAAACAGTGTTGCCAAGCAAGGAACCAATGCAAAGGACCACAAAGACAAAAGCACATCAACACAATCAAGCATAATTTGAAGATTTTTAGAAGTTATAAATGAAGAAGGGAAAAGGGTGAGGTGAACTGAACAGAAATGAATGAACTTAGAAGGGCTATAGAGAACTTAGAAGACAACACTGATGATTTTTCCTAAACAACCCTAAAACCTAAGGTTTTGGAAAGATAGGCAAAAGAGGGTGAAATAAAGACTATGGGCCTCCATCATGATAGCAGAAGGTCTTCAAAAGTTGTCGAAGGTAAATTCTAGGGTTTGCCAAGGTAACAATGTTTCACTACATCAAAGGCAGAAAATGCAAAAAGTATCAATGTGAGGGAGATCAAGCCTTCATTTTCAGTCATATCCCTCTAAATGGTCAAGGGAAAGAAGGCATAGGGTTAAGCTTAAAAATGGAAAACCAAGCTAATCATGAGTTTACTGTTGAGTAACTAAGGTTGTCAAACTCCAAGAATGACAAAGGGGACAAAAACAATTGTGTCATGGCACCTGCAACAAATCAGTAGTGGCCAAGAGAAGACATAGCACACATGACTTATAGTCTTTGTCAACATGAATATATCACTGTCAAAATCAGTGAGAAGGTAAGAAAAACATGTTTTCAGGTCACTTACACTTAGAAATTCCAAAAGGGATAAAAACATGTTTTTCAGTTTCTCAGTGCAGAAGAGGTTTGATAGTGCCAAGACCCTCAAGGTTAAAAGGGACCTCTTCATCTCTCCACCAAGCCATCACCAAAGGAAGAAGAATTACTCTGAAAAGTTTCAAATCACCTACAATAAAGGGTCAAAAGATATGAGTCAAGAATGATAAAGTGACAAAACCTTAGCAAAAGTGGGTTTTCTGATTTTAATTTATTTATCAAGGGTATAAAAGAATCTCATTTATCATTTTTAGCTCATTTTTCATTTGCAAGGAGAGAAAAGAGCTTCCTGGAGAAAATTTTGAGTTTTTGAGAAATTCTAGGCAAGTTCACTGGTGCTGCGCTCACAGACCCCGGCGCTGCGCGTAGAGAGGTCCACGCAGTGCAAATTTTCAACTGCATTGCGTGTATAGCGAGAGGCGCTGTGCTTATAGCCCGGTGCCATGCCTAGGCCCGACTCACTCGCTTTTCGGCTCGGCGCTGCGCGTAGAGGGTGACCCGACAGGCCCGGTGCTGTGCTCAGAGGCCAGGCAGGTTTGCATATGGGCAGCGCTACGCCCAGAGTAGGACCCGACCCGCCCGACGCTGCATGCAGAGGGTGACCCGATAGGCCCGACGCTGCACATAGAGGCCCAACATGCCAGCACGCGGGCAGCACTGCGCTGAGAGGATGACCCGATAGGCGCGATTTTCCCGGCGTTGCACACACAGGACCCGACTGGCCCAGGTTTCTGCCCATCTCTGCGCTTAGGGCCAGAAGGCCTTTTCACTTGCAAATTTCCCTAAAAAATCACAAAGGACCCCTTCGGGCTATTTCCAAGAACCTGCAAAAGAATAACTAATGATGAAGGCAAGTGATGACAGTGAAGTTGATGAAATCAGTGAGGAATATGAGAGTGGTGGTGATGTTGAGAACAAAGAGGACAATGATGAAGCAGAAAATGAAAAGACCGATGATAGTGCAGGCCTTAATAAAGGATAGTACATTCATGACAGTCATAAAAACAATGAAGATAGTAACCCCTACATTGAGACTAATGATGCTAGGGGGAGCAACAAAACTCAGAGCTACAATGACAGTAAGAATACTAAGGTCCTTAGTAATGTTGAAAGTAGTAATGAAGAGGAAAACACCACAATGATCACTAATAAACCTCCTTCCTTGACCTATCACAGAGGGAAAGGGTAAGTTTTTGCTACCTCCAAAAAGAGAAAAGAACCATATTTTCCTCACTTCATAAACCACTAGACAAAGGAAAAGGGAAGGTAAATGAAAGAGAAGATTATCATAAGATTGAGCAGAGTTTGATATCATTAAACTTGACAGTAAGAAGAAGATAAAGGGAGGGCCAATAGCATACTACTTCAAGGCAAAAATGTAGAGATTAAAGGCTGACAAAGGAGACTTGGCATGGCACAATACATCATTGATTATTACAAGGATGAGAACAAGCACATGAAGACTATGAAAAGAGACCTTGGCGTGCAGAAGAAGATGACCAAATACTATGCCTTGAAAAACCAACTCACTAGTGCCAAGCTCAAAGAAACCCTCATTGAAATTCAAGAACTAAAAGGAGGAAAAGACCAATAAAACCTTGGATTCTTGGCACAAGATTCTCTACAGGTCTCTCAAACCCCATGAGGGAGACATCCACCAATTTTGAAGAAATTTGGACAAGTTTTGGTTTTTTGAGAATTTGGAGGCCTATAAGTGCAACACCCCTGGCGCTACGCTTTTTCCTCAAGCATCCTTAGAGGGAAAAATTTACATTTTTGGATTTATCATGAATATTACACTATGCTCACCAAATTTTAGAGCATTTGGAGCATTTTTTACCCCTCAAAAGGTCAAAAAACACCCTTTTTTCCACCTTTCTGCCTCATTTTCAGGCTTGGCGTTGCGCTCAGAGCAGTGTTCGGAATTTGAAATTTTGGACAGGTTAAAGAGGCTCAATTAGAAAAAAAAAGGTATATTTTGAAATTAGACTCAACAGGTTTTCCAACGGGCCATCACGGAGAAAAATCCGACATCGAGAAGGTCACCAAAACTTGGCTGCAAGTGGACCAATTTTCTGCCTGTGAAGGCGCTGAGCTTATAGACTGTACTGTGTGTTTTTGGCCAAAAGTCAAAAAAACGCACTCATTTATTGCAAAATCGTATTTTGATGTTTTTTGAGGCAAATCACTCTAGAATTAGGTGCTAGGAGTTATTTTGGCATTTATTTCATGGGATATTTTGTGCCTTGGGCCTTGCATGGTCTCTTACACAGTTATGACATTTATGAGTGATTTTGACCTTTTCCAACCCTATCTAAGGTTTTTTTCCCTCCATTGCTAAATAAATAGAGCATGAGGGCTTCATTGTAAAATGTTGGCTTTGGTTGGCATTTGATGACTCTTTGGAGCAATACATAGTCTTTCGGAGGTTGAAGAGAAATTGGTGTTATGGAGCTTGTGAATGGCTTGTTTTTCTTGTTGATGGAGGAGGCTTGCTTGCAGGATCCCTGAGATTGGTTAATGGTGAAGTGCTTCTATTCAATTATTGTTTTCTCATGTTTCATTATGTTTCCATATTTCTATGTTGCAATAGAACAAAGGATTTAGACTAAGAAATGTTCTTCAAAGGCACCTTAGCCCTGCTTGTTCTTCATTGCCTCTATGTTTTCCTCTACTAGGTCAGTTTAGATAACCCTTAATTGCTCTCTACACCCACCCAAGCTTGTTTATCTCATGAATGGTTTAATAAAATAGATATCATAGATGTTTTATGGTTATCCCTTCTTGTTTGATATCACTGAAACACTATTTTGAGGTCTCTCTTTGAAGTACCATTGTTTAGGTTTGCCAAAGAGGCTATGTTTCGATCATACCCTTTGTCCATGCTTGAAAAATTGTTTCAAAGATCTTTATAGTTGTGATCAATGATGTTTAGGAGTTCTCTCTTCCTTGATTAAAGTTATGTGTTATCTTAAATGTTTTCTAACCTTGAAGGTGAAATCACTAGAAGTTAAATGAGTTTCTCGCCTTCTATATTTCATTGGAATGTTTGTCTCGAATGCTTATTCGCTTAAGTTGAATCAAAGAGTTATTGGTGTGCCCTGTCTATTGATTATTTCTTTATGCTAATGGTATTTAAGTCCCTTCTTGTTAAAAGTACATGACAAAGGATTCTTGATTTCCCTTTGCCATACTTGTGTTCACAAACTTGATGTCCATCTCACTTCCCATAAACCTTGAAAATCCATTGACCATGCTGGATTTTCCCTGTGATGCTCCCCGATCCATTGTTTAACTTTCCATGACTTTTATAGACTCCATAGCCCAATGACTCGAAGATTTCCTCATTCCATCTATTCTACTTGACCATCCTACCCAACCAAAACAATCAAACAAACCCTACACTTAACAACTAGCCTAAAATCAAACCCTAAAAAGAAAACAAGTTCACATCCTTTGCATGCAATAGAGAGAGCCCTCTCTGAGTCCAGGAAGGCTAGGTCCTAGGACTCCAAAGATTGGTCTGATGTTACCCTGTGCATTTGGTCTACCAATCTGCCAAATCACGGGACACTAACAGGAACCAAGGGGATTGAGTCATGGTGTATGTTAAAAGTTTTATGCTTTCTATGTTTTATGATTTATTTGCGCTTTATTTCATTTTTTATTGTAATTGGTGCATGGTCATGCCACTTTATTTGTGGTGACATATTGCTATTATTTTTTGATGGTTTTTTTCTTGTTTATTTCTTATTCTTATCTTTTATGTTTTGAGGGTATTGGGAATTGGTTGGGGAAGGAGGAAAGTTAATGGAGCTCGGAGGAAGCTTAATGAAACCTTATAGGTAATGTAAAACCCATATGAGGCTCAATGCATGAATAAAGGTGGTTGAATGCAAGAATATGAAAACTAGTTGGATTGGTTGAGTCCAATGGGATAAATGGACAATGGCAAGACAATCGCGAGAAAGGTAATAATAAGGGTAAAGTATATGGATTAGAGGCATAGAATGCCTTGGCTATGTTGGGAATTTTTGTTCTCAATTTTATGCATGTTGTGCACATATAGAGGGAGTTCTATTAACCTTGACCTTATGATATATGGTAATTATGTTGTGATCATGATTATGCTTATGCATATATGTATATGTATGTATGAATTCCATGGTATAACAAGGTCATTAGGGATCATTCTTGTGGAAGAATGATTGTTTATGCAAGTGAATGACATGAAGAGGCTCCTAGTTTATGAGGAATCAAGTGGGCAGAGTAGCCCTAACATATTTATGAGGTTAGTATCATGTGGATATGATTTAATATTATTTTCTTATACTATGCCTATGCTTATGTTATGGATAGGTAATGCAGAAGGATACATTAGTGGAAGGAAAGCATAGTTATCTGCGACATAATGGAACAAGCATGAATAAGGCACTAGAGGCAAGGTTTCTTGGTAGAGACTACGTGGTCTCCATGTGTGTAGTACTAGTGTTGCGTACATGTTGTACATGTAGTGTTGTGTACATGAGGTGTTATGTACATGTGGTATTGTGTACATGTTATACATGTGGTGATTTGCACATGTGGTGTTGTGTACATGTTGTACATTTGGTGTTGTGTACATATTGTACATTTTGTGTTGTGTACATGTGGTATTGTGTTATGTGTATTGTATATTCATTGTATTGTGACATGTGTATTTGTTGTGTTGTACTCTGTGTATGTATTGTTCGCTAGGTGTAGGTGTATGTCTTGTGTTGTACACCAGGTGTAGTTGTATGTGGGGTGTTGTAA
Source organism: Pinus albicaulis (assembly GCA_034641835.2). Taxonomy (NCBI): domain Eukaryota; kingdom Viridiplantae; phylum Streptophyta; class Pinopsida; order Pinales; family Pinaceae; genus Pinus; species Pinus albicaulis. The sequence continues at coordinate 1,830,683,964 of CM076578.1, read as the reverse complement.
ATTGTGTATGTGTATGTGTTGTACAATGTGATGGGATAGGTAAGTATGGGACTATCTGGGCCCTTGTTTTTGATATTGAGGGTAGAGGAAGTTTAGTATATGTATGCCCTTGTTGTTGATATTGAGGGAGGATGCATTATAGTCTTTGGATTCCCTTGTTTCTTTGAATAGAACCCATTAGGTGCTTTCTGGGTTTGGAAACTGATCCAGTGTGTGTACGATATTGAAGGGAAGAGAAGGCATTGGGTGCTTGTCAGGTTTGGAAACTGAATCCAGTGTGTGTGGAAAGGATAAAGAACAAAGGTAAAAGCAAAAGAATCATTGAAAGATAAGTATAAGTATTTTATTCCAGTTTTAATTATGCTTGTGTTCTATGACTCTGATTTATGATGGTTTCATGTGATGATTTTGATTTATGACAACTGAATTTTGAGCTAACCAGATGTGATATGTTTGTACATGATGATTTGAACAAAGATCTAGTTTGACTTGTTGTAAAAAGAAGTAAACATAATTGCAGGTGTACCTTATTGACGAGCTACCAATGAAGTATTATTTGAATTACTTTTGAATATAATGGAAACCATGTAATCTGTGCAAGAAAGCATGGAAAATTTCTGGTTTAGGTGGCTGGAATCAGCTGCCAGAGAATGCTAGCAGCAATAGTGAAAGGAATTGGAGCATGCAACAATTTGAGGGTAAAGAAATCAAGAGCAGGACCATTGTGGAACACTAGTACCTAACAATTTCCATTGGTTGCCATGAACATGCTATGGTCGATATGATAGTTTTGAGGCATGGATATGCCTTGGTTTTTGGACCTTCCGATGCGAGGAAACTTTGGCAAGGGATGTATCGCTCTAGGGACTATGTAGCAGAGAAGGGGATGCAACCAGAACTTGGATGCATGTTTGAATTTGGTAGTGGATTCTGGAATTCTTAGGAAGGAGGTGAATCCTTGTACTACTTTTGAGGGTGAAGGTGTGAGCCTCTAGATTCCCTTTCTGAATGACGTGGGCACCATATCCTTTTATTTTCTAGTTAGAGAAAATGTGAATAAGTATATGTGTATATTATTTTAAATATTGTATCGAGTTGTTGTTATAAAGCAACATAAACAATATGATTATTTCGTGTTGAAGCAAATGTGTATGAGTATATGTGGTTGTGATTGTGAATATTGTAAAGAGTTGTGTTAAAAAGCTCCAGTAAACGGTATGATTATAATGTTTTCAATAGGATTTGATTGTAAATACTGCATTGAGATATTTTATAAAGCTCCATGGGTAGTATATTTTTATTTCAACAATTTTTTGGTCATAGGTGTCATAAAACACCAAGGACGGTGTTCCCCCAAGGAGGAGGGGCTTGTAACAACCCCTAGTAGATTTTCCATGTAAAAAAAGTATAAGACCAAGGTCATGGGACACGTATTCGAATCTAAATGTTGGGAAATGCATAATGTTGGGTATCACTGGTGATTAATTAATGGCTATGGAAATTATCAAAGGCACTAACAAAGAAAAAGAGACATTAATTGACATTTATTTAGGAAAATAAAGGAAAATATGAGAAGAGGAAGGTGAAGAGACACAAATTTGCATGGTAGGGAAATTAGAGGGAAAATGAAGGAAAATGAAGAAAATAGAGGCCTTAATGATAAAAAGGCTTATGAGGATCAATTGCTAGATTTTTCAGTGAAGCCTTTTGATAGTTTAGTTTTGGAGTTCTCATTTCATTCTCTCAAACCCACACTTAGAGCATTCTTGGAGTATGCTTGGAGCATTCTAGTATTCACTTGGATTTGGAGAAAGAAGGTAACGGAAAGTAGGAAAGCACAAAAAAACAATTGGATCAGAAAATATAACTAGATTTCTTGGCAGGTAATAGGTAACATGTGTGATTTCCTTGTTGATTTCTGGATGCATGGTAAATGCATGTGATTTTCTGGTTATGTGTTTTCATTGGCATGGATATTTTCCTTGAGTGCTAGTCGTTTTATCCTTGCCTTGAAATTTCATGGATAACCATGGTGTTGTGGGTTTTCCACTTCTTCTTTTTTCAGATTGGTGCTTATGTTCCTTATGGCTGTGGGTTTGAAAAAATGCTCAGGAAGCTCTAGAATAGCCTGGGTTGAGTTATTAGTCCTTGAGCCTAGGTTGGGACAAACGCTCTAGAACCCTTGGTGGGTTGAGTTACTGGTCCCTGGAGTTGGGCTGGAAAAACGCTTTAGAGCCCTGGAAGGTTGTGGGTTGAGTTACTATTTCATGGAGCCATAGACAACTTGGATAGAGACCAATTTGTTTGGTTTTAGTCATGTATGACCGTAGAGGTGGAATGAATGTTTTTGAGGGTTGATTTGGTTTTGCCTCTAGAAGCCCTGGTTTGGTTTTGTCTTGGTTTATTACATGAAATCCCACATTCATGTGTGGAATATGGCACAGGGGAAATTGGTTGAAAGAGAGATTTGGTTCAACCCAATCTATGGTCAGGTGATATGTGGAATTCCCTGACTTGGTTGGTATTTTCATATGTTAATATGAGACATTTCCTTATTATGATCTAAGAGCATTTGTAGTGATTATGTTGGCGATATTGTGGCTAAGTTTCCATGGTTTTTATTTTGGTTATTTTCTGGTTATATGTTGGTTATATGATGTGTCTTATCTATGGCTCTTGTCATGAATTGTTTAGTTATTGATCGATTGATGAAAGTATGGAATAATAAGTGTTGTTGCAACTATTTGGAGAAGGCATAGGGTCCTCTTGGTGATTCTCATATGAATCTTACACTATTATGATCAAATATGCATTCATGACATGTAGCTTACATGTTTTCCATGTGTTTGACAGAATGTCTGTTATGGACTAGGCAATAGTTATTGTTCAAGTTTTGTATGAAGATATTTTTCATTATGTCATTTATCATTCTAAAGAGTTTGAGGCAGTTATGGGCAGTGTTCTTGAGGTTGGCTTGGAAAAGTGGCTCAGATCTTGGGACCGCACCCTTTGAACTGGAGATTTTGGGCTATAATCGCATGGAGGCGGTCTTGTGCATGCGGTTGGAGGCTTATAATCGCACCTAGGCCTTGTCATGCATGAATTTTGGGGTCTAGATCAGTGAAAACGAGCCCCAACTCAGGATTTGGTCACTTGGGGTGGGCCTTTGGCCTCTGAGTGTCATGTAGGCCTTAGGGATGTTGTGAGTTGTCAATTTTTGGTCAATATTTAGGCCCCACTTCCTTCACTGGAGCTTGGAGGTCGGGTCAATTCATTGTGACACTCATCTCATGTTTACCATGGAAGGCTTGTGAATTTTTGTAAATGTGGGAGGACGCATTACAGGGTGGTATGAGAGCGAGGTTGCACCACTGGACCTCGGGGTAACAACAAATCATCGTATAGATTTATATGTTTGATATGTAGATATGATGGTTAATGTTTGTTAGGTGCATCACAATTATATGCATGCCTATCATTCTATTGTTGTTGTGGTTACATGCATGATAGAGACTAGTTAATCAATGCGGTCATATGCATATGTGTCAGATAGTCATGCATGGTAGTAACTTTTTTTTGAAGGCATTGCGGTCATATACGTTATTATTATGGTCATTGCAACTAATATATTGATGTTATATGTATCATGTTAATTTGGATCTGTCTTCGAAAATGGTTATGGTTATGATATTAAGGTATGAGTCGATAATTTTGATATTGTGTCGTGATAATCTGGAGTGACTTGTGCAGATGTGTTAGCCTCCCCTAAGATACATTGAGGTATGAGCTTGAGTATGTCGTCTATTTGGTTTATATAAAATTGTACGTTTGCAGGAAATATAATATCGAGAATGAAGAGCAGAGTAGTGGACTACAGTTCACATGAATTCGTTTACATGTCTGAGGTGAAATCTACGGAATGGAAAAGTGAAATGATTATGTGTTATGTTTTCAAGTACAAAAGGTATGGGAAATGCAAATAAAGTTTTGGCAAGTGTGGTTAAATTTAGTAGAGCTTTGGATATCATACCATTATAGTAGTTTCCTCCTTCTACCTTAGTGTGGACCATGGATAGTAGGAGGTAATGTTTACAAGTTATCTAAATGTTTGGTTAATTGAATGATATGAGTATGTGTCTATAAGGTTGCATGAAGGAATGATTTTGTGTTAAGACAATTGTACTAACACAATATGTGCTGAGACAACTTATATGCACTTGAGTGCAAGTGGGTGCTATTTGTAGTATTATGACTACGACCGCGAGTTGATTGTATATTATGACATGGATGTTAGTCTTGGTAAAGACTGATTTAAAATTAATAGACACGATGTCTTGATATTTGGAACATGTGACTGACATGTGTGAACAACTACAAGGAATTATGCTTGGTATCAGCATGACAAGGTAACAGTTGATTTGTTTATATAACTAATAACTAAGTGATGTGATAATACATAATAAAACTCAATTGCAACAAGGAAAAAGCTAAAAGAAATGGATTGGGTGAGAATTCCTTTGGTTATGTTTGGAAACCACAATTCCAAATGAATGAGTGCTTTGCATGAATACATAAATACTTCTTAACATTGATTTTGTTTGACATTATGTGGATATGTGCGATATCCATGAACACATATTTCACAATTATAATAATTGGTTTACAGTTATGGTTGAATTCACTAGGAACTTGGAGTCCCTTAAGAGATGATATAAGTATGTTTTCAGTTACAGGTTAGTGTGCTAGGTACAAAAAGATAAGGTAATTGGTATATTGTTGTATTTATTTATTCATTGTCAGTTATGTGTTTATGGCAGTGTGATATAGGGGATTGCTTGGAAAAAGAGACTATCATGAAACCCTAAAGAAGGCTCGGGGTTGATTTCCCTTTGAAGGATTGGGAACCCACGAGGATTGGGTCATGGTGCATGTTAAATTTTTTCTATTTTATGGGCTTTGTGATTTGTTTGCACTTGATTTGTAGTTATGAATGTGTTTGGTGCATGGGCGTGCCACTTTGTTTGTGGTGTCATATTGCTATCAGTTTTTCATGGTTTTCTTCTTATTTGTTTCTTTATCTTTAATTTTATGTTTTAAGGGTATTTGCAATTGGTTGGGGAAAGAGGAAAGCGAATGGAGCTCGGGGGTAGCTGAATGAAACCCAATAGGTAATGTAAGACCTAGATGAAGCTCGTTGCATGAATAATGGCAACTGAAGGCAAGAATATGACAACCAATTGGATTGGTTGGGTCCGTTGGGATAAATGGATGATGGCGGGACAATCTTGAGAAAGTTAAAATGAAAGGTAAAGTATATGGATTAGAGGATTCATATTCCTTGGCTATGTTGGGAACCGTTGTTCTCAATGTTGTGCATAGATAAATGGATTTCTCTTAACCTTGACCTTATGATATTTGGTAATTATGTTGTGATCATGATTATATGATCACAACATATATATGTGTATATATATATATATATGTATGATTTCCATTGTCTGACAAGGTCGTCAGGAATCATTCTTGTTGAAGAATGATTGTTTATGCAAGTGAATGGCATGAAGAGGTTCCTAGTTTATGACGAATCAAGTGGAAAGAGTAGTCCTAACAGATCTATGAGGTTAGTATGATGTGGATATGATTTGATATGACTTGATTATATTATGTTTGTGTTATGTTATGGATAGGTAATGCTGAAGGAAAGAAAAGTTATCTGCGACATGATGTAACAAGCATGGATAAGGCACTAGAGGCAAGGTTACCTGGTAAAGACTGTGTGGTCTCCGTATGTGCAATACTGGTGTCATGTACATGTTGTACATGTGGTGTTCTGTACATGAGGTGTTTTTTACATGTGGTGCTTTGAACATGTGGTGTTGTGTACATGCCATACATGTTGTGCTGTGTACATGTGGTATTGTGTTATTTGTATTTTGTAGTCGTCATATCGTGACATGTGTATTTTTTTGTGTTGTAATATGTGTACATATATGTATTGTGTTGTACACCAGGTGTAGGTTTATGAGTTGTGTTGTACACTGGGTGTAGGTGTACGTGGGGTGTTGTACATTGTGTATGTGTATGTGTTGTACAATGTGATGGGATATGAAGGTATGGGAATATCTCGTCCCTTGTTGTTGATATTAAGGGTAGAGGCGGTTTAGTCTATGGATGCCCTTGTTGTTGATATTGAGGGAGGAGGTGGTATAGTCTTTGGATTTTCTTGTTACTTTAAAGAGAAGGCATTGGGTGATTTATGGGTTTGGCATCTGATCGAGTTTGTGTATATTATTGAAGGGAAGAGAGGGCACTAGGTCTTGCCAGGTTTGGAAACCAAATCTAGTTTGTGTAGAAAGGACAAACAACAAAGGTAGAAGCAAAGAATCATTGAAAGATAATTATAAGTATTTTATTTAAGTTTTAGTTATGATTGTGATATATGACTTTGATATATGATGGTTGCATGTGATCTATGATTTTGATTTATGATGGCTGAGTTTTGAGCTAATCAAATGTGATATGTTTATACATGATGATTTAATCAAAGAGCCAGTTTGACTTGTTGTAACACGAAGTAAAAAAAATTGCAGGTGTACCTTATTGGCGAGCTACCAATGAGGTATTATTTGAATTTATTTAAATTCCTTTTGAATCTAATGGCAACCATGTGCTTGGTGCAATAAATCATGGAAAATGCATGGTTTGGGTGGTTGGAATTGGCTGGCAGAGAATGTTAGCAATAGTAGTGAAAGGAATTGGAACATGCAACAATTTGATGGTAAAGAAATCAGGAGCAAGGTCATTGTGGGACACTGGTACCCAATATTTTCCATTGGTTTCCATGAACATGTTATGATCTGTATGATAGTTTTGAGGTAGGGATATGGCTTAGTTTTTGGACCTTCCGATGAGAGGAAACTTTGGCAAGGGATGGATCGCTAGAGGGACTATGTAATAGAGACTGGGATGTGAGCAGAACTTGGATGGCATGTGACTTCATGGAAGGGGGTTATGGATTTCCCAAGGGACCGTGTAGAAGAGAAGGGAAGGTTGGGGAATGGATTGTTTTTTGTCATTATCATTGCTAGATGGAATCAAAAGCACATTGGGAGTGCGCCATGGAACAATGGGTCGGTAACTATTCATTGAGAGAATAAGTAGCACAAGGATCGTATCATTGTAAATTGGATGCAAGTTTGACTTTGGCAATGGATTCTAGACTTCCTGGGAAGGAGGTGAACCCTTGTACTCCTTTTAAGGGTTGTTATCACTAGAAAATCGGACAAGCAAAGATGACATTATTAAATGTGAGGCAGAAGGATTTACAGGGGTGAGGCACAATAAAGAATCTAAAAAATCTAAAAAATATCTAAGGTCCAGAGGAAAAATCACATTGCGCACTCAAGACACTATCAAAATGCGCCTTTCCGCGCATTTTTCTTCGATAAGCACGCCTTTGCACAGATTTCCCTCAAAAATCCGTGCGGACATGAGAATGACAGAAGTCACTTTCCGGGACCACAAGGCACACTCCAGGAAGATGATCCCACACTTGAGGCTGCCCAAGGATAGCCGCCTAAGCCTCCTTGGGACCTCAATGGGGCACACAAAGGAATCAAGTGGCACACAATAAAATCAACCCCCTCTCTTTGGTCACCATCCATCAATGTACCAAGAGAGGGAAGGAGAATTTGAATTCATCTATAAAAGGGTAGCAAGAGATGAACAAAGGGAGAGCACATTGTTATACTGGCCAAAATTGCTTTGAAGAAATCCAATAGTGTGAAATCCAGAGCAGAAGTAGAGAGGGGATTTGGTTGTTGGCCATCCAAAAACTTCAATCCTTTGGAGTTGAGAGAGAGACCTTGCACCAAGCAGCTAGAAGGTAGAAACGTCCTTGCATCGGGTCTTATAACTCCATAGTTCTAAGGACCCCTTGGAAAGTGTGTAAACACACTTTCTTTATTTCTAATAGCAAGAATTAAGAGGGGACATTGATGCTACCATTAATATTAATTTTGTGTTTGACTCTTTATGAGATTTCATGTTTATGTTTAGTTTAGTCTTGTTTCTCTCTAAATATGCATACTATATCATTGTTTAGTGTGTTTAATGTTTTATAGCATGTTCACTAACCTGCTAACTCTTTTGTTTATCTTCCTGTGACCAAAGCTTAGAGGCAGTGACCACTACTCTTAAGCAATTGTGGATTGGTACACTTGTGCCCTAAAACCACCAGAGAGAACATTGTTATGCTGGCCAAAATTGCTTTGAAGCAATCCAGCAGTGTGCAATCCAGAGCAGAAGTAGAGAGGGGATTCGGTTGTTGGCCATCAAACAACTTCAATCCTTTGGAGTAGAGAGAGAGACTTTGCACCAAGCAACTAGAAGGTAAAAACATCCTTGCATCGGGTCTTAGAATTCCATAGTTCTAAGGGCCCCTTGACAAGTGTGTAAACTTACTATATTTATTCTTAACAACAAGCAATAAGAGGGGACATTGATGCCACCGTTAGTATTATTTTTGTGTTTGACTCTTTATGAGCTTTCATTTTTATGTTTAGTTTAGTCTTATTTACCTCTACATATGCATACTATATTATTGTTTAGTTTGTTTAATGATTTATAGCATGTTCACTAACCTGCTAACTCTTTTGTTTATCTTCCCGTGACCAAATCTTAGAGGCAACGACCACTCCTCTTAAGAAATTTTGGATTGGTAAACTTGTGCACCAAAACCACCAGAGGGCACATTGTTATGCTGGCCAAAACTACATTGAAGCAATCCAATAGTGTGAAATCAAGAGTAGAAGTAGAGGGGTGATTCGGTTGTTGGCCATCCAACAAATTCAATCCTTTGGAGTAGAGAGAGAGACCTTGCATCGAGCATCTAGAAGGTAAAAACGTCCTTGCATCGGGTCTTAGAACTCCATAGTTCTAAGGGCCCCTTAGAAAGTGTGTAAATGTACTATCTTTCTTCCTAACAACAATCAATAAGAGGGGACATTGATGCCACCATTAGTATTATTTTCATGTTTGACTCTTTATGAAATTTCATGTTTATGTTTAGTTTAGTCTTGTTTCTCTCTACATATGCATACTATATCACTGTTTAGTGTGTTTAATGTTTTATAGCATGTTCACTAACCTAATAACTCTTTTGTTTGTCTTCCTGTGACCAAAGCTTAGAGGCAGTGACCACTCCTCTTAAGCAATTGTGGATTGGTACACTTGTGCACCAAAACCACGACCACTTTCTCTTCTCTGGAGTGTTTCTTGGACAAATCCCCTTCTCTTCTTCTCTACTTATTCACCCTCAGTGAAATTATGAAGTTCAGAAGCTCCGGAATTTTTTTGCAGGAAATTTGCGCGCATTTCACTCAGATAAACACGCCCTATTGCGCATGTTCAACATTGACTTGTGCGAAAAATTTCGCGCCTATGTGAGACATTTGTGCGTGGAAACCATAGGCAGAAAATATCTGCTATTTTCCTTAATTTCCCATTTGTAAATTGAATGGAAGCCCAGAGAAAAACTGTCAGCACTGTTTGAGGTGTCCCAAGACTGTTTAAAACTCGTTGTTGGCTGTCTTTGAGTATTTCTAGGTGCTAGTTTTAAAATTTCAAAGTTTATTTTCACAAAAACCATATAGTTTAAGTAGCGCGAAATTTACTTGAAATTTGAAATAACTAATTTTTGAAAAACATAGACACCAAAAACACATAGATAATTAGCTGGAGTAAGTGGCCCTAATCCACACATGATTATCTATTTTTTCATTTTTCCTAGTTTAAAGTCAAATTATAGTTTAATTTTGGCATTAGGAGTTGGGACTAGGAATTAATTATCCTAAGAGAAGCAAGTAATCTATGTTGCCTTTGCACCTTTTGGTGACCCTAGGCAAGCATATGAAAGCTCTCTTCTGATAATTTTCCATCTCCCTTTAGTTGATCACTTATATTAACTAGGCAATGTTATAAGCGACCCATTATCCGCACATGATTTGCTTGTGGCAAGGAACAATGATTAATAGGGGATGTGTAAAGGATCATCGCATATCCGCATGTTAAAACTGTGCGATTGTTCACTTCTTGCACACAGACTTCCACACCATAAGTGAAGTAAAGCCATCTTAAAACTAACCTAACTAAACTCATTAACTCTCTCCACAGGGGCCACAAGAGAAATTATAGTTTAGGTTAGGACCAAGCGGGTAGGCATCCAATAAGCCACCTTGGTTATTTTAGATCTTGAAACATAGGAGTTGAATTTTTATGGAACCTTAAAATCTGTCTATCTGCCCATGGAAAGAAAACCCGAGCGCCACAAACACCCAATTCAGAGGGGGTTAAGCTTAGGCCCAGTGCGTGCGGTATTATTTGGGTCTACCTGACCCGTCTAATACTCAGTACTGGTAGCTGATTTACCAAGAAGCCCAAGACTCGAACGCTCACGTGGTATGATGGTACTTAGTGGAAAAATCTAGGGCATCCTTCTGTATAGGTGACGGTGCAGGCAACACTAGATCCTCTACCCATTACCTTGGTTGATTCTTCGGCTGCTGGAAGGCGTCGCCAGTTCTTTCGGGACGTTAGCCCCATCACCCATCAGAAGATATCTTCACAAGGCCCAGTTAAAATTGAGAGTGTGAGTACGTGTTAGGTCCCTATGATTTTGAGTATCACACGCAAAAAAAACCAAAACCAATTTTTGATTGCTTGATCACATAGAAATTGTTTAAAGGAAAATTAAATTTTGTTTTCGCTTTGTTTTATGTATGTGGTCACCATTTTTTCTTTGATAGTTCACCTCTCATAGAAATGAATATTTTTTCTAATATCATACCTAGTTGACCCCATAACGGATCCAACAAGACCTCATCAATCTATATGTCTTTTGGACCTCCCCCCATTACCGGGAGGGGTTCCATGTCTTTCGCCATTTATGCGTCAAAGATAGAACACTGCCACCCTTATCGGTTCATCCTTTATTGGGGCATCTTTAGTTGGAAACCCTCGAGGGTCACCCAATGCCACACCAGTGGAAAACCCCACAGGGTCACCACATACCACTCCTCCCACAACCCCTAAGGGGCAGAGGAGTGCTACCCATTCAAGAATCCAAGTGAACACACAGCCAGGTACATGACAGAAAAACCCCATATCTAACTAGAATACTATGTCTTCACAGTGTGCAATGTCTCTCAACTCGCAGTCACTATTCTTAGCATCGTTGAACTTACCCGATCTAACCAAGTTAATGAATGACCCTATTGCGCACAACCCAACATGGCCCCCAATTCCCACGAAGCTCCCTTCGAACATTCCAAAGTTCGAAGGGAAGCAAGCATAAGACCTAGGAAATCACATAATGACTTTCCACCAGTGATGTTCGTCAAACAACATCATTCATGATACTATTCGGCTGAGACTATTTCGGCGCACCCTAACCGGACTAGATGCGAAATGGTATGTGGAGCAACCTTCTGCTACACATGGATCCTTTACCACCCTCGCTACTGCGTTCCTAACGTATTTTCAGTTACCCATCCACCGTGATTCTGGGATGGAATTACTGACACATTTTAGATAGGCACCAATCATCCATATCTCGGAGCATCTCCATGAATGGCGACGATGTCGTAGTTTTTGCAAAGCCAAATTCGATGATCGATTCCTGCTAGATCTATTCCTGAAAAATCTCACTACAGAGATTTAAAAATATGTATCAACCCAAAAACCTACATCCAAAGATGATGCCATCAGTAAAGCCTAGTAGCTCGAGCTGATTTACACACAGTCAGGATACATTTACAACATCCTGCCTAATGCCCAGCGTCTGCAAACTTATTAAGAATTTCTAGGCACGTCGAAATCTGCAGACGGTTTGATTGGGTTACTGACCCAAAATCACCGAGGCAGCAATAGTCAGTACCCCGGTTACACGTATGATCTTAACCAGAACATCCCGCAACCTAGCTACCAAAGTCATCATGCACCTTTGCAGAACATGACCAATAGGGCGTTGTAATACCATCATCAGCAAGGAGGACCATACCCTCCTATGCAGGGGACCCAGTATGCAGCTATAAATGTTGACATAAGAGTCCCCCCCCAACAGTCATTCACGAAACCAGGGACAAGGGGACCTGGTTGCCTCACTCTCTTGAGTTGTCAAACTTTCCACCCAGGGAGTTTCCAGGCGCATAGAATATTGCAGACGGTTTGATCGGGTCTTTGGTCGAAGGTCATCTAAGTAGTAGTAATCAATACCTAGGAGACTCGAGGAGTTAACATGCGTGACGAATACTGCAGACGGTTTGATACTGGTCTTTGGCCCAATATCACCTAGGTAGCAGTAGTGCCCATGATACTCAGGGAGTTACCAGGTAGGTCGAATAATGCAGATGGTTTGATCAGGTTTTTGGCCCAATATCACCTAGGCAGTAGTAGTACCATGCACATCGATACTGCAGATGGTTTGAATGGGTATTTTTCCAAAGATCACCTAGGCAATAGTAGTACCATGTGCGTCGATAGTGCAGACAGTTTTGATCTAGTATTTAGATCGAGATCACCTAGGCAATGGTAGTACCATGTGCATTGATACTGCAGACGGTTTGATCATGTCTTTGGCCCAAGGACACCTAGGCAATAGTAATCAGTACCCTGGATACTCATATGATTCTAATCACAACGTATCACAACCCCAACTCTCATATACCAACCAGGGACAAGGGAACCAATATCCCCCATTCCCCGCACAGAGTGGACCACCACCACAATGTAATGTGCTGGTCCATATAGTGCAACCTTCCCAAGCTCATCAGCAACCATACAACCAGGAGAATTATGAAAATCCTTCAAATGCTGCAAAAAGAAGCCAAGGAACAAACAAAAGATCTTGGACAAGAGGTAGTAACCACCAATGCCCCTCGTGATCTCAGTTTGGGGGCTACCTCAACCGAAATCAAAACTAGGAGCCAAGTAACAACTCCTAAGGGAAAACTAGAGGTAAGAGTATATGATCATGAAACCGAAAGCAACATAGTGATCAACACCTCATAACACCTAAAGGAGGCTCCACACATTCACACCTCTGAAAAAATAATTTTTCAGTGCCGACATGTATGCCCTCTCTTAGCTTTTGTTCATTCAACAAATGTTTTCAATAATATTCAAATGAGAAGATGCTTTCACTTGGGTATTTTTGTTGCAGTTATTTCACAAACCATCCATCATCCCATATGCTGAAGGTTCCAGAGCAGGTATCATTCTACCCTCAGCATGATAGAGTCCCAAAAAAACTCTGCATATCCTGACATCATTTCTCCACAAGAAGTTAATCATAGGTTCCAAACACCCGACCATGTTTATCATCTCCCCACCTTGCACATGATAAACATCCTTATTAGTTAGTAGAGCCTCCCCTCCATGGTGCCTGTCACTCAAAGTAGACCACACATTAGAAAAATCACGACGCCATGGCCATACCACCTTAGTCCAGGAAGCACTTCATGCCCATTCATCCACCACGCATCAAGTCTAGTTTTACCATATCAAAATAAAACCACTTTCCCGGACTACCATTTTTTTCAAGAAGATTGAAAGCGTATCACCGCGTCTCGCATTTGGCCTACCATACCTCCATCATCATAGCCCATCTGCAATATTTTTCCATCCTCTTCATCACCCCCAACCTCAACAAAAACACCCTCATCACACCATCAGTGAGCGAACACTTTCATGTTTTGGGGCACCCGTCTCTGTGAATTGTACAATCCAATCCCATTGTTTCATTCTTTTGGTAAGTGTACAAAGACCGCAAATGGTGAACAACGTCCCCTAATCATCCATCCATTTTTCTACCATGAAAACAGTCCCTGGTCACCCTTGGTCGGAGTATCACACCTTTCACGCATAAGCCACCATGACATTCATAACCAACATACACCCACCCCTGACGTCCTACCAACTCCAAGGATTTCCTCATCTGAAATAGTTATGACTACAGCCACGTTGATTTTTATAATCCGACCTTGGGCCACTGAACCCCCATCATCAGTTTTCAGTCACCCCTTGCCATCATGCCTATGTTAAACCTATCAAATCCAATATCCTGATCCCTTGCATCAATGACTCTCTTGTTTGGTTGAGGCTTCCTTTTTGTCGACTTCTACTCCAATTTTACAGAAAGGAAGTGGTACCTTGGATCACCCCTCACCACAATAAGGGAAACCTCGGGTGGCACTGTGGGAATCATCATCGTCCACAGATGTCATCGATCCTCTTGAAATTCGACTACAACACAAGCTTTCATGTCAAGATGGTATCGTACATTAAAACCATTGCACTTTGATCAAATTCGTCAAAGACCCGTGCCATTAAAAGAATCTCTTTCAGTAATGCTTACATGGGAAGGTCCCAATCATACACCTGTGCGTACAATGAGAATTTATATGCCATACCAAGCTTACGCATGTGGGCACCACATTCCACCTATTTTTAAAGAAAAAACGCCCCTGAGGGCGTCAACAATCGTCGTCATCAACCAAATCAGCAGGTCACTACCATACTAGTGCACAGACAGAATCTGTATCTGTCAAATAGATTTGTTTCACTAGCCAAAGCATCACGAGCATAGGACATGCCCGCCTCATAGAAATTTTTTATTTATTGTTTCATACTATTTCTTGCAGGGTTCCCACATGACATGGTCACTCTTTGACCCGTTGTAAGGCATTTCCAAGTTTTTTCTACATGCAGGTCTCTCTCTCTCTCCAAACAGTATATAGAAAAGAAACTATAATGTATTTCGGCTATACAGTTCTTCCTATAACTCACACATTAGGGGGCAAATGTTATCACTAGAAAATCATACAAGCAAATATGACATTATTAAATGTCAGGCATAAGGATTTACAAGGTTGAGGCACATTAGAGAATCTGGAAATTTTAAAAAATATCTAAGGTCCAGAGGAAAAATCAAATTGTGCACTCAAGACACTGGAAAAATGCACCTTCGCGTGAATTTTTCTTTGATAAGCACGCATTTGCCTGGCTTTCCCTAAAAAAGTTGCGCGTCCCTGAGAGTGGCGGAAGTCACTTTCCGGGACCACAAGGCACACTCCAAGAAAATGATCCCACACTTGAGGCCACCCAAGGACATCCGCCTAAGCCTCCTTGGGACCTCAAGGGAGCACACAAACTAATCAAGTGGCACACAATGGAATCAACCCCCTCTCTTGGGTCACCATCCATCAATGTACCAAGAGAGGGAAGGAGAATTTGAATTCATCTATAAAAGGCCACCAATAGATGAAAAAAGGGAGAGCACATTGTTGTGCTGACCAAAATTTCTTTGAAGCAATCCAACAGTGTGCAATCGAGAGCAGAAGTAGAGAGGGGATTTGGTTGTTGGCCATCCAACAACTTCAATCCTGTGGAGTAGAAAGAGAGACCTTGCACCAAGCAGCTAGAAGGTAAAAACATCCTTGCATCAGGTCTTAGAACTCCATAGTTCTAAGGGCCCCTTGGCAAGTGTGTAAATGTACTATCTTTCTTCCTAACAACAAGCAATAAGAGGGGACATTGATGCCCCCGTTAGTATTATTGTTGTGTTTGACTCTTTATGATATTTCATGTTTATGTTTAGTTTAGTCTTGTTTCTCTCTACATATGCATACTATATCATTGTTTAGTGTGTTTAATGTTTTATAACATGTTCACTAACCTGTTAACTCTTTTGTTTATCTACCTGTGACCAAAGCTTAGAGGCAACGACCACTCCTCTTAAGAAATTGTGGATTGGTACACTTGTGCACCAAAACCACCACCACAAGGGTGAAGGTGTGAGCCTATGGATTCCCTTATTGACTGATGTGGGCATTGTATCCTTTTATTTTCTAGTTAGAGCAAACATGCATATTTATATGTGTATATTATTGTAAATATTGTATCGAGTTGTCGTTATAAATATCCATAGACAATATGATTATTTTCTGGTTGAAGCAAATGTGTATGAGTATATGTGGTTGTGATTGTAAATACTGTAATGAGTTGTGTTATAAAGCTCTAGTAAATGGTATGATTGTAAAGTTTTCAATAGGATGTGATTTTAAATACTGCATCAAGCTATGTTATGAATCTCCATGGAAGTATGTTTTTATTTTTATTTTTTTCATTAGTTTGTTGCTCATAGGTGTCATAGAACACCAAGGATGATGTTCCCCCAAGGATGAGGGGTTTGTAATAACCCATGGCATATTTTCCATGTAAAAAAAATATAAGACCAAGGTCATTGGACGTGTATTCCAAGCTGAATGTCGGGAAAAACATAATGATGAGTATCACTGGTGATTAATTAATGGCTATGGAAATTAGAAAAGGCATTGGAAAAGGCAAAGAGACATTAATTGGCATTTATTTAGGAAAATAAAGGAAAATATTAGAAGAGGAATGTGAAGAGACACAAATTTTCATGAGAGGGAAATAAGAGGAAAAATGAAGGAAAATGAAGAAAATAGAGGCCTCAATGATAAAAGGCTTATGAGGCTGAGTTGCTAGCTTTTATCAGTGGAGCCTTTTCAAAATTTAGTTTTGGAGCTCCCATTTCATTCTCTCAAACTCTTGCACACTTAGAACATTCTTGGAGTATGCTTGGAGCATTCTAGCATTCACTTGGATTTGGAGAAAGAAGGTAAAGGAAAGTAGGAAAGCACAAGGAAACAATTGGATCAACAACTATAGCTAGATTTCTTGGCAGGTAATAGGTTACATGTGTGATTTCCTTGCTAATTTTTGGATGCATGATATTTTCATGTGCTTTCCTGGTTATGTGTATTCATTGGCATGGAGATTTTACTGAAGTGCCAGTGGTTTTATCCTTGCCTTGAAATTTCCTGGATAAAAATGGTGTTGTGGGTTTTCCACTTGTTGTTTTTTGATTGGTGCTTAGGTTCCTCATGGTTGTGGGTTGGAACAAACGCTCTGAAATCCGTAAAACAACTCAGGTTGAGTTATTAGTCCTCGAGCCTAGGTTGTGACAAATGCTCTAGAGCCCTTGGTGGGTTGAGTTACTAGTCCTTGGTGTTGGGTTGGACAAATTCTCTAAAGCTCTGGAAGGCTTTGGGTTGAGTTTATATTTCATGGAGCCCTAGACAACTTGAGTAGAGACGTATTTTTTTGGTGTTAGTCATGTATAACCGTAGATTTGGAATGATTGTGGTTGAGGGTTGAGTTGGTTTTGCGTCTGGAAGCCCTGGTTTGGTTTTGTATTTCTTTATTCAATGAGACCCACATTCATGTGTGGAATATGGAATAGAGGTAATTGGCCGAAAGAGAGATTTTGTTTAGCCCAATATATGGTCGGGTGATACGTGGAATTCCTTGACTTGGTTGGTATTTCCATATGTTAATATGAGACATTTCCTTATTGTGATTGTTAACACTGGAAAATCGTACAACAAAAAACAACATCAAGTAATATCGAGCCCAAGGATTTATAGGACAGAGATACATTGTGGAATCAGAAATATTAAGAATCTCTAAGGTTTGGATCAATTCAAGATTGAACTAGTCATAAATGCCCGAGTGCACGCTTTTTCCTTCGATAAGTGTGCCTTCTGCGCGCACTGGAGCCCTATAAGCGCGCATTCATGGAAATGGAAAAAAGTCCCTTTCTGGGACAACAAGAAGGAAAATTATAGTTTCTCCTTATGTGAAAGGTGCCTAAGGATGTTGAAAATGGCAACAAGAAACAGTGAAGGAGGCCTCCTGAAACATATTTCCTGATCCTAGTTGGAAAGTGATCACCTAAACTAGGTGGGGACCACACATGTGATTTTTGTCGAAAAGTCTATTTTTAGACTATGTCTATTTTTAGACATATGGATCATCGACTGGGAGTTGCAGTATGCTATTCTTGGATGATTGGTCATGTTGGTAAAAATAGATGGACCTCTATTTTCAGACATATAGGTCGAAGTCTATTTTTAGACTGCCTGTCTAAAAATAGAACAGTCGAATATTATTTACCCTTAATAATATTTGGACTCTAAACTTCAGTTTACCCTCTTGGAGCACTTCAGTTTGACCCCCGGAGGTGGGGCATGTATCTGACATGAGGATTTACACTATTCCCATGGGTTTGGTGAGCTAATGCATGGTTGTCTTCAGTTAGAGCTCAAGTGGCGAAGTTCGGTGGAGTTGATAGAGGAGTTGATGGGGTTGAGACTAGTTGAACTAGTTGTGATCAGTTTAACTGGCGATTACACTAGAAATGAGTTGGGTGAATTAAATATTATTTAATTCACTAATTATTAACTCATTATTCAACTAAATAACACATCAGTTAACTCAGTGCATGGACAGTTCAGTGAAAGACCAGTGGAAGAGGTAGATGAAAGGGTGAGATCTACAGCAGTTGTACATTAGTTGTGCATGAGATTTGCACAATCAGTGGGATGAGTATGCAAATGATGATTGCGCTGTTCAATCAAGGTGAATTCAAACTTGGTTCAGCTACATTCACACTTTGGATTGCGCAGTAGAGGCAGGCAGCTAGTGGAGGAGTTTTGAACCCGCGACTTGTTCAAAACTGAGCTAGTTTTGTGTGTAGCTTTTGGAGACAGTACTGAGTACTTGTGAGGAGTATTGTATTGTGTAAAGTTACATGTTCTCATCCATTTATATGATACATATAGCTGGGGGTTTTCAGCTATAAGCTTTCCCCATACATGCTGCGTTCTATGTGTGTGAATTGATGTTCTACTGCTTGTTTTATTTTCCGCATGTGATGATTAATTTGTAGAAGAGATTATGTGTTATGCAGCAAATCGAATTTGTGTATGATCGGGTTAATCTCAGTGAATAAATCTTCATTATTCAGCAAATTTCTACATGGTATCAGAGCGAAATTAATCGTCAAGATCTATTACGGTGATTGAATTTTATTTCCTCAGACAGAGACTGCATACGGGCCAGGTAGCCTCCGGATTCATCCTTCTTTTGAAGGTGAAAGGTCTGGTAAATGCCCATGCAGTCAATCTCTGATTTGGAAATAATTTTTTCTCAAGTGTAGATCAGAAGAGGTTGAGTTATCAGCTGGTGGTGAAATTCGAATTTGCAGATTTGTGTTCTTGGTGCCGAGGCGAAAATGTCTTTCAATGGATTGCGACTAGAATATGCCTTGGAAGGTAGTTCGAATTATGTTGCATGGAAAGACCGCATGGAGGCTGTATTAGATCATAATGGGCTGTTGGAATTCGTAGAGAAAGAGATTCCAAAGCCTACTTCTACTGATGCTGCTGTTGTCAAAGCTTGGCAAAAGAAACAAGCAAAATGTCGAAGGATTCTGTTGGAGGGCGTGAAGGATCACATTGTATCCAGCCTGCATGGAAAGGCTTCTCCATATTTGATGTGGAAAGCCTTGACATATCTATACCAAAGCAAGAGCGACCAAAGGAAGCTGGCGCTCAAGGATAGACTCAGAAACATCAAGATGGAGAATGGAGAGAGCATCCCTAAGTACCTCACGAGGTTCACCCAATGCAGGGATGAGCTGGGAAGCGTGGGAGTGACGGTGGAGGATGAGGACTTGGTGAGCTTGGCTCTCCTGGGTCTTCCGAAAATTTGGCATGCATATCAAGATAGTGTCAATGGTCGGGAGAAATTGCCCGGATGGGAAAGACTGTGGTCTGATCTGGTGCAAGAGGAGATCCGGCGGAATACCAGGGATGGATCTTCATCAAAGGCATCTGATGAAGAAGACTGTGGTTTGGCTGCCAAAGCAAGGAAGGGGAAGGGCAAGGAGAAGGCTTCTCAATCTGGTGCAGATGGTAAAGAGCGTGACATGTCCAAAGTGAAGTTTTTTCACTGTCACGATCATGGACATTACGCCACGAATTGCCCAAAGAAGAAGAAGAACAAGAAGGCTGCTGGAGCTGCAGCTGGTGAGGCTCTTGCCTCGCAATTGAGCTGGACTTCTCATTGATCGCATGCATGTTTTCTAGTGCATTGGGATCGGGGTGGTACTTTGATAGTGGCGCTTCCTTTCACATGACGGGAGATGTGAATATTTTTAGTGACTTGGTGGAGAAAGGTCTCCAGATGCATGTTCAGTTGGGCGACGGTGGACGATACAATGCGACCGGAATTGGTACCATAACCTTTTAGAGGGAGTCAGGTAAACTCATTCTTTTACAAGATGTATTGCATGTACCAGGTCTAACAAAGAATCTGATCTCAGTCGCAATGTTAGAGGATAAAGGGTATGAAGTTGTCTTTAGAGAAGGAAAAGTTTTCCTTCGGCACAAGGCAACGGGACAAGTCAAGAAGGTTGGGATTCGAGCAAAGAATCTCTACAGACTTGAAGTAGATGGGATGTCTACGGAGCTTCATACTGTTGGGAAGCGGAAGGAAGACATGCAACTGATGCTTGAGAGGGAGCAAGTTTTTCATGCAGGTGAAAGTGAACCTCGGGGTGTGGAGCAGCCACAAGAGGATCATGGAGTGGGAGAAACCACTCATGCAGAGAAATTTCGTGCCAGATGGGCAAAGGGAGTGCATGGAGCTATAACACCAGGTGAGAGGTGGGGCAACATGCATGAATAATCCCAAGAGGATATTTTTGGGCAGGATTCATGAGATGGTGTGGATCTCATGAGTTGAACCTGGCTACGAGGTGCCCACAGCGCAGCAGTAGTAGATCAGTTGGATTGATGCAGGCAGATCAAAGTGACAGTGTCGGATACTGGAGCACGGATCAGAGTTGACAGCAAGTGAAAGATTGCATGGGTGCAAAGAGTTCAACAACGCAGTGGTTCCTGATGACATGTGCAGTAGCTAAGCAGAGGTCGAAGACTTTGATGATAGATTCTAGATGCATCAGACTGATTGAGTTGTTTGGAGCCTATTCAGTTTCGTAGATGGAACATGCAAAGGGTGCATGTCACATGCATGGAGTTGCATGGTGCATGCATTAGTTTGCATGGCACATGCAAAGGGTGCATGGCGAATGCATGGAGTTGCATGTCGCATGCATGAAGTTGCATGGCGCTTGTGGAGGTTGCAGGGCGAATGCATGGAGTTGCATGTCGCATGCAAAGACAGTCCTTTCTTGTTGAGAGGGAGTGTTGAAAATGGCAACAAGAAACAGTGAAGGAGGACTCCTGAAACATCTTTCCTGATCCTAGTTGGAAAGTGATCACCTAAACTAGGTGGGGACCACACATGTGATTTTTGTCGAAAAGTCTATTTTTAGACTATGTCTATTTTTAGACATATGGATCATGGACTGGGAGTTGCAGTATGCTATTCTTGGAGGATTGGTAATGTTGGTAAAAATAGATGGACCTCTATTTTTAGACATATAGGTCGAAGTCTATTTTTAGACGGCCTGTCTAAAAATAGAACATTCGAATATTATTTACCCTTAATAATATTTGGACTCTAAACTTCAGTTTACTCTCTTGGAGCACTTCAGTTTGACCCCCAGAGGTGGGGCATGCAGCTGACATGAGGATTTACGCTATTCCCATGGGTTTGGTGAGCTAATGCATGGTTGACTTCAGTTAGAGCTCAAGTGGTGGAGTTCGGTGGAGTTGATTGAGGAGTTGATGGGGTTGAGACTAGTTGAACTAGTTGTGATCAGTTTAACTGGCGATTACACTAGAGATGAGTTGGGTGAATTAAATATTATTTAATTCACTAATTATTAACTCATTATTCAAATAAAGAACACATCAGTTAACTCAGTGCATGGACAGTTCAGTGAAAGACCAGTGGAAGAGGTAGATGAAAGGGTGAGATCGACAGCAGTTGTACATTAGTTGTGCATGAGATTTGCACAATCAGTGGGATGAGTATGCCAATGATGATTTCACTGTTCAAGAAAGAGGATTTCGAATTGGTTCAGCCTATTCTCTCCTTTTTGGATTGTGCAGTAGAGGCAGGCAGCTAGTGGAGGAGTTTTGAACCCGTGATCGGTTCAAACTGAGCTAGTTTTGTGTGTAGCTTTTGGAGACAGTACTGAGTACTTGTGAGGAGTATTGTATTGTGTAAAGTTACATGTTCTCATCCATTTATATGATACATATAGCTGGGGGTTTTCAGCTATAAGCTTTCCCCATACATGCTGCGTTCTATGTGTGTGAATTGATGTTATACCGCTTGTTTTATTTTCCGCATGTGATGATTAATTTGTAGAAGAGATTATGTGTTATGTAGCAAATCGAATTTGTGTATGATCAGGTTAATCTCAGTGAATAAATCTTCATTATTCAGCAAATTTCTACAAAGGACAACACCAGCACGTCCTTAGGTCTTGTGTGAGCACACAAAAGCATATTTCGGCCCACAATGGAATATTGCCCCTCCCTTGGGTCATTATCCACCATGTACTAAGGGAGGGAAGGATGTTTGCAAGCTCAACTATATAAACCCTCAAAGAGATGAACAATTTGTGAGCACAAGGTTATGCTGGCCAAAGTTGCCCAAGCAACACCAACTGTTTTTGTGAACCAAGGAGCAGGAGTTGAAGAAGAGGACTCAATTGTTGGCCACCCAAAAATTTTAGTCTATTGCGAGAGAGAGAGAGATTTGAACTGTGTCAGAAGGTAGAACTTGAAGGACAAACATCCCTGCATTGGGTCCTAGAGCCTCTGCCTAGGCCCTTCGACAAGTGGGTAAGATTTGTATTCATTCCAAGCATTCAATGAGAAGAAGGCCATCGAGCCGTTGTTTACCTTGCTATTGTTTGGAACTCTCTATTTAGCTTCTTTTTATGTTTTTAGTTTTACTTTTTCAATAGAGCATACTTAAGTGTATTACTTCATTTTAAGTCTTATACTTCTGAGCTCCCCCTAGATACTGCCTGTTACTTATGGTTTAGAGAAAAGACTACATTCTCTAAATGCGTGTGAATTCATACACTCGAGTGTCTAATCCACCACAATAGTGATCTAAGATCATTTGTAGTGATTATGTTGGCGATATTGTGGCTAATTTTCCATGGTTTCTATGTTGGTTATATGATGTGTATTATCTATGGATCTTGTCATGAATTGTTTAGTTATTGATCGGTTGATGAAAGTATGGACTAGTAACTCTTGTTGAAACTATGTGGAGAAGGAATATTACCCTATTGGTGATTCTCCTATGAATCTTGCACTATTATGACGAAATATGCATTCCGGACCTGTAGTTACATGTTTGCCATGTGTTTGACAGAATTTCTGTTATGGACTAGGCATGCCCTTGGTCAGTTATTGTTCAATTTTTGTAGGAAGGGCTTTGTCATTATGTTATTTATCGTTCTAAGGAGTTGGAGGAAGTTCTGGGCAGTGGTCTTGAGATTGACTTGGAAATGTGGCTCAGATCTCAAGACCACACCCTTTGAACTGGATATTTTGGGTTATAACCGCATGGAGGCAGTGTTTTGGATGCGGTTGGAAGCCTATAACCACACTTAGGCATTGTCATGCATGCATTTGGGGGTCTAGGTTAGTGAAAAGGAGCCCCAACTCAGGGTTTTGTCTCCTGGGGTGGGCCTTTGGCCTCTGAGTGTCATGTAGGACCAAGGGATGTTGTGAATTGTCATTTTTTGGTTAGTTTGTAGGCCCCACTTCCTTAACTGGAGCTTGGAGGCCAGGTCAATTCATTGTGACACTCATCTCATGTTTACCCTGGAAAGATTGTGAATTTGTGTAAATGTGGGAGTACGCGTTACAGGGTGGTATCAGAGAGAGGTTGCAACACTAGACCTCAGGATAAAAATAGATCATCATATAGGTTTGTATGTTTGGAATGCAGGTATGATGTTAAATGGTTTTTAGGTGCATCATATTTATATGCATGTCTGTCATTCTATTATTGTCATGGTTACATGCATGATAGATGCTAGTTAATTAGTTCAGTCATATGCACATGTGTCAGATAGTCATGCATGGTAGTAACTTTTTTTTGTGGGAATTACGGTCATATACATGATGATTATGGCCATATAGCTAAGATATTGATTTTATATGTATCGTGTTAATTTGGATCGACATGTGCAATGGTTATGGTTATGATATTCAGGTAGGAGTCGATATAGTTGTGATATTGTGCCGTGCTAATCTTGAGTGATTTGTGCAGATGTGATAGCCTCCCCTGAGATACATTGAGGTATGAGTTTGAGTATGTCGTCTATTTGGTTTATCTGAAATTGTATTTTTGCAAGAAATATAAGATCGTGGATGAAGAGCAGAGTAATGGACTACAGTTCACATAACTTCCTTTACATGCCTAACGTGAAATATACAAAATGGAATAGTGGCATGATTATGTGGTATGTTTTCAAGTACAAAATGTATGAGAAATGAAAATCAAGTTTTGGAAAGTGTGGTTAAATTTAGTAGAGCTTTGGATATCATACCATTATAGTAGTTTCCTCCTTCTACCTTAGTGTGGACCATGGATAGTAGGAGGTAATGTTTACAAGTTATTTGAATGTTTGGTTAATTGCATGATATGATCATGTGTCTATAAGATTGCATGAAGGAATGATCTTGTTTTAAGACGGTTGTAATAACACAATATGTGTTGAGACAAATGATATGCACTTGAGTGCAAGTGGGTGCTAGTTGTAGTATTATGACTAAAATTTTGAGTTGATTGTAGATTATGACATGGTTGTTAGTCTTGGTAAATATTGATTTCAAATTAATAGACATGATGTCTTGTTCTTTGGAACATGTGACTGACATGTGTGAACAACTGCAGGGAGATGTGCTTGGTATTAGCATGACAAGGTAGCAATTGATTTGTTTATATAACTAACAACTAAGTGATGTGACAATACATAATAAGACTCAATTGCAGCAAGGAAAAAGGTAAAAGAAAGGGACTGGGTGAGAATTCCTTTGGTTATGTTTGGAAACCACAATTCCAAATGAATGAGGGATTTACATGAATACAGGAAGAATTCTTAACCTTGATTTCGTATGAAATTATGTGCATATGTGCTATATTCATGAACATGTGTTTGACAGTTATAACAGTTGGTTTCCAGTTATGGTTGGATTCACTAGGGAACTGGAGTCCCTTAAGAGATGATATATGTATGTGTTCAGTTATAGGTGAGCGTGCTAGGTACAATAAGGTAAGATAACCACTATATTGTTATATTTATTTATACATTGTCAATTGTGTGTTTATGGTAGTATGATGCAGGGGATTTTTCGACAAAAGAGACCGCCATGAAATCTTGAAGAAGGCTCGGGTTGAGATTTCCCTTCGAAGGATTAAGAACCCATGGGGATTGGGTCATGGTGTATGTCAAAATTTTTGTGTTTTCCATGTTTTGTGATTTGTTTTCTCTTGATTTGTACTTCTGATCATGTGTTGTGCATGGGTGTGCCACTTTGTTTGTGGTATCATATTTTTATTATATTTTCATGGTTTTCTTCTTGTTTATTTCTTGTTGTTTCCTTTTATGTTTTAAGGGTCTTGGGAATTGGTTGGGGAAAAAAGAAAGCTAATGGAACTCGGGGGAAACTTAATGAAATCCAATAGGTAATGTAAGACCTAGATGAAGCTCGATGCATGAATAAGTGCAATTGAAGGCAAGAATATGACATCTAGTTGGATTGGTTGGGTCCATTGGGATAAATGGATGATGGTGGGACAATCACGAGAACGTTAAAAAGAAGGGTAAAGTATATGGATTTGAGGAATCATATGTCTTGGCTATGTTGGGAGCTGTTTTTCTCAATGTTGTGCATGGTGTGCATGGATAAAGGGAGTTATCTTAACCTTGACCTAATGATATTTGGTAATTATGTTGTGATCATGATTATGTTGACGTCTATATATGTATATATTAATGTACGAATTACATTGTCTAACAGGGTCATTAGGGATCATTCTTGTGGAAGAGTGATTATTTATGCAAGTGAATGGCATGAAGATGTTCTTAGTTTATGAGGAATTGAGTGTTCATATTAGCCCTAACATATCTATGAGTTTAGTATCATGTGATTGTGATTTGATATTATTTTCTTATATTATGTCTATGTTTATGTTATGGATAGGTAATGTTGAAGGATACACAAGTGGAATGAAAGAAAAGTGATCAGAGGCATGTTGGAACAAGCATGGATAAGGCACTAGAGGTAAGGTTTCCTCGTAGAGATAGTGTGGTCTCCGGATGTGTAGTATTGGTGTCGTGTACATGTTGTACATTTGGTGTTGTGTACATGTTGTACATCTGGTGTTGTGTACATGCGGTGCTTTGTACATGTTGTACATGTGGTGTCGTGCGCATGAGGTGTTGTGTACATGTGGTGCTTTGTACATGTTGTACATGTGGTGTTGTGTACATGTTGTACATATGGTGTTGTGTACATGTTGTACATGTTGTGTTGTGTACATGTGGTATTGTGCACATGTCGTACATGTTGTGTTGTGTACATGTGGTATTGTGCTATGTGTATTGTGTAGTCATTGTATCGTGGCATGTGTATTATTTATGTTGTACTTTGTGTATGTATATGTATTTTGTTGTACATCATGTGTAAGTGTATGTGTTGTGTTGTACACCGGGTGTAAGTGTATGTGTTGTACACTATGTATGCGTATGTGTTTTACAATGTGATGGGACAAGCAGGCATGAGACTGTCTAGGCCCTTGTTGTTGATAATGAGGGTAGAGGCAGTTTAGTCTCTGGATGCCCTTGTTGTTGATATTGAGGGAGGAGGCGGTATAGTCTCTAGATTCCCTTGTATATTTTAAGATAAGGCAGTGGGTGCTTTCTTTTTTTGGAAAGGGATTATGGGTGTGTATGAGATTGAAGGGAAGAGAAGGAAATAGGTGATTTTCAGGTTTGAAAATCGATCCGTTGTTTATACGAAAAGGATAAAGAACGAAGGCATAAGTAAAATAATCATTGAAAGATAAGTATATGTATTTTATTTTAGTTTTTATTATGCATGTGATCTATGACTCTAA
This sequence comes from Pinus albicaulis, assembly GCA_034641835.2. Taxonomy (NCBI): domain Eukaryota; kingdom Viridiplantae; phylum Streptophyta; class Pinopsida; order Pinales; family Pinaceae; genus Pinus; species Pinus albicaulis. The sequence continues at coordinate 1,830,656,976 of CM076578.1, read as the reverse complement.
TTTATGATGGTTGCATGTGATCTATGACTATGATTTATGATGGTTGCATGTGATCTATGATTTTGATTTATGACGGCTAAGTTTTGAGCTAACTATATGCGATATGTTTATACTTGATGGTTTGATTAAATATATAGTTTGACTTGTTATGAATGAAGTAAATAGAATAGTAGGTGCACCTTATTGATGAGCTACCAATGAGGCATGATTTTAATTTATTTTAATTCCTTTTGAATCTAATGGAAACCATGTGCTTGATATGACATGGAAATGCCCAGTTTGGGTGGTTGGAACTGGACACAAGAATGTTAGTAGCAAGAATGAAAGGAATTGGAACATGTAATAGTTGGTAAAGCACTTCAAGAGTAGGGCCATTGTGGGACACTGGTACCCAATAGTGTCCATTTATTTCCATGAGAATGCTATCACTAGTATGATGGTTTTGAGGCAGGGATGCACCTTGGATTTTGGACCTTCCAACGTGAGGAAACCTTGTAAAGGGATGGATCGCCTTAGGCACTGTGTAACAAAGAAGGGGATGCCAGCGAAACTTGGAAGGTGTGTGACTACATGGAAGGGGGTGACCATATTTCCCGAGGGACTATGTAGCAAAGAAGGGAAGGTCAGGCAATGAATTTATTTTGGTCATTAGCATTTCTAGATGGAATTAGAAGTACATTGGGAGTGTGCCCTGGAAAAATGAGTCGATAATTGTTCACTGAGAGAACAAGTAGCACAAGGATCGTAGCACTGGACATTCAATCCAGGTTTGAATTTGGCAGTGGATTCCAGACTTCATGGGAAGGAGGTGAATCCTAGTACTACTTTTGAGGGTGGAGGTGTGAACCTCTGGATTCCCTTGTTGACTGATGCTGGCACCATATCCTTTTATTTGCTGGTGAGAGAAAATGTACATATGCATATGTATATATTATTGTAATTATTGTAACGAGCTAGGTTATAAAGATCCATAGACAATATGATTATTTGTTGGTTGAAGAAAATGTGTATAAGTATGTGTGGTTGTGATTGTAAATATCATACTGAGTTGTGTTATAAAGCTCCAATAAATGGTATGATTTCCATGTTTTCAATAGGATGTCATTGTAAATACTACATCGAGCTATGTTATTGTTAGGCCAGGAGGTAACTCCACAAAATAACTCGTATGAATTGATTGAGGGTGCATATGAATATATACATGGAGGTGAGACTGTTGGGATTCATTTCCAAATGTCCCTTATACTTCCTTATTTCCTATTTTAAACTAATGTACAATTTCGCCCAATCCCTTAGCATTAGGTTTCAACATTCCCCGCCCCCGTCCCCTTAATCTGAAGGGATGTTGGTGAGTCCAAGCATCGTTCTGAATTTTTCAAACTTTTATCTTCCAAGCACTTTGGTGAAGATGTTTGCAGTCTGCTCATTTGTGGAACAATGACGTAGATGGATATTTTTGGCCTCAACATGATGTTGAATTAGATGGTATTTTGTATTGATGTGCTTCGTTCGATCATGGAACTTTAGGTTCCTGGCCAACTTTATTGCAGAAGCGTTGTCGATCATGAGTGGAGTTGAATGCATTTGTTTCATCTGCAAATCTTCTAGGATTTTCCTAAGCCACACAATTTCCTTTATCGCTTCAGCTTCTACCACATATTATCCCTCGGCTATGGAATCTGTTGGAACTAATTGATTGTGTGATCTCCAGGAGACATCACATGATCCAAGACTCATAGCATACCCTGAAGTAGATACCCCAGTTTCTTTGTCTCCATCAAAGTCTGAATCGAAGTAGCAGATCAAGCTGAAGTCACCCACCTTTGTATATTTGAGTCCAAAGTCTCAAGTCCCTTCAAGTACTTTAGAACTCTTTTTGCAGCAGACCAATGTCCTTCACAAGGTTTTTGCATAAACCTGGAGAGGATTCCAACAACAAATGAGATGTTTGGTCTGGTAGTATTCAGGTAGATGAGACTTCCTACAAGTTGTCTATACTTCATTGCATCCTCAAATTCCTTCCCTTCGATGGATGTGAGCTTCAAGTTTTGTTCCATTGGAGTTGTCAAAGGATTGCATTCAGCCATGCCAAACTTGTTCAATAGATATCCAATGTACTTATTTTGAGAAAGGAATATAAATTTAGGATGTTGAGTTACTTCAATACCAATATAGTAGTGAACATAGCCCAAATCAATCATTTCAAAACCTTTCTTCAATTCCTTCTTTATGGATGCAATATAACTCTCATAATTCCTTGTCATCAAAAGATCATCTACATACACCACAAGATATACAATTGTTTTTCCAACTTTCTTAACAAACAAAGTTGCGTCATCAAGATCAAAATGTCTGAAGTTAAGTTTCAGAAAATTCTCAGTTAATTTCTCATACCAGGCTCGTGGTTCTTGCTTGAGGCCATACAAGGATTTTATAAGCTTGCATACTTTATGTTCTTGGCCCTTCACAACAAATCCTTCTGGCTGGGACATAAAAACCTTCTCCTTTAGATATCCATTCAAAAAGGTGGTTTTTACATCCATCTAATGGAATTTCCAAACCTTCTGAGTTGCTAAGGCAAAGAGTGTCTGGATGATGGCCCATTTTTCTGTGGGGGCAAAATTTTCCTCATAATCGACCCCTTCTTTCTATGAAAAATCTTTTGCCACAAGCCTAGCTTTGTGCTTGTCAATTGAGCCATCCACTTTGTACTTGTTCTTGTAGACCCACAAGCAGCCAATTGGTTTGGTCCGTATATTACTAGTATAGTCCCTTATTGTTGTTAGTGTAACCCCCTTATTTTTATAATTGTACCCTTGTAACCCCCATATTGTTATTATTGTGCCCTTAAATTATTAGTGTTAGGTCGGATAGGATTACATTGTGGCCCCACTAGGATTACATTGTGGCCCCATGGGCTCCTATATATAGAAGGGAGGTTTTGTAATTTGAATCATCCAATAATTTTTCATTCATGTAATGTATTGGAGGTTGCCCCCTTGAAGTGGCTTATTTCTAAGGCGTTGATATCTCTTTTCTTCTCTTTTTGGAGCTGGTTTCACAACATTTGGTATTAGAGGTTTGAGATTCTAGGGTTTCGCTGCTCCAAATAGGTCATCGTGGCATTTGCACTATAACTTTTTTTTTCCACGAAGATTCAAAATCTGAAATTTTTAGAGTGCGAAGCCAAATTCCTGAGGAACATCGTCGCAAAATTTCATAGCTTGGTTCGCAATATTTTCGAAGATATGATCTATGCAATTTAGGTCATTTTGCAGGCTCCTGAATTTAACCTAAACAGGTCATCGCGGTATTTTCGTAATAACGTTTTTTCTACGAAGTTTCAAAAGCTGAAATTTTTAGAGTGCGAAGTCGCAATCCTGAGGAACATTGTCGCAAACTTTCAGTTATTGTTTCGCAATATTTTCGGAGATATGATCTGTGGAAGTTAGGGCTTTTTGAGGCTTCTGAACTTCACTCAAAGAGGTGATCGTGGGAAAATATTCATAGCTCTCTCTCTGAGCATCGGATTGGAATGTTGTAAAAAGTGGCCAAAATTACATGGACTATAGTTTTTGGTCTATCAATTTCAGAGCCAAAGGAAGAAACAATGACACATGGCAAGTCATACAATTTCGCTCTACTGAACCAGTCCAAAATTGGGTCATTGTGGGAGATTGGACATAACTTTGCCTTGAAGAATCCAAATTAGATCAGAGCTATGGCATTTGAAAGAAGCTTCAGAGGGCCACTACAGGGCTGAATTTCAGATATTGAGGATCCAAAATTATATAGATAATTCAATTTCAATATCGAGCTCCTCAACAGCAAGTAAAAGGTGTGTATTATTATTATTATTTTTTTTTTATTTTTAATTTTTTTAATTTTTAATTTTATATTTTTTTATTTTTTTCCGAATTGCATAAGTCTTGTTTGAAGAATCAAGTTGAATTGATTCCAAGGGAATATTGTAAAATAGATATCAGTATTGGATTCTAAAATGGCCCTTAAAAATAATTCAACACCCATTAAGCCTTTAGAAAGCTTTACTATGACTCATGAAGACGAAGAATGGCAACATGACATATCAAAATTACAAGAGCAAGTGCAACAAATTTCGCTCTCGCAAAGAGAAACAAAAATGACATGGAAGTTTTGAAGAAAGGCGTGGAAACTAAGATGGATGGTTTGAAGAAAAGCGTGGAATCTAAGATGGATGGTTTAAAGAATGACATAGATGGCATGGAATCTAAGATAGATGGCATGGAAGCTAAGATTGATGAGAAAATGGAAAACATGAAGAATGATCTAAAAGCAGACATGGAAGGTTTGACAAAGTTGATACAAGAAATGTTTCCTAATAGTGAAAATATAGTAGAGGAAACTCATGATGAGAACAAAATAAATGTTAATCATGATTTCATAAAATCTAATGTTGGCGGGAAGAACCACCATATTCCAAAATGGATATGGGGAAGTTTGATGGAAAGGATCCTATAACATGGATACTAGAGATGGAGCAATATTTTGATCTCCATAATGTGCAAGACACACAAAAGGTACACATTGAAACTTTACATTTAGAACAAAATACATGTGTATGGTATCGATGGCTTTGCTCCCATAAAAAAATTGTCATTTGGTCAATTTTTGTGGAGGAAATGATAGCACATTATGAGGATACAAAGAGCAACACCTTCTTTATCCAATTGATAAATCTCAAATAAAAGGGTTAAGTTGGGGAGTACATTGAGGACTTCCAAAAATTGAATATAAGGGTAACTGATATTCTAGAGGAACACGGGATTGGTCTCTTCATAGGTACTTTAAAGGATAACATCCAACATGAACTTTGAGTTTGGGAACCTGATTCATTCGAAAAGGAATTCAGGTTGGCAAGGAAAATTGAATGTAAAATTATGGCGATAAGGAAGCCTACCACTCACTTCTATAAAGAAGGAAGTGTTGCTACGCCTAGATTTCCACAACCTACAAGGTTGACACCACAACAATTGGAAAAAAAAAGAGCAAAATGGTTTTGCTACAGTTGTGATAGTAAATAAACTAAAGGTAAGAAGTGTGCTTAGAAGAAATTATTTTACATAGATTGTGAAGAGGAAGAAAATGAACAAGAAGAGGATATACCCCAGGAACCAACCCTAAAAGAGGAAGAAATGAGTTTAATTACGGGGTATTGAAAGGAAGCCAGGAAGGATAATAAGCTCTAATGTCATGACAAAGCTTCTAAAGAAAGAACAACGAGGCATAATTGCAAAATTATGCTCACTAGAAGTTCCGACATCAAAATCATCTATTTCTGCAGATCTCCAACAAGTCTTGGACAATCATTCCAAGGTGTTTGAAACTCCCAAAGGACTCCCACTTATTCATGATCATGATCATGCTATTCATTTGATTCCAGGAAGTGTTCCTCCAAACATCAGGCCTTATAGATATCCTTACTTCCAAAAGAGCGAAATTGAACGTATGATTGCAGAAATGTTAGAGGCGGGTATAATTCAACCCAGTCAAAGTTCTTTCTCTACTCCTGTAGTGTTGGTACACAAGAAGGATGGATCATGGCGAATGTGTCCGGATTATAGGGAGCTCAATAAGCTCACCATTAAAGACAAATTTCCCATTCCTGTGATTGATGAATTATTGGATGAATTACATGGAGCAATTTATTTTACCAAGTTGGATCTTCGTTTAGGATATCACCAAATTAGAATGAAGACTGAAGATATTCCAAAAACAGCATTTCGAACTCATGAGGGTCATTATGAATTTTTGGTCATGCCTTTTGGCCTTACCAATGCACCTTCTACATTTCAAGGGTCGATGAATTCCATTTTCAAACCCTTCCTTAGAAATTTTGTGCTAGTATTTTTTGATGATATACTAATCTACAGCAGGTCTTGGAAGGATCATGTTGAACATGTTGACAGGGTGCTCAAACTATTGCAGGAGAAACAGTTATATGAAAAAACATCCAAATGTTTCTTTGGAGTACAAGAGGTGGAATATCTGGGTCATATTATATCTCACGAGGGTGTTAAAGTAGACCCTAACAAAATTAAAACCATTAAGGAATGGAAAGTCCCCAAGACAATAAAGCAGTTGCGAGGATTTCTCGGGTTAACAGGCTATTATCGCAAGTTTGTTAAGAATTATGGGAGAATAGCAGCACCTCTAACAACATTATTGAAGAAAGATGCATTTTCATGGACTCCTCAAGCAACTAAGGCCTTTGAACATCTTAAAGAGGCAATGTGCCTAGCACCGGTCTTAGCTACGCCAGACTTCACAAAAACCTTTATTGTGGAATGTGATGCCTCAGGAAATGGAATTGGTGTCGTTTTAATGCAGGAAGGAAGACCCATTGCTTTTGAAAGTCGTCCAATCAAAGGAAAGTATTTACAGAAACCTATTTATGAGAAGGAAATGTTAGCAATACTGCATGCATTAAAGAAATGGAGAACTTACCTAATGGGAAGACACTTCAAGGTAAAAACTGATCATGATAGTCTGAAACACTTTTTGGAACAAAGACTATCTTCAGAAGAGCAGCAAAAATGGGTCACAAAGATGTTGGGTTATGACTTTGAAATAATATACAAAAAAGGGAAGCTAAATGCTGTTGCAGATGCACTCTCAAGAAAGAATGAAGAGGTGGAAGCATTGCTTTGTGCCATTTCTATTATCCAACCAGATTGGATAACTGAAGCAAGAGATGAATTGAAGAAGGACGAAGAAGTGTAGACACTCATTCAAAATTTGCAGCAAGATCCTAGTACATCTGATACATTTAGTTGGAAAAATGATTCCTTATGGTACAAAGATCGCTTATATCTTTGTAAGAATTCTCAACTAAAACAAAAGATTCTTCTGGAATTGCACACTTCTCCTTTAGGAGGACACTCAGGATTTTTAAAAACTTACCACAGGGTGAAGAAAGAATTTTTTTGGGATGGCCTTAAATCCGATATTCAAAATTTTGTGGTGGAATGTTTGGTTTGCTAGCAGAATAAAGTTGAGACAATTAAGACCCTGGGTCTTCTACAACCTTTATCCATTCCAAGTCAACGTTGGGAGGATATTTCAATGGATTTTATCACAGGTTTACCTAAGTCCGAAGGAAAGAGTGTCATCATGGTGGTAGTTGATAGACTTACCAAGTATGCACACTTTTGTGCATTATCTCAACCATTTAAAGCAAGTACAGTTGCTACTACATTTATGGACACAATTCAAAAGCTACATGGAAACCCAAGGGTTATTGTGAGCGATAGAGATCCCATTTTTACTGGAAATTTTTGGACGAAGTTATTTTCTTTTTTGGGTACTCAATTAGCTCATAGCTCATCTTATCATCCTCAATCTGATGGTCAAACTGAGATAGTAAATAAATGTTTGGAAGGATATCTTCGTTGTTTTGTATCTGATAAACAAACACAATGGGTCAAGTGGTTACCTCTTGCTGAATGGTGTATAACACTTCCTTCCATACTGCAGCAAAAATGACCCCATTTATGGCACTTTATGGATATCATCCACCATCCATCACATCATATTTAAGAGAAAATTCGAAGGTTCAAGCAGTGGAAGATCACATCGAGCATCAACAAGAAGTTCTCCAACTCTTAAAGGACAACCTAAATTTGGCACAAAATCGAATGAAACAACAGGCATATCAACATCGCAGCGAGAGAAGTTTTGATGTAGGAGACTGGGTATTTTTACGGCTACAACCATACAAACAAATGTCCCTCAAGCAAGCTAAGAAGGATAGTAAATTATCGCCAAAGTACTATGGTCCTTACAAGGTGTTGCAAAAGATTGGTACTATGGCATACAAATTGGAGCTTCCTGCTTCTTCGCGAGTACATCCAGTTTTCCATGTTTCATGCTTAAAGAAGGTTATAGGTGAGAATATTCCAGTTCAAACAATATTGCCAGAACATGATGAGGAAGGAAAAATCATATTGGAACCTGAAGCGGTCACGGAAACAAGAACTCGACAACTACGGAATCGATCAATTTCAGAGTATCTCATCAAGTGGAAGAACTTACCCACTGAAGATTCTACATGGGAAGATGAGAATTTTATACAAAAGCACCCAGAGCTACTCAAGCGTTGAGGACAACACTTTTTTAAAGGAGAGGGGCATGTTAGGTCCCTATATTACTAGTATAGTCCCTTATTGTTGTTAGTGTAACCCCCTTATTGTTATTATTGTACCCTTGTAACCCCCATATTATTATTATTGTGCCCTTAAATTATTATTGTTAGGTCAGCTAGGATTACATTGTGGCCCCATGGACTCCTATATATAGAAAGGAGGTTTTGTAATTTGAATAATCCAAGAATTTTTCATTCATGTAATGTATTGGAGGTTGTCCCCTCGAAGTGGCTTATTTCTAAGGCGTTGATATCTCTTTTCTTCTCTTTTTGGAGCTGGTTTCACAACACAATTGGTTTGGTTCCCAATGGAGGATCAACCAACTTCCAAGTGCCATTCTTTATCAAGGCATCATACTAATTTTTCATTGCTTCATTCCATTTATCGTAAGAAGTGACTTCTTTGAAGGAAGTTGGTTCAAGATCTGTAGAAAAATTCAATTCACAATTATAAGAAACATCCATATCAATAGGTGATCAGAATCATCTACACCACCTCCATTTTTCTTGGTGGAGATTCTTGTTCCTATCTTCCCAAGCTCATCAGGATGAAAATTTTCCAGTGTCTTTTCAAGCCATTTTGGGGGACCTTTCTGAGATGGCCCAAGCTACTCATTTGACTAAGTTGGGATTGAATGTAATATTCCAAATCTAGAACAGCTAGCAAGGCATGACTGGAAAATGCATTTTCCAGTAATGGCTACTACAGGAATTGAAACCAAGTCCTGAATCCTTAGATCAATGTATCTAAGTGATAAATCCAAGAGGAGGCTCCAAATAAATCCTTCTAAGTGGGTTAAACACATCTCCCACACTTAGATGTCCTCAAAAAGTGCCCGGTGAAGGGACTGCAGCAATACATGAACATGACATGGAGTAACAACATTATTATTATGAGCTATGAGGTATGAGGATACAAAATAGGCTTTGCTTGATATTATAGCAGCAATAGTATACAATGCTTGAGGAACCAATCACTCAAGTTAGGCAATGGGAGCCTCAATGAGACATGTATATGACAATAGAGAAACAATGCTATGGAGGAATGTCATAAGGCTAAAATAACGCAGTTCATTGGAGACACTGTAACATAAAAAATAAAAATGTAATGATATGACAATATCAGCTCAATAAATGAGGGGGAGCAAGCTCTCAACCCCTGAAAACACTAATACAACAATAATACACAATACTTAGAAGGATTGGCTACAATACATGTACAAATGGAAATTCTGCAGAAATGCCAAAGTTGTTGGGCAGCAGCTGCAACTCTGAAAATAGAAATGGATGAAGATGGCTGATGATGCTGCATATTCTACATAGATCTCATCCAATGGATCTCTCAAGTGAAAGGCTGATCCAATCCTTGAAGATCTTGCCCTCCAAAGTAGTGGTGCAACCCCCACTGCAAATGTGCTCAAAAATAACGTAGTCAAGGAGTTGGACTGCACTGTAGGAGATAGAGAATGTTGGCCTGGTGCCAAATATGTACAATCAGCTTAGAAACCTCCTTCACTAACCTCCCGGAGGAATAGGAGCTCCCTCCTCTGAAATATGAGCCAAGGAAAGATGTTGTGGAACCCTCCACTGCAACACCCAACAACACTACGTTATACTTCAGCAGAAATAACGCAGTGACTGAAAGGAGTGGCTTTGGCCTTGAGCCAAGAGGTGGAGAAATGAAGTGAAATCCTTCAAGAGGTTTCTCAAGAAGGAGAGGAAATCCTAAACAGGAAACCCTCATGCTAAGCAACACTGCAACTCAGCTGAACAGCGGAAGACTGCAAATAGTCTAATTAGACAAATATCAAATGCTCAAAGATATCTCACTATGGCTGCCTCTTCCTCCTTTTATGAAAGTGAATGTCTCTTTTCCCTGGACCCCACACATTAGGGTTTCTTCCACAAATAATGTTCCTCCCTCTCAAACTGCACTGTCTTCTCATGCAAGCTACACCCTCTTAGGCAGCGCTGTTGAGTTGATCAAACTTGACCTTGTCCTCATGCATTTTCCCCTTTTCACAATGGAAGGTGCAAAATCAAGCTACTCCATAGATCCCTTTCACACTATGAGGGATTTTATTCCTAATCATGGGCCTTTTACCCATTTTATTCATCTCCTAGATGATATAAGAAAAAATTAATATTCCAATTCGTTGCTTGCAAATTTTGGAATATTACAGTCCTCCCCTCTCAAAGATTGCTTGTCCTCAAGAAAGTGAAAGGATAGACTGAATTATCCTTTCCTCCTCTCCCTGTAGCATCCATGTATGATGATATCCTCCAAGTGAAGTGATGCTATATCATCAATCAAGCCTCCACATTGATCCTCCTCAGCATGCAAGTCATCTATCAAGCCATCATCATGTAAAGGTGAGATACTCAAGAGGATAACAAGGTGATGTATAGAGGTCCCTTTGAAGAATGGGATATGAATTATAATGGGAACTATATCTCCCATATGGATCCTCCATCTCAAATCTATGAACCATGCAAAATGAGTCACCTCCCAACTAGGCAACTCCTAGAAACTGTCCTCCACCCTTGGCTCCGGCAAAGTAGGTGGGATGAAAATCTGCACATGGTAGACAATGTAGCCTACCCCACACTATCCATATCTCCACTTAAGATAAGTGTAGAGTTTCTGTTGATCCTGGGTTGCAATAAGGTTGCCCTCAAGAGGCAAGATGAGGACTATATCTCCAAAGATCTCTCCCCCAACGCTGCAAATCAAGCTGGCCCAAATATCCCCATATATGATGAGTTGGAAGTCATCATCATATGGCATATCATCCATCATGTGGCTTACCTCATAAAGTGAAAAATGTGTTGTTAAGGTAACCATACCATGTCCCATGCTCCCATTAGAACATGTAGTGCAAAAAGTGTGAGGAATTTCTTCCTCAAAGGACACATTCACCCAATGTGTCTTTCTCCCAAGCATGCTCCTCATAAAGACAAAAATAATAGAACCATAGGGAGAAAAGATGAGAATCATGCTTGCTTCCATATGCAATAAATGAGAAGGAAAATGGTCCCTCAAGTGCAACCAACGCAGCTTGACCCTCAACTACAATAGAGACTGATAAAATGAGAGGCTTCTCAACCACTTGCCTGCTACTCCAATCTCCTCATAAGTATGGAGGAAGTGAATGATGTAAGGTGTACCAAGAGCATGTCCTCCATCATATCTATTTTCCCCAAGTCCTCCTAGGGAATGGCCATCTATCATGCTTATGGCCTCAACTAAACCATAAGGTCTAGAAAAAGAATGCCCCTACTTGGAGCATCATCCTGCACATATATGGTTAAGGGACATACATCATATAAATAATCATGTAAACAATCATCACACTGACCATATGTCCTGCTCATACAAATGGAGTGGATCATAGATGAGTCTCCTCTCTTCCTCAAAGAGAAAAGAGGTGGTTGTGCTAACTCTCCCAAAGAGTCATGTATCTTCTCCATCTGCACCTGGTCCATGCATCTCCTCATATGCTGATATATCTCCTCCTCAAAGCCTTCCCAAAGATACCCCTCCATGATGGTGTGGTATGCTCTCATCGAACAAGTAGGGCTGAAAAGGAAATCCTTGTGAGCTGCTTGTAGTAACTTCTCCTTGAGCTTGGAAGCTCTAGATAAGAAGATCCTACCATGATAGTAGATGACCCCATCTCTGACTGAATATCCATCCTCATGCAACTGGTCATCCAAGATCATGCAAGTGAAAATATCCTTGGAATACTCCACCAACAGCTGGGAGCTCCAACATGGATCTAACTTCCATAGTGACAACGTTGATGATCTATCATGAAGAGAATTTGTCATATGGTCATCCTCCTCTCTGACATCTCCCATGCCAAAGATGCAAGTTGGAAGGCTGCTATCCTTCCCCTGCTGCTTCTGCCACAACGCAGAATCTGAAATGGAAGTGGGTGATGCTGATGTTGAGAGAATGCTCCCTCTCTCCTTGAGTCTACCCCAGACTCCCAGCGTTGTATCAAGCTCTCCCAAGGTTCCCACTCCTCTGGAATCACTAAGTGGTGCCTCAACTGGTGAAGCATCCATCCTCCTCTGCTGATCCAGTGGTCTCCCCAGTAAAATGTCTCCATGCAATGAGACATCATCATCAAGAGATGACTGAATAAATGAATGGAAATAAATCTCCATGCTTCCACTACGCAATCCAATCACCTTCTTAGTTGCATCAACCTTCTGAAGTGGATATGGATGTGTACATTTCATCTCATGATACTGGTTCTCCTCCCTACCTTCTCCTTCTGTCTCCATGGCTCCACACCTTCTCAACAATGGCATAGGTACAACATGAGTTGTGCCTTGATCTCCACACATGAGATCCTGGGGACTTCCTTGCAAAGATGCAAGAGTCCCTCTCCTTGGAGCAAGAGCTCCTCTTTCCCCTGCATGAGGCACTAGATAATCTCTAGATGAAACAATGCTATTGCCCTCAATCTCTGCAACATGCATGGGAAACCCTCCAATGATTGGATCCCTTTTTGAAAAAAAGACCTCCATGCTCCCTTGCTCAAAGGTGTGAGAAGGAAGTCTTTATTCTAGCAAGGTATGGTGCAATTTTTTAGCCTTCTCCATGGTTTTCTGAAATGTCATTGTGTTCTCATGCAAGGGTTTTGTTTGAGTTCCCTTTTTTAGCTCCACCATGTGTGTCCCATGAATCCTTCTATCAAATTTTTTCACTAATTCCTTAGTGAAACTTGAATAAGATGCAATGTTTACATTTTTCAAAGAAAATGATTCAAAGATCCACCAGGCATAAGTCTTACCTCTCAAATGTAGCGCTGCAACTTTGATGGCTTCACCTTCAAGAATGTGATGCTGCTGCAAGAAGGTCTCTAACTCCTCCACCCAAGCTCTGGCTGAACGCGTAGGTGAACCCTCAAAGATAGATAGAAGAAATCTATCATGTTGCTCTCTTCCTTTCACCTTCATCTTGCAAAAATTTGAAAAAATGAGATGATCTTGGAATTTCTGAGTTTGAAACTCATACTCTTTCAGGAAATAACTAAGATTTTCCCTCCTAGCAACTTCTTCTCCTCTTTCCATCTCTCTTCCGACAATCTTTGGCATGTGACTGCGCTGTGTATTATGGTGTGTAGCTACTTGCTCACACTCCTCAAATCTAGAGTTTTCTTTAGCTTCAAAATATCTTGGAGATTCTTCATACATCTCCCTCCTGATCTTCTTGAAGTCTTCGTGAATATTATGTACAGATTTAGGAAGAATCTTTGTAAGCTTATCCCCTTTCTCTTCTCCAAAATATGTAGTATTTTTCTTGCTTATCTCTTTGTCTCCTTGACGAGAATAGGAAGTGCAGGGTTCTTCCTCTTCTTTCTACTTATCCTCCTTGGGGAGGTTCTTCATGGATATGAAATATGATGAGATAAAACCCATCCTATTCAATCTTCTGATCTCTTGGGCTTAGACTCACAGGCTGAGCTAAGAATATCCTCTGATACCACTGTAATATTCCAAATCTGGAACAACTAGCAAGGCATGAATGGAAAACGCAATATCCAGTAATGGATGCCATAGGAATTGAAACCAAGACCTGGATCCCTTATCTCAATGTATCTAAGTGCTAAATCCAAGATAAGGCTCCAAAGAAATTCTTGTAAGTGGGTTAAACAGATCTCCCACACTTAGATGTCCTCAAAAAGTGCCTAGTGAAGGGACTGCAACAATACATGGAGTAACAACGTTATTATTATGAGCTGTGAGGCATGAAGATACAAAATATGCTTTCCTTGATATTATAGTAGCAATAGTATACAATGTTTGAGAAACCAATCACTCAAGTTAGGCAATGGGAGCCTCAATGAGACATGTATATGACAATAGAGAAACACTGCTATGCAGGAATGTCATAAGGCTAAAATAACACAGTTCATTGGAGAAACTGCAACATACAAAATGAAAATGTAATGATATGAAAATATCAGCTCAATAAATGAGGGGGAGCAAGCTCTCAACCCCTGAAAACACTAATACAACAATAATACACGATCCTTAGAAGGATTGGCTGCAATACATGTACAAATGGCAACTCTGCAGAAATGCCGGAGTTGCTGGGTAGCAGCTGCAACTCAGAAAATAGAAATGCATGAAGACAGCTGATGATGCTGCATATGATTCATATATATCATCCAATGGATCTCTCAGGTGAAAATCTGATCCAATCCCTGAAGATCTTGCCCTCCAAAGTAGTGGTGCAACCCCCACTGCAAATGTGCTAAGAAATAACACAGTCAAGGAGCTAGACTGTGTTGTAGGAGATAGAGAATGCTTGGCCTGGTGCCAAATATGTCTAATCATCTTAGAAACCTCCTTCACTAACCTTCCAAAGGAATAGGAGCTCCCTCCTCTGAAAGATGAGCCAAGGAAAGGTGTTGTGTAACCCTCCACTACAACACCCAGCAACACTATGTTATACTTCAATAGAAATAACGCAGTGACTGAAAGGAGTGGCTTTGGCCTTGAGCCAAGAGGTGGAGAAATGAAGTGAAATCCTTCAAGAGGCATCTCAAGAAGGAGAGGAAATCCTAAATAGGAACCCTCGTGCTAAGCAGCACTGCAACTCAACTGAACAACCAGAGACTGCAAATAGTCTAATCAGACAAATATCAAATGCTCAAAGATATCTCACTATGGCTGCCTCTTCCTCCTTTTGTGCAAGTGAATGTCTCTTTGCCTTGGAACCCACACATTAGGGTTTCTTCCACAAAGAATATTCCTCCCTCTCAAACTGCGCTGTCTTCTCATGCAAGCTACACCCTCTTAGGTAGCGTTGTTGACTTGGTCAAACTTGACCTTGTCCTCATGCATTTGCCCCTTTTCACACTGGAAGGTGAAAAATCAAGCTACTCCATAGATCCCTTTCACACTATGAGGGATTTTATTCCTAATCATGGGCCTTTTACCCATTTTATTCATCTCCTAGATGATATAAGCAAAAATTAATATTCCAATTTGCTGCTTGCAAATTTTGGAATATTACATTGAATCAAGATTCAGTGTCCCAATTTTGTCATTACATCATTCAAGGTGTCATCCGTGGTTGGTTCTTCATTTGGGGAGAGAGTGCTTTAGAATACGATTCCACAAATTGATTCAGTATAGAAATCCCCCCTTCAAGATGTGGAATCTGATTATATAACTCTTGAAATGACTTTGCATGTGTGAATCTATCCAAATGATCAAGTTGCTGCTCAACAACATTGTCAGTCTTGGAAGATTCAAGGAATATAACATCTCTAGATACTAAAAAATTCTTATTGAATTCATCATAGAGATGATATCCTTTGGAGGTATTGGAATACCCCAAGAACATATAATTTCGACTTCTAGCACCAAGTTTATTTCTTTGTTCCTTATGTATCAAAGCATAACAGGTGGAACCAAAGACCCTGAAATGCTTTACCGAAGGAATGTGGCCATGCCACATTTCATAAGGAGTTTTATTTCTGATTGCATTAGAAGAACACCTATTCTTTATGTACACAAAAAATAGAACTACATCAACCCAAAAAATCAATTTGACATTCTTGAAAAACATCATGGAACGAACCATATTTAAAAGTATCCTATTCATTATTTCAGCTACACCATTTTGTTGGGGATTATAGGGCACGATTGTTTGATGTTTGATCCCATGTTGGTGAAGATAGTTTTAAAATTCATTTGAAGTATATTATTTTCCATAATTAGTGCACAAAGAGACAATATGAGTTTGTGCATCATTTTCAATCCATACATGAAAATTATTGAATATTTGAAAAGCATTAGATTTATTCTTCATTACGTAAACCCAACAGATTCTTGTGTAATAATCAATAAATTTCATCATATATTTATTTCCATTTGCAGAAGGAACAGGCATGGGCCACATAAATCTGAATTAATAAGCTCATATTTTCTATGTGCTCTGGAATGTGAATCATGAAAGGAATATTTTCTATGCTTTCCTAGAATACAAACATCACATTGCTTAAGTTTCCTAGGAATTCTAGGCAATCCAGTAACACCATTTTTCTTCAACAATAAAAGGTTGTCATAGTTTAAGTGTCCAAATATAGAATGCCATAAAAGACTTGATGGGAATGGATATTCATCATAGTGAGAACTAAATGCAAAAAATTGTGCATGAGCAGTTGTACCTTGCAATTTTAGGAGTCTCCCTTCTTCTATTCCTCCCATGACAAGTGAGCGATATGATGATTTTGTGACCTCAACCTTGCCATAAAACATGTGAATGGAGTGTCCTTATTGGCGGATGTGGACCAAGGACAATAAGTTTCTCCTCAACTCAGGGAGTTATAGAATCTCATGTAGAAGATGGTCTAGAAGACCAAACAACTTAAGCTTGATCGTGCCAAGCCCTGATGGCTTGAGTTTAGATTTGTCTGAAAAATATACTGCTCCATCAACCTTGTTAGTAAATTCTTCAAAAAATTATTTTCTAAAAGTCATGTTACATGTTTCTCTTGAATCTAGCAACCAATCATTTCTCAAAGAAGTAAGTGAAGCATCAGAATAAGTCTTCAGTTACTCCAATGTTACAATGTGCTACAACATAATGAGCGGATTCAGGTGCTTTACCTTTGTCTTTGTCATGAGTTTTACCTTTTTCTTGATTTCTTTCTTGCTCAATTATGTCCCAAGGAAGCTTACATGTAGATGCATCATGCCAATCTCTATTGCAGCGTATGCAATGAAGATCAGATTTTTCACTTTGAGCTTGTCTGCCCCCCCTTTCTTTGAAATTTATTCTTCCTCATCCTCTTCAGCCACCTCTTCCTCTATAAGAATCTTGAGCATGATTATTCTCTCTATGTGTGAAACACACAACTTCTTCAAAAGACAGAGGGGATGTGTTCTTTCCAAAAGCCTTCTCTCTTTCTGCAAATTTTTTCTCAAGGGAGTCAAAGGTGATTTCCTTGAGTTTTCCACTTGCTTGCAATGACTCAAGGTAGTGTGAGTAAGTGGGATACAATGCCTTAACATAAGCTATGAGAGGTATGCTAATTTCTACACCAGTATTTTGAATGTCATGCATGATAGATATTACTTTTGATGCTAAAGCAAAAGGGCCATCTTTTTTCAATTTAAGGTTGAATAGATTAGTCATTAATTGAAAAATTTCAAGTTCTGAATGTGAGTCATAGAGTTATTTTAATTTCATCAAGGCTTCATGGGAATTTGAAAATGGTATAATATGGCGACTCACCTATTCATTTACAGAAACTACAATCAAGGCATAGGCCTTGTAATTCTTGTTTTCCCAAATGGAAATCTCCTTGTCTGAAGTGGGCTTTGCAGGTGCATTATCTTCTTCTCCTTCATAGATTCCTCTCCACACCTCATTAAAAATGAGTATGTGTTTTATCTTCCGGGACCACTCAGGATAGTTCTCTTTTCCATAGATAAATACTCCAACAATATATATCGACGAATGCATTAAAATATGTGTATTGAAAAATAATTTCTATTTCTGGTGGAAAAACAAAATTAGTTCTGTGGCAGAGGAAAAAAAATATATTTTTGGTGTAAAAGGGAATTCTGCAACAACAACAATAAAAATCTTCAAAAAAAAGGGTTTTTTTAAGATATGGTATCTAGGGGAGGTCAGAATTGAGGGAGGTCGAATATGGGGGAGGTTGGACCTAGAGGAGGTCGGACCTAGGGGAAATCGGATATGGGGAGGGTAGAGCTATGGGAGGTGATAGAGGAGGGAGGGACGAGCAGAGGGTGGAGGGAGGAGGGAGCAACGATAGAGGGAGGGACAAGCAAAGGGAGGAGGGATGAGGAAGTGATGATGGAGGGAGGTTGGAGCGACAACGAAGGGAGCGATGGGTGGAGGGAGTAGAGAGCAACGATTGAGGGAGAAGTGTTGCAGCCTATTGTGGGAGCGTGAAGGGAGCAGTGTTGGAGCCGAGGGAGGAGTGTTGTGGCCTGCTCTTGGAGCGCAGAGGGAGGAGTGTTGCGGCTTGCTCTGGGAGTGCGGAGGGAGGAGTGTTGTGGCCCTATTTGGGAGTGCAGAGGGAGCAGTGTTGTAGCTGAGGGATGAGTGTTGCAGCCTACTGTGGAGCGCGGAGGCACACACAACCACAGAGGGAGGCGGGAGTGTGAGCACAGTGCTAGCTGAGCACAATGTTGTCTGTGGGAACGCCAAGGCCGAGGGAGCAGAGCGCTGGACTGCAGTTTGACTCTGCGTAAAGGAGGCATCACATAACAACAAAAAAACAGAATGAAATAGAGGCAGAATGCAATAGGACCGATTTTCACACAATTTGTTTTACAGAGAAGGAGTATTTCTGCTAGGTGCTGACAAAGAGGGAGTTACATGGGAAACAATGTCAGAAATAGAACTGCCTCTGATACCATGTCAGGCTAGGAGGTAACTCCAAAAGATAACTCGTATAAATTGATTGAGGGTGCCTATGAATATATACATGGAGGTGAGACTGTTGGGATTCATTTCCCAATGTCTCTTAGACTTCCTTATTTCCTATTTTACACTAATGTACAATTTTGCCCAATCCCTTAGGATTAGGTGTCAACAGTTATAAAGCTCCATGGGAAGTATGTTTTGTTTTTAGCGGTTTTCTGGCCATGGGTGTCATAGAAAACTAAGGACGGTGTTCACCCAAGGGGGAGGGGTTTGTAAAAACCCCTGGTTGATTTTCCATGTAAAAAAAATATAAGACCAAGGTCATGGCACATGTATTCCAATTCAAATTTTTGGAAAAAAATAGTGATGGGTATTGTTGGTGATTAATTAATGGCTATGGAAATTGGTAGAAGAATTAAAAAAGGCAAAGAGGAATTAATTGGCATTTATTCATGAAAATGAAGGAAAATAGTAGAAAAGGAAGGTGAAGAGACACAAATTTTCATGAGAGGGAAATTAGAGTAAAAAATAAGGCAAATGAAGAAAATAGAGGCCTCAATGATAAAAATTATTATGAGGATCACTTGCTATATTTTTTTATTGGAGGCTTTTGACAGTTTAGTTTTTGATTTCTAATTTCATTCTCTTATACTCTTGCACACTTAGAGAATTATTGGAGCACTCTAGTATTCACTTGGATTTGGAGAAAGAAGGTAAAGGAAGGTAAGAAAGTGCAAGGAAGCAATTGTATCAAAAACTATAGTTGGATTGCTTAGCAGGTAATAGGTTGAATATATGATTTCATTATTGATTTTTGGATGCATGGTATATGCATGTGATTTTATAGTTACGTTCTTTCATTGTCATGGAGATTTGCCTAGAGTGACAGTGGTTTTAGACTTGCCTTGCCATTTCTTAGATAACCATGGTGTTATGGGTTTTCCACTTGTTATTTACTTATTGGTGCTTATGTTCCTTATGGCTGTGGGATGGAACAAATGCTCTGGAAGCCATGGAACAACTTGGGTTGAGTTACTAGTCTTGGAGCCAAGGTTGGGACAAACACTCTGGAGCCCCTTGTGGGTGTAGTTACTAGTCTCTGGAGTTAGGTTGGACAAACGATCTGGAGCCTTGGAAGGCTATGGGTTGAGTTACTAATTCTTGGACACCTAGAAAACTTGGGTAGAGACTGATCTGGTTGGTGTTACTGATGTTTGACCATATAGGTGGAACAACTGTGGATGAGGGTTGAAGTGGTTTTTCCTCTGGAATCCCTGCTTTGGTTTTGTCTTGGTTTATTCCATGAGATCACACATTCATGCTTGGAATATGGCACAAGGGTGATTGGTTGGAAGAGAGATTTGGTTCAGCCCAACCTATGGTCAGGTGGTATATGCAAGTCCCTGACCTCGTTGGTATTTTACTATGTTAATATGAGACAATTCCTTTTTGTGATCTGAGAGAATTTTTTGTGATTATGTTGGTGATATTGTGGTTGAGTTTCCACGTTTTCTATGTTGGTTATTTTCTGGTTATTTGCTAGTTATATGATGTGTATTATCTATGGCTCTTGTCATGAATTGTTTAGATATTGATCGATTGATGAATTTATGGACTAATAAGTTTTGTTACAACTATGTGGAGAGGGAATAGGTCCTTCTTAGTGATTCTGAGATGAATCTCAGACTATTATGATCAGATATGCATTCATGACTTGTAGCTTACATGTCTTCCATGTGTTTGACATAATGTCTGTAGAAATTTAATGCAAAATACATGTATAGCCTGGATTCTCCTGATCTAACAATAATATGCTATTGTTAAATAAAAAACCACTTCTAAAAATATTTGCGGAATTTGAAACACAATCGCCAATCACAATATCATGAAGAAAGATCAATCACACATAACATAGATAATTTACCTAAGGGAAGATTATAGCTAAAAAACCCACTATCTTCTATTATGTATTATATCATGGATCATGAAAAAATTACATACAAAGCTCTAATCCAAGAGCTCTCAGTACATGAGCTAACTGTCTCACAATGTCATACAAAAATTGGAAAGTTCCTTAGCCAATTTACTGTCTCCAGACAACCTGCCTCCACTGCGCAATCCCTACTGATAAAAATCCCTGAATGAATGAAATCTGCTTGTCTTGACTACGCAATCCTCATGGGCACATCTAATGTGTGTGTGGTTTCATGTGTGCAACGAGATAATGTGACAATTGATAGTTTACTTCCCTTTCACCTAGAACTCAACTAGGTCTCCACTGGATCTGACATGCATGCCGTTAATAGTAGTAAATATTCAATTGCATGTGAGACCATTGATTGTGAATTAATTAATAATTAATTCACTTGATCTCTCACTAGTTTATCTTCAGTTATAACTATCACAACTGAGTTTGACTCACTTACCTGAGTTAAACTACTTTACAACTTGCATAACTGCACTTCCAACTTTGTTACAACTTTGGATCACTCAGTTACAACCAGGTCCACTTGCATGTCCCACCAACCAACCTCTTAACTCGAAATTCCTTTAGCTAACTGATTTTCCACTTCAGTTAACTATTTCCAAGTGCTCATTCAGAATAGATTATTGTTTATTGTCCAATTAATATTAACGGATAATAATAGTCGACATGCATCTATAAATAAACATGCAATCTATAAATAGAACTTGCACATACATCTATAAATAGACATGCATCTATAAATATAATTTTCTCATGAATCTATTAATAGAAATCCACCTAAAAATAGCTTAAGGCTCCATCCTAGTGTAGGTGCTTAATTTTCACTAGGATCTTCTTATTGAATCTCAACACTCCCTCTCAAAAAGAAAGGGATTATCCTTCACCCCGATCCCGTCTCTATGGTATTCAAATTTTCTCTTGGTGAGTGCCTTCGTCAAAATATCTGCATCCTGATCTTCTGTAGGAATGTACTGAAGATACATGATCCTCCTCTGCACACAATCTCTGAGATGATGGTACCGGATATCTATATGCTTAGATCGATCATGAAACACATGATTAATCGAGAGTTTAATGCAACTTTGATTATCACAATGAATCATTTTTGGATCTAAATGAGAACCAAAAAAATCAACCAAGATATTTCTCATCCAGATAGCCTCACATGCCACTTGACTTGCTGCCATGTGTTCTGATTCCACTGAACTAAGTGCCACAGATCTCTTCTTCTTGCTGTACCAAGAAACAACTATAGATCCAATTCTAAAGATCCCCCCTGATGTGCTATTTCTGTCCGATGGGCTACCCGCCCAATATGCATCCGTGAAGCCATGAAACTTCACCTCATCCATCTGTCTATACCATAAACCATACTCTGATGTGCCCCTCAGGTATCTCAGGGCATGCTTGCCCGCCTTCCAAAAGAGCTTGATCGGCTTAACCATATCTTGAATCAGCTAGTTAATTGCATAGAAAATGTCTGGTCTCGTGTTCACTATATACATTAGTGAGCCCACTAACTGTAGATAAACAGTAGCATCCACTACCTCTCGAGAAGTAGCATCCTCTTTCCTCCAGTTTCCTAGAAGATGAGTATCCATGGGTTTGTAGCTCTCCATGTGAAACTTGCCTAGTATCTCCCTTGAATACTTGCCTTGAGACACAAAAAGTTCACCATCTCGCTGCCATATTTCCAATCTAAGGAAATAATGAAGTAGGCCCATATCCTTCATCTCAAACTCCTTTGCAAGATCCTCCTTGCATGAGAGTATTAGCTTCTCATCACCAGTTAATATTAAATCATCAACATAAAGAAAAATGATTAAAAGCTTACCCTCCACCACAATTTGGTATAGGTTTTCATCTGCTTCACTTTTGGTTAAGCCTAGTCTGGTGAAATAGCTGTCTATCCGAGTGTACCAAGCACGGGGTGCTTGCTTCAGCCCATACATCACTCTTTTGAGTCGGCACACATGCGACTCATTGGTGAAGATATCGAAGCCTTCAGGTTGCTCTATGTACACCTCTTCCTCAACGATCCCATTGAGAAACACAGTCTTCACATCCATATGATGAATGCGCCAGCCCATCTGCACCGAGAGAGAAAGGATGGTCCTTATGGAATAATACCTTGCAACATGTGCAAAGGTCCATTCATAATCTATCCCCTAGATCTGTGAGAAGCTTTGGGCCACAAATATGGCCTTGTATTTCTCAACATTCCCATCAACATCTTGCTTTACCTTGTAGATCCATCTTGAACCTACCACTGATTTATCAATCGACCTTAGAACAATTTCCCCAACACTGTTTTTGATAATGGAGTCATAATCCTCTACCATTGCATCTACCCATGTGGGCTTCTGCATTTCTTTCTGAAAGGAAGATAGTTCAGTCACAATAAATTTTCTTATGAGAGCCACGTATCCAGTAAATCGATCAGGATATTGTATTTATCTGCGTTGTGAAGTAGGGACTCCTACATTCTCTGCAGCATCAAGTCTCAGCCTATCAACTTCTGTGGTATGCCTTCTACCAGTTCTGATGGTTGGATCTGCATGAGTGGAATCCTCCACTCCATGAACCTCCTCCTGTGTCTGATCCACATCTAGAGACTCATATTTGGGAACCAACAGTTCCTCCTCCACATGCAAGTCCAACTCCCTCTCAAGCGACAATTGCATGGCTTTCCCCTCATTGAATTTTATATCCCGTAGCACCACAATCATTCAAATTTTTGGAAAATACACATGATAATTATGGGGTGTTTTTGTGTACCCCACAAAAATCCCAAATTCAGTAGTCAGCTCCAGCTTCTTTCTGGTGTCCTTAGTCACATGCACATAAACAGATGAGCCAAAAATCTTAAAGTGTGAAACATCCAATTTCTTAGCAGTGAAAGATTCTTTAGGTGTACTCAAGTCAAGTACTCTATGAGGACAATGGTTTTGCACATAAACCGCAGTGTTGCATGCTTCCACCCACAAATGAATTGGTAGGCCTTGATCATGCAACATCGCTCGTGTTCCACCCACGATCATTCTGTTCTTCCTCTCTGCGACCCCATTTTGTTGTGGGTTATGAGGTGCTATGAGTTCTCTTTGAATTCCTTCTTTGCTGCAGAAGTTCTTGAATTCATTAGAGATTTATTCTCCACCATTATCGCTCCTTAGAGTCTTTAATTTCTTCCTCGACTCTTTCTCCACCAATGCCTTAAACTCACAGAACTTTGAGAATGTTTGATCCTTCTTCTGCATGAAGAAGATCCAACATTTATGAGAAAAGTCATAAAAAAAATAACATAGTACTTATATTTTGCTATTGAAGCAACCGAGAATGGTCCACACACGTCTGTGTGAACTCTCTCAAGGATACCCGAAGCACGATTCTAATTCTCATGAAAGGTGGAGTTTACATACTTCCCCATGGTGCAACCCTTGCACTGATCTAACTGAACAAGTGTTCCCATTGGAAGTCTAGTATATATTTTTTGCATGGCCTTCAAGGCTTCATGATGAAGATGGCCCAATCTCTTGTGCCATAATTCACCCTCATCCTAGCTCACCATTTTTTCCGCCTTTCCCATCATGGCATCGCAACCATCCACCTCCATCTTGTAGATATTCTTAACTCAAATCCCTATCCTCTTGGCTTGACCGGTTGTTTTATGTTGCAGGAAAGCTTTTCCATCGCTGAAAACAACATCATAGCCTCTCTCCTCCAAAATTGCAACTGAGACCAATATTTTCTTAGGAGCTAGAACATGCATAACATATTTCAATTTAGATGGTTTAGCTAACTCTTTCTGAAAGGTAATGGTACCAATGTCGGTCACACTGTACCTTCTGTCATCGCCCATTTCTATATGCATCTGGAGATCTTTCTCCTCCAAGTCACTAAAAATTTCCTTATCTCCCGTCATGTAAAAGGAAGTGCCATTATCCAAATACCACACCGATCCCAATGCACTTGAAGCCATGCATGCGATCAAGGAGAATTCAAGCTCAAATTGTGAGGCAAGGGCCTCACTAGCTACAGCTCCAACAACCTTCTTGTTTTTTATAGTCAATTTGGGCACCATTCCTAATGACCTGGTTAACTGGAAATCATCTCTCAGACCAATGATTAAGGTTATATCATTCCCTATCATTTCAAGTTGCTACATGCCCTAAGACAAGAACAAGACAAATCAAACAAGACTTTCATCAAGAAAAGGTTTCCAAAGTTTGAAGCTTAGTATATAACATATGAGAGCTTACCAACGCAGGCTCTAAAGGGGCTAAGTGCGTTGCATATGCAGGTAGCCCCATGCAAGGTTGCTCTGTAAATCACTTCCCAACATTAACAGGTGCGCTGGTCACATTGGGAGCGAAATTATCATTGTTCTGGAATTTCCACTTGGCCAGTGCCTTCTAGAAGAGTTCACATGTGTCAAGCTTCGAATTTGAAGCTTAGTATATAACATATGAGAGCTTACCAACACAGGCTCTAAAGGGGCTAAGTGCGTTGCATATGCAGGTAGCCCCATGCAAGGTTGCTCTGTAAATCACTTCCCAACATTCACAGGTGCGTTGGTCACATTGGGAGTGAAATTATCATTGTTCCAGAATTTCCACTTGGCCAGTGCCTTCTAGAAGAGTTCACATGTGTCAAGCTTCGAATCCAAGTGTCCATTTGACATCTACAATATTGGAAACATGTCTTGCCTATTATTGGAAATTCATTGATTGCAAAAAAACCTTCAATTCATCTATAAATTGAGCACAGATCTGAGTGCTTGAGAAGGAAGAATTTGAGTAGAGAAATGCTGGAGAATTTTCAATTGAGAGCTAGATTTGTGTAGCTGCTGCTGGAGATATTTATACTGTGATGAGGCTTGGGGACGTTTCTCGAAGGGTCACTTAAAATCAGTCACTTGGTTGTAACCTCTCCTTCTATCATTAATAAATAATACAACTTATTTTTCCCTATATGCATCTGTATTGGCTTTTATTTTCCATATTGCAAGATCTTGGTTGATGAATATGGTTTATGATTTACTGATTTAGAAAACTAACTTGAATAGACATCTATATTATTGCATCTTCTGTTGTTTTAGTGTTCTTTCTTGCAGGAAGCATTTCGCACACAAACCGCTTGAATTTGAAGCTACAAAGGAAGCGACAAAAGGAGCCATTTAGAAGCGCTTGGATCACAAGTAACCTTCTAATCCTCTCTGTGTGTCTGTTCTTAGTTAGGAGAAATAGTTGTATAGTCTTTAATCTGTTGTTCTAGACTAACACATGTCTAGGGAAGCATGTTTTATCCGTAATTCACAATTATGGTCCAACAAATTGGCGACTCCACTGGGGAGAATTTCTCTTAGTTATAGGTGTTTAAGCCTCTGATTTACTTTGTTTATCCACCCAGTAGTTGTTACTCATAAAAATTAAAAATTTTCAAAGCCAAATTTGCAAAGAAAGTGAGTTAAATAGTAGTATTTTTCTTTATATACTGCGCCCAACGCACCCTTAGACAGGACACAGTGCTTTGCATAGCACTGTCTCCCTTTGTGGCCTGCGTTGCAGAGCACTGTCTCCACTTTGAGACTGCGTTGACTCCTGAAACCACCCAGATTCCTTTGAATTTTCCTTTGAAATTTGCTTTAGTTTGTTTTCTGCTGTGTTTTGAAAAGTTTGACTCTCGTATTGACCAGTGAATTTATATACTTCTTCCTCCTTTGACTGAAAATTTGTTCAATGTTTGTTTAAATTTTTTTTCTTTATCATTGACAAGTTGATTTCAAAGTACTTTTTATGGTCGCATTAAGAATCATTTGCTTTCGAAATAGGAAATTGTCGTAAAATATTCATTTCCTTGATAGGAGAAATTGTTGTGAAAGTCCTCATTTTTCCTTCAAAAGAGAAATTGTTGTCTATATTCTTCATTTCTCGAAAGTAAAAATCATTTGAATTGTTGATTTAGTGCACTTAGTTTCTTTTCTGCATTCATAACATTAAAGAAACTGAAAAGAAAAACTTGCATTTGCATGTAGAATTTTGTGTGTTTTGCAAAAAGGAACATTACGAAATCTGCATTTAGTTTGTGTTCATTGATTTGTTTGCTCACAAATTGTTTGCTTCTTTTCCCTTAATAGCTAGGATTTTCATTGAAGAAATTGAAAGTGAAAGATTTCTTATCGTTCTTAGTTTGCATTTTAGGAATTTCATATACATCATCGCGGTGAACCTTTGAAAGGAAAATTGTTAAACAAGATCAACATAAAATTAATCTCAATTTACCTAACAAAGCATTGGAACCATAACGATACCATTTAGAAGGTCTAGGCTAGAGACGTGTTCTGGCATCGTAAAACATAGCAACTATCGTTAACTTGTCTATGATACATTCTGAGTGTGATACCTCACTCCGCATACGTAAGTATATAAAAGCTCGTCCATGTAATTTCGGGTATATCGGGCGGTGTTACAGTACGATAAGTATAAAGGGGTGCTCTCATTGTGTGGTTTCGCATCAGACAACGTTAATACAGACTTGGGCCTCCACATACCTTCAAGTTTATTTGGGAGGACAAATTTTAGGTGTTATCCATCCATAGCGAACCGAGTCGGCCACCTTGTAAATTGTGATACACCAAACATAGCATTCAGGGACATTGCCTTCCCGTACTTCTTGGTTCGTTAGGAGGTATTCTATAGTTCACAATTTCTTGGTAAACCCTTTTTCCTAGCATTACCCTTCTATTTTGTTTATTTGTTTTTGGTTAAAATAAATTAGTAATCATGGAAGAACAAAATCCTATCCCCCATCGTTCGCGTAGATTATCTTTAAAACCACCTTTACCACCAGAAGTTACTTCTGGTAGGCGAAGGCGATCACGATATTCGAAATCAAGTACAATCTATACCTCTGGTGAAACATCATCTTTTAATAAACCAAAGTTAGCTCAAATTGTTTCTACACATCCCGATTCATCTACTGTTGTCGAAACAGAATCTTCACAATTACCCGTGGTCATGATCCATCCAATCGGTGAGACCATACCTCCTGGACCCGACGTTGTTCAATCACAAATTGATCCAGATCCTGTCTCTTCTTTTCCAGAACATCTGAATATAGAATTAGAACAACCAGAACTTGTTCCTACCTTGGTCATCCCACAAATTTCTGTAGCCATTGAAACTCCTATATCACACAGTCAACCATCTGAAATATATTTTGCGCCTGACAGTGAAATTATTCCACCTGGTCTAATTGCGATTGAAGAAATCCCACAAGACGATATAGATTTAACTCCAAACCATTTTGGGGGGGACCTTTACCTGTATGAGTCTTTTCCTCAATCGTTTCCATCTGCTTTTGTTGATCCTGTTCGCATTCAATCACCCGTTGATTTTAAAGGGTATACATTTGATCAATCAACCATGTATGAACCAACATATTTAGTTGGGAAAAATGTTCCAATTACGTGAGATCCTACCCTTGCTACTCCATCGATGTTCACAACTTCACCAGATTCATACTTTCATGGTGGTCCTATGGTCCCAACAGGTTACAAATCATTATCTGGCACTTTCTCTGGTGCATCTTCAAGACCATTGTATTTACCAATGTCATCATCTGGTATTTTAACTGGTAATCCTATAATTAGTACTGAACAATTTGATTCATTATACACATTATTAGGGAAATATCAAGCCAGTCCTTCAGGGTCAATTCCATTAAGTACCATATCAAATGGACTCCCAGCATTTGGAGAGAATTATTTTCCGTCTTATTATTCTCCTCATGCTGGGGGGAAACCTTTAGTCACCCAATATGACAATACTCAGTCACTTTTTGGTCATTCTAATGTTGAATTAAATGTTTTTAAATGGCAGCCCATTCTGCCTATCCAACCACAAACGGTTGTCCATTCGTATCAACTGATTCAACCTGTTACACCCACTTCATTGCCACTTGTTAATACATATTTACCCCTATTATAGAATCAAAATATTGTACATCAACCTTATCAAGCGGGTCCTTCAACTCAATATCATCAAATGTTGGGTCCACAGACTCCAAATAATTTGGCTAATTTACAACAACCTGTATCAGGGATCATTTATTCACAAGCTGTTCTACCATTTTATGGGGTGTCACAACAAAAAATTGGTTATACATATGACCCGAATCCAAGTTATCCTAATTTTGGTTATAACATTGGTCGAAATACCCCTTGTCAACCTCAGGTGCAAATGCCTCAAACCTCATTTCAACAACTATCATATCCAGGTTTTGGTCAACAGAATCCTCAAGCGTTTGCTATGAAAAACAACCCCTATCTGGGTTACCAGCAACAGATTCTGTATGCTGGTGCTCAAGCAATTCCATCTTACCTTGGCTATGCTCAACCTGACCTTAATAGACAGTTGCCTTTTGTTGCAACTTTAGAATTACCAGATTTAAATCAGTTAACCAATGATCCTATCAATTATGCTCCTTGGTGGCCGATGATACCTCATAAATTACCCTCCGATATTCCTAAATTCAATGGAAACCCTGGAGAATATCCATCGACTCATGTCATGACTTATCATTTATGGTGTTCATTAAACTCCTTGAATGATGATTTTGTTCGACTACGTCTTTTCCAGTGTACGCTCATAGTTCCGGTTGCTAAATGGTACATTGAGTTACCTAGAGCTTCCTTTGACAATTTCACTGCCCTAGCTACTGTGTTTTTGACCCATTTCCAGTTACCTATCAGATATGAAACTGGAATGGAAATCTTGACCAACTTCAAACAGACTAATGCTACTCACATTTCTGATCATATTCATGAGTGGCGTCATCGATGACGAATGGTTAAGAAATTTGTTCCAGTTCAACTACTTGCTGAATGGTTCATTAAGTCCCTGTTACCATCTATAACTGAAAATGTGGCTAAGGGTGGCGTCGTCACAAAAGAGCAAGTTATCGCTCATGCCCAATATTTAGACTCGATTTACACTCAGTCTGGCATGCTCTATGAAAAAATTCCTAATGCGCCGCGATCTAATTTCAATGTTCCTCCTCAATTAAAGGACTCTCATGCCGGAGACGGCTTGATAGGCACTGCAAACACACACCATGCTACTGCATCTGATCCTGCTCCTACTTCCGAAATTAATGCTGTGTCATTTGACAAAGGCAAAAGTGACAAGCAATCAGGAAGTAAGAAAAAGGGGAAATACAAGCTAAATCAAACTTATAACCCGCAGGAAAGATCATCTGATCAACCGTCTAGACCATGGAAACCTCGTTATCCATGTATAATATGTAATGAGGAACACTTTGTTAGGGATTGTCCTCATCGTGCTGATGTCTCAAAAATCATCAAAACTTCCCATGCATCAGCTGTGTTGACAGACCCATTTCCAAATCCGGACACAAATTTGGTTGTCACGGATCCAGCTCCTAGCTCCCAAGTGTTAATGTTATCCACCACAAAACCTTCAGAAGATATTTTGGGGTCAACGCGTAACAAATATTATGGTAGTCGGGCCACTGATCAACCTACTACCTCGACTACGAATCCGTCTACGGAATTAGTACCGCCTACTATTATTCCTGAATTGACAATTAAGCCACCAAATGGAGTAATTCATAAATAGACATATAATCCTCGAGCAAGAGCTGCAAAAAATTATAATATAGTTGAAGATTTGGCTCAATCCCCTTCAACTATGTCTGCTCTTGAGGTATTACAAAATGTTCCCTCCTAGAAGCAGGCTTTATTGTTGGCCATTGGTGGAGTTGATCCGATTGATTCTAACCTTGTCGTCTTTAATCATATGGGCTATGTGCTGCAACTACCAGCAGAATTAGCATTCTCTATACAAGTAAATGTTCTCAATCACCTTGTTCATCACACTATTATTGATGAGGGAGCATCTACATGTATTATGTCCTTAAATTGCGGGAAGTCACTTGGCTCGCCATGCTTATCACAATCATCAATGACGTTGAAGGCTTTTGATGGAAGAACATATAAACCTTGTGGTATTATCAATAACCTGCATGTTGAACTAGGGGGAAAAACAATGAATATTGATTTCGAGGTCATTGACAGACCCCTTGACTATAATATTTTACTTGGAAGGCCATGGGTATATGCGATGACTACAATTGTTTCTACATACTTTAGAATGATTGCCTTTCCAAATAAAGGTGCAATCACAATCATTAATCAACTAACCTTCTTTTCCTCCGCTTCACAGGTAACTGGAAGCGTTCCATTTTTTCACTTAACCCAACTAGAAATTCAGAACATTGGTGTAGGAATCTTAAAGGATTCTACTCTCATGGGAACCTTTGCATTCCTGCCGCTTGCGACGTCGGCAGAAATTGCAAGTATAGAGACCTGCTACATGATCTCTTCCACTCTATCTGGCTTAAGGGAGAGTACGGGCGATTCTGATATATCTACATTGGATGAATTTTTACCGCTCAACCCTATTGAGCTGGCATAGCAATCAATCTATTTGGCTTGGGCGGAAAATCCAAAATCAGAGTCGCCGAGTGTTTGGGTTGATCGTTCCTTAGATTTTGGTACTCCATCTGATCCATTTTCCTCAATGTTTTTGACAGATGAAAATATTTTGGAAGCTATGATGTCAGAGGGAGAACCATGGGAAGATTATCATCATCGTTCCCATCTTCCTGATTATGAAGAAAATTATCTTAGTGAACTATATCACCCATCCATCAAAAATTTCTTTTCGAATTCTTTACCAATTAATGCAATCGATTCTGAGCGAAATTTATCAAATATTGAAGAAACCATTTATATCGATATTTCGACCAAACCTGGCATTGTAGAAAATATTCATGTCTGTGTATCTTGTTCCCCATCAGAACTTGAATTATATCGCTCTCTTTTTCATGAATTTCGTGATGTATTTTCTTGGTCTTACGAGGAAATTCCAAGCTGCATAGATACTAGTATAGTTGAACACACTATTAATATGTATCCTGATGTCAAACCGGTGTGCCAACAGCTTCTTCTTGTTCATCCAAAGAAAGCCATTGCCACCAAAGCAGAAGTTGAAATTTTTTTGTGTGCTAGTTTCATTTACCCTGTTCCGCTAACTGAGTGGGTTTCCAATATATTTCCTGTTATGAAAAAACAAGGGACCATTAGAGTGTGCGTCGATTATCAAGATGTTAATCAGGCTTGCCCGGAAGACAACTATCCTACTCCCTTTATCGACCAGATCATTGATGATTGTGCTGGATGCGAAATATTTTCGTTCATGGATGGATTTTTCGGCTATAATCAAATCAATATCTACCCAGATGATCAACATAAGACATCATTTATTTTTCCCTGGGCACATTCGCTTATAGGAAACTTCCGTTTGGTTTAAAGAACGTTGGGGCGAATTTTCAGAGAGAAATGGATTATGATTTCAATGACATCAAGCACATTGTTCAACCATATCTAGACAATTTACCAGCGCATTCACGAAATCAAATTGATCACCCGGTGCATTTGAGAGCCATTTTCTTACACTGCTGACACTACAAAATACACCTCAATCCACATAAATGTGTGTTTTGTGTTGGTTATGGTCGCTTTCTCGGATTTGTAGTCTCAAAATAAGGAATTCGAATAGACCCATTGAAGGTACATGCCATTCTTGATTTGCCTACACCATCAAATTTTGCTTCAGATACAGAAAGTTCAAGGAAAGGCTAACTTCCTGAGAAGGTTCATTCCAAACTACGCCGAAATGGCTAAAGGATTTACTCGACTATTGAAAAAGGGGGTTCCCTTCCATTGGGACCAAGTTGCACAAGCTTCTTTCAATGTTGTCAAGGATAATCTTGTCCGAGCGTCATTAATGTATCCTCCTAATTATCAAAATGATTATTTCCTATATATCACTGCAGCTGAAATGACCATTGCTATGGTATTGGTCCAAGTAGAATATGGAATTTAACATCCGATCTATTATTTGAGTCATAATCTCAATGATACGGAAGTTAAGTACTCATACGTAGAAAAGCTTTCCTTGGTAGGTGTTCAAGCTGTCCAAAGATTTCACCATTATATCTTGCTCCGAAAAACAACTATCGTTTCGGATTGCAACCCCATGACTTATATCTTATCACGTCAATTACTGGGGGGAAAATATTCAAAATGGATTGTAATTTTGCAGGAATTTGATTTGGAATTCATCAAATCCAAGTCAAAGAAGTCTTTAGTTTTGGCTGAGCTTCTCTGTGACCTTCCCTTTGATAGTACTGCAACTACGTCGGAACCATCTATTCCAGACGAGTCTCTATTTCTGATCGGATCATCTGATCCTTGGTATGGGGATTTCTTCATTTATCTCCAAACCCAAACTTTTCGACCTAATACCTCTCGCTTTGAACAACGACATATTCGATACCAAGCCAAAGATTATCTGATCGTCGGCGATACACTTTATCATCATGGTGTCGATACCATTTTAAGGAGGTGCCTCACTCACGAGGAGGCCAAAAAAGAGTTAAATGATTGTCATGCTGGGCTTGTGGCAGACATTTATCTGGATATGATACCGCGCAGAAGATAATCCGTGTTGGTTACTTTTGGCCCACTATTTTTCGAGATTGTATCCTCACAGTCAAAAGTTGTCATGCATGCCAAATTTTTGATCGTAAGATCTGCAAACCGCTAGTGCCAATGCATGTTGTTGTCTCTGTGGGACCATTTATGAAATGGGGTATTGAATTCATGACCTGTAACCATCGTTTGTCTGGGGGGCATGGTTATATTATTGTCGCAGTCGACTATTTTACCAAATGGGCCAAAGCGATGCCTACATTCAATAACACAGGACAAACAACTGCATTTTTTTTCTTCAATCATGTTATTGCACGGTTTGGGGTCCCACAAGCTATATTTATATATCCTGGGAAGCATTTTCGCAACCACATGATGTCTAAATTGACTGAAAAGTTAGGGCTGTCGCATGATAATTCTACTCCTTATTATCCACAATCAAATGGAAAAGTTGAGGCTATTAAAAAAATTCTTAAACGAATGATAGGGGTTCGTAAAAGAAGCTGGAATTTGATCCTATACTCTACCTTGTGGGCGTATCGAACCTCGGTGAGAAACGCAACCGGATTTACTTCTTTTCAATTGGTGTATGGTCTGGAAGCTATCTTACCAATCCAATGCGAAGTATCATCGTTAAAACTCATGATAGACTTGTTACCTTACACCTCAGAAGAAGAAGCGCGTCTCCCTAACCTCATCCATCTTGATGAAACACGTCGTGAAGCCCAATTGGCCAACAAAGCGCATAAGAGATGTATAAAGGTGCAATACGATAAACATTTCCAGCCTCCCATCTACTCAAACGACGACTTGGTACTTCTTTATGATCAAGAAGCTGATGTAATAGGTACAAGGAAATTGGAGCCATTATGGCATGGCCCTTATATTGTTAAAAGAGTTCTTGCTAAGGGTGCCTATGTGTTAGTTGATTACGATGGAATTCCATTGGCACAACCTAGAAATGGGTTGTATCTTAAACGTTACTATACTTAATTATGAGCGTAGTGATTTTTTGTATTATATTGTATATATGCTATTGCTTTTCATTTACTATCTTAATTTGTTTTTAGATTTTTCCTGATGTTAGTAATATGCTTTACATTTCATCGCAGATGTTTGAATCTTTGGAACCATTTGTTGGATATGATGATGGCGCTAGTCGTAGTACGCAGAATCTATCCTCTGTAGTGTGGGCCATTTTCGCTCCGAACGACGAGTTAGTGAGTTTTCAAGGGATTTGTATTGGTAGATCGACGAACAATATCACTGAGTATAGCGCGTTGATCGAACTTCTCTTTGATGCCATTTCATTTGGTATTAAATATGTAATCATAAGGTTAGACTCACAACTTGTGGTATTACAACTCACTAGTATTTATACTGTTAGAAATCCAACACTTCTTAGATTGTTCCTAAGAGTTCGAATTTTGGAAAGACATTTTGATTTTGTTCAATATCAACACATTTCCAGAAATTTGAACACATTGACTGATTCATTAGCTAGTCAAGTTTTAGATAGACATTTGCAACATATGTAAAGAAAACATTCACATCATTGAATAGGATTGCACAATAAACATAGGAAAAACTCTAAAATCATGTAGATAGATAGTTATAGTTTTTTACAAAATTTGTGCCCAAAACACATTGGTCATGTGACCTCAAAATGTATGAAAAATGTCACAAGTAAACTAGTGGTGCTCATGGTAACATGCTATAGATCTAGCAATCCTACGGAGTAACCGCATCCAACGGTTAGGAACCCCAATAGTGTGTTGATGCAGTCGCATGGGTAACTCTTTGATCCGACAATCTGGAATTATGAAGGTCAACCCCTCTATGTGCTGCTGAAGCTCAGCCAGAGTCTCAGCCATATAAAAGTCCTGAAGGATTTCTCTCTCGACAAACCTCTCTGCCAGCGCATCTGCTTCGCGCTCTGGTTCCTCTACTGGTCGACCACGACCAATATCTGCATTACATCAAAAATTTAGTTTAGTCTTGGGAAAACATCAAAATACAAAAACATTGTATAAACCTTAGGAAAATAAAAAAACATGGTCAAAACAGTCTTACCCATTGCACCCCACTGAGCGCCTTCTGGTAATACTAAATCTGGATCTCCTCGAAAGTCGACACCTGCGTATGCGTACTCATTGATGGCGATAATCTTTCATCGGAACCAGGAAAATAATGTAGTAGAGAACACAATAGTCGATTGGCCTACATGTCGACCCATGAGTTCTACCCATCTCTGCATACGAGTATCTCTAGGACTATCTATATCCAGTGTCACATGTTGTGGCTGCATCAGTGGAATCCGTTCTAAGGCGAAGGAGATAAGGATTGAACCATAACTGAAATTATTCTTCCTTCCTCCCTTTTCTTTGTTCAGTTGTTCCTTTATCTGAGATAGAACAACTTCAGACTAGTTGAAGAGTGTTGTCTCTAAGCACTCTAGTGCATACTGCATATACGATCTATTTGCTACATGTAGTGTAATAGTGCCAACAAGTTTAGCGATCGTGAAAAGGATAGTTCTAAAAGGAAAATATCTAACATCTCAGATGTTTATTTTTCCATCTTTTCTAGGTTCTACCTCTGGATAGCAGTACTGCAGAATATAATCCCTCACTATCTCTCCTCCAACGGTAGATCCTGAGAGTGAAATGGGCAAACCTCTCCTCGAAAAACCTGTGAGAAAATGCATATCCTCAACTGTTATGGGAACCACTTGTTTCTTAATATGAAATTCCTCTATCGTTAGATCCCATGCTCGAACTAAGAACTCCAAGAGTTCTATTTGTTGCCTCATTCCCAACAATTTGAAGTACTTAAGTAGTCCACAATCTCTTAGGGATCTTATAGTACCCGGATCATTTAAGGCAATCATATCTTTTTCTTCATGTTCTTTTTCCCTCCATGTAATCGTCATTTTAATCCGATGGAAACCTGAAATACAACCATAAGATCCATTAGATTCCATTCATTGCAAAAAACTAGGCAAATTTTGGGCACAACATGAAAATAAAAAAATTGAATTGCGCCCAACGCACTCCCTGGGTTGAGACAGTGAATTGAACATGCAAGTACCCTTCACTGTACCTACTATGCAATGAAAGTTTCGACATTCAGGGGCGCGTTGGCCTCAATTTGGACAGAATTTACCTTAGGGGCCTTAAAACCCTAAAAATTTGTAGAAATTAGAGATGAAATGAATACTAAAGGAAAGAGGAGGTTCATAGCACTAACCTGGATCAAACGACGACAAAATCCGTCCAATCGACGACTAAAGTCCGGGGGAAAAATCACGTTCAGAGATCCAAAATGAAAATGGTAACTATGGAATGGTGAAAATGAATAGTGAAACTACTTTTAATAGTCATTTAATTGTTTGCAAATTATATTTATTGCTATGAATATAGTTTTATTATGATTTTTATCATGAAACAGGTATTTTTAATCCATTTGATGTTGTTTTGAGCAGGAAATACAACTGATGAACATATTAGTCGTGCAAATTTATTCAAAGAATGAATTGACCACAAAGCATACTTTTTATCCTTATTTTTTGAGCTTTTTTAAAACAAAAAGGATTTGAAGCGCACTTTTATCTCTTTTTCGAGCTTCGATAACAACTAAAATGGAACCCCTGGAGTCTTCTTTCATCTCTTTTCAGACTCCGATAATACGAAAAGATTGCTGAGCACTTGTCTTTTCGAGCTTGTAAAAGTAAATGAATTGATATCTACTCAGTATAAGTTTAACCCTTTTCTAGACTGAGATAGATTATTTATGAAAAAGGAATACCTTGGTTAAACATGATCAAAGAGGTTCTCTCAGATATTATTTTACACTTTTTTGGGTCTGAGTGAAAAATTTACGAAAAAGTATTTATGGAGTTTTCTTTCGTCCTCTTTTTCAAACTCTCTAAATATGAAAAAGGACCGGGCTATCACTGCCGTTAAGCTCATTAAAACATAAAATAGCGACGGGCTTGTCGATCATGGCAAGAATCGAGTTTCATTCATCGCTAGACTTGTTAAATTATTAAATAGCGATACTTTATTCGCCCAAAGGGTTGAATTATAGGTCAAGAAAATGTTATCCTCCTCAAGCTTATTAAAAAATAATGAGGTACTGGTCGACAAATGACCGGGGAAAATTTGGGAAAAATGAGCAAGAATTCTTTATGGTAGCAAGTCGCTCTTGAACATGACACTTCCTTCACTCCATGTCTGTGGTTGTTTGGGTTAGGTAATCATCTTGACGGTTCTTTCATACCTATGGTTCATCATACCTTCACTTTGGTTTTGGGTCAATGCTTCCAACTCATCATAGTGTCACCGATATTTTCAAGAGAAGTCATCCAGTGGATACCTCATCCTTCTGCAATACTCATAAACCTTCATCCTCATGACCGTCATCCCTGAAAATTGCTATATCAAGTTATACCCTTGTCCCTGAAATCAGTAACTCTCGTTTTGCAATAAGGTGACTTCTTGTCGACGACAAATCAATATCTAGGAAGTTCACTTAGAAAGATTAGATTCCAGTACCATGAGGCTTGTTATAGCATTGAAAAGATCCTCGCTTCCAGACTTTTGACCGAAAGATTTCGTTTGGTGTTCGACATCAAATCATCTATTCGCGCCTTACGAAATGTACTGCGGTACCTTGAGAGCCATTGACATTAATGGTGGTTCACTCGCATTTGTTAACAACTCACAACATTGGCTGGTAATAAAATGATGTCTTTCCATGTTCGAATACAAATCATATATTCGCATGGCTAGACTTGTACCCGAATGATCGAGTGAATGAGATAAGAAGACCCCGAGTCTAGTTTCATCCATTCAGGCTGTGATTTCAGGATTTTTGTACACATCATTTGTACGATGAATTTACATACAGATCATCATTCAAACATGGGCCTATATCTATACGCATGTCTGCATCTAGGCAACATTCCAATGAAGACGAATTTCTGAATTATGTACGTGTTATTATATTGTTTATGTGCTGAACATGGGAATGCCTACCCTCAGTAATTATGATCAAAGAGGATATATCATGATGTAATGTATTGTAAGATTGATGCAGGTGACCACTCTGCTTCATCTCCAGCCCATCACAGTGTAAATCATCTCAATCAAAAGTTATTATTATTATTTGACTTCATGCTTTAAGGGGAAATTTGTTATAGGTCAATTTGGGCACCATTCCCAATGACCTGGTTAATTGGACATCATCTCCATGACCAATTATTAAGGTTCTATCATTCCCTATCATTTCAAGTTGCTACATGCCCTAAGACAGGAACAAGACAAATCAAACAAGACTTTCATCAAGCAAAGGTTTCCAAAGTTTGAAGCTTAGTATATAACATATGAGAGCTCACCAACCCAGGCTCTAAAGGGGCTAAGTGCGTTGCATAACCTCTCCTTCTATCATTAATAAAGAATACAAATTATTTTTCCCTATATGCATCTGTATTGGCTTTGATTTTCCATATTGGAAGATCTTGGTTGATGAATATGGTTTTTGCTTTACTGATTTAGCAAACTAACTTGAATAGACATCTATATTATTGCATATTATGTTGTTTTAGTGTTATTTCTTGCAGGAAGCATTTCGCACACAAACCTCTTGAATTTGAAGCTACAACGGAAGCGACAGAAGGAGCCATTTAGAAGCTCTTGGATCACAAGTAACCTTCTAATCCTCTATGTGTGTCTATTCTTAGTTATGAGAAATAGTCATATAGTCTTTAATCTATTGTTCTAGACTAACACCTGTCTAGGGAAGCGTGTTTTATCCGTAATTCACAATTCTGGCCCAACATTGTTCTTCTTCTTTTGTAGACAGTTAGTAGCAAGATGCCCATGTTCGTGATAGTGAAAACACTTAACCTTGGACATATCCAGCTTCTTGCCTTTAGACTCAGATTTAGAATGGAATTTCTTCCCCTTCCCCTTCCTTGCCTTGGCAGCCAAAGCACAATCCTCTTCATCATCATTATTTGATGAAGAGCCATCTCTGGTGTTCCGCCTGAACTCCTCTTGCACCAGATCAGACCACAGTCGTTCCCAATCCGGAAATTTTTCCCGTCCGTTGATAGAGTCTTCATAAATGTGACAACTCTTAGGAAGTCCCAAGAGAGCCAAGCTCACCAAATCATCATCAGCAACAGTTATTCCCGTACTCCCCAATTCATCCCGACATTGGACAAACTTTGTGAGATACTTTGGAATGGTGTCGCCCTTTTCCATCTTTATCTTTCTGAGTTTATCTTTGAGCGCCAATTTGCTATGGCCACTGCTGCTTTGGACTAGATCCGTCAAAGCCTTCCACATAGCATATGGTGTGGATTTCCCATGGAGGCTTGAGGCAATGTGGTCTCGTACTCCCTCCAACAGGATCCTCCTCGCATTTTCCACTTTCTTTCACCATGCATCAAGATTTGCAACATCTGCAACATCTAGCTAGAGAAAATCTTTTTAAATGAATTCCTTCAAGCCATTGTCTTCAAGTATTGTCTCCATCCTGTCCTTCCAAGAAATGTAGTTTGAGCTGCCCTCGAGTGCATACTCTAACCTCAAGCCATTGAAAGCCATTTCGATCTTGAATCAGTTGTACTGCCAAGAAAGTCATTCTGCAAATTCGAATTCTTTCCACAAACAAACTCAGCTCCTACTTCAAAATTGCAATTTCCTGTGCTCCGATACCATGTATAAATTTAATACAAAATACATGTATTGCCTGGATTCTCCTAATCTAACAATAATATGCTACTTTTAAATACATAATCACTTCTACAAATCTTTGTGGAATTTGAAACACAATCGCCAATCACAATATCATGAAGAAAGATCAATCACACATAACACAGATAATTTACCTAGGGAAAGCTTATAGCTAAAAACCCCACTATCTTCTATTATTTATTATATCATGGATCATGAAACATTTACATACAAAGCTTTAGTCTAAGAGCTCTCAGTACATGAGATAAATGTCTCACACTGTCATACAAAAATTGGCAAGTTCCTTAGCCAATTTACTATCTCCAGACAACCTGCCTCCACTGCGCAATCCCTGCTGATAACAATCCCCGAATGAATGAAATCTGCCTGCCTTGACTACGCAATCCTCATGGACACATCCAATGTGTGTGTGGTTACCTGTGTGCAACCGGATAATGTCACAACTGATAGTTTACTTCCCTTTCACCTAGAACTCAACTAGGTCTCCACTGGATCTGACATGCATGCAGTTAATAGTAGTAAATATTCAATTGCATGTGAGACCAATGATTGTGAATTAATTAATAATTAATTCACTTGATCTCTCACTAGTGTATCTTCAGTTACAACTAGCACAATTGAGTTTGACTCACTTAATTGAGTTAAAATACTTTACAACTTTCATAACTGCACTTCCAACTCTGTTACAACTTCGAATCACTCAGTTACAACTAATTCCACTTGCATGTCCCACCAACCAATCTCTCTACTCAAAATTCCTTTAGCTAACTAATTTTCCACTTCATTTAACTATTTCCAAGTGCTCATTCAGAATAGATTATTGTTTATTCTCCAACTAATATTAAGGGATAATAGTAGTCGACATGCATCTATAAATAAACATGCAATCTATAAATATAACTTGAACATACATCTATAAATAGAATTTTCTCATGCATTTATAAATAGACATCCACCTAAAAATATCCCGAGGCTCCATCCTAGTGTAGGTGCTTAATTTTCTCTAGGATCTTCTTGTTGAATCTCAACAATGTCTGTTATGGACTAGGCATGTCCCGGGGAAGTTCTTGTTCAATTTTTGTATCAATAGCTTTGTCATTATGTCATTTATCATTCTAAGAAGTTACACAAAGTTGTGGGTAGTATTCTAGAGCCTGACCTAGAAAGGTGGCTCAAATCATGGGACCACATACTTCTAACTATATATTTTTCGATATAACCACATGGAGGTTGTGTTGTGCATGTGGTTGGAGGCCTATAACTGCACCTAGGCCTTGTCATGCATGCAGTTGGGGGTCTAGGTCAGTTAAAAAGAGCCCAACTCAGGTTTTGGTCACCTGGGGTGGTCCTTTTACCTCTGAATGTCCTGTAGCCCCAAGGGATCTTGTTAGTTTTCAGTTTGTAGGCCCACTTCCTTAAATGGAGTTTGGAGGTTACGTCATTTCATAGTTAAACTTGTATCATGTTTACCTTGGTAGGATTGTGAATTTTAGTAAATGTCTCATGTTTATTCGTCTTCAGATCACTAAATTAGGAAGCTGTATCCTTTGCCAACCAGATATCCCAATTAGGATAGGGAGTAATTATGGTTGATGGCAGTCATTCTGTCTCACGAAACTCGTAATATTCATAATAAATGGGAAAATACCAGAGGTCAAAAGACTCAAGCTAAATGTTAGTTGATTTAAGGGGAATTAAAAACATAGGACAAATCGAGGCACACGATCCCACAACAGAGGATGTGAAAGGACATATGGGATATTAAAAAATATTTCCCATATTGCAATCCAAGCTTGACGATTACCACGCCTAGATATAGCATGAAGGATATTAGATAAGTTTAAATTCTTGAAGGAAATTCATGTGAATTAGAATCTAGGATTCACAGCCACTTGAGGAGATAATTAATGTTAAAATGTACTCCTTGTGCAAGAGGATCACCTCCCAAGACATAGATCATACTTCGGTAACACAAGCACTAGATAATTTAATGCTTGATATGAAAGGAAATGGATCCTGAGTCAAGCGAGCAACGATAAATTCAGGAAGCCATGACACTCATCGATCCATTGGCATGATCCTCGATTGGAATCCTAAGCTAAGGAATTGGATTTTTTTAGTGATGGAGAACAATGACGCAAGTAAGAATTCAGAGAGTTAGAAGGATGCTATGGAGAAACGACTCAAAAATTTGTTGATAATGTATGAATTGTTGGGAAGGATACTGGAATTTATGGAAAAGAGAAGGACATTTGAGCTAAGATGGTCGACCAAAAGATGGAATGGATGCAATCAAGAATGGAACTCCGACTCACTCGAATGGAGACATATCTACTTCTTATGAGGACTGAGCAGAAGGAGCCTGCCAGGAGCTTGGAGGAAGAAAATTCTCAGGATTTTATGAACCTTATATTTTATCTACAGGAAATGATCAAAGGAATCATGGAAGGTGAGGGAGGGGAAGTGCATGGAAATCAGGTTGCAACTGGGAACAAGTAAGATCCTGGCCCTTATAGGGAAATTTAGTTAATATTTTAGTATGTTATGCAATTTTCTAATATTTTTGGGGCAATTATGTAGAATTTATGAGCATTTTGAGTGTAATATTGTAAAGTAGAAGGTACACGACACTAGGAATGTTAAGTTATGGCTCTATTGGAGTTTTGATGCTACTGATGTTAATGTTGAATGTAAATGGAGTTGACCCTGAAAACCAACCTTTTATTTAAAAAAAAAACATCATGCAATGGAACATTACATACCACAAAATGTGCTAGTTCTGGGGCATCATGAATTGTCCAGAAAAGTATGCCATGGAATTGAAATTACATCTGCTTTATTGGCTTACAGATGTAAAAAAAAAAAAAAACATCATGTAATGGAACATTACATACCACAAAGAATGTGTTAGTTTTGGGTCATCATGAATTTTCCATAAAAGTATGCCATGGAATTAAAATTCCCTATGCTTTATTGGCTTACATATGTTATACATAGTGATTCCGACCCATAACTTCATTAAATCGTCAATAATAGACTCGATATATACATTCATATATTTAAATTGGTACTTACCTAATTGTTTGAAACTACACATAATTACTACTATGATATATACATATAAGTAAATAAATAAAAATAACATATTATGCAACAAAAATGACAAATGAAAGTGTTACAATATTCTAAGAAATAATGTAAAGAAATACCTAGAACAATC
The DNA here is from genome assembly GCA_034641835.2 of Pinus albicaulis. NCBI lineage: Eukaryota > Viridiplantae > Streptophyta > Pinopsida > Pinales > Pinaceae > Pinus > Pinus albicaulis. The sequence continues at coordinate 1,830,613,817 of CM076578.1, read as the reverse complement.
AACGTCAACATAATATGCTCCATTTTTATTGACATTCAAGGAGGAAGGTTATTGTTGGTAGCAAAAATTGACCACACCGATTAAATAGAATTGAGCTCTCCAAATGGATTAAAATTGTCAGCTACCAATGAAGCTAACATTATGAGGTTCATCTTTAAAATGCGATCATTTTTCTTGAATTTCTTTAAGTGCATAACCATTTGTAGGCTTTCAAATAAAACCATCTTCAATTCTCTTCCGTGCATGGAAATCCATAAAGTTTTCTATGTTTTCACACTTGAACTATTGTTGTAAACGTGGAATTATGGGAATATGAAGAAGAACCTTTTGAGGCACCTTTTGTGTTATTTTATCAGTTCTATATATAATGTTGTTATATTTCGGGCAATTTTTTTTCGATGCATGTTTTCCATAATATATAATATGATCATTAGGGCATGCATCTATAGCTTGATACTTGATTCCAATTTATTTCATAACAACACATAAATCTCGGTATGTATGAGGTAACTAATTTGGTAATGGTAACAGAAATTCATCTAACAATCTAGTACACATAAAAAGTTGACATTTGTTGTAAATAATATTAATAATAAATATTGCACTCTTACTTTACACATTAATTAACACTAAAAAAAGGAAAAAAATCTACCTTTCAGGTGATGAAACATATTACATTATACCTTAGGATTTGTGTCATACAAGTGTTTAAAAAACCGTTCAAAACCTTTAGGTTCACCAACAATAATGTTTTAGAGAGGAAATTTTCTCATGAACCTTCATAAATTCGTGTCATTACCTTCTTTAACACAGTTTTATCATCATAAAAAATGTCTTCGTTCTCATTGATGCCATGCACGTCTTGGATCAATTGATTTATATCTTCATATAGAACTATCACGTCGTCTTCTTACATGGGATCATTATGATGTTGAGCTTCAATATTCACTCAATCATCCTCAACTTGTAGCACATCATTTCTAGCACTAATACTTGGTGCAATATTCAAATCAAAATACCTAGGGGGAAACGATGACTTTATAATAATTTCAAACAATCATGTGAAATAATTAGTCTACAGAACAAATATTATAACAATATTTAAAAAAAATATGATTAAGATAAATAAAATATATATAATTATTCATAAATAACATAAGATTACCAGCAGAAAATATTCATTCCCCCCTTCAATGTGCCCATTCTTCCTACAATTTATATCAGTTGTTTCATATAAAATTTACCACGAATGTCTGCACCTGCAAGAATTGTAAGGGAAATAAAATTTCTCATCATTGACCCCTTACGAATTAGTTGACCCCCATCTAATTTTTTTTTACATTCTTTCCACAACCACATAATAATTATATAAAATACCTTATAATCTTTCACAAGTATTATAGTTATAACAAAGATATTGCAACATCTGCTACAGGTGGGGTATTTATAAATTTATTTATCGTTTCAATTGCAACATTATATGAATAGTCAAAGTCAAAGATGACCTATCAAATAAATTGTCACATCAACCTCGTGGTGCAAAAAAACCATGTGACATCGCAATTGAGACAAATGATGCCTATTGTCGCAATTATGGCACAAAACATTGTCTGTCTAACTCACGATGCATGACAAATAATATGTCGCAATTATGATACAACAAATATGTCATCGTAAGTGCGACAAACACAAGCACCAAAACTAAAAAAATACATTTTTTATTGACCTTTGCGATAGTATGGGCCATACTATCGGACTATGTTGTCACAATTTAGTCCTATAGGTAGTAGTGTATGATGTACCACACATATCTAAATCTCAACACGATGAAGTTTGGCTTGTCCATAGGTGGAAATTGAGTGTCTGTTGGGAGATTTCGAGTGGTGATGGATATAAAAATCAATAGTCAAGAGTAGTGAAACTCTCTATTGTCGTCTTGTACTTCTAAGAAATATTGTGTGAATTAGTTCATCAATAATGTTTCCCACTTCATTTGCACACCCTTGATTCCCTTTGCAGCAGTCAGAGTTGTGTCAGGATGGAATTTATCCTTTAGGTATTTCCTTAGAATTTTGTAGTCCATAAATTATATAGAAAAGTGGAAATTATTACTTCATGTTGATAAAGAACAATGGATTATTTTCCCCAACTTCCTTCGTTACGATCTTCTCATTTTCTTGGCGAACAACAATTCTAGATCTTTAGCATCAATGGAGAGTCATGTAATTTGAGAAATTAGATGAATGTCGATCTCAATAGGCTTGTAGAGCCACATAAAACTTCCATGCACACAATTCAACAAAAAATTAATGCAAATGTTAACCTTTGAACTCATGCCAGAATGTGGAATATCTAGGAAATTCAAAATTACAAATTTCTCTAGTCTAGCGGGCCATTGTCAGACCTCAATGAGCATTGATTGGTCTGGTTGTTCCACCTTCATAGCATACTTCTCTATGGAAAACTCAAGGAATTTATTCAAATCATACAAAAAATGCTTATTATACTTGAGTTTTCTACCATTCCCAATATTTCCTTGTTTTCTACTATTCCCAACATATCCCCCTCATGTATAACCCTTGGCGGGATTGCCACAGTCAATATTTTATATTTTAGCTCTTTTGGGACGTGAGCATTAGGTTTTACAATTTCTTGTGGAGGTGGCGCACCACGTGCCGTTTGTCCTTTGATTTCTTAGTAACTAATGACGTGGTCATGGTGAATGTATATAACAACTGAAAATGATTTTTTTAACTTGTGCTCATATTTCCACTCAAGATCTAGCTTTACACTTGCAAATATGAGACAATGAGGATGAGAATGGAAGACATATTATTGACTTACGAGCCTATTACATCTTTTTAGTTGCAGTAACTTTTGGTGATTATGGCCTTATCCCATCATAACTTCGTTGATATTCACATGGGATGGAATTGTAGGTGGAAATGGATTTTTTGGGTCTTGTCCATGGTGGAAGTCATGTCAGCAACCCTTCTGACATAGGAACCAATTTAGAAAAAAATTTCCCTTAATTAACTTTACTACCCTTTTATTCATAAATTTACACGGTGTTCAATCCACGTGGCAGACACACACTTTTTTCCGGCACATTTTTCTATACTCGTTTGATTCCCATGGTCGTCACTGGTTGCTAATTGTAGTCCACTTTTGGGGTTATCATCGGTACTGCATGCTTCCTTCGAATACTAGTTCCCATAACTTTGCAATGTTATTAATGTGTGGTGTGTTAGTTCCTTCGTATGACAGGAAAGTTTCAAGCTTCCAGTACATCATGTTTTTCTCGCAGTCACGTTGCTCTTAAGGGCCTTGTGTTCTTAGCTCCTTCTTGTGAACACATATAAGGTTATAAAAACAAAGTTTTTTTTTTTGAAAAAACAAACTATGGAAAGTGGGCAATTATCTATATACAATTTCAGCCAAATCCATTGATAAGTCTATAAAGGGGATCTCTAGTCAATCCATTCAATTAGACTGGCCTTGTATCTATGAAATATTGAATGACATATGGACCCAAGTAATGCATATTAAATTTTCTAGTGTGTTCCAAAAATTTATTTCATACATCAATACAAGATCACCAATTTGGAATTGCCTTGTCTTGATATGGCAACTGTGCCATGCCTTTTCCCTAGCCTTATGCACATTTTGATGGAACCCTATAGTAAATTATCGTGTTCAAATTGCAGTAGCTCTGTTATTATTTGATCAACTGCACTAGAATCTATAAACCTCTTTGTGGCAATAATGTAGACATTGTAGACTATGTATTCCATGTAATTACTGCTTCCTACCCATACACTAACCGAAAATGTGTTTGGCCTGTAATATTATATAATGTAGTCCTGTAGGCCCATATCGCTGCAGGAATCCTTAGGTCCCAGTCATACATGTTTACATTGCATACCTTTGTTATTTAATTTGCTAGAATCTTGGTGAAGGCGTTAACAATGTCATTTTCTGGTGGATGGTACGTTGTGTTCCTTTGATGGTGCACTTAGAACTCTTATGTCAATGCTTAAATAGTTTGATTTAGGAAGTGAGGCCCTAGTCACTCATCCATACTTCAAGACATACAATATGGTGGCAACATTCTTAAACAAAAATATGTTTGTGGTTTCTGCATTGCAATCTTTGACAGGTATTACTTCGGCTCATCGAGTCAGATAATTTGTCGCAATTATAACGTCTTATGCTCCATTTCTCTTTGTTGGTGGATTAATTGTCCCATTAAAATCTATGAGCCACTTATTAAATTGATATAATGTTATTTACATGTGGAGTGACATCTCATCTTGATTCAAATGTTTTCCCACTCTATAACACACATCACTGTTGCAACAAGACTCCTTCGTATCGTGGTGGATTTTCGACCACCAAAGACCCATGCACAAAATCTTCTACGTGATTTATTTTCTTGCATATTTCCCTCCAACTACTCCTTCATGTGATTCCATAAATATGGTTGGTATCTTATGCTCCAATACACAACAATAAAGTATTTGTTTCGCACCCAACCTATATAGACATCCTTCAATTAGCTAATAGTCTACGGACTTAACTACCAGCTGCTTATTTTTTTCAACCGTGTACTCCTGCAGCGTTGTCCCTATACTGAGGAAATGGGCGATTTATACAAAATAGTCATCTACCATCTCCACAATAAGTAATTGTGCATTTGGTAAGCCATCATTAATGTTTCCTAAATCTTCATCGGAAAGAATCCCCAACAAGTGGTCTGGCCCTGTATTTAACCTACTTGGATTAATTATCACTTTGAAATCATACTCTTGGAACAATAAAAACCACCTACATATTCCCCCTCCCCCCCCCTTACAACACTAGCTTGTTAACAAGGTAGTGCAATTTATAATGTTCAGTAAACAACATAAAGTGTGACCATTTAACGTAGTACTTGAATTTCTCTAGAGCGTACACTATCGCCAAGCTTTCACATTATATTGTGGTGTAATTACACTTTTCCAAATATAGTTTCTTGTTGGAAAAGGTGATTGGATGGGCAAGTTCAACCTCTCCTAGTTGCACCAGTATAGGCCCTAGTGTAATGCTTGAGGCATGCACATGTACATGGAACCCCTTGTTTTAGTCTAGAAACACTATCATCGATGCAATGAACAACCTATCCTTTAATGTATCTAGTGCCTGCTAACATTATTATGTCCAGTGAATGGGGTGTATTTCTTCAATTATCGTTCCAATTCCATAGTAATCTATGTTTGTCCTCACATAAAATTTTAATAATATCCAATATGCCCAAAATTTGAGCGTAGTTGTTATACTAATGTTAGGGGTGGAAGATTCACAAGAAGGACAACCTTCGTTAGATCCACCAGCAATATATGTTTACAAACAACATGTCCAGGCATAATTCCCATTGGTGAACAAAATATACATTTCTTCAAATTGAAGGAAATTTGTAACTACTTGCATATATCCAACATGAGTCCCAATACTTTAGTATGCTCCTTCAACAAGTAGACATTCAATTAAACTTGCAAAAATTTATGATTAAAATCCTTAAATGTTTCCACCACCATTCGAGAAAACAAAACCAACACAATCCTTGAGCCAAAGGGCATGAAAATATACTAGAACGATCCCTCCTCTATAGCAAACATCATCTTATGACAATCCTCCTTAGCAATCTTGACTTGATGATATCCCGAGAACTCATCTGGTGAAGTTGCAAGTCTCTTTTCCTCCTACATTTTCTAGCACTTCATTTGTGAATGTTATGGGGAATGGATCATGCACCCAAGCATCGTTCAATATCTATATTCCACCTGTTTTCTTGCATAACCATTAGACTGACCCACTCAAACTCGAAAATATCTATTATTTGAGCTTTCAACAACCTGCCTAATTCTTTTCTAAATTTTTTATTATACATAGGATTGAGGCAACAAGGTCTCTATCGCATTAGCTACACCTGATTTCAAAGTAATCTTCATCTCCCCTAACTCGCCGACTATAGTCTTCATCTCTACAAAAATGTTGGGGAATAAATCCTGGCACTCACACATTAGGTTGAAGATTTGTTCAACTATTTCCTCGACCCAATAGTCTCCAATCACCACAAACTTAAGCATGTATTTTGTACCAATATTCACTTTGCATGTTTTAATAGGTTTAGTGTAGTTCGACACAATAGATTCCAGTCATGGACTAGTTACCTTACATTCCCCTTTGGATTCATAAATATGAAAATATCTAAGATATTTGTTTTCGTCTATCTCTTCTGCCACTTTGTAGCACTGTCAAATTTTATGTATTATGCTAGTTCTAATAGAAAGTGGAGAGTGGCATCTCCTTCAATAAATTCCTTGGTTCTGGAGAAAATATTTTGTCCTTTATACTGCACAATGCTTCGTGTTGAGCCACTTATACAATATTTTTTGCACAAATCATTACATCATCATAACTATTCCTCATAAAAAATATTTATTGCCTATAAAACAAATTGAAATCTTGATTATGTAGTTGGGGTCCCCAGTAGAAATAATAAGATCAAGTTTTATATCCCTTTTGATGTAGATTCAAAGGATTTTAACTAGTTAACTTAAAATAGTCATTTGTATTTAGGAGACCACCCCTACACCACATGCATCTCAAAACATGCCTTTTCCTCACCCAAGCATAGTAAAATTTCCTAAACCTCAAGCTCCTCTACAATAAACACTTCAGAACGATGGATGGGAATCCCATCCCATCAGGCCCAACTTAAGATTTACTCAATATCCCACTTTCTCTTTTAAATTTTCACAAACTAATATTGCAACCCCACATATATCCTCTATTTTGTCTCATGCTACGTCACTTTGCACACAATTTCCTCTTGATCCTCCTCCATAGTTGGTAGCAGGGAAAATGCATGCATATGTTATGCCTATGCACTCCCCTTGGGAGCCCACTTCGTCCTGCACCCATTTTAATATCCCTACAGTTGAAGGAGGAGAGAAAAGGGAAAAATTCCTTACAAATATGCATATGTACACACAAGGGGAAGGAAATAAAAAAGATAAGAGGCCACCTTATTGGGTTTGTCCAAGCAAAGATTTGGAGCTCACTTGAATTTTGATATTATTTTTTTTACTTTTTTACTTGCAACATTTTGGACATTGACATTTCTTATTTTGGTACAACACTTTATCACATTCATGGTACATATTTTGAGGATGATATCATATAGGAGATAAAATATGGTTTTATATGATTGATTATTTAAATGTTTGTGATTGATGACTCACTTTATACATATGATTAATATGGTGGTGGTGTTAAGATAATATCATGTTTCGAATTTATATGAAGTTGCAAGGTTAATAAGATTATTTCATGGACTTAGTTAGGGACCCCACCTACTTTATAAAATTAAAATTATTTAAAAATTTATAATCCTTCCTAAATTCCTTCTTCCAGTAAAGAAAAAATACATTTGTCTTAACATATAAATAATTTTAAAACAATTTTTCCCTCCAACTACCTAAGGGAGTACTAATAAAAATTGAATAATTTTTCGATGAAATTTTGTCGCTATTTCCATGAAATTTCATCGATATGAGGACAAAAGGGGGGCTTTCTAAATGTGGAATGTGGTATAATTTCATTGTCGACGTTTTCCAAATTCGTTGTAATTCTGATGTTTACCAAATGTCATTAAGTTGATGAAAGGACGAATAATATGTCATCGGAATATCGATTGAATATTACTCTTATGGTGTTGCACGATAGGCGATAATTGTGGTTAGTATACCGCCAAATTGGTGTCACATAATCAACGAAACATGTCATTGAAATACTAACAGAAGTAGGAGTCTTATGTAGGTGTCGCATGATTCATGGTAATTGTGGTTCACATACTTCTGAAAATAATCTTACTTCCACAAAAAGTGTTGTCGAAAGACCTTGGAATCACTCCATAGACATCACTAGGCATAGGATTCCAAAGAGAAATGGTAAATTTAGTGTTGGTAGACCGAAGACAGGTGATTTTTTTTGCGACAAATGTGCTATATCGTCGTCGTAAACAAACATTGTAATACTAATGAGTAGCAGTCAACGACCGTTGCAAGACCGAAAAGTATATATATTTTTTTAATATTTGAAATAATATCTGTCCATAAGTGATTTCATATCTCACTTAGAAAATCAACTAGACTAGTCACATTTAAATTTATCAATTATACTAGCAACCGTAACTAGAACCATCACTTACAACAACAACTAAACTAATGACATTTACTTGATATTTAAACATGATGATGGTAAAATTCCCAAATGAAGAGGAAAAAGGAAAAAAGAGATGCTCTTGTCTCCCTCTTAGTTAATTATTCCTTGCATCAAATTATGTCAAGAGTTTTCCAACAAGAGGACATCATGCTTATGGAATTTAGTAGCAAGGTGATGACAATTTGGTGTAGATGCATGTACAAGGAAATCTCGTGTATCCCATGGGTACAATTGTGAAGGGAGTAATTTAATTAGTAACAAAGGTTCAACATTATTCATATTAAAAATATTTGTAGTTTTGTTTCTATCTCTAATTTGTTAGCTTTGCCAATCTAGAAGCCCAATGCCCTCTGTTTGGGGTTGATATTTCTATATTTCCATTTGGAAGTCTATCCAATTCCAAGGCTTTCCACCTATTATAGTCCATAATCACAAATATTGCATAAAGACAAGGGCCACCAACTGTATGAAATTAATTAGACCATGTTAAAGGAGTGTTGACAAGAGGTCTAGTGGTAGAAGATTATATGAAATATGTTCTTTCTCTACTCATAATGTTGCAATCCAGACAATTTCATGCAAGCAAGAAAAGTAAGTCATTGAAACAACAAAAGTTACTGTAGAGGAATTCTAGTGCCACAATTTTTTAATCACATAATAGACAAAACTAATAAATGAACTTTGGAGAAAAAAAGTAAGAATTGCAGAGGTTTCAAAAAAGAGTTTAAAAAAAATGAAATATCATGGCCTCAAACATTTCAAAGTCAAGCTATATTCTCGGGAATAGATTCTTCAAGTATGTCCAGGTGTGCATATAATTTAGGGAGAATATACAATATGAAAGGAACTTACATCTTGATCTCAACTTCACACAAACCTTAACCAAGCAATCACAATGTAGTAATCTTCTTCCTAATTATCAAAATCATCCTATCTACTAACCTATTGTGGAAAAACAACAACCCCCGATTTATAATATTGGGGACTCTTTTAATTTTCCTTATGAATTTTTATATAGTTATTTTCATGTATACAAAACCCTTTTTATTTGAAAAAAAAAAACTTAAAAAAACCCAAAAAATCATAAATTATCTTATTTTCATTTTATGATTTGAAACAAATAAAGTAAAAAATTTATAAATATTCGAAGGCCTAAAGGCCAAGAACCATCACAACTGAGACTTTGTATAAATCAATATAAACCTTTGTGTATAAATAAAACTTGGCATATTTAAACTTCCGCCTAAATGCTTGTCTGATCCCACTCAACAAGTAACCTTGAAAGATTTTCCTTGTTTTTTTCGCGAGCAACTCCTCTCATTTTTCCCGGGGTTTTATCTTTTGGGTGACACGTGTTGAGATTCAACAAGAAGATTCAACACCCACACTAGTGCATTAAGCACCTGGTTGCATTAAGCACCTACACTATGGTGGGGCCGACAGTGCTATTTTTGGGTGCATGCATACTTTTATTATCCGTAAATTTAGATGGACGTTAAACTGTAATATGTTCTCAATATTGACTTGAAATAGTTAACTGAAGTGGAAAATTCAGTTAGCTAGTGAATTTCGAGTTAAACGTTGGTTGGTGGGACATGCAGAGTAATTCTAGTTGTAACAGAGTTTGAAATGCAGTGGTGCATGAGTTGGTGCAAGTTGTAAATCAGTTTAACTTAGTTAAGTGAGTTAAACTCAGTTGTGCTAGTTGTAACTGAAGATACACTAGTGAATTAAATAATAGTTAATTCACAATCAGTGATCTCACATGCAATTGAGGATTTACTATTATTAGCTGCATGCATGTCAGATCCAGTGGAGACCCAGTTGAGTTCTAGGTGAAAGAGAGGTTGACCATCAGTTGTGACATTATCTTCTTGCACACATGCATGCAAACACCCATTGGAGTACCCTTGATAATTGCGCAGTCAAGGAGGGCATGATTACATTTAGCAGGGATTGCGCAAGTAAGGTAGGTTGTCTGGAGGCATTAAATTGGCTAAGGAATTTGCCAATTTTTGCATGAAAATGTGAGACAATTAGCTGATGTACTGAGGGATATTGTGAGGAGAGTTTTGTATGTAATTGTTTCATGATCCATGATATAATATACAATAGAAGATAGTGGGGTTTTTAGTTGTAATTTTCCCCCGAGAAATTATATGTGTTGTGTGTGATTGATCTTTCTTCATGTTCATGTGATTAGCAATTGTGTTTTAATTCCACAAAAGATTTGTAGAAGTGATTCAAAATTTAAATTTATCACATTTTTAGATCAGGTGAATCCAAGATATACATGATTTTTGTATAATTTCTACATGGTATCATCGCACAGGAAATTGCAGACATGAAGCAGGAGATGAGTTTGTGACTGAATATAATTTGAATTTGCAGAAATAATTTCTTGTTGCTACAACTGATTCAAGATCGAAATGGATTTCAATGGCTTGAGGTTAGAGTATGCACTTGAGGGCAGCTTGAACTAAATTTCTTGGAAGGACGGGATGGAGGCAGTACTTGAAGACAATGGCTTGAAGGAATTCATTGACAAAGATATTCCTAAGCCAGATGTTGCATATGCTTCCAATCTTGACGCATGGAAAAAGAAAGTGGCAAAGGCGAGGAGGATACTGTCGGATGGAGTACGAGAGAAAATTGTCTCAAGCCTCCATGGGAAATCCATACCATATTCTATGTGGAAGGCTTTGACGGATCTATTCCAAAGCAGCAACGACCATAGGAAATTGGTGCTCAAAGATAAACTCAGGGAGATCAAGATTGAAAAGGGCGACACCATTCCAAAATATCTCACGAAGTTTGTCCAATGTCGGGATGAAATGGTGAGTGTGGGAATAACAGTCATTGATGATGATTTGGTGAGCTTGGCTCTCCTAGGACTTCCTATGATTTGGCACAGTTATCAAGACTCTGTCAACGAAAGGGAAAAATTTCTAGATTGGGAACAACTATGGTCGGATCTCGTGTAGGAGGAGTTTAGAAGGAACACTAGAGATGGATCTTCATCTAAGAATGAGGATGAAGAGGATTGTGCTTTGGCTTCCAAGGCGAGGAAATGGAAAGGGAAGAAATTTCCTTCAAAATTTGGGTCCAAAGGCAAGAAGCAGGACATGTCGAAGGTGAAGTGTATACACTGTCACGACCATGGGAATTTTTCTACTAACTGTCCACAAAAGAAGAAGAACAAGAAGGCTGATGGATCTGCAGCTGGTGAGGCCTTTGCCTCGCAATATGAGCTTGAATTCTCCTTGATTTCATGCATGGTGTCAAGTGCATTGGTATTGGTGTGGTATTTGGATAGTGGCGCTTCTTTTCACATGAAGGGAGACAAGGAACTTTTCAGTGAATTGGAGGAGAAATATCTCCAGATGCATATTGAGATGGGCAATGACAGATGGTACAATGCTACCTAGATTGGTACCATTACCTTTCAGATGGATTCAGGTAAACCATTTAAATTAAAATATGTGATGCATGTACTAGTTCTGAAGAAAAATTTGGTCTCAGTCGCAATGTTGGAGGATAGAGGCTATGGTGTGTCTTTTAGTGATGGAAAATATTTCCTGCGACATAAAACAATGGGTTAAGCCAAGAGGATAGGGAGTCGAGTTAAGAATATCTAAAAGCTAGAGGTAGATGGCTGCACTACCATGATGGGCAATGCAGAGAAAGTGGTGAGTCGGGATGAGGATGAATTATGGCACAGGCGATTGGGCCATCTTCATCATGGAGCCTTGAAAGTCATGCAACAAATTTCTACTGGACTTCCAATGGGAACACTTGCACAGTTAGATCAGTGCAAGGGTTGCACCATGGGGAAGTATGTAAAGTCCACCTTTCATGAGAAGGAAAACCGAGCTTCGAGGATCCTTGAGAGAGTTCACATAGACGTGTGTGGACCATTCTCGGTTGCTTCAACAACAAAACATAAGTACTATGCAATATTTGTTGATGACTTTTCTTGTAAATGTTGGATCTTCTTCATGCAGAAGAAAGATCAAACATTCTCTAAGTTATGCGAGTTTAAGGTATTGGTGGAGAAAGAGTCGTGGAAGCAAGTGAAGGATCTTAGGAGCTATAATGGTGGAGAATACATCTCTAACGAATTCAATAAATTCTATAGAAAAGAAGGAATTCGAAGAGAACTCATATCGCCTCATAACCCACAACAAAATGGGGTCACATAGAGGAAGAACAGAACGATTGTGGGTGTAGCATGAGTGATGTTGCATGATTAGGGCCTACCAATGCATTTGTGGGTGGAAGCATGCAACACTGCGTTTTATGTCAAAAACCATTGTCCTCAGAGAGTACTTAGAATGAGTACAGCTGAAGAGGCTTTCACTGGTAAGAAACCTGATGTTTCACACTTTAATATTTTTGGCTCATATGTTTATGTGCATGTGACCAAGGACGCCAAGAAGAAGCTGGAACCGACTGCTGAAGTTGGGATTTTTGTGTGGTACACAAAAACACCCCATAATTATCGTGTGTATTTTCCAAACAACAGAATGACTATTTTGCGACAGGATATAAAATTTGATGTGGGGAAAGCCATGCGATTGTCCCTTGAGAGGGAGCTAGAATTGCATGCATAGGAGTAACTGTTGGTTCCCAAGGATGAGTCTCAATATGTGGATCAACCACATGAGGAGGTTCATGGAGTGGAGGAAATCACTCATGCATGGCCATCCATTAGAAATGGCAGAAGGCGCACCACGGAAGCTGATAGGTTGAGACTTGATGTTGCACAGAATGTAGGAGCCCCTGCTTCACAACCCAGACAAAGATAGTCTCCTGACCGATTTACTGGATACATGGCTCTTATGAGCAAATGTATTGTGACTGAACCATCTTCCTTTTAGGAAGCAGTGCAATAGCCTACTTGGGTTGATGCAATGGTGGAGGAGTATGACTCCATTGTCAAGAACAGTGCATGGGAGATAGTCCCAAGGCCGATTGACAAATCAGTGGTAGGTTCGAGATGGATCTACAAGGTAAATGAAGGTGCTGATGGGAGTGTGGAGAATACAAGGCCAGATTTGTGGCCCGAGGTTTCTCATAGATTGAGGGGATAGATTATGATGAGAATTTTGTGCGTGTCGCAAGGTACTCTTCCATAAGATCCATCCTTGCACTCTTAGAGCAGATGGGCTTGCGCATTCATCAGATGGATGTGAAAACTGCATTTCTCAATGGGATCATTGAGGAAGAGGTGTACATAGAGCAACCTAAAGGTTTCTAGATCTTCAACAGTGAGTCACATGTGTGCAGACTCAAAAGAGTGTTGTATGGGCTGAAGCAAGTACCCCGTGCTTGGTACACTCGGATAGACAACTATTTCACTGGACTGGGCTTCACTAAAAGTGAAGTAGACGTGAACTTGTACCAGATCGTGGTTGAGGATAAGATATTGATCATTTTTATTTATGTTGATGATCTAATTTTGACTGGTGATGAGCAGTTGATACACTCATGCAAGGAGGATCTTGCAAGGGAGTTCGAAATGAAGGATATGGGCCTCCTTCATTATTTCCTTGGATTGGAAATACGGCAGTGAGATGTTGAAATTTTTGTGTCTCATGGAAAGTATGCAAAGGAGATTCTAGGTAATTTTAACATGGAGAGCTGCAAACCCATGAATACTCCTCTTTCAAGAAACTTGAGGAAAGAGGATGATATTTCTAGAGAGGTAGTGGATGCTACTGTCTATCGACAGTTAGTGGGTTCGCTAATGTATCTAGTGAACACGAGACTTGACATTTGCTACGTAGTTAAACAATTGAGTCAAGCTATGGTTAAGCCTACCAAGCTCTTTTGGAAGACGGGGAAGCATGTCCCGAGATACCTGAGGGGCACATTAGAGTATGGTCTATGGTATAGAAGAATGAATGGAGTGAAGTTGCATGGCCTAACGGATGCAGATTGGGCTGGAAGTCCCTCAGACAGAAAGAGCACATTAGGGAGGATATTTAGCATTAGATCCACAATAGTTTCTTGGTATAACAAGAAACAATGATCCGTGGCACTCAGTTCAGTGGAAGCGGAATACATGGCATCGAGTCAAGCTGCATGTGAGGCTATTTGGATTAGAAAGATATTGGCTGGTTTGTTTGGTTCTCAGATGGATCCGAAAATGATTCATCGTGATAATCAGAGTTGCATTAAAATTTCGATTGATATTGTGTTTCATGATAGGTCCAAGCATATAGATATCCGGTACCGTCATCTCAGAGATTGTGTGCAGAGGAGGATATTTTTTCTTCAGTACATTCCCATGGAAGATCAGGATGTAGATATTCTGACGAAGGTGCTCACCAGGAGAAAATTTGAATACCATAAAGATAGGATCGGGGTGAAGGATAATCCCTTTCTTGTTGAGAGGGAGTGTTGAGATTCAACAAGAAGATTTAGCACACTCACTAGTGCATTAATCACCTACACTAGGGTGGGGCCCATAGTGCTATTTTTGGGTGCATATCTATTTTTATTATCCGTTAATTTAGATGGACATTAAACTGTAATATATTCTCAATATGGACTTGAAATAGTTAACTGAAGTGGAAAATTCAGTTAGCTAGTGAATTTCGAGTTAGAGGGTTGTTCGTGGGACATGCAGAGTAATTCTAGTTGTAACAAAGTTCGAAGTGCAGTGGTGCATGAGTTAGTGCAAGTTGTAAATCAGTTTAACTCAGTTAAGTGAGTTAAAATTGTGCTAGTTGTAATTGAAGATACACTAGTGAGAGATATAGTGAATTAAATATTAATTAATTCACAATCAGTGATCTCACATGGAACTGAGGATTTACTATTATTAGTTGCATGCATATCAGATCTAGTGGAGACCCAATTGGGTTCTATATGAAAGGGAGGTTGACTATCAGTTGTGACATTATCTGCTTGCACACATGCAAGAAAACACCCATTGGAGTGCCCATGATACTCGCGTAGTCAAGGCAGGAAGGATTGCATTCAACTAGGGATTGCATTTAGCAGGGATTGCACAAGCAAGGCAGGCTATCTGAAGGCAGTAAATTGGCTAAGGAATTTGCCAATTTTTGCATGACAGTGTGACACAATTAGCTAATGTACTGAGGGCTCTTGTGAGAATATTTTTGTATGTAATTGTTTCATGATCCGTGATGTAATATACAATAGAATATAGTGGGATTTTTAGCTGTAAGCTTTCCCCTGTAAATTATCTGTGTTGTGTGTGATTGATATTTCTTCATGTTCATGTGATTAGCGATTATATTTTAATTCCACAAAATATTTGTAGAAGCGATTCAGTATTTAAATTTAGCACATTATTATATCGGGTGAATTCAATATATACATGCTTGTTGTATAATTTCTACAACATGAGCTTCCACCTAACATGTTTTATGGGTCCCTTCTTCCATGTGGTCTCCCTATCCTTTTCATTTCTTCTTTTTTATCTCATGTTTTAACACATAACCCTAGAACAAGCTTCCCTGGAGATTTCATAAGCCATGCACTTGAAAACGTCGGGGGTCAAAATATGAGGACAAACTCTTTTCACGTTAAAATGTGAAAAGTCCCTCTATCAACTATTCCTGTCCTAGAGGTAATTATCCCAAACTTTTTCTATTGTGGAGATTTTATAAACTCTGGGAAAACTAGCCAATAAATAAGGACAGAGTCTATTTTCCACATGTTATATGGGTCCCCCTTGTGCATTTTTTCATTGGGTTTTGGCTTTCCTCGATGTCCACATCACCTTAGAGGTATTCACCCCGAAGGTTTTAGCGAATGTTCCTTAAGTTATTCCAGGTATTTTATTCCCGGGGTGACTGATTCGCTTATGTGTCATATGTAGGTTTTAACCCTGTACATAATTGATTTGCAAACAAATTCTTAAAAACAAAAAAAAAAACAATATCGAGAGCATAAAACATGAAACATATATACACAGAGATTTTCCTGTGGATCCCAAACCAGGACTACCATCTTGATTTTTCATTATTTTCCTTTTACTGTTACAACTCATATATATACATTTCAAAGCATTCATAAACCCCAATCTATTAACCTTGGATTATAACATAACCATAGTTCCCTTAACCAGATCTGCAAAATACTAGGAGAAAAAATCATCATGCCCAAAACCATGTGCAATCCCATGCACAAAACCATAGGCGGGTCCGCCCACCTAATATAGGGTCCAATTTTTTTTTTCCCGTGGCACTACCCTGGACCCCATGCAGGGGGGCTGCCGCCACCCCTCTGACCCCCTTGCCTACTTCTAATTGTGGAGAGAATATGTAAAATTTTCAAGAGGAAAATATTTCTGCAATACTTGGTTTATTTCTCCTACTTATGAAATAAGTTATTTACAGATGCTTCAGTAAATTTTGAAATAAACACATTTGTAGGTCTTCACTATCATTAAGAGCATAAGAACGTAAAGATAATTTACACAAGTAACACAATAGAAACAACAACATGAACACAGTTATTTTTGGACAATTGTCCTCAAAAAAACCCAATGTGGGAAAACCGGTGCAGCAGATGAGGGTTTTATATTTATCTTCAGAAATGGAAAGTACATTTACAAGAGTCCAATGAGCAGGAAAAAAATTGCAAACACCTGGCTGAATTTTTTGGTCCTTCCAGAAAAATTTTAGACACTCGAGGTGACCTCCTTCACCCTCCCTTCATCCTCCTCACTTCTGCTTCCCGATAACTGACTCCTCCCTCCTCCTTCTTCTTTTGCAACCCTGCCTCTACAATCTCACCCACTGAAATCAAATTCTCTTGCTTCAGAATTGATTTTCTTCGAGTACTGAGAGTGTCCCTGGCTTGATTTCAAAATGGCCCTCAAGTCCCTTCTTATAGTCTTCTCAATGATGAATCAACGACCAAGATTATATCGTTAATCAATGGCTCAGATTAAAAGATGACTTGATCTTCATTTTCTAGAAGATTCATACTCTGCTCTATTAATACCCTTTAATTATTTACTTTCCCTAAGTTTAAACTTAGGGTCTGCATTAAAATAATTAATTATTTTAATAAAGCCATATCCTAGTGGAATTTCCACAAACGATTTTTGTGTTATGTGGATAACTGATGTCTAAGCCTCTCTACCAAAAATGAGACTTAGAACAGTTTCTGATGCTATAGAAATCAACACTCCCTCTTAGTGAGGAAAGTGTTTAAGCAAGATACCGTTGTACTGCTTTGAATCTACATCATCTACTGTGCTGATGATGTCCTGGCTGCTGTCCCTCATCTCTGCGCTGCTACTTCCTGTACTGCTGCCCTGCCACTGCGACATCCGTACTGCAGCTCCCTCTTCTTCTGAATACCACCCTTTCTTCTAAAGGAAGGGGTTCTCGACCATCCCCATCTTCTCTCTGAAGTAAGTGAAATTTATCATGCTTAGAGCCTTTGTGAGGATATCTTCCACCTGTTCTCCTGTAGGAGTGTATCGCAACTGTACTTCTCCCCTCTGGACATAGTCCCTGATAAAGTGACACCGAATGCCAATGTGTTTCGATCGGTCATGAAACATAGGATTTTCAGAGAGCTTAATGCAACTCTGATTATCGCACATAATCACGGTCGGTTTTATCCGCTTCGTGAGTAGGTTCAAGAGAAATTTGCGGAGACATATGGCGTCACATGAAGCTGTGCTTGCTGCCATGTACTCTGCCTCGGCTGAGCTCAGTGCTACAAAATTCTATTTTCTGCTGCACCAGGAGGTCATTCCTGATCCAAGACTGAAACAATACCCACTGGTACTTTTTCGATCTACTCCGCTCCAACCTAGTGTGAATCTGTGAACCCACTGAAATGGATCTCATTACCCTTGGTGTACTTCAGCCCATACTCGACTTTCCCTCTCAAGTATATGAGAACATGTTTGGCTACTGCCTAGTGAGCCCTCCTTGGTTCCACCATGAACTGACTGAGGGTATTCATTGCATAACAAATGTCTGGTCTTGTATTGACCAGATACATCAATGATCCGATGAGATGTCTGTACAAAGTAGGATCAACCTCATCATCCCGATGTGTCTATCTTCTTCTAGTTAGTAATCATTGGCGTGGCCATGGGTCTGCAATCTTCCATCTGAAATCTCTTTAGGATTTCTGTCGTGTATCTTCCTTGTCCTAGGAAGATTTCCCCTTTCTACTGCCAGACTTCTAATCCAAGAAAATAGTGCATCTACCCCAGGTCCCTCATGTCTAATTCTGTTGCCAGATTCTCCTTGTAGTCCTTGATGAGCTTGGATGATCTGGTAAAAAATAGCTCAAATAGTATAGGTTGGGATCTGTGTCACTCTTGACGAACCCCATATTCTAAAAGTAGCTATCAATCTGTTCATACAATGACCTAGGGAATTTTTTAAAGCCATACAAGGCTTTCTTAATTTTTCAAACATGAGTCTTTTTCTCATGTGTCTCGAAGCCCTCTTGCTGCTCTATGTACACTTCCTCTTCTATCACCCCGTTTAAGAATGATGTCTTGAAATCCATCTGGTGAATCTCCCATCCCATCTGTGTAGCCAGAGAGATGACGGATCTGATAGAAGTGTATCACGCTACTAGAGAAAAGGTTTCTTCATAGTCAATGCCTTCCTTTTGTGCATACCCCTTAGCTACAAACCTTGCCTTGAACTTCTCTATGCTACCATCTGCAACATATTTTATCTTGTAGATCCACATGGATCCTACAACTGATCTGTCCTGTGGTCCAGGGACTGCTTCCCATACATCACGTGTCATGATGGAGCTATACTCCTCCACCATGGCATCCACCCATACTTGATGCTAAGCTGCTTCCCGAAAGGTAGATGGTTCACCAACCTGAGCTACCAGTGCCTGATATCTATCTGGTTGTTTTCTTATCCTTTTCCCTTCTCTGGGGGCTCCAAAAAATTCTTCTGCATCCTTAATAATTTGTTGAAGTTCTCTGCTCGGTCTCCCATCAGTTGTGGGTGGTCTCACCTGTTCTTCCTCCTGTTCTTCTTCGGAGGAGCTCTCCTCAGAAGTATTGTGCCTTGGAGAGGCACTTGACCTCTCCTCTACAGGTCATTGAGGCTATACCAGTGGATCTTCCTCAATCTGTGTATCTGTGGCCATTTCTCGAGATTTTCTGAAGGCTCTCTCCTCCACGAATTTAACATCCCTTATTACCATGACTTTACCAACCTCTGGAATATAGATGTGATATGAATTTGCATTCTCTATAGCCCATCAGAAAACCCTTTTCTGCAATTTGATCCAACTACTTTCTCTTTTCATGTAATATTCACAATTAGCCACTGCTACTTGGAATATTATAACTGCTCCATTTTTGAAATAAGAAGTAGGGAAGACAATAAAACATATCCCCAGTGTGAAAAGGGATTGGATTAGGAGGAAAAAATAAAGCCACTTGGTGTGAAAGAAGGGCAAAGAAATGAGCTAGATCTAGTTGACCAAGTCAACAACACTCTCACAAGAGGAGGGAAAGCTACTAGGGCAGCACAGTTTTGAAAGGGGAATCTTCTCAAGGAAGTCACATCACCAATGAGTGGGGTTCGGGGTGGGAAAGCTCACCAAGGATAAGAAGGAGGAGATGGCAGAAAAGAAGGCATTCATTATTCATATTTTTTTTGGTCTTATGACTGATTGCAAGCTTCCGCTGTTTAGCTAGAGTTGCAACACTTTTTAGTGCAAAGAATTCTCATGCGGGAATTCCATCTTTACCTTTGGTCTAGCTGATTGGGAGATATAAGGAGGAGGTCCTGAGCTTACTTTTCATAATTTTTCTTGAGGATATACATTATGCATCACATACAGTGCAGTCAACTTTAGTAACTATGTCATTTCTGCAGTAGCAGCAGGAGCTGGGTGAAATCCTCTTGTTTTATGCTTGTTTCGGAGGAGGAGGTGTCCATTTCACTCCGGGAGGTCTATTGAGGGAGGCCTTGGGAAAATTTATGTATTATTTGTCTACTTCAGATTACATTTAGTATTTTATAATACATAGTTGCTGGGTACAACCTTATTTTCTGCAGTATTGCATCTTGTGTTGCTATTTTGCCGGAAACCCTTGCCGGGGTGTTCCGATATGCTTGTAAAAGAAGTCAAACCTTTTATTTCTGATTCCATGATTAATGAAAGCTCCAGATCTGTATGAAACCATATTTTTTTGTAGATTTCATAATAAAAATAACGCTGTTGTAGTCTCCGACATTTCTATTTTATGAAGTAGTGGGATTGGAGTGCTATTGAGCATATTTGAGCTAGGGAGATCTGTTTAGTGTAGCTAGAATCATTTATTTCTGATGCCATTTTATATCTAAGCTACATACAACATAAAAAAGAGGATCCAAGTCCTGTTTAGTGTTTTTATTGCATGGTTTTTCTTATACAGCGTCCCCATGGGAGAAATTGCAGATATTCCTGAAAAGGAATATTACATTTCCTCTAGAACGTGGCAGTACACCATGCTGCCGAATATCCTGATGTGGCTCACTTCTGGCTTGCTGCCTATGAACACACTCTCAGGAGTTACCTTCCCCAAAGCTCTATTGGGAACTTTTTTATCAATATATATCGCTGTTTTGCAAGCCTTTTCCCATAAGAATTTGGGCATATCTTGGCCGTACAACATTGCCCCTACAGCTTCTATTATGGTCCGATTCTTCCGTTCTGTAACTCCATTTTTCTCTTGATTGTATGGAGCTGTCCATTCACTCTTGATGCCTTCCTTTTCACAGAAATTTGTGAAGTCTTTATCAATATATTATCCACCGTTATCTGACCACAACTTCTTGATCTTCTTTCCTGTAGAGTTCTCCACCAATTCTTTGAAATCTTTAAACCGATCAAAGACTTCATCTTTGGTTTTCAAAAAATAGATCCAAGTTTTTCTGGAATGATCATCAATGAAGTTGGAAAAGTACTTTACCCCTCTGAGAGCAGTTGTGGACATTGGACCACAAATGTCGTAGTGTATTAATTCTAATACACCTTTGGCTCTGTTGTTGCTTCTTGGAAATGTTGCCTTAGCGTACTTCCCTAGTACGCGTCCCCTGCAAACTTCGTATTTCTTCATGCTGAGTTCAAGAGCCCCTATGACAGTATTTTTGAGAATCGCCAAGGCTCCATGATGTAGATGCCCCATCATTCTGTACCATAATTCATTCAGATCTCTGTCGTTTTTTCTGCCAATCAGGGCCACCGAAGATTAAAGTTGGAGCTTATAAAACTTGTGACTCCTTACTCTGATTTGTGCCTTTTTTCTCTAGTTAGGGTGTTTGATGTACACCTTATCTCGAATAAAGTATACGTCATAGCCCTTGTTCTGAAGTTGAGACACTAAGAGTAGATTCATCCCCAACCCTGGTACATGCAGAACATTCATGGCTCTAATCTTGTTGCCATCCTCGGTTTGAAACGTTACGGTACCTCTCCCGATGGGGGTACATTTTTCCTTTTTTCCCATCATTATCTAGAAATTCATCTGTTCTTCTTGGTAGCTTGAAAAACATTATCGAACCCCCATCATATGAGAAGATGTTCCACTGTCAATATACCAAACACTTATAGGAGTTGTGATCGACACATAAGGAAGATCCTCCTCTAGTCTGGATGCCAACACTTTCATGTCGTGTTCTCTCTGCATTTCTGCGTGCTCTGGAGGACTGTGTGAGTCCTTTTGACTACATGAACCCTTACGGATGATGGAACTTTGGTCCATGGAAGGTCCTCCCTTTCTATTTTTAGCCCTTGGCTTTGATACCATGTAAAATTTTCAAGAGGAAAATATTTCTGCAATACTTGGTTTATTTCTCCTACTTATGAAATAAGTTATTTACAGATGCTTCAGTAAATTCTGAAATAAACACATTTACAGATATTTACTATCATTAAGAGCATAAGAACATAAAGATAATTTACACAAGTAGCACAATAGAAACAACCACATGAACACAATTATTTTTGGACAATTGTCCCCAGAAAAACCCAATGTGGGAAAAACGGTGCAGCAGATGAGGGTTTTATATTTATCTTCAGAAATGGAAAGTACATTTACAAGAGTCTTATGAGCAGAGAAAAATTTGCAAACACCTGGATGAATTTTCTGGACTTTCTAGACAAATTTCAGACCCTCGGGGTGACCTCCTTCACCCTCTGCGTCATCCAGCGCGAGAGCTCTACGCAATCTCTCCCTGGACTGCACGATTCTGTGTGGAGGGGGTCTTGCTGCTAGTCAGATCACCCTTCCCTTCATCCTCCTGACTTCTGCTTCCCGATAAATGACTCCTCCCTCCTCCTTCTGCTTCTACAACCTCACCTCTATAATCTAGACCCACTGAAATCAAATTCTCTTGCTTCAAAATCGATTTCTTTCGAGTACTGATAATGTTCCTAGCTTGATTTCCAAATGGCCCTCAAGTCCCTTCTTATAGTCTTCCCGCTGATGAATCAACGACCAAGATTATATCGTTAATCAATGTCTCAGATTAAAAGATGACTTGATCTTCATTTTCTAGAAGATTCACACTCTGCTCTATTAATACCCTTTAATTATTTATTTTCCCCAAGTTTAAACTTAGTGTATGCATTAAAATAATTAATTATTTTAATAAAGTCATATCCAAGTGGAATTTCCACAAACGATTTCTGGGTTCTTTGGATAATTGATGTCCAAGCCTCTCTACCTAAAATTAGACTTAGAACACTTTTTGATGCTATAGAAATCAGCAGAATATAACACACACCCAAAATCATCCCCTTCATCACACAACTCCTCCCATTCTCCCATGATACTCTTGCATACCTTTGGATTCCACATAAACCTAGAAAACCTTACCTTATTTCTTGATGTAGCTTGTGGAAGAAAACCTATTGAGCTAAAGAATTAGTCTTGGTGGATTGGGTTTGGGAGTGGCATTCCAAGGGGAATGTTTTGCATTCAGTGTATCCTAGACTTCTTAATGGATACTAGTTGAAGAAGCTAAGCTTGTTCTTCAACTGGTTTTGTTTTTTTCTCATCCTCATCCCGAAGCTCAACCTAGTATGAGACAAGTAGTGCAAATTCTTTCAGGCAATAAACCATTTCTTATCCTACCTTTTGAAACTCCCTTAGTAGACTCATCTCCATTCAACAAACCTTTTGAGGATTTTTTTTTTCATTTTCTTCGTACAAGCATGGTTATTTAATACATTCACTATTATAGTAATCATTATAAGGTTAAATCCCATAGATCTCTTGTTATACAATGTACCATGCTTAAGATGCTTTGGGAATCACAAAAATGTGGAATCCATTCATATTATGAACACAACTATCATGTATACCACGCTTAGCTTGCATTGGGAATCACAACAATGTATGGAATTCAACTTCTATGATTTCAACTTCTCATTAAGCAATTAGTAATTGATAACAATGATATAATAAATGCAGCTTAAAATAAATCTACATATTCAGTACCTTGTTCCAATTTAGGTTTTTTTCTCCTGAGTAACTAGATCCTGATACAACTTATGTTTATGCTCATGAGTTTACATATTCCTTTTTCTCATTGTTGTATTCTTCAAAATCCGTAGTGGTCCAACAACTCAAAAATGTTCGAGATCAAAACTTTCTTACTTTTAAAAATGTACACTCACACATTTTAGAAGTTTATTTTAATTATAAATGCTACTTCCTTAAAAATCAAATGGAACTAAGAAACACATAATAAATCAATGTAAAATCCCTTTTTAGGATGGTATATGACATTGATTTCAAATATGCCCATCTACTAGATATAGAAAAGAACAAAAATAAGCAAATATACCATAAAGGATCCTTTGCAAAGACTATAAAAATGAGACCATATAGGTAAAAAAAATCACAAAACTAAGATGGTGGGTTGTAACTGTCTAAGCCTATGATTTTCATTCTACAAAGTGGAAAGACTACAACAGACCAAGGAGGTTTTGTATTTTTTTTTCATACAAAGACTATAGGGGCAATTGTTTTCTTTTTATTATTATTATTTATTTTTATTTTTTTTAAATTGAATTTTTTATTATATATATATTATTTTATTTTATTTATTTTTATTTTTATTTTTCTATTTTCAAGCAAACTAGAAGGGAAATTGGGGATTTGCATCATATTGTTATAAACAACAAAATATTGTTTCAACCATTGTTTATAAATTATTTAAGTATGTTTTATTTTTCGTCTTTCCTACTGTATAGACACTATATGTTTTTTTTTTTTTTTTTTTGAGAAGGTATATAAAGTAAAGGCCCACATATATAAGGACCATAAAACATGGAAAAATATGGATATGAATATTAATGAAAGACAAAACCGGGGTATCCAAAAAGGTACCTACTATTACTAATTTTATCCTTTTAATACCTTATTCAGTGGCATAAGAACACCCTCGGGTTAATGGATTTTGAGACCTATTTTACCTAGACGAGGCAAATGGAGGTAACAACCCTAAAAGATTCTAATAACAAGATCGATCTACACTACAATATTCTATAAACGGAGAACACCGCTGCATCAACAAGAAGTTATGAGTCTCTGACTAGTGTGTGGAGGATAGTAAGGCAAATGGAGGTAACAACCCTGCAAGATTCTAAGAACAAGATTGATCTACATTACAATATTCTATAAATGGAGAACACCACTGCATCAACAGGAAGTTATGAGTCTCTGACCAATGTGTGGAGGATAGTAAGGATAGAATAATAATGAAATTTATTGATAAACCAATGTTTTATAAGATTATTAATTTTCATTATTCTAGATTAATTCCTAAAATGTAATCTCACCTCGCCTAAATACTGCACAAATATATTTCCCACAAGGGACCAACCGACCGCATATATATTCAACTCATAAAAATGAACAACTACATGATTCACGACTTGGCAGAGATTCTTTGTAAAAGAAGTTGAATAGAATTGAAAAAAGACCATAATATTTAGATTAATTGTTAATTTAGAATTAAAAAATGCAAAGGATAAATTTTGATGATTACACTTCAAAGTAAGACTTGGACTAGATTGACTCTAATGCCAAGAAAGCAAGGAAAGTATGACCTTGAAATAACAAAGAAGTTATTCCAGAGGAATTCCAGTGCCATAGTTTTATAATCCCATAATAGACAAAACTAGTAAATAATCCTTAGAGAAAACAATGGAAGGATTGCAAATGTTTCAAAAAAGAGTTTAAAAAAAATAAAAAATCATTTCCTCAAACATTTCAAAGTCAAGCTATATTCCAGGGAATAGATTATTTGATTATGGATAATGCATACAACTTAGGTAGAATATACAACATGCAAGGAACTTGCAGCTTGATACTATTTTCATACGGACCATAACCAAGCAATGACAATGCAATAATCTTCCTAATTATAACAAGCATTCTATCTACTGACTTGTTGCAGAAAAACAAAACCCCCCATTTATAATAATGGGGACCCTTTTAATTTTCCTTATGAATTTTTATACAGTTCTTTTAATGTCTATAAAACCCTCTTTTATTTGCAAAAAAATGGAAAATTTTGGCTTTTCATCCTTCGAAACGAATAAATTCAAAACTTTATAAAAATTTGAAGGCCTAAAGACCAAGAACCATTACAGTCGAGACATTTTATAAATCAATATAAACGTTTGTGTATGAATAAAACTTGGTTTATTTAAACTTCTACTTGAATGTTTGTCTGAACCCAGTCGACACAAAAACAAGAAATGATTTCTCTCGTGTTTTCATGAGTGACTCCTCTCATTTCGCCTCGGGGTTTTATCTCTGGGGTGACACGAGCTACCACCTAACATGTTTTTTTGGGTCTGTTCATGCACATGACTTCCCTCTCCTTTTCATTTATGCTTTTTTCTCTCATGTTTTAGCACACAACCCTGAGACATGCTTCTCCAGAGATTTTTTAAGTGACACCACTCAAAAACCCAGAGGGTCAAATTCCCATAACAAACTCTTTTCAGATTAAAAGACAAAAATTACCTCCATCAACTAGATTTTTTAAGCAACACCACTCAAAAACCTAGAGGGTCAAACTCCCATAACAAACTCTTTTCACATTAAAAGACAAAAAGTACCTCCATCAACTATTCCCATCCTGGAGGTAATTATCGTGAAATTTTTCCGTTGTGCACTTTTTATAAACTTTAGGACAACACAATAATATACAAGGACAAAGTATGTGTGCCACATGTTATATTGCCCCCCCTTGTGAATTTTCTCATTGGGTTTTGGATTTCCTCAACGTTCACATCATCTCAGAGGTATTCAGCTTGGAAGTTTCAATGGATGCTCCTTTATTTATTCTCGAGATTTTATTCCAGGGGTGACTAACTTGCTTATGTTTCATCCCTGTCATCATGTGACTCCTCCCATTCGCCCATGTTACTCCCGCATATCTTCGATTTCCACATCACCTCAGAAAACCTTACCCCAATAATTTCCTAAAGCGCTCCTCTTGTTTCTCACATGATTTTATTCCCAAGGTGACATGGGAATCCACATCGATTGACAGGTCACCCAATAATCCAATAAATGCAAGCCACTGACACTGTCATAATCTCATTTTTAGAAAAAAAAACATACTCTCAAGGTTTGGATGTCCCCAAAAGATCATCACTGATAATGCAGCTACATTCAAGTCCAAAACGATGATTGACTTCTGTCATAAATACCACATTACCCTTGGTCATTCTACTGCATATTACCCTCAAGGTAATGGCCTTGCTGAGTCCTCCAATAAAAGCCTCGTGAACATCATCAAGAAACTACTCGAAGACAATAAGAAAACTTGGAACAAGAGGTTAGTGAATGGCTTATGGGCATATAGACTTACCACTAAGAAATATATTGGTACATCCCCTTACCACCTTTCCTATGGGATGGATGTTGTCTTTCCATCTTCTTTAGGAGTACTAGTAATGAAGATAATTCAAGAACTTCAAGTTGAGACCAATGATATTCAAAGAAGGATTAACCAAACCATACACTTGTAGCAAACCAGAGGAGAGGTCTATCTTAAATCTCAAGTTGTCCAATAAAAGATTAAAAAGATATTTGACAAGAAGACTAAAGAAGATGATTTCTATATAGGGGACAAAGTTTTAAAGTGGGATTCAAGGAGAGAAGAGAAAGGTAAACATGGGAAATTTGATTTCTTATGGAAATGACCTTATGTGATTTATGGTTACAGAGGTAACAATGCTTTATTTTTGAAGGAGTTGGATGGATCAGGTCTGCTAGGTGGACCTGTCAATGGCAGAATGCTGAAGCATTACTATTCCTCAGAATAACAAATAGTTAACTTTGTTTACTTTTCTCATTGTACATAATATTGCAGATTTTAGATTGGATTGGATTGGAGTCCCTATATCACTAGTATAGTCCCTTATTATTGTTAGTGTAGACCCCTTATTATTATTATTGTACCCTTGTAACCCCCATTTTGATATTATTGTGCCCTTAAATTATTATTGTTAGGTCGGCTAGGATTACATTGTGGCCCACTAGGATTACATTATGGCCCCATGGACTCCTATATATAGAAAGGAGGGTTTGTGAATTGTATCATCCAAGAATTGTTCATTTATGTAATGTATTGGAGGTTGCCCCCTCGAAGTGGCTCATTTCTAAGGCGTTGATATCTCTTTTCTTCTCTTTTTGGAGCTGGTTACACAACATTTGGTATCAGAGCTTTGGATTCTAGGGTTTCGCTGCTCCAAACAGGTCATCGTGGCATTTTCGCTATAACTTTGTTTCTACGAAGTTTCAGAAGCTGAAATTTTTAGGGTGCGAAGCTGAAATCCTGAGGAATATTTTCTAAAAATTTCAGAGCTTGGTTCGCAATATTTTCGGAGATATCATCTGTGGAAGTTAGGTATTTTTTCAAGCTCCTAAACAGGTCATCGTGGAATTTTCGCTATAAATTTTTTTCTACGAAGGTTCAGAATCTGAAATTTGTATGGTGCGAAGCTGAAATCCTGAGGAAATTCGTCAAAAAATTTCAGAGCTTGGTTCGCAATATTTTTGGAGATATGATTTGTGGAAGGTAGTGCTTTTTCAGGCTCCTGAATTGCATCTCAAAGAGGTGATCGTGGGAAAAGTTCAATAACTCTCTCTCTGGGCAGTGGATTTGAGTGCCGTAAAAAGTGGTTGCAAGTACACGGACTGTAGTTTCTTGGCTATCAATTTCAAAGACAAAGGACGAAACAGTGACACGTGGCAAGTCGTACAAGTGCGCTCTACTGAACCAGTCCAGAATTAGGTCATTGTGGGAGATTGGACACAACTTTGTCTTGGAAAATCAAAATCAGATCAGACCTGTTGCATTCAAAAGAGAATTCAGAGGGCTAATTCAGTGCTTAATTTCAGATATTGAAGATCCACAATCACATAGATAATACAATTTCAATATCGAGCTCCTCAAAAGCAAGAAAAGGGTGTGTATTTTTCTGAATTGCATAAGTCTTGTTTGAAGAATCAATTTGAATTGATTCCAAGGGCATATTTTATAATTTTTATCAGTATTGGGTTCTATAATGCCTCAAAAAAATAATTCCATACCCATTAATCCCTCAAAAATCTATACTATGACGCATGAAGAGGAAGAGTTGCAGTATGAGATATCAAAATTGTGGTACCAAGTGCAACAAGTTTCAATCTTACGAAGAGCAATTGAAGATGAAATAGATGGTTTAAAAGAAGAAATGGAGGCTAATTTGGATGGTTCAAAGGATCAAATAATAGCAAATATGGATGATAAATTAATGGAAGATCACATCGAGCATCAACAACAAGTTCTCCAACTCTCAAAGGATAACCCAACTTTGGTGCAGAATCTAATGAAACAACATGAAGATCAACATCACATCGAAAGAAGTTATGAAGCAGTCATAGAAACAAGAACTCAACAAGTACGATCAATTTCAGAGTATCTCAGCAAGTGGAAGAACTTTCCTGTAGAATATTTCACATGGGAGGATGAGAATTTTATACAGAAGCATCGAGAAATAATCAAGCGTTGAGGACAACACTTGTTTGAAGGAGAGGGGCATGTTAAGTCCCTATATTAATAGTGTAGCCCCTTATTATGTTAGTGTAGCCACCCTTATTGTTATTATTGTACCCCTGTAACCCCCATATTGTTATTATTGTGCCCTTAAATTATTATTGTTAGGTCGGCTAGGATTACATTGTGGCCCACTAGGATTACACTATGGCCCCATGGACTCCTATATATAGAAAGGAGGTTTTGTAAATTGTATCATCCAAGAATTGTTCATTTATGTAATGTATTGGAGGTTTCCCCCTCGAAGTGGCTTATTTCTAAGGCGTTGATATCTCTTTTCTTCTATTTTTGGAGCTGGTTACACAACGGATTGGATGTTTTTCCTAGCAAAGTTGAAGCCCGAAGAGAAGGCCCTAAGCTTTGAAGGATAAAATATCATAAGTATGAATAATTGCAGAGCTCATAAAACATTTCCAAGGCCAACAGAATCAAAATTCAAAGGCTACTAGTCTCAAGGTTCTTGAAATTTCACCAAGAAATTCCATCTCCATGTGGAGCCACTGTTAGGGTCCTATAATAATAGGATTCATAATTTTTGAATTGAATTTGATTAGTCTTGTAATATGTACATACTTTGCTTTCTAAAAATTGTTTTCCCATATTAGAAAAAATAAAATAAAAAATGTAAAGAGGGTAAAAGTCCTACAAGAAAAATCAAAGGACTCGAAAGAAAAAAGATAAAAAAGAATAGAAAAATGGACCCCAAACAAGAAAGAGATAAAAATAAAACATGAAAGTTATGAAAATACAAATGCCACTATTATTTACTGCTACTTTAAAAATAAATATTATGTGAAGCTTTTTCAAAATGCCATAATCCATGATAAGTCAAATAGCTTAATCTTGACTTTTTCATACTTTAAATTTTATGTTATTAGATAGAGAATAGAGATATAGCAAAACAGTTTAATCTTGGAAGATCAGTAGTGTTTATCACTATAATTTTTTTATTTTTTTTTTTTTTTAAACATAATATCCTTTCTGTTTTGATCATGATCTAAATATTTTTGAAGGTCATTTGAGTATGGTTAAGGGTATGTCATACTTTTGGAGGTTTAGTGTTCACCATCAAAATTCAAAAGAGGTCTTTAGGTCCATTCCATAGTTAAAAATTTCACATTTTTCATGTAAAGGTCATCTAAGTAGGTTTTAGTTTGATTTCCTGAAACTAGCTACAAATCCACAGTTTCATAGTGCTGATAGTTCAAAAAATAAGTTTTACACTACGAAAGCGCAGCTACTTTCGTAGCGCAAATTGCAAAATTTACACTGTGAGCGCTACGAAAGCGCAGTTTCATATCTTTTGTGTCAAATAAGCCGGGATTTGTCAGTTTTAGTTGGGGAATGACATGATAGGAGTATGGTGAGTCAGTTAATTAATAGATTCATAGTACCCACTTGTCCTACATTCATCATTTTCATGATAGGGTATCAATCAAACATCATTTGGTCATGAAGTGACATCCCTAATTCGAATTTTTTGCCTAATTGAGTCATTCCTGTTTCATTCACCTTCACATATGATGTCCAAGCTCTGAAACAATGAGGATAAGTTTATGGTTGTTCTATCCAAAGACAACTGTCATCAAATCAAGTGAGGCTGATTCATCAAATCAAGCGAGGCTATTCATCTGGTCAAGAGAGGCTGATTTACAGGTTTTAGAGAAACAAACAAGTTTTCTACAAGAAACATGGCAGAAGAAAAGAAGATCCATAGAGGGGGACATTGTCTTAGATATGAACCTGAGAATGCAAATGCTGTTATGGAGGATCAAATGGTGATGGAGTCTTTTAGCAAGGCTGGTTGTCTAAAATTTTGTGAAAAGCTTCAAGGTTGCCACACTCAAGTGTCCAAAGAGTTTGCTCTACATTTCAGTGGAACCACCACCAAAGTTGGAATGATAAATATGCCAGTGACACCTAAGATCATAGCAGTTATGACAAAGATACCAAGGGGACAACAATCTTGGTTTAAAGGTTTCAGGTTTGACATGGAGCCATGCAAGGAGTTTATGAAACCTGAATTTGTAGACATGGACTTGAACAATGCAATACCCAACAGCTGTATCAAGGATAACTATGCAAAGCTTCTATTCAACATCCAAAGATGTTTCACATGTGAAGGAAGGTACCATAAAGTCTACACTTATCATTTTAAACTACTGTTGCATTTCACAGGAATGATATCATTATATTTACCATTCTTCTTGCATAGAAGCCTTTCCAAAATGGCTGACAAAGTCCAAGCTAAATCTAATGGTTGTGAAACATCCCCGTTTCATCATGGTTTGATTAAGTTACTGGTTTTAAATGAGCTACATAAAATAAATAGAGATTCTTCCTTTTTATTTATGAGTGGATTTGAAATGGAAGCCCTGACTCCAACTAAAAACCCTAAGATCAAGGGAAGTCCTTCAACACCAATAGCAGAATCCAGTCAGCCAGTGGTTACCAAAGCTAAGAGGTTTGTGAAGTTGAAACCTAGGAAACGGGTTGAAGATAGAATGGAGAAAGCATTAGTTCTTGTTGCAAAAACCCCATCACCTGCAAAAAAAAAAGTAGAAAAGGTCAAAGAAACAAAACAGAAATAGGTGGCCAGTAAGCAAGAGAGCCAGAGAAAGACAAGAAGTCAAGTATCAACATCAAAGGGAAAAGCAATTGTTTCAATGGAAGAGGACAATCCAAAGATGAAAGGAAACATGGATGGTATACTGCATGCAATAGACATAGAAGAATCACCCATTGTGCAGGAATATTTTATTGAAGTGAATGATACTAAACAGAAAAAAATCAAATCAGCAAAGAAATTGGATTTTGAAGGTGAGAATGCAACTTTTGTTTTTCAAGATAGGAAACCTCTAACTAGACATGAAAATAAACTCCAAGGAAGTAGTAAAGATACCCAAGTAACTATTGAAGTAGCTAAGGCCCCTGAAAAGGTGATTGATCTCTCATCTCCTATAGTAGAGCATGCAGTCAACAAGGTAGAGAAGGGAAAAGAACACATGTCAGAGTGTTAGCTGTTGGAAGAAAGGTTGAAACTAGAAAATCAAGAAATGAAAATGATGAGAAAGAGGGAAAGATAGCACAACATTGAAAAGACAAAATTCAAGAGGTTGAAGGCTATTTGGGAAGGTCAAACAGTTGCTAGGTTAGAGATCCAAAGCAGTGCCCAATAGTTCTATACATGGACAGTTCCAGCTATTAAAGAAGCAAGGTTTGTTAGAGTGATCAACACTCATTTGAGAGAAAGCAACAAGAAGCTAAGAAGCCAAGTGAAATATTTGGAGCTACAATTAAAACAGTCTCAAGATGAACTAAAAATCAGAGGTACAAAATGACAAATTCAAAACAAACTCTAAATGGAAAAAAAGATCAAATTTTGTGAAGATTATGTTTTTAGTTCAAATTTCTGATGGTTTTGATGAGGCCAATGATTTTCTTAAGCTATGGTACCTTTTTTCTTTAAAATTTTGTGAAAATCTGGAAAAAAATGCTTGCACAGCAGTTTCATAGCGCCTGTAGTGCAAAAAGGGTGAAAAGCGCTACGAAACTGCTATAACAGCTTTTTCACCCTTTTTCTTATCAAATTTTGGAGGGAAGACCAAGAATTTTGATTTGAAATTACTAAGGGAGATATATCAAATGAATATCAAAGTAAATCTAAATGAAAGGAAGTTAAATTTTGAAGGAAAATGGCAAAAAAGACCACACTACGAAAAGCGCTATGAAACTGTGCTACTTTAGTAGAGCAGGTCTGTTTTCATGGTTTTGAGAAATTCAAGGTGGTTTCACACAGCTGGCATGAATGGATCACTTGGGAAATATGTCAAACACGTTCTTAACATTAATTAGCTTCGAAGTTATCACTTGGAAATGGTCAGAATATCTCAAGAAACTGAAGGGATCCTAAGCCTAAAAACAAGGGAGCACCTAGATTTCAGGGGATTAACATCATCAAAATTATGGTTATAACAAGTTGAAACTCATCATCAGAATTCGACTGAGTGGAATGATAGATGGAAAATGATGTATTTAAGTTCAGATAAGGTTGTTTTGAGTAGAACCAAAAAAGAGAGAGAGTTCTAATTCTATTTGTAATAGGACTTTGTGTTAGTTTTACAACTGTGTTTGTAATAAATACCATGTTTTATAGTTAGAATAGGTGTCAAAGCATGTGAATTCGATGTATCTAGTGATGGAGAAGCTTATCTCATGATGTAAAGGATATATAAAATATCAAGAAGTTGAAATAGAAAGGGTTGGACATTTTTTTGCAAAAAGACTCTGTTTTATGTAAGTGACTGATTTCAACTTAATACAAAAATTCTACTTTGACAAGTCAAGATTCATAAGGAGTTCTTGTATTTTTTTGTTCTGATGACATCTTTTCAATATTCTATTGCAGTGGTGTTTTCTTATGTTACTCAGAATTCATCAATGATGCTCTGACTTCATTCATAGACAAACTGATTGTGTGTTTCACTGTTCTACATGTTTATTCATTGACTTGAACTCTGATGTGCCTTGACTTCCATGCTAGGTAGATTATCTTAGTTTTTTTGAAGCTATCATGACTCCATAAGCCCAATGTACACTTGCTAATGTGATTTACAACCAGTTTACATCATTTATCTGTTTTTATCCCATATAGAGTTAGCCATCTACATATTTATCAAAAATCATAAACCCTTGAGAGAGCCCTCTCAGGTTGAGGAGGCTAAGCCTCAACTAAAAGATTGGTTTGAAATAGTTGCACAAGATTGGTTTGATGATAAACCTATTAGGTCTGATTTTTTGATAACAAGTAGTTAGGTAGAGAATAAATAAAGAGCTCAACAACTTAATCTGAGCCCTGGGAAGAAATAAGGATAGAATTAGTAGTTTGCTGTTTTAAAAGAAAAATGAACCAGGGTTTGCAAGCTCAAATGCACCCAAGTAAAAATGAAGAAAAAATGTTAGAGTAGCATATGGGTAGGCAAAAGCAGTTTTCACAATCATAGATAAGCAGAAATTGGTCAATTCAGTCACTAACTTCCTTCAAACAAGTTATTCCCTTGTAAAAAATACTTCATCCCCACCATTTTCATTCTTTCCCCTGCATTTTTCCTTTTCCCATCATCATTCAGTTTCACTTGAAAAAATTCCCTTTTCCTAAGTGAAAAAATCATTATACTTAGGGAAAGTAAAAAACTTTTAACTAATTCCCCTTTTATCCAAAATATACCCAAAAACCCAAAAAACATTTTATCCTAAGTTTAAATGTAAAAATATTATATTGGGACTCTCTACAATGAAAATTATCCCTTTATTATGTTTTACATTGGACTTAGCTTATTTTTTATTCCTCATCGCACTTCATTATTAACACATTAACTTATATATTAACCTTTCTATCCCGTATTATATTAAAATCCTTTTAATATATATCCCACACCCATATTTTTACTTTAAACCCACATTTATCAGTATTACCCTTCATTCATACATCAAAACCCTTCTTTCCTAAGTAAAGACACATTCTTACTTAGTAAAAATAAACCCCCAAACAATTAACTTCATTCCTTTTCAAAATAATTCATAAAAACCCTCAAAATACATTTATCCTAAGTATTAGTGAAGTAAATATAAAATATGAGCAATGCTTTATTTCTATACTTTACTTAGAGATAATATGTGTCTTGTTTCCTTTTACTATCCCTTTATTCATATTAACTCCTAAATTATTGTAGTAAATCCCTAAAACTACACCTACTCGTAGATATTAAATCCCTTATATCTAAATAACCCCCCAAAACCCACCATTTTAAAGTTTAGACCATAGTTTTATTATCCCCACATGCGCTTAATAAAAACCCCGCACTATAAATCCCTTGGTCTAAACCTAGATCTCTATTGAAATACCCCGCCCCTATAGTTTGAAAACTATTCAACAGTTGAAAAATATATAATATGTATTATCTTGCCCACATATAACATTTTTAAAATTTCACAAATGTTTTAAATAAAAATATTAACCCCCCCCATACCATGATTAAAACATTGTATAAATTTTTTAAACCTATCTCGCCGCTAGATAATAAAGTTATGGTTTAAACGTGTTTTAAACGTTTATTTCATAAAGTTAACCCACCCACGCATATAACACATCTCGGCCCCACCTCCCATTTCGACACATCTCCCAAATGAATCTGGACCCTTCACATTGATCCCCCAAATCCGACGGGCAAAATCTAATATCATGTAGAAAAGATGCACGCTCACCCAAACATCAAAGCCACGCGAAATGGGTGGTTTTTCCCATTCATATCTCCTCCACGTGCCCTTCAATCATTGGATCATGTGAGTTAAGCTCAATACAACTTACCACCCAATTTTCGCGTGATAACCACTCGCGGTTTCTGTCCATTGAACTCCAAAAACAACTTTCCCACTGATACGACCAACATTCAATGCAGAATTGAATGAAACCGATATGTTTAATAAAACCTTTGAAAAGGCTTTCATTCCTTATCTTCTGCGTTAACCTAAGCCCCCTGCAAAGTTTCCTCGACTTTAAAGAAAGCACTCTTTTCAAGCCCTTTTTCACCATTTCTGCGCCCGAAAAAGCCTGCAATATTTTCCCTGAGACCTTTGAAGATCGCCAAGGAGTTGTGCATTGCTCCATACAAATCAACAGAAACTGTGTTCCATTCAGAAACCTCAAAAATCATTCCAAAGCCCAATACCTGCATACTATAGGTATTTTTCTAAAATTTGAACCTGCAATCGATTTGAGAGACCTTTTAAGAACAAAAACACACTTAGAACCTTAGAAATCAATTGAAAGAAACTGCCAAAAAGTCCAAAAACATGCCAAACCCTGCCAAGTTTTTCTAGAAACCCTTTGCAACTGATCCCAATCTTTCTGTACCCAGTTCAAACCATTTTTCACAGTCTTTTCCCATCATCAAATCCATTATTCCTCCATGCAAACCTCTTTCTTATTAACAATTATTTTGTTTTGCAGGTCATTAGCAAAAGGATAATTTGGATAAAACAATCTAAATACTAGTCAAAGATATGTTTTACTCCAAGAGTTCACAAAGAAATGAATTTTAAATGATATTCCTTAACAAAAGATTCCAGGCAGTAGAACAGAAAGAATTCATTTATGCAGAGAGAGATAAATTTGCACAGTGAATGGTAAAAGTGAAATAAGAATTCACAATGACAATGAAAACATAATAGTCAAAGAGCATCAGAGTTAAAGTGTATCAGATGAAAGTCACAGTAAAGGTTAAAACAAAGTTACAGAGCAATCAAGGTAAAATAGTAAAATTTAAAAAAAGAGGCAGTAATGGTTAAACAGAGATGAAAATAATTTCACCAACAATGAAGTTTATCTGAAGTAAAAGAAAAAATAGTTAAAAGAGCAAAAGGGTTGAAAGATGAAAACAGAGCAAGAATGGACATTTTTGCAGAAATTTCTTGTTTAAGTCATTGTTTTGCAGAAACTATTGTGACCAATCCAAGATGAATTTTGCAAAACTGAAGGAGGTGTATGTTCCTAAGATTTCAAACTACAAAAACCTCTCTCACTTTTCTAACAACCATTATGGATTTGGAAATATTAAACAATATTTGAAATCACTGTTTATAGAAAAATCCTGTTAAGTCATCAGTTTGCAGAGAAGATTGTGGCCAATCAGAAATACATCTTACAAAACTAAAGGAGGTTTTTGTTACTAAGCGACCCGTAGATAAAAAAATATCTCACTTTTTTTACAGGTATTACAGAATGATAGATACATGCACATATTTACAACCTATTTTTTCAGACTATGCAAAGCTCTGTTTTACACATATTTTTGCAGAGCCTATTGTGAACAACTGGAGCAGAATTTCAGGGAACTAAGAGAGGTTTATATCAAAAACATATTTATATAAAATGATTTATTTCACTTTGTACATATATATTTCGGAGTGATATATACAAAGGTATCATTGGACCCCAAGTTTACAAAATTTCTGGAGCGGAATGCACAAAGAAAGGAGACAGTTAATGACTTGGATGCCTCATCATCAACTAAGTTGATATAAAATTCGAATTCTCTTCTTTGTCACCATCAATCCATAAGTATAGTGACAAATAGATGCATTAGTTTGGAGTGTCCTTTATTAAAGTTCTATTTATGTAAAACAGTTTGAGATATTTGTAAGCCAATCTTGATATTTTTTTAAGATATTTTAGTTTAAGAATTTGTATAAATACTTCATCCTTTGAAGTATTATTGGGGAATAAATTGCTGAAGATTTCTATAGTAATTTTTGTGGACTTGAAGGCTTTTGTGTTCAAATTTCGAGTAGTAGACTGGATCAGATCAACTAGCATCATATTTTAGGATTCATGTGATGAGCTATTTGGAGTGAATGAACATGAAATCCATTATGTTTTCTAAATTTGAATGAATGAACATGAGTATTACTTCAGGATTTGTTAAAAGCACCCCGTCTTTACTGTTTTTCATTTCTATGTTTTCTTATGATTTCCAGAGTAGGGAACCCTTAATTGCTCCCTCTTTCGTTTGAACTCTGCCTACTACTTCCCTTTTCTGGATCAAAGAACCCTTCATTGCTCTTTATCTCGATCATATCATCTCACAAAACAACTTTCCAATATCTCCAAGGGTTATCTATATTTCCTTGAAAATATTTGACTTTTTGACCTTGATCCCAACTCTGTTTGCTTGAATTTTGACTCCTTAGCCCAATGGACAAATAGATCTCCCACTATCCATCTCTTTAAGTGATTTTTCCCACCAAATCAATCAAACCAAAACCAAATTTCATAATCATAACTAGCCTAATATCTTATAATCAAAACAAAGTTAAAATTTATAGAGAGAACCCTCTCTGAATTATAGGAAGGCTAGATCCTAGAGTTTAAAAGTAGGTTTGTGGTTACCTCGGACTATATCTTTCTTTAAACTTGAGAAATTACTGAGTGATAACACATTCAAACCCTTCTGTTACCATTTTCTGCTCATAAAACCTTCCCAGATCGAGAAAAGTACGTTGCCACCTATGTTTTAGCTAAAAAACAAACAAAATTCATTGAAATCGACTGCTACAATCACTATGAGAGCCACCAAATTGCATATAAAGACCAGAAGAAGCTTTTGAAAGCTTTCCAACCCCAAATAAACCCTTCTTCACACTAAAATTCTGAATTCTACAGGTATTCTTCAGAGAAAGAGACTCATTCATCAGAATGAAAGAATTATACTGTTAATTACATCCTTTAGAAGCCTATATGCCTTAAGAATGCCCCTTTGCTTCAGAAATTCTTCAGATATACAAACCTTGAGCATTTTCTACAATTTCTGAAAGCCTTGACCTATTTTAAGGAAAATTTGGAGTGAGTTTAGCTATCTGCAGACTTAAAAAACCCTCTGAGACATCCAAAGCCTTTTCTACAGTACTCAAAATCAATTTTGCATAAAATTTACTGTTTTAAGATTGTTTTATCACAAAAAA
The DNA here is from genome assembly GCA_034641835.2 of Pinus albicaulis. Lineage (NCBI taxonomy): Eukaryota > Viridiplantae > Streptophyta > Pinopsida > Pinales > Pinaceae > Pinus > Pinus albicaulis. The sequence goes on along the minus strand of CM076578.1, from coordinate 1,830,574,929 downwards.
ATCCAATGTAAATCCTTAATATAATTTGTTGAGGCTATAAAGGTCAGGAAATTGGTTTTTTATACAGAAAATATAGTTTGAGTCAGAGTGATAAAAATTATACCTTTTGCAGTCAAAGATAGAACCTCTGTTACATCTAAAGTCCTTCTGTAAACTATTTAAACTTACATAAGTGTTATAAAAAGGCCTAAATCAGTGTTTCAAAGGTTAAAGGTATAAAAGTTGATTAATCAAACCTATCAATGGATTCCAAAGGAAATATTGTGATCAACCCTTTACAACCTCCTGTTGTAGATGTAGAACATGTTCCCCTGGCAGATGTAGATTTCAAAGTTACAGATCCCGTGACAGAGTTTAATCTTCTTGAGCTCCACTGCTGGAGCCAAGAGAAATCCTTAGATCAAGCAGATGAGGTGTTTATTTGGGAATCAAATTTTCCTAAATATGTTGTCCCTCACACTCACCAATGCCCAGAAGCTATCATATTATTCCAATCTTGTTATTCTCCAGATCAAAGAGCCATTGTGAATTCTGAAAAAGAATTATTGTTTACCATTACAGTGGAATTGTAATGTTCCAAATCTGGAACTCAGCAATGAATAAGCTGTATAATGGTCCTGTTATGATGAAAAAACTTAAAATATAAAAAATTAACACATGGACATCATTTTTAGTTACAACAACAACTTTTATTTCATTTCAGGATCCGGAAAGTGGGGAAAAAGGGGATTTTATGCCCTAAAAAGGTTATTTTCAGAAATGAGCATAAAAAAAGTAGAGGAAATGGCTGGATATGATAGCTTAGGTCAAGAGGGACCTATGCTCCAAATTTCAGCTCAAAAAAATTCTTCTAGCTATGTTAAACAACTCCTCCTTTCTCGACTAGGCTAGAAAACACTGATTTCCCATGACTTTACTAAACAGAAATTTCTGAATACAGTGAGAGCGTAATTCCCATGAGGGTTTCTATAGAAAATGAATAAATAGGTCTGATATACAACTTATATTAATCACATAGCAAAGAAATTGAGGTTTACAAGCTTATACAGTAAAATAAGACACCCGACAAAGGTTTTCGGCAAAATGCATGAATAACAAGCAGCACTGCAGAAATAACGCAGTTACTGCATATATGTATTATAAATGGATGAATATGACATGAAATATCTGAATAATACAGAAATATGGCCAAAATACTCTCTAAAAAACTCCCAGAGGGGAATGAGCACCTCCTCCTCAAAGACTAGCATAATATCAAAGGATGCAACACTGCTGCTGCTGCCTCTGCATCAAGGACGTAGTTTTCTGGAAGAGACTGTGTTGTGGCTGAGTATGGATGAATGGCCTCAAGCCAAGTTCTGGAATGAAGCTCAAATCACTCCCCTTTGATCCCTTAAGCAAGTTGATCTCACGAGAGGATGGAATTCCTGCACAGGAATTCCTTGCACTAAGCAGTGCAACAACTTCGGCTAAACAACTGAAGTATGAAAATGGTCTCTAGACCAAAATATCTGAATACATGAATGAATTCCCTTTGATTCTATGCCTTTATTTTATATTTGGTGAGCCTCCTCACCCCGGACCCCACACAATGTTGAGGTGACTTCTTCATGAAGCTTCCTCTTTCAAAACTGCGCTACCCTAGCTTGCTTCCCTCCTTTTGTGGCTGCGCTGTTGACTTGGTAAAATAATCCACCTTCAATGCCTATTTTCACATTATGGATCTTCAATCTAGTTTACATATGTGTCTTAGGCTGATCCTTGTTCACATTGAACCGGTTTGCTTAGGTGATCTCTTCCTCCTCAAGAATGCATGTTGACTTAGTCAAACTTGACTATGTCCTCACCTATTTTGCCCCTGTCCACACTTGTAAGTGTAAAGTTCAGCTCCTGAAGTGATCCCTTTCCTTATTAAGGTGGAATTTATTCATATTTTATTATTCATGGGCCTCCTTTCCCATTTATTCTTCTCCTAGGTGAAAATATCAATATCTAATATTCCAATTTGCTTGCTTGCAAATTTTGGAATATTACAGTCCTCCCCTCCCAAATGTTGCTTGTCCTCAAGCAACTGTAAGGATAGGACTGAAGAGCATCCTCTTCTCCCATACATCAATCCTCATAAGATGAAATCCTCCAAAGATCAAGGTGTTGCATCATCAACATCTCTCCAAGTTGCCTCTCCCAAGTATGTAAGCTATCCAAATAGCTGGCATTATGTGACAGTGGATCATCCATGGAGGCAACAATGGGTTGTTTGAAGGTCCTCTTGGGGCATGAAGGCTGATATAGATTGGGATTCATCATCCCCACTTGAATTTCTCCTCCCCAAGCTATCAACCAAGCAAAATGAGCCACCCTCCAAAATGGTAACTCATGTAAATCATCCTCCACCTGAAGCTCCGGCAAGGTAGGTGGGCTGAAATTTTGGTCATGGTAGACATAGTAGCCTACCCCATGCTGATTTCCTCTCCACTTAATATAAGTGTAGAGAGTTTTTTGATCTTGGGCTGCCATAATGTTTCCCTCCAATGGCAAGAAAGAATCTAGACCTCAAAAAGTCTCTCTCCCAGCGCTGTGAATCAAGCTGGCCCAACCCATCTCATACATGAGGGGTAAGAAATCAACATCATGTGGTACCCCATCCATCTCATGGTCCTCTTCATAAAGAAACAAATATTTTTCTGTAGAGGCCATGTCTCTTCCCATGCTCCCCTTAGAGCATGTAATGCAGAAAGTGTGGGGATGCTCCTCCCCCAAGAACACACCCACTCCATGTGTTCCTCCTCCAATCATGCTCCTCATATAGGCCAGAATAATATCAGCAAATAGGATCATGATCAGCAGCATGATGAAAGAAAGATCTAAGGTTCTATGTGGTGCTGGAAGGTACCAACAGTCTCCCAAGTGGTCACAACATATTCTTCCCCACTGCAGCTTCAGACAATGGTATGGCAAGTTGTCTCTTGACAAATGGCTTGCTGTATAAGTCATAAAACCTACTAGCTAATAGTAGATGGCTGAATATGTCAATTGAGCACACAAGAAGCAACCATATACTTGCCCTGGATCATACATTGGATGGTTGTCTCCGTCATAATATCTGGCCAAGGATGGACCATGGAGCCCAAAGAAAAACTTGCCCCTTTGTAGAGAAATGCACTGCAAGGAAATGGTAAGAGTATACAAATATTGTGTTGAACAATCAACTAATGCCAAAATAGAAATCTTACCATGTAAGGAAGACAAGATGGTGACAAGATCCATAGTTGAATCCTCCATAGTGGCATGACATACCCATATGAAGAGGAATGAACCACATGCTGCATGAAAATTCTCCTTCCCATACTTGGAAATCCAGGTTAAGGAGAACATACCACAATATCCAATGAGTCCATCCACCACTCTATCAATCTCACCTCCTCTATGCCCATCAAGTGCATCAAATATGAAGTGATCCTGGGAACACTCCACCAATAAGCTAATGCTTCAAAGTGATAGCGCTGTTGGCCTATGCAAATAGGCTCCTGCCAACTCATAAATCCATTCTCTGACATGCCCAATGTCAAATACTTCCCCCATAATGTTGCCATCTCCTCCCATTGCAACATTATGCAAAATATGAGAGCAACTCTTCCCTTTCTCTCCCTTAATCCTCCAAAGCAACAAATGTCTTTGCTTCCTCATCATACATCCATCATAAAACTGATGCAGTGAAAAAAAAATGACCATACCATCATAATGCATCCACACTCCTTGCTGCCCCATGATGAAAGTATCCTGCCAATCTTCCTTCCTCTTCTCACCCCATGGAAAAGGACATGTCATAGGTTGACCAAACTCTCTCAAGAGTATCCAATGCAGCATTGCCTCTTGCTGCCCAGTGTCATAGAATTGAAAGTGGTTTACAAGCCTCTTTCCCCCCATCCACATCCACTCAACTCCTTGTGGATGCTTCTCATCATTCTACATCTTGGTATTTCTCCAATGAGATCTACCATCCTCCACAACCAGTTTCTTTTTTTTGCCTCTCATGAAGTGCTGAAAGGCATCTCCTTGGAGATCTCTTAGAGAAGATCTCATGTCCACAACCATCGTGAACCCATAAGGATCTGAATGTAAAGAAGTCAAAACCTCCTTACTGCTATCTCTTGACAGCACTGTAACCCTCCTCCAGGGTGTTTTGGCTATCTCATGCATCAACTCCCGGATGAACATTTGGTTTTGCATGAATTTGTTTGGAGCAAGGTTCACTCCATCCTCCAAGAATTCACACTCCAACCTCAAGGGTTGTGTGTAAATTGTCAGTGATACATGAGTTTGAGGGTTCAAATCTCCCTTTAATCCTCCAAGCTTGCACAACGCAGTGCAATCTTGCTGCTCCATTTCAGCAATACCATTTGATCCTGGGCCATATGCAACCAAATCTCCAACCCTTTCCATAAAATTTTCTAAAATGTTAAGACATGGAAACTTATGCATACCTTTTTTAGCCTCTGGGACATCTTCTATGGCTACAAGAGGTCCTCTCTTCAATGTGTTGGCTGCCCCAACTGCTGGTGTAGAAGGCTGCTCTCTTAAGGCCATGGCAGGGCTGGTACTTGCCTCCTCCCATGGTGGTGTGGGTCTACTCTCCTTTGATCTCCCTCCATCAAAGTTTCTGATCAGTTCTTGAGTAAACTCAGAAAAATAAGTCACTCTTGTGTAGCTTGAGTGACTGCACCACCAAGCATTGGATTCACCCTCCAGGTGCAGCGCTGCAACTTCTGTTGCCTCCCTGTCTTCCACTGGATGTAGTATGAAGAATGCCTCAAGGTTTCTTTCCCAAGCTCTTGCTATAGTTGACCCATCAAATTTATACAATAGGAATCTATTGCCTCTGATCTCTCTTCTGCTGCAAGGTCTTTTCTCTTCTCTCAGTTGAATAAACTGAGGAAAATCTAGGGTCTTTCTGAAAGCCCTAGGTTGGAACTTGTATTCTGCCAAATACCCACTCAAGATTTCATTATCTAAGTGGTATCCTTGCTCTTCACCTCCTCTATGAGAATAGGAAGTGCATGCATTTCCTTTTGCCTCTTGAAACTTAGAGGTTTCACTGCAACTCTCTCCTCCTTGAAACCCTCTTGGAGTTTCAATGCATTTCTCTTCTCCTTTCTTCTTGGATATGAAAATGGATGAGAGTAAGCTCATCCTATCCATAATTTGATCTCTGATTTTCCTCTTCTCTTCTCTGATAGCGCTGTAAAGTTCCCCTTTTCAGGAATATCGAAATTCTTTTCCAAAGATTGACTGCAGGGGCATTTACTGGATATGTCACCTTTGAAAAAAGGATGAGATCCAGAGGCTACCTAGCCATCTGTAGACTCTGTATATAGATCTTGAAATATTCCTCCTTCAGGGAGTCAACACTTTGGCTTGAAGCCACAGGCTGAGCCAAAGATCTTGCTTCGATACCACTGTAATGTTCCAAATCTGGAACTCAACAATGAATAATTTGTATAACTATCCTGTTATTATTAAAAAGCTTAAAATATAAAAAATGAACACATGGAAATCATTTTTAGTTACAACAGCAACTTGTATTTCGTTTCACGATCCGGAAAGTGGGGAAAAAGGGGATTTTATGCCCTAAAAAGGTTATTTTCAGAAATGAGCATAACAATAAGTAGGGAAAATGGCTGCATATGATAGCTTAGGTAAATAGGGACCTATTATCCGAATTTCAGCTCAAAATAATTCTTTTATATATATTAAACAACTCCTCCTTTCCCGACTAGGCTAGAAAACACTGATTTCCCATGACTTTACTAAACAGAAATTTATGGATACAGTGAGAGCATAATTTTTATGAGGGTTTCTATATAAAATGAAGAAATAGGTCTGATATACAACTTATATTAATCACACAACAAATAAATGGATGTTTACAAGCTTATACAGCAAAACAAGACACCCGGCAAAGGTTTCCGACAAAATGCATGAATAACAAGAAGCACTGCAGAAATAACGCAGTTACTGCATCTCTGTATTATAAATGGCTGAATATGACATGAAATAGCTTAATAATACAGAAATATGGCCAAATGCCTCTCTAACAAACTCTCGGAGGGGAATGAGCACCTCCTCCTCAAAGACTAGCACAATATCAAAGGATGCAACACTGCTGCTACTGCCTCTGCATCAAGGACGTAGTTTTATGGAAGAGACTGTGTTGTGGCTGAGTATGGATGAATGGCCTCAATCCAAGTTCTGGAATGAAGCTCAAATCACTCCCCTTTGATCCCTTAAGCAAGCTGATCTCATGAGAGGATGGAATTCCTGCACAAGAATTCCTCGCACTAAGAAGTGCAGCAACTCCAGCTAAACAACTGAAGTATGCAAATGGTCTCTAGAAAAAAATATCTGAATACATGAATGAATTCCCTTTGATTCTATGCCTTCCTTTTATCTTTGGTGAGCCTCCTCACCCTGGACCCCACACAATGTTGAGGTGACTTCTTCATGAAGCTTCCTCTTTCAAAACTGCGCTGCCCTAGCTTGCTTCCCTCCTTTTGTGGCTGCGCTGTTGACTTGGTCAACTAATCCACCTTCAATGCCTCTTTTCACATTATGGATCTTCAATCTAGTTTACATATGTGTCTTAGGCTGATCCTTGTTCACATTGAACTGGTTTGCTTAGGTGATCTCTTCCTCCTCAAGAATGCATGTTTACTTAGTCAAACTTGACTATGTCCTCACCTATTTTTCCCCTGTCCACACCTGTAATTGTAAATTTCAGCTCCTGAAGTGATCCCTTTCCTTATTAAGGTGGAATTTATTCATATTTTATTATTCATGGGCCTCCTTTCCCATTTATTCTTCTCCTAGGTGAAAATATCAAAATCTAATATTCCAATTTGCTTGCTTGCAAATTTTGGAATATTACAAGAATCTATCAACCAAATGCTTCAATTATAGCCTGAGCCTAATGCAGTTCCTTTATCAATTGAAGCCCTCACTAAGTTCTATTTGGAGTTGGATTTTCCCAAGAGATTTGAAAATTTTTAAACTTGTATGCCATCCTATGTGGAAATTCCCAAACTCAACCCTCCATATTCCTCTTCTAAATTCTTAGAAAGAACCACACACATTATTTCCATGTTGTATTTTGTCCTTAGATATTTCACAGATGAACATGTTGATGCATCAATACTTGGTTTCTTGTCCATTTTTGTACCTGGCCAACCCCCTGCATTCATCTTTAACTTTGCCGAATACATTGCTGATAGCATCCATGAACAATTAGTCAAATTGCCTACTGAAGGTGTATTTAGATATTCTTCATTTATTTTCCACATGTTTCTCTATTTCCAATCTGAAAAGTTTCCTATAACTCTTTAGAAGCTTGATGTAGAAGAAAATCCAGAATCTGTTGTATTCTGGACTTCCTTGATCAGAAAGGAGTCATATGACTCTACTTATGCAGAGTTTGCAGATTTTTTCATCCATCCATTGGTCAATTTGCTAAATAACAATGTTTAGCCTAGGATTAGCAATGAAATCAAGAATATTTTATAGTTGTCTGATCAGAGCAGGACAGGTGATTGGTATTTATATCAAAATTACACTTAAATAAGAGTTTATGGGTCAAACCTTATTCCTTACAAGTTGCCAAAATACCTCCCTATGAGGTTGTTTGCTTTAGAGTATATAAGGAATATTTTGAACTCATATGTTGTAAATTTCTTGGCTGCAAAGAAAAAGACCCAATTCAAACTAAAAAACTAGGTTGGTCCATTCATATGTAATAAGAGAGAAGCAGGTTCAGAGGCAGAAAAGTAGTTACAGGATTTCAAGTTCAACACTAGTTTTCTTTGGAATTATGATTCCTTTGGTATAATTAGAAAAATGAGAGTTAAATGTAAATTAACTCCATACATTCATGAAAAGAATCCTGATATTGAAAAATTGTCAAACCAGTCTGAAGGGTTAGAGAATACACTGGTAGAAGCTGATAAGCAAAGTGATACTAGTCACATTTTGCAGACTCCAGCTCAGGAAGACAAAATTATGAAAAGAAACAAGGAAGAAGGGTCTTACACAACTGAGACTACTACAGAGACAAATTTCAAACTCAGGTACAAAAAAAAGCCAAAGATTAATCCTGCAGACAAAGAAAAAGAGACAGTAGAGATATAGACATAGAAATTGCAGAAAAAGACATTGTGCCTCCTACAGTAATTGAAGAGGAACAACAACCAACCACTTCTAATACACAGTTGATTCAAAAACAACATAGTATAGAAGTATCATCATCAAAGCAAACAGAAGAAAAGAATATGGACATCAAGGAAAGGTACAAAGAGATTAGAGCTAAAAATGAATAAATCAAGAATGAAATATATTCTCAGTACTTAAAGCAGACTCCCAGCATACAAAACAGGCTTCTTTCAGCCTTTGATTACAAGAAAAAAAAGATGCTGATGACAATACTTCAGCCCACAGTACCAACTCCTAAAACAACATCTGATTATAAAAAGGTTGATTTTGAAGTTCCAGTCCAGGATATTCATCCACTAGACCAAATTGAATTCGATAAACAAACAGGAGAGATGGTTTATTCCACAATGAATACTAAATCAATGAGTGCACAAAAGCTTCAAAATACTTTGATTAATGTAAGAGATCAACTCAAACTAAAGAAAGCATCATCATATGCAAAGGATATCAGAATAAAATCCTTGGAGGAATTAGTGATTGTGGTAGGTTATGATCCTCAAAGCATAAAAGTTGTAGAGGAACTGATTAAAAAGAAGAATGTTGATATTGCTGCACTTAAGAAATAGTTGAAACTGCCTCCTACTGAGCATCCTCAAGCTAAGGAGATTTTGCAGGATACTCATCAAAAGGATGAGATGATGAGTCTCATATTGCAGCTGACAGCCTAGATTAAAGAAATGGAGATTGAGATGGACAAATTGGTCCAAGAAAAAGAAGCCACCAAAGCATAGGAAGTCCCTGCCACTGTGATTCCTATGGTGAAAAAAGCAGTGCCATCTACTCTGGCCGAAACACTAACTCCAAATGTTCCAATGGCTACAACAGTGCGAGTAACTTCATCAACAACTTCTGCCACTGAGTCTTCAACTACGACAGTCCAACAATCAGATGAGGCCAGTAAATTAGTAAAGGCAATGCAAGACATGTCCATCCAAACCAATGAGATTAATAGGTTAAAATAACATATTAAGAATCTTGAATATGCCAAAAAACTTGCACAAATTAATGCCAAGAATGAAGAGCAAAAGGCCAAAAGGTTGAATGAACAACTCAAGAAATTTGAAATAGAACTGACTTTGAAAGAACCTATGGCGCATGTTAAGAACCAATTATGGTCCAATATCATTTAGGTAGTCAATGATACTTGGCCATCTATATAGGTGATCTATGAACATAAAGATTTATTGAAAGCAACAAAAGAAGCAATATAGAAGACCAAAGAGGAGCTAGGTAAAAAACCTGAAGAGGCCTTAGAAGTTATCACATTTCTCAATTCCAAAAATAAACAAGAACTGGATGAAATTGGAATTACAGATAGAACAGAGACCATCCTTGAATTAAGGAAGGTAATATCGAAGAAAAATTTGATGAAACAATTAGAGGAAAAGTGCCAAAACATGGAAATGGCAATCACAAGATTTATGATCAAATTTGATATTTTAAGGCAAAAGGGCCTTCCAAATCCTCTAGTAATCAATGAAAAATTGATGAAACAAGAGGATTATGATAAAAAGATGAGAGAATTTTCTAAATAACAGGTAAATAAACATCCTTTGTAGGGAATCCTAACAGGAAATTTTTTGTATAAGAATTTTGAAAATTTGTTTTACTTGCAGCATGAAGTAAAACACCTTTTTGTAAACAAACCAACATTTTCAAAATACATTGAAGTTGATGAAAATTTCAGAAGGCTTATGAAGATTAAATTGCGAGAAGTTGAGTTCTAGGAGAAATTCACTAATCTACTGTAAGATCATATTACAATGATGACAAAGCATGAAAGGTAAAAACAAAGTTTGTTTTTTTTACATCAGCAGTAAACAGTTTTGGCAGAAAAAGAGTATTAGGATGAAAGTGTATCAGATGAAAGATGAAGATCAAAACAGATTGACTATAAAACCGCCAGCGCGAGGGACACCTCAGTTGTCCAGCTGCAGCCTAAATCAAAATAGCGAGCTATTTTATTTCAATAAATAGGAAAACTAGCAATTAGTTAGGTAGTTATCACTATCTTCTTGCATGAAGATATTTTATTTTCCAAGAAAAATTCCTAATATTATTCTAGGATATTTTGTACTATTTTTTGTATAAATACTTCATCATTTGAAGTATTGAGGGTGGATTAATTGCTAAAAAATTCTATAGCTGTAATATTCTGAACCTAAGGGTTTTTGTATCAAGTTCAAGTCAGGAGACTAGATCACAGGAAATAAAGCATCATATTACAGGATTCATGTGTTGGGCCAGTGCAGTGAAGTATTTAACTTGTCATCTTGTCAATTTTCTTATGTTTTCCATCTATTCATGAATGTGTTCTAAATTTTAATGATAACCAGGAATTGTTATTTCAGAATTTGTTAAAAGCACTTTGTTATTGACTGATTATCATTTAAATATTTTCTACTGATATCCAGACTAGGGAACCCTTAATTTCTCCCTGATTTTGATCGAACTCTGCCTTTTCACTCCTTATCCGGATTTAAGTACCCTTAATTGCACTTTATCCCGAGAAAAACCATTTCACCATCAGCCTCTGAAGATCTGAAGTGACTCTTCTATCTTTCCATGTAAACATTTACCTTTAGACCTTGATCCTGATCTCACTACTTGACACATTGACTCCATTTTCCTAATGGGATATAGATCTATATTTATCCATCTGAGTAAGTGATTTCCCCACCAAACCAAATCAAGACCCCAAAACCAATTTTCTATATATAACTAGCCTAAAATTAAATATAATCAACAAAGTTAAATATTATAGAGAGAGCCCTCTCTGAGCATTAGGAAGGCTAGATCCTAAGGCTTAAAACTAGGTTTGTGGTTACCTCTAATATTCTTAAACTAAAATAAAAAATCTCACGACTTTGAGAATGATTAGAGTGATAACACCAACAAACTATGACTAGAACACATACTAAAGGTACAAGTGGACAACAACTATCTTCTCCTCTTCCCAATGTTCTCGAATCCACCCGTGTGGAACCCGAAGTTATTATTAAAACACCTATTAGTACTCTTCCTGGTTTAGAGAAAATTCTAGTGTCACCCGATCCTATGCCTCAGTTTGTAATAGAATAAATGACACACATTGAATTATTTTATAGTCCACATCATAAGGCCATTCTCAAGGAATGCAAGAAGAAGAGGAAACTTCAGAAATCCATGCTTTGTCAGTAGCCCCTTTGGAAGTGATTTGGGATGGGTCTTCACTTACTCTAGATCAAGTGTTTGACGAATGAATTTTGTATATAGGGGCCTATTCAAATGCTAATATTGGCATGTATTCTAAGTTGAAAGAGTTTATTAATAAAATAATAAAGAGAATCCACCAGCTGGAGAAAGATTCCTTCCAAATCAAAGAAAAAATGAAATCTAAGATATCTCAAGTAAAAATAACATTTGAAGCTGAGAGCCAATATAAAGATACACAAATAAGAGAGTTACATGAAAAATTGTAGTTGGTTGAGACACAAATTATTGATCTTACACAATTCAAGCATGAATATGTTAATATTAACCAACAACTTCAACACGAGTAAGAATTGTTTTGTAAGAATTCACACATAATACAGGTTCAAGCAAAGCATGTTCATTGTTTTATTAATGTTATTTTTTATACGGGAAAAAAAATATGACGAAACAAAACAAAAGGTGACTGAGATTTTATGATGGAAAAATGATCAAAAGAGGCATTTTCCCAAATTGCCCATAATCACCAAGATGCAGAAGGAAACAATTATTTATGCATGGAAGGCCCATTTACGCTTACTTAGGGAGATAATCAAGATAACATAAATAATTTGTGACCCCCTAATGGAATCTATTTCCCAGTTTCTAAAGGAAACAAACTGATTACCAGCAGGCACAGAGGAAGCTCTTCCACAAGCAGAGGCATTAAGAAAAAAGGCATAGAATAACAAATCTTAGACTCTCAATAAGTTTGAGGAGTTACTAATGGTAGATATTGAGGTAAATTTGGAATTATTGATTAAACCCCATAGTTATTTATAGATAACTAGAGTAATAAACAACCATATAACTCAAATGCAATGAGTACTACAAGCTCAAGTATATAATTGTCGAGTAAATATTATACCAAATTCACCTTTGGAATCATCAGATCTTCTAGAAATTAATAGATGGAAATAAAACATTAGCTTTATGTCATTAGCTTATCAAAAAGGCTAAATGACCAGTTCAGTTCGAATGTTACAACAAATATCTATTTTTGTACCATTTTTATGTTTTATTATGAAAATTTAAGAGGAGAAACTACCCTCCTTGAATTTTGTAAAAACCATTTAATCAGATCTAAGGCATTGGGCCAAAGGTTCTGATTTTTGCATAGAAAGGCCTAGTTACACTATTGTACTAAGTTCTTCCTTAATATAAGCAATAAATCATTTTTATTCCATGTTTCAACGAAGAAAAAAAGACTCAATGCTACTATTGAATTTGTCTTTCTTGAAACTATAATTGGAATCATTTAAGTGATTTTATGTTTATGATGAAATGATATGATAATTCACTATTGCTTTATTGTTATTTCAATTTTAAGTGTAAATATTTGAGCTTATATGTGAATATTGTACATTAATTAATTCAATTAATTATTTAGTTGAATTAATCATTTCATTTACAGTTTGGTTTAAATCAATGATATAACAAAAATATTGATTTATAGGTACAAAGTTATCTTTCACTTTTTCATATATAGAAATATTTAGATCACATAATTTATGATATAGTTTAGTCACGACCCTTTTTCTTTATTGTTTCCCTTAGGAATATTATTTCACTTTATGTATCCCTATTTAACCTTCATCCCTCTAAGCTTCCATTCGTTGGAGAAATATTCATTAGGGTAACTCGGCACATAATCCAAACTATTATCTCAAATGTTTATTATGGTTTTGGCCATCAACATGACCTTACCCTATTGGAATAGGAAAATCCCCTTTTATAAGCTACATAAATGATGCAGGAGCATCCGGACTTAGCCAGCAATGTGAATGGATTTTCACATGTTGTGGCTAATGTGAGAAAATTTAATTTCTTAAGTGGACAAAGCAAAGTTTACTAAGAGGGTTGGATCTCTCGAATATTCATTTATTTTTTAATAGATCATACAGTTGTATTATGATTAGAATAGGAAATGAGTGTTAGCATAGGTGTGCGTTAAAGCTTTAGAATGGGGATTAGGATGATAAGAATAGAGATGAAGTTGTTACATTGATAAATTTAATCCATCAAAGAAGGGAACATAAATGTAAGCGAGGGTATGAGACAATAGATATATATTGGGTTTTGAGGATAGGGTGAGGAGAGGTCAAAAATTGATGTAATCCGTCTAGAGAGGGCGAGACCCTGTGGTTTCATTTTTATAGAATTGGATTGAAGTGTGTTATGAAAACCTGTGGTTTCTGAGTGTTATATTTTATTGAAATAATTGGAAATCTGTTTATATGCTGGTACTGTGTGTTTATTTTTATGAGTTTGAAATCGCGTTAAACAGTGAGGAGTCGTAATTTGTGATTGCGTTAAATAAAGAGGAACTGTAATCTGGTTCACAGTGAATACATTCCAGTTTGATTTAGAAAGAAAGTACTCTAATGGTCGATTTATCAAAGGGGTCAAACGGTGTATGATCAAACCCTTATTCCATACAAGAATCAGTGAATATACAAAAAGGTGGTATTGGAAATCCTGTCGAAGGTTATCGCACTACTTTTGAGTTGTTAGCAGTAATTTGTTGAACCCACGCGATACATCTCTGCAACTGACACGTGGATGTCAAAAACCGCTTTTATTGCATAGCCTTCAAAGCGTTAAACTTTGTACTAGTTTTAGTACGACCACCGTCAGATCAACGAGATAATTAAGGTGGGATGCGACTACCGTTGGATCCGTCGTAGGTCCAAAACTTTGTTGGTGATGTATGAATGGATGGGATTTAGAATTGTCAAAGGGTTGATTATGTTTAATTATTTTATTAATGATTCCACTTTTATGAGTCGGGCACACAATATATTTGTTTGAATGCCTCTGTTTATATAGTTTGATTGAAACATTTAAAGGTTTGCTCAGGTGATAAAGAGTATTGAAATAAGAATGTATTATATTATTAAAATATATTGAGTTCTCCGGCGTCAATAAAATAATGGACTTGGAAACTCCCCCTTTATATGCTTTCTTACTCCCTTATTTTCTTCACAATTTTCTAATATGACCAACTTAATGAATAACATAATATTATTAATACTAGGAAATTATACAACATATTGTCACATGATATTAAATATATACATCAAACAACTAAATACAAGAGAGACAATCGAGTTTTTCCCAGAAACCTATTCATACGAAGTGAGTAACTTGATGGTTCCAATACCTGATAAAGGAGAGGTTTGACATGGGGCTTCCAGGTCCCAATACATGGTCAAAATAACTAAACGTGTTAAAAAATGACCAAGGGTTATTTTTGTATTCGACAAGCTACGCATAAAATATGGATCTAAGTGAATGGGTGACTACCTAATACCATAGTCCCTTGTTTTGACTTGAAGAGTTAAATGTGACATAAAAATATACACTCAAAATAGCTAAAAGTGTTTAAAAATGACCAAGCGTTATTTTGTGTACTTGACTAGCTATGCATAAACCATTGATCTAAGTGAGTGGGTCACTACCTAATACCATTGTCCTTTTTCTTCACTTTAAGTGTTAAATATGGTTGAAAAATATACTCTCAACTATGATAAATGTTCATTGTGACATAATCCAAACCCTATATATTTCTCTTTATACATGTCCCTTTGGCATTATTTTATCATGCACATCTCCATGATCTCCTTTAATAGGATCTAAATATCATACCAAATGGAAAAGTACTTAATAGGAAGGGGTGCACACAATACCATATTACAGCTCCTATTAAACTCTTCATAATGAATGGTGACAAAACTAGTGTAGATCCTTTGTATGCAAAAAATAGAGATTCGCTACACAGGTCAAGCTTAAATCCTTCTCAATTTGGAAATAAGAAAACCCATATTTTTATGTTATAACTCATTTCCTAAATCCATATTAAATTATTTGAAGGAAGTAGTTCAAAAATTCTCTTAGTTGCAGAGATTTCAGTATTGGCATTGATGGAAAATAGGAAAATTAATTTATTACTAATCAAATACCCAGTTTATCCCCCCCCCCACCCCCCAATTAGGCACTAGACTAGCCAGATGTGACTTTATCAATAAACCTTAGGAAGTCAAACTACTTGCTAACAAATACCATTGATCTCAAATATTGTTGAAATAAAATTGTGTTATTTTTTCTTTTTTGGCCTAATAAACGAAAGGATTTAGAGAGCATGATAACCCTTTTAGATTGAATTATGAGTGCATTCAACCCATTCTTATACTTATATGGTTTACTTAAAAATGTGCCAGATGTGACTTAATCAATAAACCTTATCTTTTGCTAGAAAAATTCATACAACAACCTATATAATAGAGATATAGGAGATTGTGAAAATAAACTAATGTATTTTATTTTTTGGCTTAATAAACCAAAGGCTTGAAAGGGAAATAAAATTCCCCTCTCCATTATTTTAATATTTTAAATTACCATTCTGGAAGTAGTAGACTAGAAATCTCGTCACAATATCAAATGAACCTTAGACATTGTAAATAGATAGACCTAGAATATGGCCCATAACCTTTATTTGACAATTTTTCTTACATAATCATGGATAATATAGCCCCAAATATCTAGCTCTAGCTCCTAGCACTTGATTCCTAGACACAAAAGAACATGAACACCAATATAAAACCATTTCAAGTAATAGGAATAATGACTACTGTTAGATCTATCCTAATCTACTCAAGGAAGATTAGATATACCATTTTTTTGCCATAAAATAATGAATACACAAGATAATGATGGGGAAAATGATATAGATCTATATCCGTAACAAGAGACACATTACATCAACCAAGTTTTTATTTATTTATTTAAATATCTTGAGTCCCAATTGAAGGTCTCCTAACTTATTTCTCAACTCCTCCTGTTAGAGTAAAGTTTTTGGAGAAGTGTACCAAAATCCCTTACTTAATTTATAGGTGATTTATAACCCTAACAACAAAATATGGTTGCTTCTATGCTTCATATTTGCATTAAAACATGAGGAAAAACCCCACAACATGAAAGATCTTACAAATAGAAACATATAACAACATAAAGTAGAAGTGCAATAACCCAATGGAGGACATAATCAAATGATAATTTTATTAATACACCTCGCGAGGAGAAATTACAAAATGGGTCTGTAGTTCCCCCTTCGTGGGATGGGTCATTTCTTGTCCTTGTGCTTTAACATTGTTCTTCTCTCTCAATATTCAGTAGGGAAAAAATAAAAAGGGTGCTTGAATTCAAGTGGGAGTTCAAATGCTATGAGACGATAATGTTGAAAATGACAATGGTCATGGTGAAGAATGAATAGAAAAACCTCTATTTATAAAAAAATATTGAGCTAGAAAGATAAAAAATTTATTCTTTGAGATAGGAGGATAGTATAACCTAAAAATAATGGAGCGAAGCGGTGGAATTCCTTTTGATCTAGGGTTTCTAGGTGCTGTGGCCACTGACAGAAAGCAGGCCGGGCTGGGCGAGAATTTTTGGCTATGTTCTGGGAGTAATGGATCCCACCAATCATGGATGCAGGAGGGAGACACTTTGGTGGCCAATGGCGGGGCGGTGGTGGAAAAGGAGACGCCTCCTATGCTCCCTTGTTTTCGCTTTACAATTTCTCTGACAAAATACAAGACCCCTTCTCCTATGGAATGTTGTGAAAGGGGAGCAAAGAGGGAATCTAGGGCTAAAAATACCAGTAATCGTGTGGCCTACAGACATTGGTTTTCTACCACCCATATCTGCAGTATTGTGGTTTCGACATATTTTCGACCTGTGGAGTGTTGGAGGCTATCTGCGGTGTTGCAGGAAATTAATGGGCTCGGCGAGGAAGGAGACTGCAAGGACATTTTAGCATTGCAGGTGCTTGGTCTTACCCCTAGGGATGCACACGCTGTGCGCATGGTTGGAGGACATGGAAATATAGAAATCACTAATTCTTTCACCTCGGTGATCATCCCCACTCATCACTTACCCTCCCCTATTCTGGAGTGGATGTCAACGGCTCATTGTTAATGGTACTTCTCCTTTCTTTACAGTTCTCTAATTCATTTTTTAGGAATTTTGAATTTGGGGTTATGACGAGGGGGAGGGTGTTTTGGGGGACGACCTCTTATCCTTCTCTTCTAATTCAGCTATGGTGCGAGGCAGCGGCCCCTCATTTTTGTTTTCCGTTGCTGCTATGGTGAGAGGCAGTGCCCTCCCTTCGGTCTTTCCTGACGGGTGGCATATCGCCCCCCGGACTTGTTTCGACCCCTGCTAGTGCTCTATTCCCTCGGGGGACTGGCACATATCTGCCTTGCAGTGGTTATGGTGGTTTGTGCTGTGTGCCACAACCTCTTTTTTAAATCTTCATTAAGTCCATAGATGGGAAGACTCTTGTTCTGTGGGTGTGGGACTCTGAGGTTGTATCAAAGCTAAAAAATAAAATCCAATCTGCCACTGGCATCCTGGCTCAACAAAAAAGCCTGATATTCTCAGGAAGAGCACTACAGGAAATATCTAAATTAAATGAATACCATATTCAAGGAAACGCCACTATTTTCCTGAATATTAGACTCAGAGTTGGTGTTCCAGGAACAACATTAGCTAATAGATCAAAGACAACAGGAAAGGGAATGCCTTCCTTCAAGGACATCCTGAGAGGGAAAGCCCCCACACAGGGGAAAAAACAAATTCCAAATCCATCATTACCTAGACCATACATTGTAGGAAAAAAAGAGAACATTCCAGATTTGGAAGTAGAAATACCAGAGGTAACATGGTTGTTTGATGTGTTGCAATCAAAAGTTGTTATCTGCCGCTTTAATGGCTATTGGACAAAACCTGAAGAGTTACATGCATGGATACACCAAAACTGGACCTAGAACTGTGATATTTACCTTTGTGCTAAAGGTTTCTTCGTGGTTCAATTTGATAATACAGAGGACTACAACTTTGCCACTATTGAAGGACCATGGTTCTAGGGAAGAGAAAGCCTCTTTGTAACCCCTTGTTTCCCTGGTTTCGAAGCTAATACAATGGTGGTTACAAAAATGCATGTTTGGGTGATATTACACAACCTATCGCTCCCATTCTGGCACCATCAGGTCCTAGAAAACATTGGGAACTCTATAGGAAGGTTCATGAAGTTGGACCGAGAGAGAATGGATATAGGGATATTTACCTTCGCATGTATCTGCGTGGATATGGTCCTAAGCAAGGGCTTTCCAAATTGCATACATCTAATTCACCAAGACCTTAAGTGGTCTCAATCATTAGATTTCGAAAACACAACGTTTAGATGCAGAGTGTGCCACCAAAATGGACACTTACAAAGCACCTGCAATTTATCTAGGAAAAAAACAACCAAGAAGCCACAAAAGAAGAAAGGATGGAATTTTCCAGATATGTCACTGTCAGATGAAGAGGAAGAGGACACATAAGAAAACTAGATGCAAATAGAAATAAAAAATTAGCAAGAAAATCAGAAAGATTCACGAGAGAAGTAGGTAAGATGGAAGAAAAAAAGGAATGCGATGAGAAGACATCTTCGCCTACAAATGCGGATCCTGTACAGGATGAGCAAATCGGTGATCGAGGTGTGATTGGAACCAAGCTAGCACATGTATCTGAAAGTTCTGACTCAGAAAAAGACGTCCAACTCTCCTCCAACTTGGAGTTGGCCATTATACATTCTGCTCCTTCACTGGATGGCTGGGAAAAAGTACACAAGAAAACAGGCAAAAAAGATAAGTCGAGTGTTTCTGGCATTATGTAACTATGGTTAAATACCTTCCCTAGCCTTGTTTCTAAAAGGGTGATACTCTCATATGGAATGCTACGGCATCTACGATGTGAATTTTTGTAAAATTTTATAAAAAGTTGAATTTTTTCTCGGGGAAAAAAAAAACAAATTATTGAGCTAAATTAGGAATTAGAAAATAATAAAATATTATTAACTGAATCAAAATCTGGTTGTTTAGAATACTTTATTATATTTTTTGAGAGGGAAAAGATATTAAAAATCGTAAAATATCTTTATTTAGAAAGTGGTTGAATTAATAAACAAATAAAAATTATTTATTAATCACTTTGTGAGAATTAAAGAAAATATGAATTTGAAATAATTACTAAATAATGATTTAACAATTATCTCAAAAGAAAAATATGGAATAAATAATGAATAATAAATAAAAATTATTTATTTAATTATTTCAAAGTGATTAAGTCAAAAGTGATAAGAAACAAATATCAAATAATGGTTTAATAATTATTTCTAGAGAATATTAAATAAATAATGATTTATTTAATTATTCTCAGGAGGTTTTTGGATTTTAATGAGAAATGATTTTGAAAAATGGTTTACTAAATTATTTCCTATGGTGAAAGTGGGTTTTACCATGGTAAATTTAATCCTACATGGTGCATTTGATCCACCTAGTGAGAAATGGCTAGGTGATCATTTTTTGGGTGAAAATAGATTCCCCCCCCCCCCAATGTAAGAATGTCAGGATCAAATCATATGACCGAAATATGTTGTAGGTTGCACTTTCACGAGACACCAAAGGAGAGAGAGAGAGAGAGAGAGAGAGAGAGAGTTGAAGCAAGGCAAGGAAGGACTGATAATGGAGGGGGGCGAGACCTACTTAGCTGATAGAAGTCTCCTTTTATTGGTAAGTACATAATCTCAAATGAGGTGGGGGAGGCATACCCCTACCCGTTGAGATAACTGAGTACAAATAATAGTGACTTTCCCAACAATGTGGGTATGATCAACAAAGTACATGATACATGATGTGTTATCATCAATGGCCCAAAAAATGATTCAATGATACAATGAGTCCCATATACATAATGTGTCTGGAAAATAGAGGCCAGGACTAGAGACAATAAAATTCGTTGATTGGAGTACATGAGACATAACTCCCCTCAAGCTGACATGTGAGGGGATATCATAGCCAAATAAGCATTGTTGAACATGAAAGGGATATGAAGATATGAATGTATCATCTGAAGGATACATTAATGTTGAAGCGATGGAAACCGAGACAATAAAATATGCAGAAGTGCATTTGAGGTTGGATCATGAGTTGCTGAAATTCGAGCATGTGGGGGGCTACCTAAAGGGCCACCCCCTCATGAGGTCTAGAAAATCTCATACACGCCCGGGAAGGGCTGGTACAATTTTTTGGATCATTAGGCCATCATGTATATGAATCTGGATCGTGCGATAAGGATTTGGAGTCAAGCACGTGAGAAACAACCAATTATAAGGGAAATGATGATTCCCTTTGCTTGATCTGAAGAAATAAACAATTATTACGGTTGGAAATAAGGAAAACTTCCCTCTAAACCACTCTTATGGAATAAATGTGCTGAAGTCGACAGAAGAGGGTCTGCCAGGGTTGAGGCAATGATGATTCCTTCACAAAGGCACGAGGGATACAGTAATGTGATTGAGAGACTGACACCAGGGATGATGATGAATGAAAAATATGACTGGTGGATAAACAACTTCCCTTGTCAGAGAATATTTTGCAAGGTTGACCATGTAGTGATTGAATCGATTCCATGAGGGATGGTCAATTACTCAGATGAAGGGTATAGATGGAGGCCTAATATTAGTGAAATGGGATGAATTCGATGCAAATATGGACGATACATTGTAAGAGGACTCGATGGGTTTCCAAACACACTCCATGGACGCAAGGGTGACTCATCTCTGATGCTATGAACAAGGGTGACTCGATGACGCTGCCACATGGGGGAGGCCCAAAGGGAACCGTAAAAACATGAGTAAATAATGGCTACTCACAACGAAACTCGACACCTAAGTTGACAAGCACAAAGGAAAAGTGGTACCAGAGTATAAGCGACTCATATAAAGAGATCCAGTTGTTGAGCCTCAAAATTGTGCTTTCTTTCATTCCATTTTACCTCATTTTCCTTTGTCCATTGCTATTCCAGACCCAATTGATCAATGAATTTAGTTAAAATTACTTTTAAAATGATTTATATGACTGACTTGCTAAGTTTTGTGATTTTTTCCATTGTAAAGCATTTTGACTGGAACTAGCTGCAGAATGCAGACATTCCGTAGCTAACCGGCGATTCTGCAGCTGTCTTCACGTTTGAGTATGTTCCAGGTGGCCTCTTAAGAAAAACCGCATATGGGGATATTCCACGTCATGTCTACATGGTTCGTTGCTCACCATGAAGGAAGAAACGAATTAAGGTGTGGTTTTGGGTTTGAGTGGGGGAGTACATTTAGGAAGGCGAGACTTCTATTACGGTGTCTCTGATCCCGAGATGTCTTTCCTTAAATTTGCGGCCATAAAGAAGTCTCATGTGATTCCGATAAGGAAAGACAATGTTCTTGAAATTGTTGCAAGTCTTGTTATTTACATTTGTTATATAAACACTTGGGAAACCGAGAGCTAGGCTAGATTTTGTTCTAGATTTTGCTTAGATTCTGTGCTACATTTCTGAAGACGCAGAGTGCTATGTTCAAGTTATTTCACTTTTAATGAAGCAGACAGTGTTGTTTTGAAAGCGTTGATTTGATTTGGAGTTAGATTCCGTCAGGTGGTAGAGGGCCCCTGCCTCTTGCTCGGATTTATTTGCGTAATTTAGATAAGTATTCTAGCTGCCTTTACGTTTTTGAATTTGAATTAGTAGTTGTTTTCATTAGCTACTGTGGTTATACTCATTCTAACTCTTCCAAAAGAAGAAGCTCTTCCAAAATATTATAATGATGAATGGGAAATGGCTATAGTATTGTAGGATTAGAAGTTGAATTCGTAGTTGCTTTTATTAGTTACTGTACTTATACTCATTCTAACTCTTCCAAAAGAAGAAGCTCTTCCAAAAGATTATAATGATGAATGGGAAATGGCTATAGTATTGTAGGGTTTAATTGTAGTCTCTTTTATTCACCATCACAGTCATACTTATGCTCAGCATTCTTCCAAAAGAAGAAGCTCTTCCAAAAAATCCTTATACTGTCTTAAGCATGATTGTGATTTTGAACGTTTTAGTTGTGTGTTTTCACTAAGTACCATAGTTGTTCTTGCTCTTAAACGCCTGTCAAAAATATCATAATGATGGGTAGGAGATGGCTATGATATCTTATTTTTTCATTGCTTTCAGTCTTTACATTTGCATTTGCACTCAATTACACAGTCAGGATTGTTCTAAAAACTCTTCCACAAGAAGGAACTCTTCCAAAATACCAATCATGATGGACAAATAGACTGTATAATTCCATAGAATAATGCATGATAGCTTAGTTAGGATGCTCCGGAGTTTAATTGCACTTAACTCATGTTCAGTTGTTTTGCTTTAAGTTTGATAATGACTTGTAGTTCAGCATTGTTTTAGGCTAGTGACATTTTAGGTTCAGTTGTAGTTCAACTCATTGCATTTGCACTCCATATTCAGTTGCCATTCACTGCATATTAGATTACTTCAGTTGTTAAACTTAACAAAACAACCTTCATTATTCACAAATCTCTTCTTGTTCCAAAATCCATAATTCATTCATAAACATATGAACAGAAGACCATATCACTTTAAGGCCTGAAGTATTTCTGCAATTTCCTTGTCATCTTACAAACCAACATTCCCTCAAAAGACTATTTCAAAAATCCATAAACTTTGAGTGAAGTGTAGTGCCATAAAACTGAGTTGCAGAATAGAGTTAGGAACTAGATTTAGAATAGAAGATCTTATGATGGTATCAATGTTTTACTCCAGACATACTTCAACAAATCTCTAATCAAGGATAAAATGTTGCATCATTATAATTTAGTTGTTTAAACTGTTTATTTAAGAATATTTGCATACTTAGTGACCATGTTTCAAGCTCTCTCTCAAATGCCTTTGATGAAAGAATTTGACAAGTTTAGTTTGTGTTTTGAATCATTTGCTTAAAAGTCATTATCAAGCTTTGTTTCTGATTGGTCATAGTTTAGATTTGATTATGTTTTAAGTATTGCATTTGTATCAGTCATTTGTCATCAACCAATTAGGTTTCACTCTGTTTTTAATCATTAGCTTCCTTCCATTAGCTTTCTAGTCATTTTCCTTGTGAACATAAAACCACCAAAAGATCAAAAACATCATAAATCATCACAAAAGACCAAAAAAATCACAAAACACTACACACAACGCATTAAGAAACAAACACCTAGGTACATACAGTACACTTCACTTCAGCAGTTTACCAACCCTGGTTGACAATTAAATGAGCTCAATTTAGGAGACTAGATTGAGACCAAACATTTTGGCGTCGTTGCCAGGGAAGTGAAAACTAGGTAACCTTGTTTCTTAGCATCCAAAAACAATTATATGCATAGGGAGAGAGATTCAAGGGGAAGATTTATAAGCAGCAGAGGCAGAAGTTTGATTTCTAGAACACCACTTGTTTCATCTAGATCCAGAGCTAGTACACCTTCAACTCATACCCATATTCCATCCTCTCTTGATCCTAGACTTCTAGAAGATCTAAAATCAGATATCCCATTAGAAAAACCTTCCACTTCATCCACTGAACCTGCCATAGAAGAAGATCTAAAAACTCATGTTAGGGACACAAACCTTTCCACTTCCACAAGAGAGTCAACCATGGCAGAAGAAGGAGGAGGAGGAGTTTTTAATGGAGAAAACACACTGTTTGGAGGTAGAGGTAGAGGTAGAGGAGAAGGAGGTAGAGGAGAAGGAGGTAGAGGTGCAAATGGAGGAAGAGGTAGAATAGGAAGCCCTTTTGGGTTCCCTATAATTGATGAAGAAACCAATACAACCATGAAAAACATTTCACCCTCTGTCCTTCCAAACTTCTATGGACTTAAAACTGAAGATCCTGAAACTTTCTTATTCGAATTTGAAGTGCTTTGTAGAACTTATGACTACTTACAAGATGCTCAAAAATTGAAATTATTTCCTTCAACTTTGAAGGGAGTAGCATTGAAGTGGTTTATGAGTCTGATCAACAGTACTATTAGAACATGGGAAGACATGAAACAAGCATTTCTAGAGAGATATTTGGATTATTGTATGCCGGTTAATCATAAGGAAGAAGTGTTCAAGATGTTACAAAAAGAAGATGAAAATTTGGAAGATTTGTTGGAAAGATTTCATTACAACATAAAAAGGGCAAAAATGGAAAATCTAGATCAAGACACCTTAAAAGCTCTTTTGTTGAAAACAATTAGGGATGAATGGTTGGATATCCTTAACATGATGGGAAAAGGGGATATATCACAGCTCACATTACCTGAAATATCCGAGTTATGTATCAACCTTTCAAGAGGGAAATCTAAAACTGTCAAAGGTCCAAGAGATCCTGCTCTTGCAAGGGCAAGTAAGTCTGCTTCTGGGACAGTAAGTAGATCAGAAATAGGACATATGCTTGATGATTTTAAATCTGATATCTTAGGGAGTCTTAGTGAACAAATAGACACCCTCAAGATACAAAACAAGCAAAAGGTTGAATCTGATGCCTTGGCAATCTTTTGTCCCAAATGTAGGAAGAAACATGCTTTGAGAGAGTGCCCTTTGGATGTAAAAGTTGTAGAAAACTGTGTTATTTGTTCCGAGAAACATGAGACCAAGAATTGTCCTTCTCTTCCTGGTCTCAAGGCTGTTTTTCAAGAAGAAACTCCTATAGATTCCACAGAATCTCTTAACTTTGTATCTAGAAGACCTTGGCAGGGACCTCAGACACAGGGATTTCATGATCAAATGTATAATCAACCTCCACCTTGGAATTCTTGGCAGCAACCTTGGCCCCAATTTCAAAATCAATCTCAAGCTTGGGCACAAGGATCACAAGGTTCCTATGGAAGATACTCTCCATATTATCAGTATCCACCATCCTATCCACCATATCCACATTTTTATCCTCAAAATCCTCAACAAAATTTTCCTCAAAATCTTCAACAAAATTTTCAACAAAATCCTCAACAACATCATCAGAACCAACCACATCAAAATCAACCACTTTCATTACCATTCCCTCAAAAATCAAATCAATTGCCGGCTCAACCCATACCAAACCCCAATAATAAAAACCCTCAGAATACATACATGATAGAAGGCCAACAGTTTCCAACTTATTTAATTACTCCTCTAGACCTTAGTGATGTTCAACTTAGGTCTGGAAGGATACTTGAAAAGAGGAAACCTTCTCTGATCATACAAGAACACGATAATTCTGAGGAAGACTCCCTACGGGTGAATAAAAGTCTTGAGGAAGACACATCCTTTCAAGACCCACACATTGAAAAACTAAAACAAAAAGATCCAATAAATCCAACTCCTATATTAGAGAAACCATCCACATCTACTTCTATACCTCCCTTTCCGGAAAGATTACAAATTGATAGAGGTGTAGAAAAACAAATCATGGTGCCTAATTATGATTTCTTAGATGAATTGAGAAATGTTTGCATTAAAATTCCATTATTGTAAGCCATCAAGGAAATCCCAATTTTAGCCAAAACAATAAAGGAGTTGAGTATGAAGACAACAAGAAAAAGAATAAGTGAAACCAAGAAAATTCAACTGGTTGGACAAATAGCAGACATTATGATGGGCAAGATTGCTATTCCAAAGTATCTTGACCCCGGAAATCCAAATGTCAAAATTCACATCAATGGAATTGAAATTCAAAACACACTCATTGATTTAGGAGCAGCAATAAATATCATGAGTAGACAAATCATGGACAAACTGAAACTTCCTAATCTTCTCTTTACACCCACACTATTACAATTAGCAGATAGATATGTGATCAAACCAGATGGGGTAATAGAAGACATTCCAGTGTCCTTAGATTCTTGGGAGTACCCTATGGATTTCATGATCCTAACTCCTAAGAATAATCTAGGAGGCCATCCTGTTATATTAGGAAGACCTTGGTTGGCTACAGCTGATGCTTTTATTAGTTGTAGGTCTGGTGATATGTATATTTCTGATGGTAGTTCAACTAAGAAATTCACTTTATATCCTCCAGCTAGGACAATTACAGATCTAGATGACACTCAATGGATAGAGGATGAAGAAAATTTACAACCACTCTTCACAATTTCAGAAATTAGTGAAGATAATCAAATTCTGAATACTCTAGAGAACTTTGAATCTTCTCCAGAACACAAACATGAATCATTTCAAGAGGGATCCAATATTGATTTTTTGTCATCTAGGCAGATGTCTCTTCATTCTATGGACAAATTTGGTAGCTCTACAAGTGAAATTTTTCCTGGAAAAACTTTGAACATAAACAAGAACCTAGAAAAATCTCAACAAGAAGAGTTAGTCAAAGTATTACAGAGACATTCTTTTGCTTATGCATGGGAATACACTGACATGAAAGGGATAAGCCCCAAGACTTGTACTCATCACATCTATATAGAGGAAAATTGCAAACCAATCGCACAACCCCCAAAGACTCGATGAATCCAAATCTTGTGGGAATTTTTTTAAAGAGGAATTGCAAAACCGTTAAAATGTTAACTTCATCTATCCTATTTCAGATAGTCAGTGGGTTTCTCCTTTAGTGATTGTGCCTAAGAAAAATGGAAAATGGAGGGTGTGTGTTGACTACCGAGAACCGAATAAAGCTACTCTTAAAGACCATTTTCCCTTACCTTTCATAGATCAAGTATTAGATACATTAGCTGGCAAAAAGTACTTTTCATTCCTAGATGGGTTTAGTGGTTACAATCAAATCCAAGTAGCACTTGAAGACCAAGACAAAACCACATTCACCTGTCCTTGGGGTACCTATGCTTACCGAGTATTACCATTTGGATTATGCAATGCACCTGCAACATTCCAAAGGGCAGTATTAGGAATTTTTTCGGATCTAATACATGACTGTGTAGAGGTGTACATGGATGATTTTACAGTTTATGGGAATACATTTGAAGAGGCTTTAGAAAACTTGGAAAAAGTCTTAAAAAGATGTCAAGAAGCAAACCTTTCACTTAGTCATGAAAAATGTTTTATGATGTTTATTGAAGGTATTGTTTTAGGGCACCACATTTCAGGGGATGGGATTAGAGTTGATGAGGCAAAAGTTGAAGTCATTTCTAACCTATCCATTCCAAGTTGTCAAAGAGATGTTAGAAGTTTTCTAGGATTTACAGGGTATTATCAGAGATTTATAGAAAACTTTACCAAGATAGCATCTCCACTCTTCAAATTACTCACCAAAGATTGTGAATTCAAATGGACTTCTGATTGCCAGTTAGCTTTTGAAACCCTGAAAACCAAAATTTCTGAAGCACCTATATTAAGGGGACCTAATTGGAAGTTACCTTTTCATATCTCGACAGATGCTTCCGATACATCTCTAGGAGCAGTATTGGGGCAGAAAGACTTGATTCCCTATGCCATCTATTATACCAGTAAAAATTTGATTCCTGCAGAGTTAAACTATACTGTAACTGAAAAAGAGTTTTTAGCTGTTGTTCATGCCATAAACAAATTTAGACACTATATAACAGGCTATGAAACTTTTGTTCACACTGATCATTCTGCAATTAGATACTTAATGAACAAATCAATCACTAATGGAAGAGTTATAAGATGGTTGTTACTCTTACAATAATTCAACATTACTATTCTAGATAGGCCTGGAAAACAAAACACAGTAGCTGATTTCCTATCTAGACTCCAAAATATCAAAGATGACACTCAGGTTGAAGATCAATTTCCTGATGAATATCTTTTTGCAATCTCTACTCACACTCCATGGTTTGCTGATATTGCTAATTATTTAGTTTCAGGAAAATTTCCTTCAATTATGAATGCAAGGGATAAAAGAAAATTCATTTGTGATAGTGAAAAATATTCATGGGTTGCTAATGAGTTGTACAAGACAGGTCCAGATTTGATCATTAGAAGGTGTGTTCGTGAAGATGAGATGCCTGAGATTCTCAAGGCATGTCACGATGAACCTTGTGGAGGACACTTTTCAGATAAGAGGACAGCCTATAAGATCCTTAATTTAGGATATTATTGGCCATCCTTGTTTAAAGATGCTAAAGAGTATGTCAAAAGGTGTGACAGTTGCCAAAGGGTAGGGAAACCTTCTCCTTCAGGTGAGATGCCATTACAACCTCGGGTACATATTGAACCTTTTGAAAAATGGGCTTTGGATTTTGTAGGACCTATTAGTCCTCCATCAAGACAAAAGAGATATATATTAGTTTGCACTGATTATGTTACCAAATGGGTAGAGGCCAAGCCATTAATTTTTGCTAATGAAGCATCTATAGTTACTTTTCTTTTTGAGGATATTTTTACTCGTTTTGGTGTCCCAAGGGAAATTGTTACAGATCAAGGAGCTCAATTTACATCAAGGCTAGTGGAGCAAATGATGGAGAGGTACAAAATCAGGAATAGAAAATCTACTCCTTATCATCCACAAGCAAATGGTCAAGTGGAATCTACTAATAAGGTCATTGAAGGAATCCTAACAAAGACTGTTCATTTACATAGAAGAGATTGGGTAGATAGGCTTCCTGAAGCCTTGTGGGCCTATAGAACTACATGGAGAAACACAACATGCCATAATCCTTATGAACTTGTTTATGGAAAGCAAGTTTTGTTTCCCATAGAGTTCCAGATTCAAACTTTCAAAATGGCAGTTCAGCTAGGACTTGATTTAACGGAGGCACAAAAGCATATACTGGAGAAAATTAATGAATTGGATGAGATCAGACAAGATGCAGTTCAGAAAACAAGTCTAGTCCAACAGCAAAGGGCTAGATGGCATGACAAGTACATCAAAGAGAATAAATTCAAAGAAGGTGACTGGGCTCTCTTGTTTGATTCAAAATTCAAGGATTTTCAAGGTAAATTTTAGACACATTGGCTTGGGCCATATGAAGTTGTTGAAATTTTTGATAATGGGGCAGTAAAAATTAGAACTATAGATGAAGAAGAGGTCACTTTTCTTGTGAATGGTCATAGATTGAAGCTGTATCACAAACCACTCTCAAGAGAAGAATTTTTCAAGAAGTTCCAAGAAAGCAGTGATGTGAAGTTAATGAAGAAGAATATCTCTTCTTCATCAACTTGATTAAATTTTCTGAAGTATTTCTTAAAAAAAAATTAAAAAAAATAAATAAATAAATAAAGGTATAAACATGAAAACCAATCATTGATTGGCATGTTTATACAGAAAAGATAGGGTGAAAATCAGAGTCTCTCTGACACTCTAACTTTTCCATTTTGTTTTTGCAAGCAGCTATTACAAAATCATAAGTTTAGATCCATAGTGCTTATGATCCATCTCATTTCATTTCACTTCATTCATTTATCCATCCATATTCCATTTCATTCATTCATATTCTACTTCATTCCATGTTTCATTCATATCATTCCATATTCCATCCATCTCATTTTCATGTCAAAATTTAAAGTTTGATGTCTTGCTGTAAATGAATAAAACATGTCATGGATTGCAGGGCAGTTCTCATGTTCTTCCACTCCATTTGATAAACTGAATCCATTCCACTTCATCATCCACTTCATACATATCATGTCTCATCATCCATCTTCATTCATACCATGTAACATTTCACTTATATTCCAAAAACCACTCCATTCCATGATCAAAATGCTCTACAGGTACATTCTGCAGCTTAACAGACATTCTGCAGCTGTTCAGCCTTTCCACAGCTAGCCAGACATTCCGCAGCTACAAATCCTAAAGGCATTAGTCAGCAGACATTATAATTGCAACAAAATGATCCAGTGTATCCATGAAAAAAAGCATCAAGAAGGATTATGAAGACTCTTCCAAAGGTGAACAAAGAAGACAAAGACTACAAAAATCAAATGAAAAGCAGAGGTAACAAGTTTAGATTATAATGGCATTTCATAAATTTTAGCATAGTTTTAGTTATGAATTGTTCGAAAAGGTTGTTTTGATTATTTTTATTGATCAAGACCAATAAACCCTCCAAAAACTTTGGATTAAAATCTCTCATTTCAAATTCCATATCCAACATCATTCAAGCGGTTAAAATGGCCGAGGTGTTTGAATTCTTCACATAACCCAACCAAATCATTCAATGATGATTCTCTTTTCCGTTGTAAAAATCTCCGCCGTCTTTTCAATCATTAATTCGTTCCCTCCACCTCACTCCATTACCTCATTCCGTGACCACTGCCATCACTCCATTCTGTAGCCGGCATTTCATTCCGCAAACAGATATATTCTTATCATTGTGAGCAGAGAAAAAAGGGTATATCAGTTTGAATCACCGTGGGCAGAGATTGAGCATTATCACTAGAAACGCAGAGGTATAGCAGCGTGAGAATTTGAAGCCATTACCGTGGGCAGACAAAGTATCACCGTGGGCAGAGATTGAGCATTATCACTGTAAACGCAGAGGTATAGCAGTGAAGAATTTGAAGTTATTTGTCACCAGGAGACAGAGGTATAGCAGAGAAGAATTTGAAGTCATTTGTCACCAGGAGACAGAGGTATAGCATTGAAGAATTTGAAGCTATTTGCCACCGAGAGACAGAGGTATAGTAGTGTGGGAAATTTGAAGCCATTTGTCACTGTCAAACAGAGACATATCAGTCCAAAGTTTCATTGTCAAACAGAGGTATATCAGCTCAAAAATTTGAAGCCATTTGTCACTGTCAAACAGAGGCATATCAGTCCAAAGTTCAATTGTCAACAGAGGCATATCAGTCCGAAGTTTTGAAGCTGTTTTCATTGTCAACCAGAGGTATATCAGCTCGAAGTTTGAAGCTGTTGTCACTGTCAATCAGAGGTATGTCATTCCGAAGTTTGAAGCCATTGTCATTAAGAACTTGAAGCCATTTCAATTTGAAGGTGAAAGTTATTGTTTCTGTGGGTAGAAGAGTGTTAATCTGAACATTGAAGAAACAATTTTGGGGTTTCATTGTAATAAATGAACCAGTGGGTTCAAAATACTTAGAAGGCTACCCTCAATGCAAAGAAATGTTGCAACAGATAGGATGGCTTCAATTTTTGGAGAAATTTAATGGCTTCCACAAAGAAGTCACTAAAACATTTGCAAGATCATTTCAAGGAACTGAAGTTGAAGTAGGAGATGTCAAGTTCACTGTCACTGAAGTTTTCATTGCAGAAGCTACAGGGTTTCTTAGAAATGGAGAGAGATGGTTCAAAAACAGAGAATTCCACAATGAATCCTGGAAGCAAATTCTAAAATCACCAGGTATGGATGTCACTGTAGTTAAGAAAGGAATTCCAAGTTCTGCATTGAAAAATAAATGGAGAAACATACTACTTCTTCTGCAAAAATTTATTACATGTGAGGGTAGATATGGCACATTTTATGTCTACCACATTAGACTGATAATGCATTTTCTGGGGGAAAACTTAAACCTACCCTATTTGTTGCTTCAAAGCTTGAAAAAGATGGCTTCCTGTGTTCAAAGAAGGGTTCAATTTTTAGAGACAACTTTATATCATCATGGTTTGGTTAAAATTTTGATTGAACATCATTTAACCAAAACAAATGATACATGGGACAATTTCTTGATAAGAAATCATTTTGAAGAGCCAAAAGAACCCTCATCGGAACCACATCCTACAAGGAGAAGTAGAAAATGGAGAGCTTCAAAAGTTGAAATTGACAAAACAGTCCAAGAAAGTAGTGAGGAAATCATCTCAGAGAAGTTGACTCAAATCAAGAGACAACTTAAGAAAGAAAAAGTAATCAGGAAATCTACCATGGAGAAAGGAGAGGGATCTTCTCAGCCTAGAAGAAGCCACAGACTAAAGGGGAAACTAAGGAAAACTCAAATCAAACAAACAGGGGTGATTAATATAGAATATGAGGAAACATCCATTGAAGAAGATGTTGAAGAGGATTTTAATGAAGGAACCCCTGAAATTGACCCTGCTCAACAAGAAATTTATGATTATGTGGAAACTTTGGAAAAGAGAGCTTCAGAAAGTAAGGAGAGAAGCCCTAGTCCTCCACTGTCTGAAATAGATGTATTAAGAAGGGATAGATATGAGCTGGAAATACTTAATAGACACATCAAAAATGAGAATGAAATTCTCAAGGATCAAGTCAAGCTCAAAACTGATATGAACTCAACCTTATCCCTACATATAGACAAAGTGGAAAAGACCAATGACAAGTTGAAGAAGAGGAACAAAAAGCTAATCAGGGCACTTACCAACCTAAGGTTCAAACTTGTTATCAGAAAACCCAGAATATCTTTAGCTTCCAGACAAAGGAGAAGGAGAGGATTAGATGTTCTTGCAGAAGCCTCTGAGTTCATAGGATAATTTTCATGAGGACATGCAAGGAGTCAGCAGTGGGGGTATGTTGAGCCTCAAAATTGTGCTTTCTTTCATTCCATTTTACCTCATTTTCCTTTGTCCATTGCTATTCCAGACCCAATTGATCAATGAATTTAGTTAAAATTACTTTTAGAATGATTTATATGACTGACTTGCTAAGTTTTGTGATTTTTGCCATTGTAAAGCATTTTGACCGGAACTAGTTGCAGAATGCAGACATTCCGTAGCTAACCGGCGATTCTGCAGCTGTCTTCACGTTTGAGTATGTTCCAGGTGGCCTCTCAAGAAAAACCGCATATGGGCATATTCCACGTCATGTCTACATGGTTCGTTTCTCACCATGAAGGAAGAAACGAATTCTGGGTATGGTTTTGGAACGTGGGAACACATTTAGGAAGGCAGACTTCTATTAGGACTGTCTCAGTCCAGATGTCTTTTTCCTTTTTACGCAGCCACTTCAAGAGTCCTAATGTGATTCCGATAAGGAAAGACAATGTTCCTGAAATTGTTGTAAGTCTTGTTATTTACATTTGTTATATAAACACTTGGGAAACCGAGAGCTAGGCTAGATTTTGTTCTAGATTTTGCTTAGATTCTGTGCTACATTTCTGAAGACACAGAGTGCTCTGTTCAAGTTATTTCACTTTTAATGAAGCAGACAGTGTTGTTTTGAAAGCATTGATTTGATTTGGAGTTAGATTCCGTCAGGTGGTAGAGGGCCCCTGCCTCTTGCACGGATTTATTTGCGTAATTTAGATAAGTATTCTAGTTGCCTTTACGTTTTTGAATTTGAATTAGTAGTTGTTTTCATTAGCTACTGTGGTTATACTCATTCTAACTCTTCCAAAAGAAGAAGCTCTTCCAAAAGATTATAATGATGAATGGGAAATGGCTATAGTATTGTAGGATTAGAAGTTGAATTCGTAGCTGCTTTTATTAGTTACTGTAGTTATACTCATTCTAACTCTTCCAAAAGAAGAAGCTCTTCCAAAAGATTATAATGATGAATGGGAAATGGCTATAGTATTGTAGGGTTTAATTGTAGTCTCTTTTATTCACCATCACAGTTATACTTATGCTCAGCATTCTTCCAAAAGAAGAAGCTCTTCCAAAAAATCCTTATACTGTCTTAAGCATGATTGTGATCTTGAACGTTTTAGTTGTGTGTTTTCACTAAGTACCATAGTTTTTCTTGCTCTTAAACGCTTGTCAAAAATATCATAATGATGGGTAGGAGATGGCTATGATATCTTATTTTTTCATTGCTTTCAGTCTTTATGTTTACATCTGCACTCAATTACACAGTCAGGATTGTTCTAAAAACTCTTCCAAAAGAAGGAACTCTTCCAAAATATCAATCATGATGGAAAAACAGACTGTATAATTCCATAGAATAATGCATGATAGTCTAGTTAGGATGCTCCGGAGTTTAATTGCACTTAACTCATGTTCAGTTGTTTTGCTTTAAGTTTGATAATGACTTGTAGTTCAACATTGTTTTAGGCTAGTGACATTTTAGGTTCAGTTGTAGTTCAACTCATTGCATTTGCACTCCATATTCAGTTTCCATTCACTGCATATTAGATTACTTCAGTTGTTAAACTTAACAAAACAACCTTCATTATTCACAAATCTCTTCTTGTTCCAAAATCCATAATTGATTCATAAACATATGAACAGAAGACCATATCACTTTAAGGCCTGAAGTATTTCTGCAATTTCCTTGTCATCTTACAAACCAACATTCCCTCAAAAGACTATTTCAAAAATCCATAAACTTTGAGTGAAGTGTAGTGCCATAAAACTGAATTGCATAATAGAGTTAGGAACTAGATTTAGAATAGAAGATCTTATGATGGTATCAATGTTTTACTCCAAACATACTTCAACAAATCTCTAATCAAGGATAAAATGTTGCATCATTTTAAGTTAGTTGTTTAAACTGTTTAGTTAAGAAGATTTGCATACTTAGTGACCATGTTTCAAGCTCTCTCTCAAATGCCTTTGATGAAAGAATTTGACAAGTTTAGTTTGTGTTTTGAATCATTTGCTTAAAAGTCATTATCAAGCTTTGTTTCTGATTGGTCATAGTTTAGATTTGATTCTGTTTTAAGTATTGCATTTGTATCAGTCATTTGTCATCAACCAATTAGGTTTCACTCTGTTTCTAATCATTAGCTTCCTTCCATTAGCTTTCTAGTCATCTTTCTTGTGAACATAAAATCACCAAAAGACCAAAAAACATTATAAATCATCACAAAAGACCAAAAACATTATAAATCATCACAAAAGACCAAAAACATCACAAAACACTACACACAACGCATTAAGAAACAAACACCTAGGTACATACAGTACTCTTCACTTCAGCAGTTTACCAACCCTGGTTGACAATTAAATGAGCTCATTTTAGGAGACTAGATTGAGACCAAACATTTTGGCGTCGTTGCCGGGGAAGTGAAAACTAGGTAACCTTTGTTTCTTAGCATCCAAAAACAATTTTATGCGTAGGGAGAGAGATTCAAGGGGAAGATTTATAAGCAGCAGAGGCATAAGTTTGATTTCTAGAACACCACTTGTTTCATCTAGATCCAGAGCTAGTACACCTTCAACTCAAACCCATCTTCCATCCTCCCTTGATCCTGGACTTCTAGAAGATCTAAGGTCAACTATTCCATTAGAGAAACCTTCCACTTCATCCACTGAACCTGCTATAGAAGAAAATCTAAAAACTCTTGTTGGGGACACAAACCTTTCCACTTCCACAGGAGAGTCAACCATGGCAGAAGAAGGAGGAGGAGGAGTTTTTAATGGAGAAAACACACTATTTGGAGGAAGAGAAGGAGGTAGAGGAGAAGGAGGTAGAGGTGCAAATGGAGGAAGAGGTAGAATAGGAAGCTCTTTTGGGTTCCCTATACTTGATGAAGAAACCAATACAACCATGAAAAACATTTCACCCTCTGTCCTTCCAAACTTCTATGGAATTAAAACTGAAGATCCTGAAACTTTCTTATTCGAATTTGAAGTGCTGTGTAGGAATTATGACTACTTACAAGATGCTCAAAAACTGAAATTATTTCCTTCAACTTTGAAGGGAGCAGCATTGAAGTGGTTTATGAGTCTAATCAGTAGCTCTATTAGAACATGGGAAGACATGAAACAAGCATTTCTAGAGAAATACTTGGATTATTGTATGCTGGTTAATCATAAGGAAGAAGTTTTCAAGATGTTACAAAAGAAGATGAAAACTTAGAAGATTTTTTGGAAAGATTTAATTACAACATCAAAAGGGCAAAAATGGAAAATCTAGATCAAGACACCTTAAAAGCTCTTTTGTTGAAAACAATTAGGGATGAATGGTTGGATATCCTTAACATGATGGGAAAAGGGGACATATCACAACTCACATTACCTGAAATATCTGAGTTATGTATCAACCTTTCAAGAGGGAAATCCAAAACTGTCAAAGGTCCAAGGGATCCTGCTCTTGCAAGGGCAAGTAAGTCTGCTTCTGGGACAGTAAGTAGATCAAAAATAGGACACATGCTTGATGATTTTAAATCTGATATCTTAGAGAGTCTTAGTGAACAAATAGACACCCTTAAGATACAAAACAAGCAAAAGGCTGAATCTGATGCCTTGGCAATCTTTTGTCCCAAATGTAGAAAGAAACATGCCTTGAGAGAGTGTCCTTTGGATGTAAAAGTTGTAGAAACCCGTGTCATTTGTTCTGAGAAACATGAGACCAAGAATTGTCCTTCTCTTCCTGGTCTCAAGGCTGTCTTTCAGGAGGAAACTCCTACAGATTCCACAGAGTCTCTCAATTTTGTATCTAGAAGGCCTTGGCAGGGACCTCAGACACAAGGATTCCATGATCAAATGTATAATCAACCTCCACCTTGGAATTCTTGGCAACAACCTTGGCCCCAATTTCAAAATCAATCTCAATATTGGGCACAAGGAACACAAAGTCCCTATGGAAGATACTCTCCATACTATCAGTATCCACCATCCTATCCACCATATCCACATTTTTATCCTCAAAATCCTCAACAAAATTTTCCTCAAAATCTTCAACAAAAATTTCAACAAAATCCTCAACAACATCATCAGAACCAACCACATCAAAATCAACCACTTCCATTACCATTCCCTCAAAAATCAAATCAATTGCTACCAAACCCCAATAATAAGAACCCTCAGAATACATACATGATAGAAGGCCACCAGTTTCCAACTTATTTAATTACTCCTCTAGACCTTAGTGATGTTCAACTTAGGTCTGGAAGGATACTTGAAAAGAGGAAACCTCCTGTGATCATACAAGAACAAGATAATTCTGAGGAAGACTCCCTACGGGTGAATAAAAGTCTTGAGGAAGACACATCCTTTCAAGACCCACACATTGAAAAACTAAAACAAAAAGATCCAATAAATCCAACTCCTGTATTAGAGCAACCATCCACATCTACTTCTATACCTCCCTTTCCGGAAAGATTACAAATCGATAGAGGTGTAGAAAAACAGATCATGGTGCCTAATTATGATTTCTTAGATGAATTGAGAAATGTTTGCATTAAAATTCCATTATTGCAAGCCATCAAGGAAATCCCAATTTTAGCCAAAACAATAAAGGAGTTGAGTATGAAGACAACAAGAAAAAGAATAAGAGAAACCAAGAAAATTCAACTCGTTGGACAAATAGCAGACATTATGATGGGAAAGATTGCTATTCCAAAGTATCTTGACCCCGGAAATCCAGTTGTCAAAATTCACATCAATGGAATTGAAATTCAAAACACACTCATTGATTTAGGAGCAACAATAAATATCATGAGTAGACAAATCATGGACAAACTGAAACTTCCTAATCTTCTCTTTACACCCACACTATTACAATTAGCAAATA
This sequence comes from Pinus albicaulis, assembly GCA_034641835.2. Lineage (NCBI taxonomy): Eukaryota > Viridiplantae > Streptophyta > Pinopsida > Pinales > Pinaceae > Pinus > Pinus albicaulis. Next base: position 1,830,537,259 of record CM076578.1, on the reverse strand, counting down.
GATCTGTGATCAAACCAGATGGGGTAGTAGAAGAAATTCCAGTGTCCCTAGATTCTTGGGATTACCCTGTGGATTTCATGATCCTAACTCCTAAGAATAATCTAGGAGGCCATCCTGTTATATTAGGAAGACCTTGGTTGGCTACAGCTGATGCTTTTATTAGTTGTAGGTCTGGTGATATGTATATTTCTGATGGTAGTTCAACAAATAAATTCACTTTATATCCTCCAGCTAGGACAATTACAGATCTAGATGACACTCAATGGATAGAGGATGAAGAATATTTACAACCACTCTTCACAATTTCAGAAATTAGTGAAGATAATCAAATTTTGAATACTCTAGAAAACTTTGAATCCTCTCCAGAACACAAACATGAATCATTTCAAGAGGGATCCAATATTGAGTTCTTGTCATCTAGGCAGATGTCTCTTCATTCTATGGACAAATTTGGCAGCTCTACAAGTGAAATTTTTCCAGGCAAAACCTTGAACATAAACAAAAACCTAGAAAAATCTCAACAAGAAGAGTTAGCCAAAGTATTACAGAGACATTCTTCTGCATATGCATGGGAATACACTAACATGAAAGGGATAAGTCCCAAGACTTGTACTCATCACATCTATATAGAGGCAAATTGCAAACCAATCAGACAGCCTCAAAGACGGATGAATCCAAATCTTAGGAAAATTGTTAAAGAGGAATTGCAAAAATTGTTAAATGTTAATTTCATCTATCCTATTTCAGATAGTCAGTGGGTTTCTCCTTTGGTAATTGTGCCAAAGAAAAATGGAAAATGGAGGGTGTGTGTTGACTACCGAGAACTGAATAAAGCTACTCTTAAAGACCATTTTCCCCTACCTTTCATAGATCAAGTATTAGATACATTAGCTGGCAAAAAGTACTTTTCATTCCTAGATGGGTTTAGTGGTTACAATCAAATCCAAGTAGCACTTGAAGACCAAGACAAAACCACATTCACCTGTCCTTGGGGTACCTATGCTTACCGAGTATTACCATTTGGATTATGCAATGCACCCGCAACATTCCAAAGGGCAGTATTAGGAATTTTTTCGGATCTAATACATGACTGTGTAGAGGTGTACATGGATGATTTCATAGTTTATGGGAATACATTTGAAGAGGCTTTAGAAAACCTGGAAAAAGTCTTAAAAAGATGTCAAGAAGCAAACCTTTCACTTAGTCATGAAAAATGTTTTATGATGTTTACCGAAGGTATTGTTTTAGGGCACCACATTTCAGGGGATGGGATTAGAGTTGATGAGGCAAAAGTTGAAGTCATTTCTAACCTATCCATTCCAAGTTGTCAAAGAGATGTTAGAAGCTTTCTAGGATTTACAGGGTATTATCGGAGATTTATAGAAAACTTCACCAAAATAGCATCTCCTCTCTTCAAATTACTCACCAAAGATTGTGAATTTAAGTGGACTTCTGATTGCCAGTTAGCTTTTGAAACCCCGAAAACCAAAATTTCTGAAGCACCTATATTAAGGGGACCTAACTGGAAGTTACCTTTTCATATCTCGACAGATGCTTCCGATACAGCTCTAGGAGCAGTATTGGGACAAAAAGATTTAATTCCCTATGCCATCTATTATATCAGTAAAAATTTGACTCCTGCATAGTTAAACTATACTGTAACTGAAAAAGAGTTTTTAGCTGTTGTTCATGCCATAAACAAATTTAGACACTATATAACAGGCTATGAAACTTTTGTTCACACTGATCATTCTGCAATTAGATACCTAATGAACAAATCAATTACTAATGGCAGAGTTATAATATGGTTGTTACTCTTACAAGAATTCAACATTACTATTCTAGATAGGCCTGGAAAACAAAACACAGTAGCTGATTTCCTATCTAGACTCCAAAATATCAAAGATGACACTCCGGTTGAAGAGCAATTTCCTGATGAATATCTTTTTGCAATCTCTACTCACACTCCATGGTTTGCTGATATTGCTAATTATTTAGTTTCAGGAAAATTTCCTTCAATTATGAATGCAAGGGATAAAAGAAAAATCATTTGTGATAGTGAAAAATATTCATGGGTTGCTAATGAGTTATACAAGACAGGTCCAGATTTGATCATTAGAAGGTGTGTTCGTGAAGATGAGATGCCTGAGATTCTCAAGGCATGTCATGATGAACCTTGTGGCGGACACTTTGCAGATAATAGGACAACCTATAAGATCCTTAATTTAGGATATTATTGGCCATCCTTGTTTAAAGATGCTAAAGAGTATGTCAAAATGTGTGACAGTTGCCAAAATGTAGGGAAACCTTCTCCTTCAGGTGAGATTCCATTACAACCTCAGGTACACATTGAACCTTTTGAAAAATGGGCTTTGGATTTTGTAGGACCTATTAGTCCTCCATCAAGACAAAAGAAATATATATTAGTTTGCACCGATTATGTTACTAAATGGGTAGAAGCTAAACCATTACTTGTTGCTAATGAATCATCTGTAGTTACTTTTCTTTTTGAGGATATTTTCACTCGTTTTGGTGTCCCAAGGGAAATTGTTACAGATCAAGGAGCTCAATTTACATCAAGGTTAGTGGAGCAAATGATGGAGAAGTACAAAATCAGACATAGAAAATTAACTCTTTATCATCCACAAGCAAATGGTCAAGTGGAATCTACTAATAAGGTCATTGAAGGAATCCTAACAAAGACTGTTCATCTACATAGAAGAGATTGGGTAGATAGGCTTCCTGAAGCCTTGTGGGCCTATAGAACTACATGGAGAAACACAACATGCCATACTCCTTATGAGCTTGTTTATGGAAAGCAAGTTTTGTTTCCCATAGAGTTCTAGATTCAAACTTTCAAAATGGCAGTTTAGCTAGGACTTGATTTAACGGAGGCACAAAAGCATAGACTGGAGAAAATTAATGAATTGGATGAGATCAGACAAGATGCAGTTCAGAAAACAAGTCTAGTCCAACAGCAAAGGGCTAGATGGCATGACAAGTACATCAAGGAGAAGAAATTCAAAGAGGGTGACCGGGCTCTCTTGTTTGATTCAAAATTCAAGGATTTTCAAGGGAAATTTCAGACACATTGGCTTGGGCCATATGAAATTGTTCGAATTTTTGATAATGGGGCAGTAAAAATCATAACTATAGATGAAGAAGAGGTCACTTTTCTTGTGAATGGCCATAGACTGAAGCTATACCACAAGCCACTCTCAAGAGAAGAGTTTGTCAAGAAGTTCCAAGAAAGCAGTGATGTGAAGTTAATGAAGAAGAATCTCTCTTCTTCATCAACTTGATTAAATTTTCTGAAGTATTTCTTTAAAAAAAAAAAAAAAGGACATGGATGATATTTTATCTGATGATTCTGGAAAGAGTGATGATGTACATGGATGATATTTTATCTGTCATATAAGGAAAATTACCTCACGCAGGAGTGGCTGGACCTCTCCACGAGATGTTCTGCTATAGGAACTCTCATTCACAAAAAAGGACTCCTATCAATATGACAATAACTCACACATACTGACTATGAGTATCCTGCCAGCATGGAAACAAAGGGATCTCAATCAAATATACATGTGACAATGAGTATCCCGCCAACATGGCAACAAAGGGATCTTAATCAAACATACATGTGACAATGAGTATCCCGCCAACATGGAAACAAAGGGATCTCAAACATAGATAAAAAAAATCCATGATAGAAAATTACATCTCACATCAAGACAAAAACAAGATCCCACATCAAACATCAAATAGGGATCTATACAACACAATGCATCTCATTGAAAAGAGACAAAGAAGTACATGATTACACAACATATACCTCACATCCTGAAGCTATATGAAGCAAAGGATGATAAACTGCTGGATATGGTTGTACCATCAATCTCGTGGCATTGGATATCTTGAAAACGACTGCTCACACATGAATGCTGACACCTACAACTCCAATTTGAAAAGTGGCCGAAAAACATAAGGCTTAGATGGAAAATATGACTACATTGTTGAACTCGTGTCGCCGAGAGGTGTAGGATCGACTCTTAATTTGCTGAATTATGACTAAGTGAAATTCTGGGCCTTAGGGAATCTTTTAGATTCGCCCTAGATTCCTCAAAGATGCTGCTCCACGGGGAATCTAGAAATATGCAACTCAAAATAGGAATCTTATCTTACCATTAAGATCTTTGCGAAATTTCGAGAATAATGAGTATAAGGTTGACCTCATTCTGACACCAGCGAATTTTCACCCCCAAGGAATATGAAAGATTCCCTCAAGATACCTGAAGATTCTCCTCCCTAGATAATCTGCAAAACCGCTGCTCAAATGGAAAATGTATGCACACCATCGTGCTCCCTACGAAATTTTGGTTAAAATGCATATAAATTTTAATCCATTCTGAAAATTTTACCTCCTTGGGATCAAAATATTCCCTTAGCATCAAACATGAATCTATATCGAAATCCATGCCTACACTACTTCAAACCGTGTGCTCCAACCTCAGCTGCCTTGGCCTAGGCGCACTGGTGAAAATGAGGATTTAAATAACAATTCGTGGTTGGATTCACCAACCCAATATGGTTGGCATAATGGTAAAAATTAGGAATTGGTTAAGGGAGGTCAGGGGATCAAATCTCGCCTCCCTAAAGTTCTGCATGCAAGATTTTACTGGCGCATGTTTTGATTTTTTAGGAGGTTCAGGTCCGCATTGGGTGGCCCGCCCAAAAACTCCGCCGACATTTTTTAATGTTGATTATGTTATAATATATAACATATTATTTATGTTATAAAAAATATGATACGGTTGGGGTGGCGGGGTTGACCTCTGACCACCCCACCATATATTATAAATGCTTGTTGTGTGTGGTTCCGTGCCGTGGGGTCCGACGAGGGTCATGGCCTCCCAATCCATTTTAATTTAATTTTTTGTTATAACAGTTATACGGTGGGGTGGCGGGGGTGTTGGCCCGCCACCCCCTTTCTTTAATATTTTTTTTGTTTTTATTAAAAAAAATTGATCATTTAAAAAAAATCCAATTTTGGGCATTAGAGGACATTTTGATTGTCCCAAAATTTCGCCCAGACTCTAGCCGGAATCCGGCTACCGAATTTCAGCAAAATTGCACCTTCTTTAACCTACCAAGTCACCCGGTCAAGCCCTGGAATTTGACTGGCTCTAACTTCTCCATATAGACTTGGTTTCATGAACCATTCACACTGTTGTGATCAGGACGATGTGATATTCAACCTGAAGTTGGTTCGGGAGCAATCCGAACAATTTAATTTTTGAGCTTCCATAAGCCCTCTTTGTCCTGTGTGTGTCTCTCGAGCCACTTGGATCATACCTCCCCACTGAGGAGCTTTTGGTCCTCCAAAAGCATAAAAAATAATCTACCACTATTGTGTACTATGTCTGCACCACAAGTGTCCCAAAAAAGGTCACCCTTCCATCTCCTTCACCTTTGTCCTTCGAAGCCTTAAGCAATGAGCCAACACTTGCATCCTCTGCAAACCTGTAGTACAATCTCCTGCAAATTACATGCCCAAATTGACCAACTGTGACCCAAAAATTTCCATAGTTGCCACGAGTTTAAATAATCAGTGGTTAAGTTTACATCAAATGGAAATCACACCCCAGCTATCATTGCAAAACCAAAAACATCATCGTCGCATTTCAAAGTTATGGCAAGCACATAATAACTTTTACATAGAATAAATGCACACATGATTGATAAAACAAGGCCAAAATATCATTGTTGCTAAACAAGCGATGGAAAACACCTCATCACTTTTACAGTAAAAAATGCAACATATGATTTACAAAAGCGCCCATGACAAGCTAACATATCTAGAAAAATAATATCTCACTTATCAAAGTGAATGGATCATCACCCCGTGGCACATTTTCTTGTCGAACAACGATTTCAACTGATTCATGCACCGACGGTTCATCCTTAAGGTGATGCTCTAGATGGAGCCTTGAACACGTGGCTCTTTGATGACCATTTTGGTTGAAATGGGTGAAAAAAGTCTTTTTCCTCCAGACTTGTTGTTGTGGCTCATTTTCATCTACCTTTGAAATATTTTTCAAAAAACCAAAAAAGCATATATGTTAGAAAATGTAAAAGTTTGTATGTCGAAGAAGAATTTTGATTTATATGTTGGTACATTAACATTTCGTGATGAGATGTGAAGGTAGGTCGAAGGATTGGATAACCAACATAAAGCTCAAGAGGGTTTTAACACCGTGGAGAAAGATGGAGTTGCACAAGGTCATTGAATGAACTATCATAGGGAGTAGCATGGAGAAGATGGAGTTGTAGAGCGACGACATCCGAAGAAACAGAGAAATCAGTTAAGCCAAAAAACCTTTAGAAGATTCCCAAAGGAGGCGATCACGTCAAGGATTAAATCACAGAATTAAAGTGAGATATGGACGGACGAGGTTGCATCACAAAGTTAAGTTTGGAAAGTTGCGAAGTGGACACGTGTCGACATAGCAAAATTTCGCATTGATAATTATTTAGTTTATGCGTTAAGGACTTCACAAGTTAAACAAAATAACTTGCGATGCGGTAAGAAGAGAAACTTGCGATGCGATAAAGGGAGGAGCCACGTGTTGGCACAATGATTCAACACATATCACACATTGGCAGGTTTAGAGTTTAGCATTAAGACTTCGCAAGGTAAATTATTTTGGTTACGATGCGACAAACGGGAGATGGAGGTGTGAGATAGTACAATGGGACTGTTGGATTGGGGCGCAGATCAACGGGGGAGGTTAAATATCAAACAGAGCGGTTTCACACATCGGCATTATTATTGTTTACTATTTAAGCTATTTTTTATAGTTGTCGACGTGCAATATTGAATAAGTTGCGAAGTGCGATTGCTTCTGATTGTTTAGGTCATGTGTGGGCCCGTAAACCACAAGTCTGCGGGGTTTGTATAAAGTTGTAGTCGTGTATGTGATGAGGTAATGCGAAGGGGCGGCCAATGAATAAAGAGGCATAAGCAAAGTCATGCAGAAGAATGTGTAGTGGCACTGTGGGAAGCACGACATCTGGTTCAAGTCGGGCACCAAGGCTTCGTTACAAAAATGTGCAACTGCTTCATCATAACCAGAAATGACACCTCGACACTTCGTGAGGACGCATCAGCAACATCAGATTTAGCAAAACGAATATTTTCTCTATATGATTTCATAATTAATCTTAACAGTTTATGTAGTCGAATAGTTTCAAGAAGTTCAGCAGTTATAAACTACTTTGATGTATTTAAGTAGATAGAAATAAAGAAAAGAGGTTCTGATTTTTGGACCTTTGGATGACTGTTAATTTGGTACTGATTTTTCTGAGAAATTAATGAACGAAGATCAAGTTTCCTGCACCCGTTGATGTTGATATGTATTTCTAGTTTCGCTCTATGTTTATTCCTCTTTGAATTAAGTGAAGTAATGTAGCAACCGGTCTCTTAATTACATCTATGAGTAAGAGTTAAATCACCTTAATTTGCGCTCCTTCACTTCATCTCTTCTCTTTTCACAAACTCCCGATGAATTTAAAGTAATAGATTCTATGTTTACATCATATTATTTCGAGTTTTCTCTCTCTCCATGATTTCCTCTGAAACTTAAAAGTGATAGATTCTGTTTCTCAACATATTATTTTGAGTTTCTCTTATAGTTCTTCTTTTCATTTCATTCAAGTATCAACAGTTTATGGCCGCTATGAAGGCTTTCATTATATCATATTATTGAGGGTATTAAGTAATTAAATTCCAAAGGTGTTAAAAAGAGGCCATTTGATATCATAATTGTGACATACATTTATAAAATGTCTTAAGCACCGATTCCTTGCCACAACCAAGGGATTGTTTCTTGAGATACAACATTTTCTGGCACCGTTCCCAGGAACGAAGAAACGGAGTTTATTTTTCCCTGGGTTTTTTACATTATTTCCTCTGGTTGTTCAGTGAGGAGGAAATATTGGGTTGTGCTTGTTATTTTCAAAATTATGGCTTTCAAAAGGCCTCATACGAGGTTAGATACCTCACATCAGATACCCTGCTTTTCCAGACCTAGAACGATTGGTTTCTAAAAAGGCTCAGAAACCTGAAATTACTTCAATACCTGATCCTACATTGTATGCTGCTGACAGTAGTTCTCATAACCCTTTGTTTGAAGATATTGAATTCCTTCAATACCTGATCCTACATTATATGCTGCTGACAGTAGTTCTCATAACCCTTTGTTTGAAGATATTTCCTAGGAACTATCTTTCTTGGAACAAGATTCTCCTTCCACACCCCTTCATTTTCAAGAACCTAAGTTAGAAGAACATTATTTCGAGTCTGTTTCTTTTACCTTAACTCAAGCTCAACCAAATATAGTTGCTAGTTCTTCTGCCATTGTTCATCAAACCACTCCCACATCAGTTTTTCCTCCACCCTCATTTACTTTCACAGCAGGTTCATCAACCTCAACTACCCAAGGAACAGTTAACCAAGGTGTACATATGGCAGCACCAGCCTTTTTGTTGAACATATATTCTCCACTAAATCTTGCACAACCAATGAATTACGTGGCTCAATAATACCTCAAATTAATTCCTCGTTTCACTAGAGAAGATGAAGTAAATGCAGAACAACATTTACCCTTGTTTTTCACTTTTGCTGAGAATTTAAATGTAGAACATCTTGATGTTGTGATGAGATTATTTGTGCAGTCTCTAGATGGAGAGGCTAGAAAATGGTTCAAAGGTTTACCAAATGGGTCAATAAATAACTGGGAAGAGTTAGAAATTCAATTCACTCAGAGATGGGGATAAAAGAGATATCATGGTTACTCATTAAAAAAGTTTAATGCAATTAAAAGAAGGCCTAATGAAAGCATTTCCGAGTTTGTAAAAATATTGAACAAATTGTACAATAGTTTACACATAGAGATGAAGCCCCCCTGTAGGAGAAAAGGTAGGTTTCGCTGGGGCTTTTGAAGATGATTTTAGCATTACATTGAGAGAGAGGAGAGCCCCTACTCTTGAGAAGATACAGACATATGCTCTAGAGATCGAAGCTAACATGACTACAGCTGGAAAAGTGGAAGGGAAACAACCGGTCCAAGAGAAAGGGAAAGAAAAAGAATAATCATCACAAGATCTAAGAATTGAAGATATAAAAAAGGTGATGAAGCATCTAACCAATAAGCTATCCAAGATGGAATTGGAAAATAAAAACTCCCAAAGAAAAGTACAACAAAACCGAGGTGGGTTTAACCCTCAATTCAGAAGACATCCCTTGTAAATTTTGCAGAGAGAAAGAAGATCAGATCAAGACCAGATTCAAGCACCGTTGTATATAGAAGCAGCACCCGCAGAGCCAACAGAAGATGACCAAAGGGAGGATGAGGATTAGGTGTATGATATGTATGGAATAGAAGAGGATGAAGAGGAATATTGTGAGGGAGAATATGTTGAAGTTGTAGTATCTTTTGATCAAGATGAAATGGATGAATACTGTAGACAATTCACAGATTTCATGCAAGCTAAGTTACATAAAACATATGATTTAAGTTCTATAAAGAGATCTATATTGTAGGATAATGAAGGTGAACAACAAGGTTTCGTTCCTCCTCCAATGGTGACTCCACAACAAAAGGACCTTATGAAACAGGTCAGTAAGGGGAAGCAACCTATAAATTCACTTAATAGAACAAATGTGCAGCAGGCTAAATCTTGCCAGAATAAATCAGTTGACACAAATATTTTGGAGAGAGTTGTTCCTATACCCGAACAAGCATAATATTCTAGAAAGAGTGAAGAAGAACTTGAAAAGAATTTTAAGAAAAATCATGCTTTCAATTTAGCAAAAGAGTTGGAGAGGGTTAAAATCTAGGTACCTCTTCTAGAATTAGCTAAAATACCAACTTACAAGAAAGAAATTTCAGAATTTATTAATCTCACACAGGTGGAAGATATAAGTGACACGGTGAACTTACAAGAAGAAAAGCCAGTGGTCACCTTTGTTCCTCATGTAGAAGAAGTAGATCCTTCTGTTCCACCCTTCTATATTTCTCTGTTGCTTCATGATTTTACTCTACATAATTGCATGCTGGACTCAGGAGCATCCCATAATCTCATGCCATTGTATGTTATGAAGGAACTTAACTTGCAGATTACCAAACCTTATAGGGAGTTGTATTCATTTGATTCCAAAAGGGTGAAATGTGTTGGGTTAATTAAATATGTAGCAGTTTCACTGGCACAAATCCCAGAGAAGAGTATAGTCATGGATGCAGTGGTTGCTGACATCCCAGCCAACTTTGGAATGCTCCTGTCAAGATTTTTGGGGAGAAAATTTGGGAGGTGTACTAAAATTATATTTCACTTATGCTATCATTCCAGTTTTTAATCGGGAAGAAAGGAGATTGTACAGGGAAACAAGGTTTGTGAAAGACTACCTCCAAGAAAGATGCAGGAAATTCCCCCATTTATAGCCAAGAAACAGAAGATCTTTCTTGTTTCATGCTACATGAAGATGCATAATTTGCTCAAGACATAGGGAAGAAAATCTCTTTAGCAGTTGTAAACAATGAGCTTCACTCAACGAAGATTTGGAAGTGTTACTTTGATGGTGCCTACTCCAAGGAGGGCGTAGGTGCTAGATTCTTGCTGATATCACCAGAAGGTAACCTCTTACCTTTCTCTTTTAAACTATAGTTTGATTCAAAAAACAATGTGGCTGAGTATGAGACCTTAATATCAAGCCTTCAAGTTTCTAAACATATGGGAGTTCAATGCATTTCAATTTTTGGTGACTCTGAATTGATAATAAGGCAGATTAAAAATCATTGTCAAACCAAGCATCCGAGATTGAGATCATATAGGAATGAAGTTTGGGATTTGATAGAAAACTATTTTGAAGCTTTCAATCTTCAGTGTATTATGAGGGAGGAGAATAGATTGCCTAATTCTTTAGCAGTTGCAGCCAGCACCTTCAAACCTCCAATAAATCCAAGGTTAAGGTATGAAATTAAAATTAGACATAGACCTTCTATCCCTAACAATGTGAAACATTGGCAAGTGTTTGATGATGATGAACAGATAAATCAGTTCCTGACCATGATTGGAAACTTTGAAGATGTTGAGATAGACCAAGAGGAAGAACAAACAGAGCAGAAAGCAGAAATAAGAAACCTTAAGCAGTCAATAGGTGAACAGAAGATTATCCAATTGAAAGATAATGTGCTCCCCAAAGGGTTGGTTCCCCTTGAAAGATTATTCGATGCTAATGATGTTGCTGTTGATTCAAAGAAAACACATCAAGAAGAAGAGATGGAAGATTGTAATTTGGGAAGTCAGCAAGAACCCAAAATAGTGAAATTGTTCAAAGGTGTTCCCAAAAACTACAAAGAAAGATACATTGATATTTTTAAGAAATATATGGATGTGTTTGCCTGGTCATATGAAGACCTGAAAACATATGACAAAAGCATAATTCAGCATAAGATTCCATTGAAGGAAGGACTCAAACCACAAAAACAAAAGCTCAGACAGATCAATCCATTGTTGTTAGCTTCAATCGAAAAAGAAGTGAAGAAACTGTTGCAGGCGAAAATTATAGTCCCTCTCAGATATTCAGACTGGGTTTCTAATCTGGTCCCTGTAAGAAAGAAGAATGGATAGATAAGAATGTGTATAGACTTCAGGAACTTGAACTAAGCATCTCTAAAAGATAATTATCCTTTGCCGAAAATGGATTATGTCTTACAGAAGGTGACAGGAGCTCACATGTTGTCTATGGTTGACGGATTTTCTGGGTATAACCAGGTAGCAGTAGAAAAAGAAGATAAGAAGAAGACTGCTTTCACTACACCCTAGGGGACCTTCATGTATGCAAGGATGCCATTTGGCCTTATGAACGTAGGTGCAACATTTCAGAGGGCCATGGACATAGCCTTTGTTGGTGACAAGTTTGTAGTTATATATCTGGATGATGTAACTGTTTTCTAAGGGTCAGATGATGAACACTTGGAGCATTTGCAAAAAACTTTTCAAAAGTGCATGAAGTTTGGTCTGTCATTAAATCCCAAGAAATGTTTATTTTCCCTAGAAGAAGGTAAATTATTGGGTCACATAGTTTCTAAACAAGGAATAAATATTGACCCAGCAAGGGTGGAAGCCATTCAGACTATTCCTTTACCCAGAAGCAAGAAAGATATCTAGAGATTCCTGGGAAAAATAAACTTTCTGAGGAGATTTGTGCCCAATTATGCTGAGATTGTGAGAAGTATAACGAATATGTTGAAGAAAAATGCAGAAGTGAAATGGGACAAGGGAGCAAGAGAAGCATTTGCTAGAATAAAGGAAGCACTGCATGAAGCTCCAGTTCTGATTAGTCCAGACTATCAAAAGGCCTTTCAGGTATTCTCATTTGCATCCCCCACTACTATTGCCACTGTGTTGTTGCAGAAAAATGAAGATAGTAAGGAGCAGCTAGTTGCATTTTTCAGTAAAGTTCTCAGAGATGCTGAGCTCAAATACAATATTATGGAGAACAAGTATATGCTTTGGTCAAAGCACTGAAAGCCTTCAGGACTTATGTGTTACAATCCCAAATAATTGCTTATGTTCCTAATTCTGTTGTGAAAGACGTGGTGGTCCAAAGCGATATTGAAGGAAAAAAGGGGAAGTGGATAGAAAAAATCCAAGAGTATGATTTGGACATCAAACCCACCAAGCTGGTCAAGGGACAGGGGTTAGCGAAGTTGTTGACAGAAACAAATTTTCAAGCCTTGGGAATCAATCTGTTGGCACCAGTGGATGGAGTTGTTAATGAAGAAGGTCAAAACAAGTCCAAAAAAGGTATTCAATAAAAAATTTTGTGCTTTGATTGGTATAAAGATATTGTGCATTACCTGCTTTTCTTTTCCTGTCCAACTTCACTAAATAGAACAAAATACAGAGCTCTCAAGCTCAAGTCTCAGCCATATGTTATCATAGAAGGAAAGCTATACTGGAAAGATCCTACTGGTATTTTGCTATTATGTTTGATCGAAGGAGAATCTATTGAAGTCACCAAACAATATCATGAAAGTCTGTGTGGAGGACATTATAGCTGGAAGGTCAATGCTCATAAAATTCTCAAGTCAGGCTTCTATTGGCCAACTCTGTTTGCAGATGTTTATAGACTGGTCAGAAGTTGTCAAAATTGTTAGTTGTTTGCTGAAAAGAGAAAACTTTCTCCGTTACCTCTCATCCTAGTATTTTTTAAGAACCTTTCAGGAAATGGGGATTGGATTTTATTGGAGAGATCAATCCACCATCAAGTGGACAGTTCAAGTGGATTCTGACTGCCACTGATTACTTTACAAAATGGGTTGAAGCAATACCCACTAAGAAGGCGAATGACCATGTAGTGATGAAGTTTCTGGAGGAAAACATTTTTAGCAGATTCGGATGTCCAGTCAAAATTGTGATTGATAATGCTCAGGTATTCAACTCAGCTCGTTTCATTAATTTCTGTCAAACATATAATGTAACTTTATCACATTCCACTAACTTATCGTAGGCTTTAACCACAATGCAAATTATCTACATATGAATCTTTATAACAGAAAATAAACAATAGCAAGAGCATAAAACATAAAACGGATAAACACAGAGATTTTCCCCTGGATCCCAAATCGGGACGACCAGCTTGATTTTTCATTATATTCCTTTTAGTGTTACAACACATATATATACATGCCGAAGCATACATAAACCCCAATCCATTAACCCTGGATTAGAACATAACCGTAGTTCCCTTGACCAGATCTACAAAATACCAAGGGCCGAAAACCATCATGCCCCAAAACCATGTGCAAACCCATGCACAAAACCATGGGCGGGTCCACCAACTGGAAAATAAGGACCAATTTTATTTTTTTCAGGGCATTGCCTCGAACCTTGACAGGGGGGGCTACCGCCCCCCCATACGTTGTGCCTAGCGCAATGTACAGGGGGGGCTATCGTCCCCCCTGTTACCCCCCAGTGCATGACTAGTCTTGGAAAGAAGATAACACAAACCTAACATTCTCCCACTTGTTGTTTTCTTTCTACAGGGGGCCACAAGAGAGCTGAGTCATTAGCCCAGATTTTCAACACCCATTGTTTCTCTACACCAAGAGAACTTCTGAGTGCTCACTGACTTTGTCAATGCATCTGCAACATTCTTCAAAGTGTCCACCTTTACCAACAACACCCTTTTAGCTTTAACCATATATCTCACAAAGTGATATTGAACATCAATGTGCTTTGTCTTTGAATGATAAGCAGGGTTATTAGCCAATAAAATTGCACTTTGGCTACCACATTCTATCCTTATAGCTTGTTGCACCAACACCATACTTGAACACAATCTCTACAACCAAACTGCTTCCTTGCTTGCATGAGTGGCTGCCATGTATTTTGCCTTTGTAGTTGAAAGAGCCACTATAGACTGTCTTTTACTCATCCAACTGACTGCACCTCCAAATAGGCTAAACAAATACCCACTTGTAGATCTTCTTTGGTCCAGATCTCCAGCCCAGTCTGCATCAACAAAACCATGAATGTCTAACACTCTTTCCTTTCCCGGTCTTCCCTGGTAGCACAAGCCATAACCACTAGTGCCACGCAAATACCTGAAAACCCACTTCACTGCTGTCCAATGCTCCTTCCCTGGGTTTGACATAAACCTGCTCAATACTCCCACTGCATGTGCAATGTCTGGTCTAGTACAGACCATTGCATACATCAGGCTACCCACTGCACTTGCACATGGAACACAAGACATATCCTCCTCTTCTTGTTGTGTCTTGGGACACTGTTCAGTAGATAACTTTGTACCTACAGGAATCAGAACATTCACCGGTTTACTATCATGCATATTGAACCTCTGAAATATAGTCTCGACATACTTCCTTTGGTTTAACCAGAGCTTCCTCTTTGCCTGATCTCTCTTAATTTCCAAGCCCAAAATATAGTTTGTAGCAGCAATATCCTTCATTTTGAATTTGGAGAACAACAAGGTCTTCAAATCTTGGATAATTTCTTTTTCGTTTCCAATCAACAACATATCATCCACATACAAGACCAAATAAATAACACGGTCACCAATTAGTTTAAAATAAACACAGTGATCCTCCTTGCTTCTGGTGAAGCCAAGTCCCCATATATAGGTATCAAATTTCTGATACCACATCATTGGTGATTGTTTTAACCCATACAGAGACTTCTTTAACTTGCATACCAGCTCTTTCTTCCCCGTCACCATAAAGCCTTCAGGTTGTTTCATGTATATCTCCTCTTCCAGATCCCCATGAAGAAATTTTTTCTTCACATCCATCTATTCTACCTCAAAATCAAATGCAGCAACAACAGATAAAATTAATCTAATAGAAGTAACTTTGGCAACAGGAGAAAAAATATCACCAAAATCAATTCTTGGAACCTGGGAATAACCTTTTGCTACCAACTGAGCTTTGTATTTCTCCACCTTACCTTATACATTCATCTTCTTCTTAAACACCCATTTTCTCCCGATGGGCTTCCTTCCAGTCGGCAACTCTACTAGATCCCATGCCTCATTTTTATGCAAGGATGCCATTTCATCAACCATGGCCTCCTTCCAGAGTTTTCCATCCTCTGAATCCACTACCTCCCTGACAGTTCTGGGATCATCATCAGTTATAGTTAAAGAAAATTTTTAATAGAAATCAGATGGACTATACCTTTCTGGTTGTCTTCTTTCCTGAACTGATCTTCTCACATCTGGAGTGTGTGGCTCTTCCTCTTCTGAGTCTTCTTTTGTTGTAGATTCTGATTCATCCTCCTTTAGCTCAAACTCTATCTTCTCAGGTTCCTTTGGTAGGACTTCATGTTTAACAATATCTTTCACCTCTCTAAACACCACATCTCGGCTGTACACAACCTTCCTTGTTCCCGGGTTCCAAAGCTTGTAACCCCTTAAACCATCCTTATACCCAATAAAGATGCACCTTTCAGATTTATTATCCAACTTGTTGCTTTTCTCCTTTGGAACATGTACATATGCATCACATCCAAATACCCTCGGATGTGAAAGAGAGGGTTTCTTACCAATCCATACCTCATGTGGAGTCTTATCCTCCAACACTGATGAAGGTGATTTGTTAACCAAGTAACATGCAGTCTCCACTGCCTCTGCCCAGAGTTCTTGTCCTAACCCGGTACCACTGAGCATGCTTCTTGCCTTTTCCATCAGCGTTCTATTCATTCTTTCTGCAACTCCGTTTTGCTGAGGTGTGTATGGAGTAGTCTTCTGTTGTGCTATACCACACTTCTTACAGAACTCTTCAAATTCCTTCTTGTGGAACTCCCCACCATTATCTGTCCTTAGCACCTTTATCTTCTTCTCTGTCTGGTTTTCCACCAAAGCCTTAAATTCTTTAAATATTTCAAAGACTTCATATTTCTTCCTCAAGAAATATATCCATGTATTCCTTGAGAAGTCATCTATGAATGAAACATAGTACACAGACTTACCCAGTGATGGAACCGACACAGGTCCAAACACATCACTGTGCACAAGCTCTAATATCTTGTTCGCCCTCTTAGCACCAGAAGGAAAACTCACCTGATTCTGCTTCCCATACACACAATGTTCACAGAAATCGAAATTCAGAGAGCTGTTGGACATACCTTCTACCATACCATTTCCATGCAGTATCCGAAGGCCTTTCTCTCCAATATTTCCAAGTCTTTGATGCCATAGCATGGTCTTTTCTCCAGAGACTGCTAGGATTTCCGCTCCACTTTCGGGAACCACAGAACAATTGCAACCATCAATAACAGTGTTGCCCTGAAGCTTGTATAGAGTTCCAATGCGAACTCCCCGCATTAATACCAGTGCTCCCTAAGCCATCTTACAGGTATCTTTCTCGAAAATTGTTTTTACACCTGCATCATCCATCTTGCTTACATCAATCAGATTTATGGCCAATGCAGGAATGTGCAGAACACCAGGAAGTGTTCTAATCCTTCCACCTTGCAGCTTCAGCTTGAATTTTCCACGTCCGACAATTTTGGCCTTCCTATCATCACCTAAGAAGACATCACCTCCATCATATTTCTCATACTTGTAGAACCACTCCCCATGGGGAGTGAAGTGAAAGGATGCACCGGAGTCAATCAACCATGACTCATGATCTACATGTGTATGTGAAGAAGAAGCCAAATACACATCCCCACCTTCATCCGAGGTGGTTTTTACCTCTGCAGAAGGAGCATCATCAGACCCCTTTCCTTTCTTAGGAGCTTTAGATCTGCAGTCCTTTTTGTAGTGCCTTTCCTTTCCGCATTTCCAGCACACCTTTACAAACTTTCCAGGAGATTTAGATCTCCCTATAGATTTAGATCTCCCACTCGAAACCTTATTCTTGTTTTTGTTCTGGGACCTTCCTTGTACAGATAAGGCATCTCCATTCTGACCCTCGATATTTCTCCGTCTCATTTCCTCCGACAGTAAGGCTGAGACAATGTCATCAAAATTCAAGGTAGTTGTATTGCTACCTATTGAAATAACCAGACTGTCCCACGAATCTGGTAGAGAACACAACAAATTGATGCACTTATCTTCATCTGAGATTTTAATATCAACAGATGACGGCTAACTTACCACAGTATTGAAGGCGTTCAGATGCTTTGTCACCGAGTCTCCATCCTTCATCCTCAGGTTATACAATTTTTTCCGCAAGAACAATTTATTCACCAGAGACTTAGATTGGTACAAAGCCCCTAGCTTGTCCCACAAGGTCTTCGTCGTAGCTTCCCCATATACATTCAACAATACTAAATCTGAGACACACAACCGTATTGCGCTCTTTTCCTTTCGGTCCAGTTTCTTCCAGTCTTCATCTGACATTGTCGTTGTTTTAGTACCCAGATCTACCGCGATCCACTGATATTTATCCACCAGCAGATCCTCCATCTTGAGCTTCCACAACTCAAAACTCTGACCATTAAATTTCTCGATCTCTATCTTCCCACCGCTCGCCATCTTCTTTCACCGTAAGAATCGATCCCGCAGACCTCCCACTGAACAGGGTCTACCTCAAGCTCGAGCAAAAAACCCTCAGCAGCAAAGGCATCCCCTTGAAGCTGAAACTGCTTTGATACCAAATGTAGGTTTTAACCCTGTACAAAAATTATCTATGTACAAATCTTTAAAACAGAAAATAAACAATAGCGAGAGCATAAAACATAAAACAGATAAACACAGAGATTTTCCCCTGGATCCCAAATCGGGACGACCAGCTTGATTTTTCATTATATTCCTTTTAGTGTTACAACACATATATATACATGCCGAAGCATACATAAACCCCAATCCATTAACCCTGGATTAGAACATAACCATAGTTCCCTTGACCGGATCTACAAAATAACAGGGGACGAAAACCATCATGCCCCAAAAACATGTGCAAACCCATGCACAAAACCATGTGTGGGTCCACCCACCGGAAAATAAGGACCAATTTTTTTTTTCCGGGGCGCTGCCCTAGAGCCTGATACGGGGGTCTACCGCCCCCCCTATGACCCCACCATATGTTGCACCCAGCACAACATACAGGGGGGGGCTATCGTCCCCCCTGTTACCCCCCCCGTCCGTGACTAGTCGTGGAAAGAATATAACACAAACCCAACAATGTCATCCCCAAGGGAACGAATTGGAAAAGTCCTCAAATAAGAAATTGGTCAGAATATTGAAGAAGACAATCACTGAGAATCAGAAGGATTGGGATATGAAGTTGAAGTTCGCCCTCTAGGCTGTTCGAGTCACCCCCAGGAGATCTACTAGGAAGTCTCCCTATGAATTGGTTTATGGGACTCAAGCACTATTTCATACTCAGTTGGCCAAACCAATGATTTCTTTCCTTCAAGAAGCTCAGGGAGAACCTAATGCTTTGGTAAGAAGATTGAACAAGATAATTGAATCAATTGAAAACAGAAACAAAGTCAAGGATAAATTGATTACTTATCAGGAAAAGATGAAGTCTATATTTGAAAGAAAAGCAAAAGAAGTTCTCTTTAAAGAAGGACATTTGATACTAAGATGGGACAATAGATGAGAAGAAAAGGGTAAGAATGGTAAATTTGACCCTCTCTGGTATGGTCCATACAGAATCTCTGAGGCAATGTCAAATAACACATTCATTTTGGAAGATCTAGATAGAGAGTCAGTATAGCTTCCTGTGAACGGGAAGTATCTAAAGCATTATTTCCAGCATTAAAAGTCATTATTCCACCATTGTAAATACTGGATTTCTCATTGTTCATATGTCACCAAGAAATATTTGACTCCATGCCCAGTGGTTAAGGCACTAATCTATGGTTCTTAGTGCTTCCGTGGAAAAAAGCACTATCCCCAGGTGGAGCCAGATGTTGTGGCTCATTTGTATCTACCTTTGAAATATTTTTTAAAACACAAAAAAAGCATATATGTTAGAAAATGTAAAAGTGTATAAATTAGCTGAATAAATCACTTATTCAATGGAGATTAACCCGATTACACATCAATTTCAAATTGCATGCATAACACATAATCTCATCTACAATTAATTGTCACATGCGGAAATAATAGAAGCGATCTCACATCAAATCAATCACACATTAACTCAGTATGTATGGGGAAAGTCTATAGCTGAAAACCCCGCAGCTATTGTGTATATTATAATGGAGAAATCATGTAACAAAACAAGTACAATACTCCTCACAAGTACTCGGTACTTTCTCATAAAGTCACACACAATCTAGCTTAGTTTTGAACAGGTTACTGGTTCAAAACTCCCCGCCAATTGCCTTGCCTCTATTGCGCAATCATGGCCTGTATATGAAGAGGTTCAAGGTTCGAATCCCCTTGCCTTGACTGCGCAATTGTCATGGACAATTCCTCCAAGTGTAATGCAAATCCCATGCAAAACCAATCTACCAACTGATAGCTTTACTCACCCTTTCATCTACCTCTTCCACTGGTCTCCACTGAACTGATCATGCACTGTAGTGAACTGAAGTGTTCTTGAGTTGACTAATGAGTTACTAATTAGTGAATTAAATAATATTTAATTCACTCCACTCATAACTAATTGATTATCCAGTTAAACTAATCTCAACTAGTTCAACTAAAATAAACAGAACACAACTCCACTATCTGTCTCATTAACTCCTCCAAAACTTCTGCCACTGAAGTCCAACTGAAGTCAACCATGCAAGATGCCATCAAACCCTAGGAACCACGTGATTCCTCCGTCAGTTGCATGAGCCACCTCCATGACTCGAACTGAAGTGCTCCAAGAGAGTAAACTGTTGTTTATAGTCAAAATATTATTAAGGGTAAATAATATTTGACTTCCATATTTTTAGGAGACACAATCTAAAAATAGCCTGGGTCCTAAAAATAAGGGTCTCATCTATTTTTACCAACATGTCGCATACTTCAAGAATCTCCAACTGGAATTCCCAAATTATGCTCCGTATGTCTAAAAATAGACATAGTCTAAAAATAGACTTTGCGCTAGAATTTGCCTGCGGGCCCACTTAGTGAAGGCGACTTCATTTCACTAAGCTCCATCATCTTGCTGCATTCCCAACACTCCCTCTCAGCAAGATATGGATTATCTGCAACCCCTATCCTGCCTCTGTGGAATTCGAACTTGCTCCTGGTGAGCGCCTTCGTCAGGATGTCGGCATCCCGATCCTCCGTGGGAACATATGAAAGCATCATGATCCTCCGCTGAACACAATCTCTGATGTGATGGTACCTGATGTCGATATGTTTGGACCTATCATGAAATACTGGATTAGCCGAGAGCTTGATGCAGCTCTGGTTATCACAGTAGATCACCGTAGGCTCCAAATGCAACCTGAACAAACCTGCGAGGATCTTCCTCATCCAAATAGCCTCACATGCAGCTAAGCTAGCTGCCATGTACTCGGCCTCTGCTGAACTGAGTGCCACGGATCTCTGCTTCCTGCTGTACCAGGAAACTGCTGTCGACCCAATGCTGAAAACTCCTCCAGAAGTGCTCTTCCGGTCCGTTGGGCTCCCTGCCCAATCTGCATCGGTGAAACCAGAAAACTTCACTCCATCCTCCTGTCTGTACCATAGACCATATCCCGATGTGCCTCTGATATAGCGCAATACATGCTTGCCCGCCTTCCAAAAGAGCTTGGTAGGCTTAACCATAGCTTGCGAAAGCTGGTTAACTGCATAGCATATATCAGGTCGTGTATTGACCAAATACATAAGCGACCTCACCAACTGTCGATAGACAGTGGCATCCACTACCTCCGCTGAAGTAGCATCCTCCTTCCTCCAACCACCAGGAAGAGGAGTGTCAACAGGCTTGCAGCCTTGCATGTTGAACCTCTCCAGAATCTCCCGGGCATACTTGCCCTGAGAAACAAACAGTCCTCCACTGCGCCGCCAAATCTCCAATCCCAGGAAATAATGAAGGATGCCCAGGTCCTTCATCTCAAACTCTCGTGCAAGATCCTCCTTGCATGAAAGTATCAACTGCTCGTCGCCAGTCAAAATCAGATCATCTACATACAGTACGATGATCAACAGCTTCCCCTCCACCACAATCTGGTACAGGTTTGGATCCGGCTCACTCTTGGAGAATCCAAGCCCGGTGAAGTAGCTGTCTATCCGAGTGTACCAAGCACGAGGTGCTTGCTTCAGCCCATACAGTGCTCTCTTGAGTCGGAACACATGCGACTCACTGCTGAAGATCTCAAAACCTTCAGGCTGCTCTATGTACACCTCTTCCTCAATAACTCCATTGAGGAACGCAGTCTTCACATCCATCTGATGAATGTGCCACCCCATCTGCGCCGAGAGAGCAAGGATCGTCCGTATGGAAGAGTACCTTGCGACAGGTGCAAAAGTCTCCTCATAGTCAATCCCCTCGATCTGTGAGAAGCCACGGGCGACAAATCTCGCCTTGTACTTCTCCACACTCCCGTCAGCCGCCTGCTTCACCTTGTAGATCCATCGCGAACCTACCACCGATTTCCCAACCGGTCTTGGGACAATCTCCCATGCACTGTTCCTGATGATCGAATCATATTCTTCGATCATGGCATCAACCCATGCGGGTTCCTCCACAGCTTCCTCAAAAGAGGATGGCTCTGTCACAACACATTGACTCATAAGTGCCATGTATCCAGTGTACCGATCCGGTGACTGTCTCTGTCTGCGCTGTGCTGTAGGTGGTCCTACAACCCTCTCTGCATCCCGAGCCAGTCGCTCAGCTTCTGTAGTGCGCATGCGCCCTCTGATGGTTGGCGCTGCCTGGGTGGTTTCTTCCATCTCCTGAACCTCCTCTTGTGGCTGATCCACATCCGGAAGCTCCTCCTTAGGAACTAACAGCTCCTCATCTGCATGCAAGTGTAGCTCCCTCTCAAGCGAACACCGCATGGCTTTCTCCTCCTGAAATTTTATATCCCGTCGCACAACAGTCTTTCGACTGTCTAAAAAATACACCCGATAGTTGTGAGGTGTATCAGTGTACCCCACAAATATTCCAACCTCAGCAGTTGGATCCAGCTTCCTTCTCGCATCCTTCGTCACATGCATGTAGACAGAAGAACCAAAGATCCGCAAATGGGAAATATCAGGCCTCTTGCCAGAATAAGCCTCCTCTGGTGTACTCATGCCAAGAACCTTGTGAGGACAACGGTTCTGCACATACACTGCCGTATTGCATGCCTCAGCCCACAAGTGAAGGGGTAGGCCCTGATCATGCAACATCGCCCGTGCAGCACCCACGATCGTTCTGTTCTTCCGCTCAGCCACCCCGTTCTGCTGTGGGTTATGGGGTGCAATGAGCTCTCTCCGAATCCCTTCTACGCTGCAGAACTCCTTGAATTTAGCCGAGATGAATTCACCACCGTTATCACTCCTTAGAGCAATCACCTTCTTCCCCGACTCCTTCTCGACCAGTGCTTTAAACTCACAAAACTTCGCGAATGTATCGCTCTTCTTCTGCATGAAGAAGATCCAGCACTTTTGAGAGAAATCATCAACAAAGATCACATAATACCTGTGCTTTGCTGTCGAAGCAACTGAGAAAGGACCACACACGTCTGTGTGAACTCTCTCAAGGATCTTCGTGGCGCGACTATCCTTCTTGTGAAAGGTGGCTTTCACATACTTCCCTAAAGTACACCCCTTGCACTGATCTGACTGCGCAAGAGTGCCCTTAGGAAGTCCAGTAGAAATCTGCTGCAGAATCTTCAAAGCTCCATGGTGAAGATGGCCCAATCTCCTGTGCCATAGTTCGCCCTCATTATCCCGGCTCACCACATCTCCCGCCTTGCATGCCATAGCTGCGCAGTCATCTACCTGCAACTGATAAAGGTTCTGAGTTCGAACCCCTATCTTCCGGGTCTCTCCAGTAGTCTTACTGCGCAGGAAGGCTTTTCCTTCGCTAAAGACCACATCATACCCCTTATCCTCCAACATCGCCATAGAGATCAAGTTCTTCTTCAATCCAGGTACATGCATGACATCCTTCAATACAAAGGGTTTACCAGACTCCC
This sequence comes from Pinus albicaulis, assembly GCA_034641835.2. Classification (NCBI taxonomy): domain Eukaryota; kingdom Viridiplantae; phylum Streptophyta; class Pinopsida; order Pinales; family Pinaceae; genus Pinus; species Pinus albicaulis. The sequence continues at coordinate 1,830,513,649 of CM076578.1, read as the reverse complement.
TCTGAAAGGATATGGTACCGATACCAGTCGCACTGTATCTACCATCATCGCTCATCTCGATGTGCACACCCAAATATTTGTCCTCCAGATCTGAGAACAAATCCCGATCTCTCGTCATATGAAATGACGCACCGCTGTCCAAGAACCACACCGATCCCATCACACTTGAAACCAAGCATGCGATCAGTGAAAAGTCAAGCTCGAACTGTGAAGCCAAAACTTCTCCATCTGCAGATCTTCCCGCTTGCTTGTTCTTCTTCTTCTTTGGACAATTGGTAGCATAATGTCCGTGATCATGGCAGTGAAAACACTTCACTTTCGCCATATCCTGCTTCTTGCCCTTTGCACCAGAATGAGAGGTTTTCTTACCCTTCCCCTTCTTTGCTTTGGCAACCAAAGCGCAGTTTTCTTCATCAACTCCCTTTGATGAAGATCCATCTCGAGTAGTCCTCCTTATCTCCTCCTGCATGAGATCCACCCAAAGGCGCTCCCATCCCGGCAGCTTCTCCCGACCATTGACACTATCTTGATATGAGTGCCAAGCCTTCGGAAGACCAAGGAGAGCCAGGTCGACCATGTTCTCTTCATCGACAGTAACCCCCACACTTCCCAGTTCATCTCTGCATTGAGTGAACTTCGTGAGTTCTCTCCATCTTGATGTTCCTGAGCTTATCTTTGAGCGCCAGCTTCCTTTGGTCACTCTTACTCTGGAATAGATCCGTCAAAGCTTTCCACATTAAATATGGAGTAGCCTTTCCATGCAGGCTGGATACAATATGATCCTTGACGCCTTCCAACAGGATCCTTCGACATTTCGCTATCTTCTTTTGCCATGCATCGACTAAAGCTGCATCAGTGGGCTTTGGGACATCCGTATCTACGAACTCCTTCAGACCATTATCTTCTAACACTGCTTCCATGTGATCCTTCCATGCAACATAATTCGAACTGCCTTCAAGAGCATATTCGAGTCGCAAACCATTGAAAGACATTTTCAACACTGGCACCAAGAAAACAAAGCTGCTGCAAAATTCGAATTCCAAACTCCAAGCTCTATTGCTTTCGATCTACACTTGAGAACAAATTATTTCCAAATCGGAGATTGACTGCAAGGGGCTTTTACCAGACCTTTCACTTTCCGAAGAAAGATGAATCCGGAGGCTTCCTGGCCCGTATGCAGACTCTGTCCGAGGAAATAAGTTTGCAATCACCGTAATAGATCTCGACAATTAATCTCGCTCTGATACCATGTAGAAATTAGCTAAATAAATCACTTATTCAATGGAGATTAACCCGATTACACATCAATTTCGAATTGCATGCATAACACATAATCTCATCTACAATTAATTGTCACATGCGGAAATAATAGAAGCGATCTTCACATCAAATCAATCACACATTAACTCAGTATGTATGGGGAAAGCCTATAGCTGAAAACCCCGCAGCTATTGTTTATATTATAATGGAGAAATCATGTAACAATACAAGTACAATACTCCTCACAAGTACTCAGTACTTTCTCATAAAGTCACACACAATCTAGCTTAGTTTTGAACAGGTTACTGGTTCAAAACTCCCCGCCAATTGCCTTGCCTCTATTGCGCAATCATGGCCTGTATATGTAGAGATCCAAGGTTCAAATCCCCTTGGCTTGACTGCGCAATTGTCATGGAAAATTCCTCCAAGTGTAATGCAAATCCCATGCAAAACTGATCCTCCAACTGATAGCTTTACTCACCTTTTCATCTACCTCTTCCACTGGTCTCCACTGAACTGATCATGCACTGTAGTGAACTGAAGTGTTCTTGAGTTGACTAATGAGTTAATATTTAGTAAATTAAATATTATTTAATTTACTCCACTCATATCTAGTTGATTAGTTAGTTAACTAATCCCAACTAGTTCAACTAAAACAAACGAACACAACTCCACTATCTGTCCCGTTAACTCCTCCAAAACTCCTGCCACTGAAGTCTAACTGAAGCCAACCATGCAAGATGCCATCAAACCCTAGGAACCACGTGATTCCTTGTGTCAGTTGCATGAGCCACCTCCATGACTCAAACTGAAGTGCGCCAAGAGAGTAAACTGTTGTTTATAGTAAAAATATTATTAAGGGTAAATAATATTTGACTTCCATATTTTTAGGAGATCAGTCTAAAAATAGCCCGGGTCCTAAAAATAAGGGTCTCATCTATTTTTACTGACATGTCGCATACTTTAAGAATCTCCAAGTAGAATTCCCAAATTATGCTCCGTGTGTCTAAAAATAGACATAGTCTAAAAATAGACTTTGCGCCAGAATTTGCCTGCGGGCCCACTTAGTGAAGGCGACTTCATTTCACTAAGCTCCATCATCTTGCTGCATTCTCAACAAAAATTTTGTATGTGAAAGATGAATTTTGACTTATATGTTGGTACATTAACATTTCGTGATGATATGTAAAGGTAGGTCGAAGGATTGGATAACTAGAATAAAGCTCAGGAGGGTTTTAACACCGTGGAGAAAGATGGAGAAGATGGAGATGTAGAGCGGTGAAATCCGAAGAAACAGAGAAATCAGTTAAGGTAGAAAACCTTTAGAAGATTCCCAAAGGAGGCGATCTGACGATGAGGATTAAATCACAGAATTAAAGTGAGAGATGGACGGACCAGGTTGCATCGCAAAGTTAAGTTTGAAAAGTTGCGAAGTGGACACATGTTGGCATAGCGCGATTTCACATTGGTGACTATTTAGTTGATGTGTTAAGGACTTCGTAAGTTAAACAAAATAACTTGTGTTGTGGTAAGAAGCAAAACTTGCGATGTGATAAAGGGAGGAGCCACGTGTTGGCACAGGGATTCAACTCATATCACACATCGACAGGTTTAGAATTTAGCATTAAGACTTCGCAAGGTAAATTATTTTGGTTGCGATGCGACAAACAGGAGATGGCGGTGTGAGACAGTACAGCGGGACCGTTGGATTGGGGTGCAGATCAATGGTGGAGGTTAAATTGCAAACAGAGTGGTTTAGCACATCGACATTATTATTGTTTAATATTTAAGCTATTTTTTATAGTTGCCGATGTGCGATATCGAATAAGTTGTAAAGTGCAATTGATTTTGATTGGTCAGGTCATGTGTGGGCCTGTAAAACATAGGTCTGCAGGGTTTGTATAAATTTGTAGTCATGTATGTGATAAGGTAATGCGAAGGGGTGACCAATGAATAAAGAGGCATAGGCAGAGTCGGGCAGAAGAATGTATAGTGGCACTGTGGGAAGCAGGACAGCTGGGTCAAATCGGGCACTGAGGCGTCATTATAGAACTGTGCAGCTGCTGCATCATAACCAGAAGGACATCTCGGCACTTCGTGAGGATGCATCAGCAACATCAGATTCAACAAAACAAACAATATTTCCAGTTTTTATTTGTTTTCTCTATATGATTGCATAAGTAATCTTAACAGTTTAGGTAGTCGAATAGTTTCAAGAAGTTCAGCAATTATGAACTACTTTGATGTATTTAAGTAGATAGAAATAAAGAAAAGAGGTTCTGAGTTTTGGACCTCTGGATGATTGTTAATTTGGTACCGAATTTTCTAAGAAATTAATGAAAGAAGATCAAGTTTCTTGCACCAGTTGATGTTTATATGTCTTTCCAGTTTCGCTTTGTGTTTATTCCTCTTTGAATGAAGTGAAGTAATGTAGCAGCTGGTCTCTTAATTACATCTGTGAGTAAGAGTTAAATCACCTTAATTTGCGCTCCTTCACTTCATCTCTTCTGTTTTCACAAACTCCTGATGAAACTTTAAAGTAATATATTCTGTGTTTACAACATATTATTTTGATTTTACTCTCTCTCCATGATTTCCTCTGAAACTTAAAAGTGATAGATTCTGTTTCTCAGCATATCATTTTGATTTTATCTTACAATTATTCTTTTCTTTTCATTCAAGCATCAATAGTTTATGGCGTTGTGAAGGCTTTCATTATATCAGATTATTGAGGGTATTAAGTAATTAAATTCCAAAGGTGTTAAAAAGAGGCCATTTGATATCGTAATTATGACATACATTTATAAAATGTCTTAAGCACTAATTCCTTACCACAACCAAGGGATTGTTTCTTGAGATACAACACCTGCTTAACCAACTTATTTCCCTGCTGTGGGGAAGGATTTCCACGCCTCATCCTCCTTTGTGTTGCCATTCTTTTCCAACACTCAACAATGACATGGTTATGTAAACCACAAAAAAGACAAGTTTTATTATGCCATGATTTGCATTCATGATTAGCAACATTCTTATAATCAAAATGAAATCTCGAATAGTGAGACTTGTTATACCTTCCCTGATGGTCTCTGGTGCGATCAAGGTGATGAGAGCTTGCCTTAGCTCTTTCATTACAACATGCACTTTCATGGGATGATGGCGAAGTGTTCCCATCAATACTCTTCCCTGATGAGTTCAACAATGTATGTTTGCCTTTGATGTCCTTTGAACATCCTCCTTCAGTGTATCCCAAACCTGTGTAGCGAGGTCTCTGCACAACCTCCAATGGCTAAGTTATGCCTTGGCCATGAATGTCAAGTCCTCCTCCTTGGTGCCCCATCTTGGTAAGGAGTCCATGACAATTCTGGTAATGGGTATCTCCACACTTCCAACAGAAATTATATAATGTGAAGATGAAAATGCAGAAAAATCAACAATGTTTACCACATCTATTGATTTTGAAACACGTGAAGAGGGCTTCTCTGAGCCTTTGTTACGCTTCACCTCCTCCAAGGCGTCTGTCACCGCTTGTAGCTGAAGCTGCAATCGTTGTTTCTCCTCCTTCTCTTCCTGTAGAAGTGTCTTTAATACATCATGATCTACTTGAAGACTTCTGTCATTGCGCTTCAATTCTTCCAATGCCTCTGACGTGTCTTGCAATTGAAGCTGCAATCATTGCTTCTCCTCCTTCTCTTCTTGTAGAAGAGTTTTCAACTCAGTGTTTTCTGCTGCTTGTTTCTCATAAGCTTCATATAACATGTCTGCTTTATCGAACACCCTGAGCATGGTCTCGTACATGTCTTTGACATCCTCCATTACTCAACTTAGCGAACGTTCAATGGTTCACACCTGTAATCCAAATCAGCAAGAAGACCACTTGATCTGTGTCTATTTTGCTACCCTTTTAAACCAAAACCTTTTACTCCGGCTGATGTGTTTGAATTGCATCAAAGCATTAATGAACATAAAACAACATATCTACATGCTGTAAAGAAGAGGAGCATAACAAGCATTATCAACATAAGAGATTGATAAAGTGTTCGTCCAGGAGGGACTACGTCTCCAGGCCTGGGTGTCAAGATGGTGCAGGCCACTGCATTAAGTGCTGGAAAAAGTGATGATGTACATGGATCATATTTTCTCTGTCATACAAGGAAAATTCCCTCACGCAGGAGTGGATGGACCTCTCCACGAGATGTTCCATTATAGGAACTCTCATTCACAAAAAAAGACTCCTTTCAGTATGACAATAAATCACACATAATGACTATGAGTATCCCGCCAACATGGCAACAAAGGGATCTCAATCAAACATACATGTGAAAATGAGTATCCTGCCAACATGGCAACAAAGGGATCTCAATCAAACAAACATGTGACAATGATTATCTCGCCAACATGGCAACAAAGGGATATCAAACATAAATAAAACAAATCCATGATAGAAAATTACATCTCACATCAAGACAAAAACAAGATCCCACATCAAACATCAAACAAGGATCTATACAACACAATGCATATCATAGAAAATAGATAAAGAAGTACATGATCACACCGCATATACCTCACATCCTGGAGCTATCTAAAGCAAAGGATGATAAACTACTGGATCTGGTTGTACCATGAATCTCGTGACGTCAAATATCCTGAAAATGACTGCTCGCACATGAATGCTGACATCTGCAACTCCACTTTGAAAAGTGGCCAAAAATCATAAGGCTCAGATGGAAAATGTCACTGCACCACTGAATTCGTGTCGCCGAGAGGTGTAGGATCGACTATCAATTTGATGAATTCTAACAAAGTGAAATTCTAGGCCTTAGGGAATCTTTTAGATTCGCCCTAGATTCCTCAAAGATGCTACTGCACAGGGAATCTAGAAATATGTAACTCAAAACAGGAATCTAATCTAACCATTGAGATCCTTGCAAAATTTCTAGAAGAGTGAGTATAAGGCTGACCTCATTCTGACACCGGCAAATTTCGGCCCCCAAGGAATTTGAAAGATTCCCTCAAGGTTCCTGAAGATTGTCCTCCACAGGGAATCTGCAAAACCGATGCTCAAATGGAAAATCTATGCGCACCATTGTGCTCCCTGCGAAATTCTGGTTAAAATGCATATAAAGTTTAATACATTATGAAAATTTTACCTCCTTAGGATCAAAAGATTCCTTTGGCATCAAACAAGAATCTGTCTCGAAATTCATGCTAGCACAACCTTGAACTGCATGCTCTAACCTCTGCTGCCTTGGCCTGGGCACACTGGCGAAAATGAGGGTGTAAATAACAATTCGTGGGCGGATTTACCAACCCAATATGGTTGGCGTAATGGTAAAAATTAGGAATTGGTTAAGGGAGGTTGGGGGATCAAATCTCCCCTCCCTAAAGTTCCACATGCAAAATTTTATTGGCGCATGTTTTGATTTTTTAGGAGGGTTAGGTCCACATTGGGCGACCTGCCCAAAAACTCCGCTAGAATTTTTGAATGGTGGTTACGTTATAATATATAACATATTATATATGTTATAAAACATATGATACGGTAGGGGTGGCGGGGTTGACCGCCGACCATATATTATATATGGTTGTTGTGTGTGGTTCTGTGTCATGGGATCTGGTGGAGGTCATGGCCCACTGGCCCATTTTAATTTAATTTTTTGTTATAACAGTTATGCGGTGGGGTGGCGGGGGTCGTGGCCCGCCACCCCGTTTTTTTAATATTTTTTTGTTTTTATTAAAAAAAAATTCTCATTTAAAAAAAAAAAAACTGATTTTGGGCGTTAGAGGACATTTTAACTGCCCCACAATTTTTCTCAAAATCCAGCGGCTAGATTTCAGCGAAATTATGCCTTCTATAACCTGCCAAGTCTCCCGGTCAACCCCTGAACTTTGAATGGCTCTAACTTATCCATACAGACTCGGTTTGATGAACCGTTTGTACCGTTGCGATCAGGACGATGATATATTCAACCTGAAGCTAGCTTGAGAGTAATCCGAACACTTTTATTTTTGAGCTTCCATAAGCCCTCGTTGTCCTATGTGTGTCTCTAGAGCCACCTGGATCATGTGCCTAGTTCGCCATGCCCAGTCGAATCCACAAATGTACCATACACTTGGAGGATGTTCCAAGATTTAGAGGATTTTACCCACTCCATAGGGTCATATTTCATTATTCCATCCCTTATATATGATCTACATTCACTTTCAATCCATTTGGAGACCCATGAGGATGGCCTTCTGTCCCCACATCCACTTGGGAGCACCACCTATTATTTTTTGGAAAACAAATTTCTACATCATGAAACCCTTTGGACTTCATTAGGCCTCCTCAAAGGCCCAATGACTCACTTTATGGATCATTCGACTCTATTGACAAGCTTATATTTACATTATTGAGTTATTTGGCGGGCTTGTCACCAAAAGTTTTGTTATTCTGCACATTCTTTTTTTAGGGGCTAAATTAGGCCTAATTAGCTAAATCAAATTCATTAGTAAGTGTATAAATATAAGTGAGATGAATCATTTTGATCATCCTCACTTTGATTGGATCTCTCTCTCTCTTGTGAGATTTTCACTATTCCTTTAGGAGGATGATTTTGGATGTAATGGATGAATTTTGATGTTTGGATATCTCTCTTTTATCTTGGAGCTTAATTATTGGCATAATATGATGATTGGATATACTCTTTCACACATGTGAGTACGATTATAATTCTTATTCTTGTTATTTACTTTATGAAATTGATGTTGCTAGGATTTTCGCTATATTAGATTTGAAATTTATTGCTTTTCTTATGCGAAATTGTGGAAATTTAGTCTTTATAGCGTTGCATCATATCATGTATCATTTGTAAAGGGGTGAATCTTCCTAGAGATTGTTTCTATTAAACACATCTTGATAAGTCATCAATTATTGTGCATTGAAGTATAAACTCTCCTATTAGTTTCTCTCATGTCATTATTGTCATGTGAAGTTGTCTAGGAGGTTCCTTGATTGGGAAAATTTATTCTAAACACAAATTTCATCTTTACTCCATATTCCCCAAAGGATTAGGCATTGATCCTCCATTGACGATCACTCAAAATCATATTTTCTCACCTTTCTCTTTTTTTAGGCCTAGCCTACATAGTTCACATAGGACATCAATTATCTCAAAATTTAGCCATCCAAACACTTAGATTTTTGGTCCAGAAATGCATTAGTATTTCCTCTAGAAATCTTCCAAATTTTAAGAAAATCCGACAGTGGGAAATCGAGATATCGCAAACCCGAGCTCGAGGTGCATTTCTTGCCCTTGTTTTCCCATTGGCTAGTGACCTCATTGGAATCCTTGCAACAAATTCCAATAAAATTCCTCCCTTGATCCTCTTCTCCTCCTCAAATAGGTCAATTATACTTTTGACTAATCAATTCCATCCCCTTGACCTAATTTCGGGTCCACTTAGTCTTGTGTGTTCCAACTTCTTATCAAAGATAATTCTTCAAATACCATTTAGAAACCAAGTTTCCAAAAGGATTTTGAGGTATAGGAATCTCCTTTAAAATTCATATCTTCAGATCCTATCTCTTAAAATCCTCCTATCCCTTCTTAGATAGCCTTTCACCTTCATTTTTAAGCAAGAAAGCCATATATTTGAGCCTCTATTATGAATAGGTTTTTTGGATAACCTTTCATTCTATAATTGATACATTCGTTATCATGATCCTTGTTATACCAGGTCTCCTCCCATCGACGGAAGTCCAAAAAGAGCAGGGAGCCCTAGATGAGGTGACAGTGGGCTATCGCTCCATTGTTTCCCTTGACCTAGTAGTTGTCTCTTTAGGATCCCCTCCTAGGACCCCTGTAAGTTTGAGCGGTGACACTATCGAGGCTAGATTCCTGGAGCAACAACTCGCACCATTGACGTAACTAATATGTGGTGTGGATGATGGATCTATATAAAAGGTGTAAGAAGACAACATATGAGATGATGGGAGATGAAACCTACCTAAATTCAAAAATAAAATCAAACAACATGCATTTCAATGAGAAATTCTATAGGTATAATTTCTTCAGGTAGAGTGCATTGCGAGGGTTGGGCATAAGTTCTCATTATGGACCCTCTAAAAGGTATGCCCCATTTCCAAAACACTTACGAATGATATAAGGAGCATATCATAATGGTTCAAACTTTCCATGCCCTAGGACATCATGAGCTTGGTCATAGAAAAGAACAAGGTCACCTTCATAAAAGGTACAAGGGTGGAATTTACAGTCACACTGAGCTTTGGTGCTCTTTTTGGCTGCTTCAATGGTTTTAAAGGCAACATGATGGTCTTCATTGGTGTGATCAAGCATGATGATTCATTGTTATAAAGGTTGGATATCTGGGAGGAGTTCGAAAACTAGGTGGAGGGAGAGTATTTCACACTCGATTGGTAAGACTCCATCCTTTCCATTAACAAGGTGGAAAGGAGTGAACCTAGTGGCGGGTTTGACAAAAGTTCTATAGGCCCAAAATGCGGGGAAGAGCATAAGATGCCAGTTGGTCTTGTGCTTATTCACCATCTGTTGAAGCATGGTTTTAATGATTTTATTGATAGATACAACTTTTCCATTGCCTCGAGGGTAATAAGAAGATGAATATTGGTGTTCAAAACCCAATAATGAGGATAGCTCACGCCAGATCTCATCTTCAAAGTGTCAGCTATGGTCGAAAACCAATTGTTTTGGAACTCCAAATCGAGCAATTACACGGTTAATGAAGAACAAGGTTGTAGTAGATGTGGTTTTATTGAACATGGGCATGGCTTCAAACCATTTGGTGAAATAGTTGACGACCAAAATAATATACTTATGGTTTTTAATAGATGGAGTTCGACACTCCATAAAGTTAATGACCCATTTACAGAAAGGACCATTGTGATAACAAGATGGATGGGAGAAGGTGGATATCGAGCCTTAGGGGCATATAATTGACAATTGGGATAGTTTTTGACTTCCTCAATGAAATCAACAAAGAGAGAAGGACAAAAGTATATAACATGCATGATTTTCTAGGAAGTGGCCATTGTGAAAATTCCTAAAACTAGAATTACTATTGCAACAACGCCTAATTTTTAATTTTAACTTAACTGTTTATTTGCAGTTTTCTACGGAAAACAATGAATACATCACACTACAACCTACACAAATAAAAAATACTTTGGAAACAAATATACAACACAGGAAAGAAATAAACACACAATTGACACCATTATTTTTGGACAATGTCCCTGGAAAAACCCAATGCGGGAAAACTGATGCACCAAATGAGGGTTTGTATTATTATGCATAAGTTTCTGAATACAAGTATATGACTGTGAAAAATGACAAGCCATATAGAGGAAAAATTGACAAATAAATCTCGTGATAAAATCTCACTCTGCCACGGGAATTTGACACTGACCTCAGCTCGAGAAGAGCTGCTCTGCACTGCCTCTGCATAGTGACTACGTCACCCTACGCAGTCTCTGTGTCACAACTCGATGCAATCTTTCTTCTTCCTGCTGGATCTTCTGATGACTAGAAACGAGGTTCTACTGGCCCCCAAAAACTCCCTGTAGCTTCTGAAACTGACCCTTGATTGTTTCCTCAACAAAATTTTGGAATCCCTCTGAAGCTCTGCGCTACCTCTGTGTGGCATTGCGTAGTATCTCTGTGGCTTTTACTTCTTCCTCTGCCTTTCACTCTCTGGATCGGGAAAATCTTCCACCAGACAACTATCAATTCCCCTCACTGCATGAAATCAACTCAATCACTCTCTGACAACAGTTGCGCTGCTCTCTTGAGAATTCGATCTCTTGATTCCTCACTTGATGTGTTTTCCAAATTCCCATCGAGCTTCTTCTTATAATCTTCTTGTTGAACAATCAACGACCCAAATTATATCCTAATCAATGGCTTATATCTTCTTGATTTGATCTCCATATTTTCTAGAATGTTACCTAGTTTAATTAATACCCTTTAATTATTTTAATTTCCTAAGTTTAGACTTAGGCATCCATTAAAAATTATTAATTATTTCAATTAAATTGTCTTCGAGCGGAATTTCCAAAAGAAATTTCCGGGTATTGTGGAATACATGTGTCTTAGCCTTCCTACAAATTCTCTAGGCTAGAGCACATTTGATGCTACCAGAAATCAAAACTCCCTCTTAGCGATGAATGTGCTCTAGCAATACAACCTATTGAAGCATCACCCTGACTCTATATCATATCCCTCTGCATTGTTGATGTATGACATCGCTGCCCATCAACTACTGAGTAAATGCTACATCTGTTTTGCTGCTGACTCTCCATGCTACTTCCAACTGCATCTGCACAACTACTTTGTTGCTGTTGTAATAAAAAAACATCCAAAATATTGAACCAACTGTTTTCAGTATGATGCATCTGTCACTAGAGTTTTGACTGCTACTATTCACTGCGATGACCCTCTGAAGCCTATGTGTTGTTGCTGACTATGAACTGTGCTAACTACAATGCTGCCAACTCTACTCTACACTACTCAACTTTTGGCGCTCCTATCCACTGCAATTGTCACTCTGACACTCCTTTGCATCAAATGACACTGGTTCATTCTGCTACTTCTGTTATGGGATCCTGTAGCAATGTATTGATCCAAGAGGTGGATTCCTCAAGTATCCTACCCATCTATAGCTCTCTAGAACTACAGTACTAGATCACCCCACCTCTACCTTGGAGGTATATGGGAAATCATGGAAATATCCTGCTCCTCAATCTCTGTATTCGCTGCCTGTTGATCATGTTTCTCTTCCTTGTCCTTCTTTATAAGAGGAAATTATGTAACATAGTGACCAAGCTTACCACACCTGAAAAATTTGATCTTTGAGACATACTTATTCCACCTCCTCTACATCTGTTGCCACTTTAATGCAAGGGCTGAATTATTCTCTTCCTCCTTGGGCTTCACCCCACTACTGTTACTTCCATCCATTTTTCACTTCACTAAGTCACACCTCATCTCTTCTTGTTGAAGAGAATCCCACATCCCTTTCCAATCCAAAAATATTTCTCTTCCCATAATAATTTGAACGAAAAATTGCCATTTTTCTGAGGCTCTATTCAAGGCTATATCTGTAGGCTGAGGTGTTGATCCTATAGCTTCTAGCTAATCATGGGTTTCCTAAAACTTTGTAAGGAAGGGATATATGCGCTCCCCGTTTTGCATCCTCGTGGATCTCATATTATCCTCCAAGTACATCTTTCACTGCTCGGAACATCCCTGATATAATGTGGCCAATGCATCCCACATCTCTTTGGTTGTCCCTTTTCCAGATATGTGAGAAGAAATGTGATCTCAAACTCCATCGAGTATCAATCTCTTGGCCTTTGCCATATCCTTCTTTTAGGCTTTCAATGGATCCAGATCTACGGGGACAACTACCACATCATTGATAAAGGCCTTAAGATCGTGCTCATCTGGAAGGAAGGACATCCTTGCCTTCCAGATAACATACTTGGAGGTACCCTCCAATTGATCTTGATCTCTGAGCCCAGTTACTTCCATCATGCCCAAAAACAATGTCAAAGTCTACCTTTAACCCTCTATATAACTACTGACTGGCTTTAGGCACTCCCAGTTGGAGTGAGAAAAACTTCTCTCAGCTACTGCTACTTCTACATGGGAAAATATAATTTCTGGGCAAGAAATTATCTGAGGTAAAAATTCCCTCAATGTGATCTTCTTCCCTTCTAACGCTTTTCTGCACTAGAAAATATTACAGAAAATATGTGTTCCAGCTGAATATTTTCTCTACGCTGAAGTTGCTGCACTGCTTCTTCTGCTGCTGACAAATTTCGATTTGGAAAATCTTCTTCTCTTCCGACTCACTCAGAGAAGGATTTTTCCATGAAAATATTTCCCTCTTGGCACTAGAATGCGCAATACTTCTAGGGATTCAATCTACTGCCTACGCAACTCTTCGAGCTCCCTCTTCAGATCTCCTTGCAATCTCTTCCCTGCTTCACCTACGCTCTGATACCATGTGAAAATTCCTAAAACTGAAATGCTATTAGAACAACTAGAAAATATTCACCTAATTGTTAATTTTAACTTAACAATTTATTTGCAGTTTCTATGGAAAACACTTATAACTTAAACTGCAACCTACACAAATACAAAATACTGCGGAAACAAATATACAACACAAGAAATAAGTAAACACACAATTGACACCGTTATTTTTAGACAATGTCCCTGAAACAACTCAATGTGGGAAAACTAGTGCAACAACTGAGGGTTTATATTATTATGCAAAAGTTTCTGAATACAAGTCTATGACTGTCGAAACTGAAAATTCATACAGAGGAAAAACTAAAAAATAAATCTCGTGAGAAATTCTCACTCTACCACGGGAATATGACACTGAAGTTAGCTCGAGAAGAGATGCTCTGCGTTGCCTCTGTGCAGTGACTGCGTCACAACTCGATGCAACCTTCCTTCTTGTCATTGGATCTTATACTGACTGGAAACGAGACTCTATTCCCCCCCAAAAACTCCCTCCAGCTTCTGGCACTGACCCTTGACTATTTCCTCAACAAAATTTCGAACTCCCTCTAAAGCTCGGTGCTACCTCTGCATGGCACTGTGCAGTATCTCTGTGGATTTCATTGCACTCTCCAGATCAATAAAATATTCCACCATAAAACTATCACTGCCCATCACTGCAAGAAATCATCTCGATCACTCTCTGACAACTTCTTTGTTGCTCTCTTGAGAATTTGATCCCTTGATTCCTCACTCGACGTGTTTTCCAAATGCCCATTGAGCTTATTCTTATAATATTCTCGTTGAAAAAACAACGACCCAATTTAGATCCTAATCAACGGATGAAATCATCTTGACTCGTTCTGCATTTTTTCTAGAATATTAAAACCCAGTTTAATTAATACCTTTTAATTATTTTAATTTCCTCAGTTTAGACTCAGGCATCCATTAAAAATAATTAGTTATTTCAATTAAACTGTCTCTAGGTGGAATTTCAAAAAACTATTTTTGGGTATTATGGAATACATGTAACTTAGCTTCCAGGAAACTTATTGAGTCTAGATCACATCCAATGCTACCAGAAATAAACGTCCATCCTAGAGATATGACCACCACAAGTGCCACCATGACAGGCATAAATATCATCACCAATGAGGAGATAATGAGGGGATTGATGTTGGATTCATCGTCGATCATAACGATTGAGATGGGGGGAGAATTTATGGGTTTACAAGTAGGTGAGGATGTCAACATACCTAGGGTCACCAGAGGTTATAGAGAACAAGTGGTCATCTCGAAGGTCATCATTTACTGGTGGGTCTCGCACACCAGTAGGAAATCTGAAAATGAATTCAACAAGGGCGAAACCTTTATTACTTTTGGGCATGAAAAATTTAAAATCAAATTCCTAGTAGAATGATCCAACAAGCATACTTTTCGTTGATGATTCGCCGACTCAATAGGAAATCCATGGGGTTGGAATTGGTGACAACCTTGGTGGTACACATAAGGATATAATGATGAAGTTTTTGAACAGAGAAGAAAATAGTCAGGGCCAAATTTTCTTCATGGTAATATTATATAGGAGGGGCGCTAAGGTTCTTACTGATATAATAGATGAAAGGCTTATTTCCAGTTCCATCTTCTTTTATTAAGACCCTGACAATTGAATAGGTGGAAGCTGAGAAATACAAGTTGAAGTCCCTCTCAAAGTTAGGTAGGCTAACCAAGGGGGTAGGAGTGAGGGCACGTTTGATATCATAAATATAATATTGATCTTGATCATCCCAAACAAACAGAATGTTAGAGTGAAGGAGTCTAAGAAACCCATGAGTAGTGGTGGCATAGTCAGAAACAAATTGACGAAGAAATTTGGCTTTGTCTTGGAATATTTGTAGTTGAAAAAGGGTGCGAGGAGGAGGAAGTTAGAGAATGGCTTGGACTCTGAGAGGGTCTAGGGTGATACCATATTTGGACACAATGAATAGCAAAATATGCCTGACAGGAACACAACAGACACACTTGAGGGGATTGAGGTGAATGTTATACTTGCGACATCAAAGGAAGATGGTGAACAAATCATTGAGGTGTTGCGATCGAAGTTTTGATTGAACAATGAGATCGTCTAGATACACAAGGATAACGTGAGCCAGGTCATGAAAATAATAGGAGATGGCACACTGAAAAGTGGCCCCAACATTCTTTAAACTAAAAGCCATGACCCTATAAGCAAAAGTTCCCCATAGACTATTAAAGGCGGTTTTAAGTCAATTGACAAAGCATATATGAATATGATTGTATCTCGAGAACGCATCCATAAAGGAAAATAACTTATGTCCCACACAATCATCAATGAATGCTCTAATCTCTAAAGGTTGTTGCAGAAGAGTTTTTTAGAAGTTTCAACCAACACTTAAAGAATAAAAAAAATAATTAAATAAATTAACAAACATTTTTATGACTAAATAATAATTAAAAAATTTGAGTGCATGAATACCCGAATGAGCTCCACTTTCTTTCAAGAATAATTTATTGTAGTAGTCTAATATTGGAGCAAACCTCCCTTTATTTGACAGAGTAGCAACGAAGTCAACACTAACCTTGTTGTTTCTCTGTTGGATCGAGGAATGTTTGCTCCAATATTATTTGAATCCTAATTTATTATTTGTTGAATGCTAACCACATGAAGGTGGAAGCTCTTATTCCCTCCCCCCTGCCTTCACATCACTTTCAGTTCCCTAGAACCCAATCTATCGACTAGAAAATAGTTGAAAGCAACACATTATGATTCATGCATAAACACTAGCAAAAAAAAATCATAAAGAAACATATGTGGTTTTGTACATAAAGAAACATATAGAAATAATTCACTAACATATAACATTCATTCATTAATCATAGACACAAAATATTCCATCTCAACAAATTTTATCATAAAAAAATGTGTTTTCATAATATGGTACATGATGTTTCTAGTTATATAACTAGTTTAATTTTTAATTTTTTAATTTTCCTTTTTTTTAACATGAATTAAGAAAGGAGGATATCAGTTTCTTCTTCCCCTTAAGTTGTTATGGCCTTTTGAAATATTCTTGACAACCTAGTCATGTACTCACGATGTGGAGGTTGTTGCAAGGGACGTGAATGATCAACTACAATAATAAAGAAATGTTAAATTGATATTTTTTGTTATTATTATTACAAGTATTTCATTAATAAAAAGATAATGCAAGTGTTCTTTACCTACTTGATTAGTGGAGGTAGGAGGATTAGTTTCTTGTCTAGCCTCATCCTCTACCTGGTACACAACTAGAACAAGAAATGTTATAATTAATACATCATTTACAATTAAATATTTTTAATTGTAATCCTATTTCTAAATGAAGAAAAAGTGAGTTTACCCAACAATTCCAAGAACTCATTCAAAGGAAATATCATTGGAGTAGTTTATTAATACTAAAAAATACCTTTGTAATGTAATTATTTAGTTTTTTCACTAGTCAAAATTGACGGAATGGATGCTTTGTGCTCCTCTTATGGTATAGGATCCTCGTGTACAATAGGCTCTGACATTCAAAGAACAAAATTTATAAGCACAAAATCGTAAATTACCATTTTAAAATTTATAAGCACAATCATAAAATTAACGTCGTGTGCCTCATATGAAGCAATATCATGGGGTTGCATGGGAGCTCCATGTTCTGGTTGCACTCCAATATCAATGAACTACTCATTGATATTGTTTCTCCCTTGCTTAAAACAAAGAAAAAAATTAACTTTATGGATGATATCAAACTTTATGGATGATATCAAACATGATTTTATTTTATAAGTAATGAAAATTTAATGTGGATTGATTTTTATTTACAGTGTCCTTCAAACTAGATCTTGGAGTTTGTCCTATTTTTATTCGGTGATCAACAACAACTTGAAATCCGAACTTGAAACAGGGCCAAAAGTCTTCCTCTATGGATTTGGTTTTGAAATAATCACCCTCCAATGCATAAGAGTGTTGATTTTTTTTATTGGCTAACACAATTCCCAGATAGTTGGAAGATGATATAAAAAATAATATTGTTAAGATTTTTGGGTACTTACAACTTGTGCCTGTAACTTTGAATAGTCACCCTGACCTAGTTTGTGTCGCCCATGTTTCTCAAGCCTTGCCTTGGTGGATTTTGAAGTGTTGGGGAGCCTATGAAAAGTTTCAAGTATGTTATATACCACAATTTTATTTAAAACTAAAGAAAATTGAAAGTATTGAATTGAAAATGTAATTTACCTTGGTGCACCAGGTGGTGTTTTTCCTTCTTTTATTTGTTTCTTCTCCTTTGCGTTGATGATGATGGCCATACATTCATTCGAAGGAAACATGGACAGATGCTCAAACCTATATTTTTTTCCCAAGTGAGCCCTATACAATTTGTGTATGCATTTTAAATAGTTTCCAACTGCGAAGTTAACCACGCCCTTATTGAAGGTATCTACCCCAAATAGACCTTCATGGTAGTCCATAATCTCTTTCTCCAGGTTGGAATTTTGGGATTTCCACCCCATGCATATGGTGGGCCCAAGAAACAACAACTATTTTTCATTCATGTGTTTATAGAACAAGTTGTTTCCTACGTGCAAAAATATATGATCATTAGTTGGAAAATAATAATATAGATGATTTATGTTTGAGAGAGACGACTTGAAACAATTAAAACATTAAAAAGAACCTTATATTTTTGTTTTTTTATTGGAATTCATTGCTCATTCACCAAAAATATGCACAAAATTGTCCCTGTGTTGGTAACACGTGACAATCTAATAAATGAACCCATATTGTCATTAGTAGGGTAACCTTCATCACCACCTCTAGAAGTTGGATGTTTGTTTGCCTCTACAGGCATGTGCTCATGGGTGAGAGCCAAAGGTGTGGACCCAGTTTGACTACTGGGACTATGACCACTCAAAGGTGGAGAAGTGAATAGTCTCGTATATATATGATGACTCATGGTGGTCGGATGATGTGGTGTCTCTGCTAAAAAATACTATAGAAGAAAGATTTTTTTTTTTTTGATTAGATAATGTAAAATTTAAAAAACAAACTTTCATAATTCAACTTATGACATAAAAAAAGACATCACTTTAAAACATGTTTATTACCTCATAGGAATGCATCCTCTGTTTCATCTTAGGAGTTTTATATCTAATGCGAATAAAAAAAAAAGTTCTTTCTTCACTTTAAACACAATATTTTTGATTAAATCGAATGGTTTGGGAGAATCAAACTCCTCCCCCTCATCAACCCAATCATGATCATTATGGTCATGTCCCTGAAACTACATTTTTCAACAAAAGAAAAATTGTTTTAATTATTTAAACAAATAATCAATTTCACATTAAATGTAAATCAAAGTTGTTAATCGTTTACCTGTTCTGACTCTGCTAGCATTTTTACACGACCATCCTACCACATTATAATATAATTTTTGGCTTAATAACTGTTAGGTACCTATATTACTAGTATAGTCCCTTATTGTTGTTAGTGTAACCCCCTTATTGTTATTATTGTACCCTTGTAACCCCCATTTGGTTATTATTGTGCCCTTAAATTATTATTGTTAGGTCGGCTAGGATTACATTGTGGCCCACTAGGATTACATTATGGCCCCATGGACTCCTATATATAGAAAGGAGGTTTTGTAAATTGTATCATCCAAGAATTTTTCATTTATGTAATGTATTGGAGGTTTCCCTATCGAAGTGGCTTATTTCTAAGGCATTGATATCTTTTTCTTCTATTTTTGGAGCTGGTTACACAACATTTGGTATCAGAGCTTGGGATTCTAGGGTTTCGCTGCTCCAAACAGGTCATCGTGGCATTTTTTATATAAATTTTTTTCTACAAAGTTTCAGAAGCTGCAATGTTTAGGGTGCGAAGCTGAAATCCTGAGGAAGATTACCTAAAAATTTCAGAGCTTGGTTCGAAATATTTTCGGAGATATCATCTGTGGAAGTTAGGTCTTTTTTCAAGCTCCTAAACAGGTCATCGTGGAATTTTCGCTATAAATTTTTTTCTACGAAGGTTAAAAATCTGAAATTCGTATCGTGTGAAGCTAAAATCCTAAGGAAATTCATCAAAAAATTTCAGAGCTTGGTTCGCAATATGTTTTGAGATATGATCTGTGGAAGGTAGTGCTTTTTCAGGCTCCTGAATTTCATCTCAAAGAGGTGATCGTGGGAAAAGTTCAATAACTCTCTCTCTGGGCAGTGGATTTGAGTGCCGTAAAAAGTGGTAGAAATTACACAGACTGTAGTTTCTTGAATATCAATTTCAAAGACAAAAGACGAAACAGTGACATGTGGAAAGTCCTACAAATTTGCTCTACTGAACCTGTCCAGAATTAGGTCATTGTGGGAGATTGGACACAACTTTGTCTTGGGGAATCAAAATTAGATCAGACCTATGGAATTTGAAAGAAGCTTCAGAGTGCTACTACAGGGATGAATTTAAGATATTGAAGATTTTCAATTACAGAGATAATTCAATTTCAATATCGAGCTCCTCAAAGCAAGTAAAAGGTGTGTATTCTTTTTCCGAATTGCATAAGTCTTGTTTGAAGAATCAAGTTGAATTGATTCCAAGGGCATATTGTAGAATAGGTATCAATATTGGATTCTAAAATGGCGCCTAAAAACAATTCAACACCCATTAAGCCTTCAAAAGGCTCTACCATGACTCATGAAGATGAAGAATTGCAACATGATCTATCAAAATTACAAGAGCAAGTGCAACAAATTTCACTCTCGCAAAGAGCAAAAAAAAATGAAATGGAAGTTTTGAAGAAAGGCGTGGAAGTGAAGATGGACGGTTTGAAGAAAGGCATGGAAGCTAAGATGGATGGCGTGGAAGTGAAGATGGACGGTTTGAAGAAATGCGTGGAAGCTAAGATGGATGGCGTGGAAGCTAAGATGGATGGCATGGAGGCTGGCATGGAATCTAAGATGGATGACATGGAAGCTAAGATCGATGAGAAAATGGAAAACATGAAGAATTTTCTAAAAGTAGACATGGAAGGTTTGACAAAGTTGATACAAGAAAGGTTTCCTAATGGTGAAAAGATAGTAGAAGAACCTCATGATGAGAACAAAATAAATGTTAATTGTGATTTCATAAACTCTAATGTTGGCGGGAAGAACCACCATATTCCAAATATGGATACGAGGAAGTTTGATGGAAAGGATCTTGTAACATGGATACTACATATGGAGCAATATTTTGATCTCCATAACGTGCAAAACACACAAAAGGTACGCATTGCAACTTTACATTTAGAACAAAATACATTTGTATGGTATCGATGGCTTTGCTCCCGCAAAAAAATTGTCACTTGGTAAATTTTTACGGAGGAAATGATAGCACATTATGAGGATACAAAGAGCAACACCTTCTTTAGCCAATTGATAAATCTCAAACAAAAGGGTTTAGTGGGGCAGTACATTGAGGACTTCCAAAAATTGAATATAAGGGTAGCTAATATTCCAGAGGAACACAGGATTGATCTCTTCTTAGGTACTCTAAAGGATAGCATCCAACATGAAGTTCGTGTTTTGGAACCTGATTCATTGGAGAAGGCATTCAGGTTGGCAAGAAAAGTTGAATGTAAAATTATGGCGACAAGGAAGCCTACCACCCAATTCTATAAAGAAGGAAGTGTTTCTACGCCTAGATTTCCACAACCTACAAGGTTGACACCACAACAATTGGAAGAAAAAAGAGCAAAAGGGCTTTGCTACAGTTGTGATAGCAAATACACTAAAGGTCATAAGTGTGTTGAAAAGAAATTATTTTACATAGATTGTGAAGAAGAAGAATAAAATGAACAAGAAGAGGATACACACCAGGAACTAGCCATAGAAGAGGAAGAAATGAATCCGACCATATCATGTAATGCACTGGCAGGAATTACCACTCCTCAAACTCTCAAGATAGCAGGACAGATCAAGAAGAAAAAGGTAATAGTGTTGATTGATTCATGTAGCACCCATAATTTTATTCATTGTAAGGTAGCCAAGGAATTAAATTGTTTCCTATACCCAGCACCAGAATGTCAAGTGATGGTTGCAAATGGAGGAACTATAAATTTCTCTGGAAAATGCCATAATATCAAGCCAACCATGGGGGAATATGTATTGACTAGTCCAATGCTTTCCATTCCTATGGGAGGTGCTGATGTTGTACTAGGAGTACAATGGTTACAATCTTTGGGGACGGTAGCTTTTAATTTTCAAGAACTTTCTTGAAATTTTTTTCAGAAGGAAAGGAAGTCGAATTATGGGGTATTGAAGGGAAGCCAGGAATAATAATAAGCTCTAATGTCATGACAAATCTTCTAAAGAAAGAACAACGAGGCGTAATTGCACAATTATGCTCACTAGAAGCTCCGACATCAAAATCATCTATTTCTGCAGATCTCCAACAAGTCTTGGACAATCATTCCAAGGTGTTTGAAACTCCCAAAGGACTCCCACCTATTTGTGATCATGATCATGCTATTCATTTGATTCCAGGAAGTGTTCCTCCAAACATCAGGCCTTATATATATCCTTACTTCCAAAAGAGCGAAATTTAACGTATGATTGCAGAAATGTTAGAGGCGGGTATAATTCAACCTAGTCAAAGTTCTTTCTCTGCTCCTGTAGTATTGGTACACAAGAAGGATGGATCATGGCGAATGTGTCCAGATTATAGGGAGCTCAATAAGCTCACCATTAAAGACAAATTTCCCATTCCCGTGATTGATGAATTATTGGATGAATTACATGGAGCAATTTATTTTACCAAGTTGGATCTTCGTTCAGGATATCATCAAATTAGAATGAAGACTCAAGATATTCCAAAAACAGCATTTCGAACTCATGAGGGTCATTATGAATTTCTTCTCATGCCTTTTGGCCTTACCAATGCACCTTCTACATTTCAAGGGTTGATGAATTCCATTTTCAAACCCTTCCTTAGAAAATTTGTGCCAGTATTTTTTGATGATATACTAATCTACAGCAGGTCTTGGAAGGATCATGTTGAACATGTTGACAGGGTGCTCAAACTATTGTAGGAGAAACAATTATATGCAAAAACATCCAAATGTTTCTTTGGAGTACAAGAGGTGGAATATATAGGTCATATTGTATCTCACGAGGGTGTTAAGGTAGACCCTAACAAAATTAAAGCCATTAAGGAATGGAAAGTCCCCACAACCATAAAGCAGTTGCGAGGATTTCTCGGGTTAACAAGGTATTATCGTAATTTTGTTAAGAATTATGGGAGAATAGCAGCACCTCTAACAACATTATTGAAGAAAGATGCATTTTCATGGACTCCTGAAGCAACTAAGGCCTTTGAACGTCTTAAAGAGGCAATGTGTCTAGCACCGGTCTTAGCTACACCAGACTTCACAAAAACCTTTATTGTGGAATGTGATGCCTCAGGAAATGGAATTGGTGCAGTTTTAATGCAGGAAGGAAGACCCATTGCTTTTGAAAGTCGTCCAATCAAAGGAAAGCATTTACAAAAACCTATTTATGAGAAGGAAATGTTAGCAATACTGCATGCACTAAAGAAATGGCGAACTTACCTAATGGGAAGACACTTCAAGGTAAAACCTGATCATGATAGTCTTAAACACTTTTTGGAACAAAGACTATCTTCAGAAGAGCAGCAAAAATGGGTCACAAAGATGTTGGGTTATGACTTTGAAATAATCTACAAAAAAGGAAAGCTTAATGTTGTTGCGGATGCACTCTCAAGAAAGAATGAAGAGGTGGAAGCATTGCTTTGTGCCATTTCTATTATCCAACCAGATTGGATAACCGAAGCAAGAGATGAATGGAAGAAGGAAAAAGATGTATGGAAACTCATTCAAAAGTTGCAGCAAGATCCTAGTACATCTGATACATTTAGTTGGAAAAATGATTCCTTATGGTACAAAGATCGCTTATATCTTTGTAAGAATTCCCAACCGAAACAAAAGATTCTTCTGGAATTGCACACTTCTCCTTTAGGAGGACACTCAGGATTTTTAAAAACTTACCACAGGGTGAAGAAAGATTTTTTTTGGGATGGCCTTAAATCTGATATTCAAAAGTTTGTGGCGGAATGTTTGGTTTTCCAGCATAATAAAGTGGAGACAATTAAGACCCCGGGACTTCTACAACCTTTATCCATTCCAAGTCAACGTTGGGAGGAGATTTCAATGGATTTTATCACAGGTTTACCGAAGTCCGAAGGCAAGAATGTCATCATGGTGGTAGTTGATAGACTTACCAAGTATGCACACTTTTGTGTATTATCTCATCCATTTAAAGCAAGTACAGTTGCTACTACATTTGTGGACAAAATTCAAAAGCTACATGGAAGCCCAAGGGTTATTGTGAGCGACAGAGATCCCATTTTTACGGGAAATTTTGGACGGAGTTATTTTCTTGTTTGGGTACTCAATTAGCTCATAGCTCATCTTATCATCCTCAATCTGATGGTCAAACAGAGATAGTAAATAAATGTTTGGAAGGATATCTTCGTTGTTTTGTATCTGATAAACAAACACAATGAGTCAAGTGGTTACCTCTCGCTGAATTGTGGTATAACACTTCCTTCCATATTGCAGCAAAAATGACCCCATCTATGGCACTTTATGGATATCATCCACCATCGATCACATCATCTTTAAGGGAAAATTTGAAGGTTCAAGCAGTGGAAGATCACATCGAGCATCAACAAGAAGTTCTCCAACTCTTAAAGGATAACCTGAATTTGGCACAAAATCGAATGAAACAACAGGCAGATCAACATCGCAACGAGATAAGTTTTGATGTAGGAGATTGGGTATTTTTACGGCTACAACCATACAAACAAATGTCCCTCAAGCAAGCTAAGAAGGATAATAAATTATCACCAAAGTACTATGGTCCTTACAAGGTGTTGCAAAATATTGGTACTATGGCATACAAATTGGAGCTTCCTGTTTCTTCGCGAGTACATCCAGTTTTCCATGTTTCATGCTTAAAGAAGGTTATAGGTGAAAATCTTCCAGTTCAAACAATATTGCCAGAACTTGATGAGGAAGGAAAAATCATATTGGAACCGGAAGCTGTCACGGAAACAAGAACTCGACAACTACGGAATCGATCAATTTCAGAGTATCTCATCAAGTGGAAGAACTTACCCACTGAAGATTCTACATGGGAGGATGAGAATTTTATACAAAAGCACCTAGAGCTACTCAAGCGTTGAGGACAACACTTTTTTTGAAGGAGAGGGGCATGTTAGGTCCCTATATTACTAGTATAGTCCCTTATTGTTGTTAGTGTAACCCCCTTTATTGTTATTATTGTACCCTTGTAACCCCCATTTTGTTATTATTGTGCCCTTAAATTATTATTGTTAGGTCGGCTAGGATTACATTGTGGCCCACTAGGATTACATTATGGCCCCATGGAATCCTATATATAAAAAGGAGGTTTTGTAAATTGTATCATCCAAGAATTGTTCATTTATGTAATGTATTGGAGGTTGCCCCCTCGAAGTGGCTTATTTCTAAGGCATTGATATCTTTTTCTTCTATTTTTGGAGCTGGTTACACAACAATAACTGCATAATAAAATAGATGAAGACCAAATTTGGACTCTAGTTAGTTAGATCATACGTACATATTCTTATAAAAAAAATAACCATAGATTCATGTATTTACCCCTCAAAAATGAAAAATGACAATAGATATAAATTTTTGATAAGTTAGTTATATGATTTTCATTGGCCATGAAATTTTGATACATATTCCCCCCATAATAGAAATGACAACTATATCTATTCGATTCAAGTTGTAATTGATCAACAAATCTTCTCCTACAACTATTGATTTGTTGCGCATACAAATATGTGGTTTCCTTCACGTCCCTTAAATATGCAATTGGGTTGCTTATTTGTTGTCTCAAGTTGTGTATTTTTTATAATACTTGAAATATTCCTCGATGCTTTTAATCTTCCATCAATATAAATAGACGATCCTTTGTTTTTATCATTGTCTCTTAGATGTATATAATTTGTAGCCAATTTATGTCTCTGGATACCTCACGTATATTGGACTAGACACATCCAATTGTTGTAATTGCAATGAGGTTTGGCATACTCCATAAATTCAGTTAATATACCATAACAAAACTTTATTCCATCCATGGAAAATATCCACAAACCATGTAATGATGATGGAGAGATGAAATATATCCTCTCATTGAGACAAAAAATCAATGTTTACTTGAGGAAGGTCCATTTCTACCCATCGTTTCACTTGATGTGTGTACCTCAAGGGAACCTCTATGTTTTCTATACTCTTAGCATCATAAGAACATGACCAACCTTCAATCAGAAAAAAATTCATGCATCTGGAATTTTATTTTGATCTTCTCACCTCTAATTGATCTTTTCCTGTTATACATAACAGATATTTGACCTTCCTCCACTCTACCTGAATTTCCCTCGTTCGATGAAGATATATATGACATGTACCTATTTATATGTACTTATATTCCATCAAATGAAAGAATAATTTAGTGAATTTATTGTTGAGAAATCTAGGGCATCAATATTAAATGATTTCTCTTCGTTAGATAACTACTTGTAAATTATTTTTACTTTCTTAGATTAGGATCTTCTTTTACTTAGGTTATTATTTTTATTCTTCATAAAAAAAATACCAATGCATAAACCATAAAGAGACAAGAGACATAGAATGTATTCTATCAGCTAGGGCCAAAACCTCTCCCACTTGAGAGGAAAACCCAAACAAATTATTCTTCTTATAGAGACTTCAATTGATGAATACCAAGACCAAGACCCTTGACCTATTTTCCACTACAAGACCAAGACACAAATATTCCTTGATGAGATCCTTCTTCCTTGAGTCAACGATAGTCAACCCTTTTGCTTCTTCCTTCTTCTCGGCTACCCTTCAGATATTCAGTTCCTTGAACAAGTATGAAATTTTTCGTCCCTAATTCAGAGATCCCTAGATTTAGCCCTTGAGAAATCCTTGATCTTCACCCTTCTTCGCTTGAGAGAGAGAGAGAGACTCATCTTCCTTAATTCGGCTAGAGGATCTATTATACTTCTTCCAAATTTTCCTTCTCAAGCTGACTGTAGTACTTGTAGTACCATGACTCTTTCCTTAATATGGAGTCCTAAAATATCACATGTCTGGAGTGTATATTACCAAAAATCAGTCCCAAAACACTTTGTTTTTACTTGCCTTCTCTTTCCTGGTTATATGGCTACTTTTCTAGTGATTTTCGCACATATGCTTATTTTATACCTTGACCAAAAAATGCACCACTCTTAAATGAGGCCGAGCTGCCTATTTATAGTTGTTTCCCATGATAATAAGCCAACATGATATGTATGTGAGCCAACGTGTAGATCCATTACTCCATCTTGAAGACGACTTGATGGAGATACTTTTGCTTGGTCTTGGAGGGCCTTATTATTCATTTAATGACTCATACAAAAATGTAACATGCCCAAGAAGGGTTCTTCATACATGAAATTGAATCAATTTGAATTTTATGACTTGATGAAAAAACCTAAAGGTTCACAATGGGAACCTTATCTAAAATAAAATTCCTTGATCATGAAACCCATGATTCAAGTATTACAAAAATACTTTTATTTTCTTCTTCACATCAATTACATAGAGTCACAATTACACATGTCATTATGAAGATTGAACCTAGTTACACTTTTCAACACTCCATATTAACTAGGGAGGTATGCATAATGGTACTTGATCATTCTGAATCTAAATAATTCTCATAAGTAGAGTCATATTGGTAACCCATCTGTATAGCATCATATCAACCAACATTGCCACATAGCAAGGCCTTGACTAAAAAATATATCTCTCCATAATATCATAGTACAACGTTGGCGAGACCAATGATGTATAAACACCCTCATCATTGTCCCTCTTGGAACATACCCCACCTGGGTTTTCAGGGTGTGTTCCACCAAGACTATTCTTATCTTAGATTCCTAGTCCCTAAAGAATATCAGTCCTCTATGACTACTCTTATCTTGGATTTCTTGACTCATCCGAAAAGAGTATCGGATGTCATATTTTTACCCAATCCTCCATTATGTATTCCCAATTGAAGACAAGAATGATGTGTGTATATCTCTCCTCATGGCCTTCACTAAGACTTACGACTGTTAGTCTTGGTATAGTGCATGACACATGATATAGAGAATCACAATTGCCACTCCCTCTTAACTAGGGATGACCAATCCATTCCATGTTGGAATGTTCCTAAGCTCCCTCTTAAATAGGGACTTGACCAAGCTCCCTTGTGACCAGGGACTTGCTTCCAACAGCTCATCAGGTGGAGATTGTGGGATAACCAGTTGTTTGTAGAACTCCTTCCTTTGATGTCATAGTTTCTTCTTTGCCATGGATTCTACACTTATTCAGAATTTTTTGTAGGGAATAGACCATCCACCATTTTAATCCTTGAGCCATGTCATCATTCCTTTCATCAGAAAGTGATACATCAGTCCATATATGGCCTTCCTTCATGCCATGTTGCTTTCTTCATGTCATGTTTCCTTATGGATATTTCATCCTACTACATCGTCATCATCTGTGGAAGACATCCATAACTCTTACCTTGGTATCCCTGCATAATCCCATCCAGATAATAATTATTCAAAAATAGGAAATAAACATTAAATCCTGCATACACATTCTGATTTTCATCAGCATCCAACATACATATTGACACATCTCCAAAAATATATCCATTGTCAAGGGTATCCTTCTTTTTCAGGCTTCCATCATAGTCTTCATATCTTTCCTAGAGATATCATAATCAAATATTTCAGTCCTCGGATGTTGATTGCCTAGTCAAATATTGCATAGTTACCAGAGTTCATGGAATGGAGAATCTTCTTTCTTCCTATAAATACTTAAAGTAAAGTTTCACCACTCCTCTGGTAGTGAATTTAGTACAATTGTTGTCATTTTTGTATCAGACATGACTTCTCCTAGATCTTGAGGTTGATCCCTGATTTCAGATATTCTCATAAAGTATGAGGCTATTCGTTCCTGTTTTGACATCTTCAGCCTATAGATTTCTTGCCTTAGCGACATAACTTCCCTTGTAGTGCTCACGAAATAAAAATATACTAGTTTTTCATATATTTCTTTTTAAGTTTCAAGTTTTGATACATATGGGATGAGAGGATCCTTGATGGATTCAATGAGAATCCTTTGAGCCCTAACTCCCCCCTTCATAAACTTTTCAAGTTCTTGAGCCTATTATTTTTTTGTTTTGGTGATATATTGTTTGACATGATCCATGAACTCATTTTCAATGAGATTTATATCTTTCCTCTTCTTCCATGTAAGATATTTTGAAGCCCCAACCAATTTTTTTCTTTCCTTACAAAAATACATTTTGACAGATTCAAATATGGACATATACTTACTTATTAAGATGCTTCTTCCACTTGCCGCTTCCTTGAGTTTGATAATGATATATATTATAGAAACCTTATCCTTGATAAGGATATATATTCTTCAATAATGATCCCTCAAAGAGGGATATCGCTTAGTTGATGGTGATTAATGGCGACTTCTTGATGGTGTCCTTCAGTGAGAGGAAATTGCCTTTTAAAATTTTGAAGATGATGGAAATGCCCCTTAATCTAGCCTCATTTGGATAATTATTGATCCAGGTGAATATTGGTGGTCACATTATTATTCCACTTTGATCCCCACTAATGTTTCTTTCAGTTTTTTGTTTCCTTAATTGTAGCACAATTTACTATTTTTGGCAGTTTTTTGGGTCTTGAACTTCTAGAGCCATTTTGAGGCCCTAAACGACATTTTATTTGGAAAAATGCATTAAAAAAATGTGAGTCTTCAACTTGAAATTTTTTGTTAGTGGTTGTAGTCCTCACATAGATCTTTCTAATGAGGTATTGTGTGTGTCAAACAAAGATCGTATGCCAAAGTTACGACCCCAGGAAATCGATGTACCAATTTACCCCAATGGGGCCCATAGTTTGGTGTTTCATATCCTAGGGTTAGGTTTTTGGATGTTTAGAGTTTTCCATTGTTTCTAAATAATAAATTGGCCTTCTAGCCTCATTGTAACATAGTTTAGAGGCTTGCAGCTGCCACATCTCTTCTCAGAGATAAACTACCAATGCCTTGGCTAGTTTATTTCCATTATGTCTATAAGCATATTTCACTTATGTGATATTAATGAAATGAAGTCTTATTTCTACTACATATATGTGTTTCTATTTATTTATGTATTTTATTGTGTTCCTGCATAATTTTGGATCAACTATCCTTCAAGATACTTCGATTCCTTTGGTGATGATTGAGTGGAGATCTCAGAAATGATTCTAGGGTTTTGAATTTCTCTAAGATTATGATGTGATCTTTATCGTTGAAGTTCTTCTGTTGAATGAATAGGCTTATATTTTATTTGATTTGTATATATATTTGCCTTGCATAGGTGTAGGGTTTCCTTCCTTTTCTTGATGACGATCCCAAAACTTCTTATTTGGTGTAGACTCCTTTCTTGATCTAGGGTTTTGATACTTCGTTCTAGATCTTGAATTTACTATGATATCCTTTGATTTTATTTGATGCATTTATCGAGGTTTGATCCTTGAGTGTCCCTTGATAATATTCCCTTCCTTGATGATCTGAAAATGAAACTATTTGTATCTGGTATTCAAAGTATCCATTTTCATTTAATTAAGTGTGCAAAGTGTTTATCATGTCTTGCAATTTAAACAAAGTGTTTTTGGTAACTGTTTCTAAGCTTATGTGTGAGGGAATGTTAATTAAAATTACTGTTTAACATCTTAAATCAGAAATAAATAGCAACATAACTTCACCATAACAACACAATAACATGATGAGGCAGTTCAACCCTCCTGGGCTACATCTCCCGGGTCCAAGGCTCCCAATGGGCATGTCCTTGCTCTATTAAGTTTCTCAAATTGGTTTTAAAATGAGAAATATGCCTAAAAAGGTAGAAAAAAATATGAAATTTAATTCATAAGATAGAAATAAGCTAATAATGGCTTTTATTTCACCTCAAACAGTGAAGTATAGCCCAATGCAGCTCCATTTCCCTCATGGCCCTGATGGCTCTCCAAGCTTCATTGAAGAAAAAATGGCTGAATAACACCTCTGTTAGCTCTAAAACCTATCCCAAACACTTCAGAACGCTCAGAATACCCAAAATTGACCAAAATTTCATCCAAATTGGTTCAATATTGGAGAAGTTATGACCTCCACAATTTTCTGCTCAATGTCCCTTGGAAACCCCACCAAATCTGGATGAACTCCAGTTAAGCGCGCTAGAAATGGCGGAAGGCCAAATTTTTCATAACCGTGCACTAAATTTGGGGGTAGCATTAAGTTTAACTGCCAGTGGTGGCGTGTTCACATGTGAGAAAACCGGAGGCAGTTTAGTGCTGGTGGTTAAGTCGTAGCCCGCACCCATGGTCATAGCCCGCAGGTCGCTTGGCTAAGGGGCTAGAACCCGAGGGCTTAAACATATTTTACCTCCATTTGAAAGGGGATTAGCCCTTGGTTTTGCGTCTGGTCGTGGGGCCTTCCTCCCTTAGCCCTGAGGGCTTAACCCTGTTTTAACCGCCCGTTTAAACTGTGAAACGACTCGCCCGTAGCCACTGACCCAAAGCCATTCAAGTTGGGTTGACCTCCGACCGAGGCATGAAGCAACCCATATGCATTCACTGCTACACGAGGGCCTGACACAAACACGTTCATCGTGACATGACTGCGTTCAGGTCGGGTCAGGTCTGCCCATCAATTTTTTTATAAACATGTTTTTGAACCCATGGCCTAGGGCCACATGGCAGCCTCCAGGCAGGCCATGTGGCACCCTGTAATAGGCCCTCAAAACCTTAATAAAAAAATGAAATTTTTCACAAAAATTTTCTGAAATGACAATTTTTTTTGTGTTCAAAAGTCCTATTTTGAAGGTCATTCGACATTTTAAAACTTCAATATCTTTCTCATACGACATCGGATTTGAGTCCCGTTCATGGCACTATATTCGCAATGACAAGGCCTATCCGGTTGTTTAGGTTGCAACCAATTCTGAGCAGTTCCAATTTTGAGCATTTTTTCCACTTGGACATGATCACCTGATCACACCTCCCCATTGGGAAGCTTTTGGACCCCAAAATCCTTCAATTTCCTGTTAAGAAGATGAGGGTATAGATCCCTCACCTTTTCCACCTCCATCCATTTTTCCTTACTCGGTTTGCTGCCTTTAAGACCAACCCAAACATAATCAACATTTCCCCTCCTTGAAGTGTGTGTCCTTCTGTCAAGGATAGCATCCTCTTTCAGCTCATCCAAAAATTCTGGTGAGAAATCCTCTATGGATGGTAGCTGAATGTCACTTTCATAATCAACAATTAAAGGAGGTTCATACAAACGTAAATTTTCCACATTCACAACGGAATACATTTGCATATATGAAGGCAAATATAGTTGAAAAGTATTATTTCCAACTTGTTTAAGGATCTTGAATAGACCATAACGAATAGGCTTCAAATTTTTACCTTATCCTTGCATTATTTCCTTACTAATATGCAGCCATACCTCATCTCCTTCTTGAAACTTATGATCAACTCTGTGTTTGTCATGCCTCTCCTTGTACTTGCCTTGACTTTTTTCAAGCTGTTCTTGAACCTGCTGATGTATGAGCTGAATTCTTTCAATGAACATGTGAGATTTATCAATTTCACTATGCCCATCAATGGAAACATCCTTCTCAAGAATAAAATCTAAAGGTGACTTAGGCAAATACCCAAAGCAAGCTTCAAAAGGTGAAGTATTTGTAGAAGAGTGTTTGGCCTGGTTGTGAGCATGTTGAATGTAATGCAAGTGCTCATCCCAAAGCTTGGGATGCTTGCTGCAATAACCTCTCAAAAGATGTACAATGGTTCTGTTCACTACCTCTGTTTGGCCATATGTTTGCGAATGGAAAGTAGTACTCTTCTTCAACTTGGTGTCCATCATCTTCCATAGATTGGACCAAAAATTCCCAAAAAATCTGGAATCCCTGTCACTAACAATAGAAGTAGGCAAGCCATAATGAACCCATACATGTTGAAAATATAAATTAGCAGTTTTTTCAGTAGTTATAGTTTTCTTACATGGCATAAGATACACATCTTTCTGAATCTATCAACTACTACATAAAGATAATCATGCTGCTTTCTAGATAATGGTAGACCTCCAACAAAATCCATAGAAACACTTTCCCATGGTCTAGAAGGTACTGGAAAAGGCGTATATAAACCAAGCTTCCTATTGCTAGGCTTTCTTGTAGCACATAATGAAAAACCTCTAATGAAACGTGAAACACTATCTACCGTGCGAGGCCAATAACAATGCCTCTGTAAATGTGCCACTTTTTTGCTTACCTTGAAATGTCCACCAGTAAGAGAAGAATGAGTTTCTCTCATGATGCTTAGTCTCTCCCCTTGTGGTATACAAAAATTTCCCATATGAAACAGCAAATTATTATGCAAATGATAATCATTCTCCTCAACATGATTCCCTTCACTCAAGTTAGCATACACATCCTTAAAATCAACATCTGATGCATACTGTTCTATGTAGATCTCATGTACAATAGAATCGTTCTTAAGTAAAATAGTAGCACTAATAATAGGCCTTGAAAGCATATTAGAAGATTTAATTAAAATACCTTTCTTGTACCTTATTACCAAGTGAAATTTTTGTAGGAAACCCATCCATCTGAAATGTCGTGATTGTTGTAATTTACTTTGCGACTGCAAGTACTATAAAGGCTGATGGTCGGTATGAACAACTGTTTCTTTGCCCATCAAATAGTGTTTCCACTTTTTGACGCTTTGTACCAACGCATAAAACTCCTTATCATATGTAGGATAATTCACAACAACACCATTAAATGTCTCAGAATGAAATGCGATAGGCTTACCATGTTGTAAGAGAACTGCACCCATGGCATAATCAGTATCACTAGCATCGGTCTAAATCTAAAATGGCTGTCTCAAGTTTGGTAATGCAAGGACTGGAGCTGAACTTATATTCTCTTTCAAAGACTCGAAAGATTTTTGTTTCTTGCCTCCCCATTGGAAAGCACGCTTCACACTTGTCACTGCATGCATAGGAGCTGCTATGGTAGAGAAGTTAGAAATAAACTTCCTCCAATACTGAGCTGCACCCAAAAAAATTCTTACCTCCGTAATGGATTTGGAAGTAGGCCAATTCACAATGGCTTCTACCTTAGAAGGATCAATTCTCAAAGCATCTCCTCCTACTATGTGTCCCAAATAAACCAAAGAAGTCTTTCCAAATTCACACTTTGACATTTTAAGAAACAACTGATTTTTCTTCAAAATATCAAGTACTTTCTTAACATGCATGACATGCTCTTCTCTAGTCTTGCTGAAAATTAAGATGTCATCTAAGTAGAAAATAACGAAATCATCAAGAAAAGGATGTAAGACATCATCCATTACCCGCATGAAAGTTGTAGGTGCATTGCATAAACCAAACGGCATAACAAGCCACTCAAAGAGTCCCTATTTGGTTTTAAATTTTTTCTTCCAAATGTCACTTTCTGCAATTCTAACTTGATGATAACTACTACATAATTCTAACTTAGTGAAATATTTATCATCTTTCAGCTGATCTAACAAATCATCTATCCTTGGGAGTGGGTAATGATTCTTTACCGTTATCTTGTTCAATGCCTTGAAGTCCACACACATGAGCCAAGTTCCATCTTTCTTTGGAATCAACACTATCGGTGACCCACATGGCAAAGTGCTTGGTCTTATGAATCCTTTTTCCAAAAAGTCCTTAATTTTCCTCTTTATTTCAACATTCTCCATGATAGACATGCGGTACATGCCTATGTTAGGAAGAGGACAATCTTGATGTAATTGGATTTCATGCTGAATCTCCCTCTTAGGAGGTAAACCTGTCGGTTCCTGAAACATCTCATAATGTGCATCAACTACATCATATAAATCTGTTTTAAGCTTGGAATCACAATTTTCAAATGACTCATGATTCACATCAACCTTGGGCTTAACCATAAGAAGTACAAAACTCTCACTAGAATTCACTTGCCTTTTTACCTGTCCCACATTTACCATCGCTATATTTTCCTTCTTGCGATGTGCTCTGACAATGAAATTTTTTCCATATTTAAAGAGATGATACTTATTTTCACGGTGATAGAAGATCGCTTTCCTATCAAATAAGTAAGCACTTCCCAAAACAATTCCTGATATATCAAGTGGCACTATATCAAGTTCAACTGTGTTAATAAAGTGTGCAGTAATCGCGAAACACAATATGCACTTTCTTGAGACTTGTAAGTTTGCATCCTTGCATATCCATCCAAGTGGATAAGGCTTTGGATGTGGAATGGTCTCAAGTTTAAGCTATTTTACCAAGTCTTCTGATATGAGATTTTCTTGTGACCCACTGTCAAACATTGTGTCAATTTTTGTATGTTTTGAGACTACCCTCACATGGAACAATTCAATTCTTTCTTCCTCATTTGGAGTTTGTACATGACAGTTTGAAGTACTAGTGCTTGGCTTAGTTTTAGTTTCCTTTCCATTCATACTCTTCAAAACCATGGCTGCAATTTTGTTTTCGTCACCTAAATCATCACCTAAGTCTTGTGGTGTAGTTGTAGTAGCTGCAGTTTTCTTCTTTCCTATGTTTTTGTTAAACTGAGTTCTTTTATCAGGATGTTGTTTCCAACAGTTTTTCTCTTCATGGCCTTCTCTTGAACAGTGTTTACATATCACTTTCTCACCCTCTTGTTTGAAAGATGCATTCTTTTTCCCTTTTCCCTTAGAGGTTTTATCTTTGTTTTTCCCCTTAAAAGGCTTGTTTCTACCCTCATCAAAAGTGTTTTTCCCTCTAGCCTCTAAATGCGTAGCTTGTACACAAACTTCGTCTAGACTAGTAGGATTGAAGATAAGGATAGTATGTCTAAGGTAGTTGTGCAAACCACCTATATATTTCAGAAAAGTATCTTGAATTTGTAAGTCTACTCCTAATAAGAGTGCTCTTCTACTAAACTCTTGGGTGTAGTCTTGTACATTTTGTCCCTTAAGCTATCTGAAGTTTTGCCAGTTCATGATAGCCTTTTGTAAATGATCTAATGGACAAAATTTCTTTTTAATCGCAGTAATAAATTCAGTCCATGATAAAGTGATCTTACCATGTTTTTTAATTTCATCCTTAGTTTTGGCTTCCCACCATACCAATGCTGCTCCGTCCATTCTCAAAGATGCTAACTGTATCTTGGTGTCGTCATCATGAAGGTTCTGTATCCTCAAGTAAACTTCCAACTGTATTATCCAATTGTCAAGTTTCTCTGCATTGACTTCACCGTTAAACATAAGCAACTCAAATTTAAAATCAAGCTTTAAAAATGGACTTTTACCAGTGGTTTTAGACTTGTGAGATTGATTCACCGAAGTTGAGGATGACGATGTAGAGGAAGAGGATGAAGATAGGGATGGTGGATCACCATTTCCTCCATGTCCTTTCTTTGACTTGTCATCACTTTTATTTCCTCCTGAAGAACCCTCTCCTTCTTTCTGGTTTTTAGACCCTTCTCCAACAAGCGTATCATTCCTTTCTTGGTAGAGTATCCTCACCATCTCCGTCATGTCCAAGAAATCCTTTCAGAACACTCGTTCCTCTTCTTTGGGATCCATATCTTCAGGAGCTTCTCCCTCTCTTGAAGACATGCTTGAAGCTGCTTCTATGGCTCTTGGAGGTGGCTCTCTGGCCCTTCTTGGTTGAGGATTACTTTGTGCACTAACCAAGTGTCCTTCACCTCTGTTGAGTTTAAGCCTAGTAAGCATCAAAACTTGCAAACAATTAACTATATCTTTGCACAAAAAAAATACTGAGTAAAACTCTAGCTCCTAAGGCTCAAAACCTTAGCTTTGATACCATCTGATCTGAAAATGAAACTATTTGTATCTGATGTTCAAAGTATCCATTTTCATTTAATTAAGTGTGCAAAGTGTTTATCATGTCTTGTAATTTAAACAAAGTGTTTTTGGTAACTGTTTCTGAGTTTATGTGTGAGGGAATGTTAATTAAAATTACTGTTTAACATCTTAAATCAGAAATACATAGCAACATAACTTCACCATAACAACACAGCAACATGATGAGGAAGTTCACCCCTCTTTGGCTACATCTGCCGGGTCCAAGGCTCCCAATGGGCATGTCCTTGCTCTATTAAGTTGCTCAAATTGGTTTTACAGTGAGAAATATGCCTAAAAATGCATAAATAGCTATGAAATTGAATTCATAAGACAAAAATAAGCTAAGAATGGATTTTATTTCACCTCAAATAGTGAAGTATATCCCAATGCAGCTCCATTTCCCTCATGGTCCTAATGGCTCTCCAAGATTCCCTAAATAAAAAATGGCTGAATAACACCTCTATTAGCTCTAAAACCTATCCCAAACACTCCAGAATGGTCAGAATACCCAAAATTGACCAAAATTTCATCCAAATTGGTTCAATATTGGAGAAGTTATGACCTCCACAATTTTCTACTCAATTTCCCCTGGAAACCCCACCAAATCTAGATGAACTCCAGTTAGGCGCACTAGAAATGGTAGAAGGAAAAATTTGTCAGAACCGCGCGCTAAATTTGGGGGCAGCATTAAGTTTAACTTTCAGTGGTGGCGCGTTCACATGTGAGAAAACCGGAGGCAGTTTAGTGCTGGCAGTTAAGTCGTAGCCCGCGCCCATGGTCATAGCCCGCAAGTCACTTGGCTAAGGGGCTAGCACCTGAGGGATTAAACATATTTTACCACCATTTGAAAGGGGCTTAACCCTTGGTTTTGCGTCTGGTCGCGGGGCCTTCTGCTGCTAGCCCTGAGGGCTTAACACTGTTTTAACCACCCATTTAAACTGTGAAACGACTCGCCCGTAGCCATTGACCCAAAGTCGTTCAGGTTTGGTCGACCTCCGCATGAGGCATGACCCGATCCATATGCGTTCACTGCTACACGAGGGCCCGACCCAAATGCATTAGTCTTGTTTTGAAGGTCATTGGGCATTTTAAAACTTCAATATCTTTCTCATACGAGATCGTATTTGAGTCCCATTAACGACGCCAGAATCACAGTGATGAGGCCTATCCGATCATTCAGGTTGCAACGAATTATGAGCAGTTCCAATTTTGAGCATTTTTTTCCACTTGGACATGATCACCTAATCACTTGAGATTGTCACCTTAGCTCTTATACCATGTGAGAGCTCTAGGGTAGCAATATTAGATGATTTCTCTTCGTTAGATAAAGAAATTTGATCTGAAATTGTAATAAGTGTGAAGGTAATAAAAGGAAGTAAAAAAGGCATGAAGAAGGAAGAATAACCCTAATGAAGAAAGGAGGAACCTTAAAGAAGGAAATAAGGTTTTTTTTCTCTTGTTTCTAATCC
Source organism: Pinus albicaulis (assembly GCA_034641835.2). NCBI lineage: Eukaryota > Viridiplantae > Streptophyta > Pinopsida > Pinales > Pinaceae > Pinus > Pinus albicaulis. The sequence continues at coordinate 1,830,475,772 of CM076578.1, read as the reverse complement.
ACACATGCGAAATTTTTGAGTTGCAGGAGGGTGGAAAGTTATAGGTTTGTAGTAGAGGCTGAAATTTTGTTACAGGAGGATGAGATATGAATTGTGAATGAGTTTGAAGGAGGTTTAATTGGATTTAATTTGTTGGATTAAGCTCATGATCCAGGGAATTTTCATGAATGCTTTCAAACAAAAATCGCTATCATACAAGAAATTTTACTGACACTTAGATTTACTTTATGAAATCATGAGCAATGCATATTATAAAAACACTTTAGTTAAACATCAACAAGAAATTAGAAACCAATAAGAAGAAATAATCATCAATCACACATAAACGCACGATATGATAATGAAGTTTGTCCAATGTGAACTACGCCCCTAAGCCCAGTGTTAAGAGTGGGGAAGCCACTTCATTAGGCATATGAAGAAGATGATGAGTACATGATGGAATATTTGTCAAAACAAGGAAGAACTCCCTTAACTAGAGTTGCATGTCTCTCTCCCCCTGGAGACATTCTTCTATAAGAACTCTCACTCATAAAAGCTCTCCTTCAACATGAAAAAATAACATTCTCTCACATAAAGTGGCATACAAAGATCCTCTAACAACATGGCATACATGGATATTAGAATCAAAACATCATCTCAAAAAAGTCAAATAAATACATGGAAACAATGCACCTTATACCTTTGTTTTTTGGGACGGCCTAGAAATTGGTTACTCAGATGAAGGAAATTCCTATGCCATCACGTTCCTTGTGAAAAACCATGAAATATAACTATAAATTGGACCCCTTTATCACTCAGTCAAATTTGGGCTCCTCAGAAATCTCAAAGATTCCTTAAAGATTCTATTATATGGGTTGACTAAAATTTGGCTCCTCAGATGAAGAAATTGATCATGCCATTGTATTCCTCATGAAAAATCAAGAAAAATGAGTATAAATTTGGCCTGATTCTGAAACTATCATTTTCGGGCCTATAGGGAATCTTTCAGATTCCATGTAGATTCATGCGCCAAGGTTCCACTCTCAACATTCTACTTCTGGAAAATTTGTTGCTCATATCAGAAAACTGACCTCCCCATCAGACTCTTGGTGAAATTATGACTAATTTGAGTATAAATATAACATAATTTCGCTTCTGTAAAAAATCAACTCGAAGGAATATAAAAGATTCCTCTAATATTCTTTAATTCATGGTTCCATTGCCTCATTTTGTGTTCCTGCTCAGGGTTCCACACTTCCTCTCCATTCATGGTTTTATCCCTCGTCAAATGGCACAAGTTAGTTTTTAAATAAATTCTTTTTGGTGGATTTTTTAATTTAAGGCTCGTTGGGTTGTTGTCTAAAATGAGCCACTGTTACGTGGCCTGCCCAGGGTCAAATCCTGTGGCTCCCATGGTGGAAGATTTGTGTTTGGTTTCTTTTGGAATGTTGGGTGTTGTTTTATTTTAGGTCGTCGGTGGCGGACTGACCCCTAGCCGGGGTGGGTGCAACTCTCGTCGGCTCACCATGATTGGTGGTCGTTGAAACGACTGACCATGTGGTTGTTAATATATAGTGGTGGTGGGTTGGCGGGGTTTGACCACCCACCACCCATTTTAGCATTTTATTATTTAATGGATCTGGGGTTGGGGCGGGTCCGCCAGGCCCACCCCATTTATTATATATTTTATTATTATTTTAATAATAGGAGTAAAAAACCATCGACTGATTTTAAGGGTCACCGAAAAAATTAAAGAGTCAACAAATTTTCCAGTTCCAACTGCCAATAAATGCTAAATTATCACTCTGTTTGTGGGAACCAAATGTAGCGGCTTTCACCAAATTTAGTCAGGCCTCCATGTTCAACAAACCTCCAAATTTAGTTAGTGACCTGCTAAATTTAGCCATTGGGGCCAAGTTATCCAAAACTATCTTGAGCATATGAGGTTGGATTTGAGTGACATTTATGCCATTGGAATTAGGATGAAAATCTATTCGATCTGGTCCTAGTTTCGACGAAATCCGATGACTCTTAATTTTGAGCCTTTCTAGAGCCACCTGAATCATTCCTCCCCATTGAGGAGCTTTTGGTCCTCCAAAAGCATGAACATTATCTGAAATTTATTGTAATCCCTTGTATGCACAAAAAATTCCCTAATAAGGCACACTTCCTTCTCCTTCACCTTTTTTCTTCAGAGCCATAAGTGATGAACCGACACCTGTGCTCTATGTAAATGTGTAGTACATATTTGAAAATACATGTTCAATTACATGACCTATCATGACCCAAGAAAATCCCATACTTGTTAAGAGTTTATAAAACACTCATTTGTCAAATTTACATCAGAATCATAACAAAAACCAATACCCTAGCTATCAACAAAAGGCCAAAAAAATCATCATGTTGAATTCATAAGTGATGGAAGACACTTCATCACTTTTACAATCATTTCACAACATGTAATTTACAAAGTGCGGCAATGGAATGATATTGTATCTATTAAAACTATATCTCACTCAATAAACTGAACGGGTCTTCATTCTCAAGTTGATTCTCTTATCGAAAGGCTTCATTGACTTGTTCCCGCACAAGCAGTTTGTCCTTCTCGAGACACTACTCTGGATGGGGCTCCAAAAATGTGGCTCTCTGATGTCCACCTCTATTGCAATGACTGTACAAATTCTTCTTCCTCCATACATGCTTAACCTTCTTCCTTCCCTAATGTGGAGAATGCCTTTCACTTCTTGTCCTCTTTCTTGCTGCCATTTTTTTCCAACTCTCAACAACAACATGGCTATACAAGCCACAAAAAATACATGGTTTTCTATGCCACAAATTTTATCCATGATTAAAAATTTTCTTGCAATCAAAAGGTACATTAACATAAGGAGACCTATTATACCTTTCTTGGTTTTTTCTGGTGCAATCTTGTTGAGAAGAATATGCCTCGGCTCTTCTTTTTCAATGTGCAGTGTCATGGGAAGATTGTGATGTGTTTCCATCATGCTCTTTCCTTGATGGGTTCGATAATGGCTTAGATTCTTTGTCTGAAGAACCCCTTTGTTATGCTTCCTTCTAACACTCTCTTTCAGTGTACCCCAATCCTGCAAATCGAGGTCTTTGTACAACCTACAATGGTTGAGTAATTTCTTGGAAATTAACTTCAAGTCCTTTTCCTTTATACTCCGTGTTGATAAGGAGTCTCATGCTGGTTCCTGAAATGGGTGCCTCAATGCTTCTAGCAGAAACACCATCAAGTGAAAATGAAATTGAAGAATTACCAACACTGTTTACCTTAGCTTTTGATTTTGAAGAGGGTGATGATGGCTTCGTTAAGCCTTCGTTGCACTTCAACTTTTCCAAGGCCTCTTTCGTGGCTCATAATTGATGCTGCAATTTCTGCTTCTCCTCTTCTGCTTCTTGTAGAATTATACTCAATTCAAAATTTCTTTCTTGAAGGCTCTGGTTGATCTCTTTAATTGAAGGATGAGAAGAAGAATATTCCTCTGAAGATGGAGATGGAGCATCATCCTCTTTCCTTTCTTTTTCTTGTTCCTATTTTGCCATTTTGTCCTCATAATATGCAAATAATATATCTACCATTCCCGCCATCCTAGAACACCTCTTAGAGATATTTTTTATTGTCCATTTCCCTTCTTGTTTCACACTCAATTCACATTCCTTGTAAAAAATGTCAAACCGCTCTGATACCACTTGATCTGAGGAATTTTCGTGAATGATTTCAAACAAAAATCCCCATCATATAGGACCTTTTATTGACACTTACATTTGCTTTGTGAAATCATGATAAATGCACATTCTAACAACACTTTAGCAAACCATAAATAGGAAACAAGAAACCAATAACAAGCCATAATCATGAAGCACATATAAACAAATGATATGATAACGAAGTTCATCCAGTGTTGACTACATCTCTGGGCTGAGTCTCAAGAGTGGTGAGGCTGCATCATTAGGTGTTGTAAGAATAATATGAGTAGCATTAGGGGAGTTTTGAGGTCTAAAATGGGCCTTCTAAGGAAAATGTACAATCAAAATTCACTTTATGAGAACCAATCACATTTTAGGGGATGACATTATCCCTAATGGTTGAGGCGGCATTGCTTGAGTTAAAGGTACTTACTTGTCACATTTTCAATGGTGGATAAAAACTCATAGTTAACCATGGTAGTGCTCTAAGTACTTTTAAAGTCAAAGTAAAGTACTCATAATAAATGTCATTTCACACTTTTTGAATAAAATTATATTATTGCCATTTAATATTTCTTGAAAGAAACAATGCATATCCATATACATTTATTATATTATATTATATTATTTTTATATAGTATATTAATTAAATGTTATTATACAATTTAAATAATATAAATTTTAATTAATAACATATAATATAATTAAGAATTTATAAATTTATATTTATATTTTATTTTAAGTTATTTAATTACAGAGGACAAATGCATTAGTTGTTCACTGATAATGACTTTTTCTTGAAAAACTCATTCTTATTTATAGTCACATCAATACAATTTTTTTATTATTTTTATTTTGGTGCAACTTTTGAATTGAATTTAACTATGGTTACATTGATTGTGGTGCAAAAAGTGAATTGAAAATTCATAAATATTATTTTATTGGTTTGGCTATTATTTTATTATTTCCTTAGGAGGCCCATTTTAGACCTCAAAATTCCCCTAATGATGATGCAATATTTTTCAAAACAATGAAGAAATCCCTTAGCTAGAGTGGCATGCCTCTCTCTCCTAGGATAAATTCTTCTATAAGAACTCTTACTCCTAAAATCTCTCGTTCAACATGAAAAAATAGCAATTTGTAATATCCCAAATTCGGAACAACTAGCAAGGCATGAATGGAAAACGCATTTTCCAGTAATGGATGCTATAAGAATTGAAACCAAGACCTAGATCCCTTAGAAAAATGTGTCTAAGTGCCAAATCCAAGAGGAGGCTCCAATTAAATCCTTCTAAGGTGGTTAAACAGATCTACCACACTTAGATGTCCTCAAAAAGTGCCTGATGAGGGACTGCAACAAATGTAAGCACATGTAATGGAATGACAGCATTATTCTTATAACCCAAAACACATGAAGGTATGTATAGCCAACAATTGTATAATATAGCAGTAATGAGATACAAATACTTGAGGAAAGAGTCTCTCAAGTAAGGCAATGCAGCCTCAATGGAACATGTACATCAAAAGTGACAAAACACTGCTACACAAATTGTGCCCAAGCTATACTGCGCAGTTTATACGACACTGCAACATAATAATAGAAAATAAAAGGATATGGAAATATCAACTCAAGAAATGTGGGGGAGCTAGCTCTCAACCCCTGAAAATAACAATACAACAATAATACACAATCCTTAGAAGGATTGACTACAATACATGTACAAATGGCAATTCTGCAGAAATGCCGAAGTTGCTGGGTAGCAGCTACAACTTCGAAAATAGAGATGGATGAAGATAGCTGAAGATGTTACATATGGTGCATAAATCTCATCCAATGGATCTCTCAGGAGAAAGGCTGATCCAATCCCTGAAGATCTTGCCCTCCAAAGTAGTGGTGCAACCCCCACTGCAAATATGCTCAGAAATAACGCAGTCAAGGAGCTGGACTGCGCTGTAGGAGATAGAGAATGCCTGGCCTGGTGCCCAAAGATGTGCAATGAGCTTAGAAACCTTCCTTACTAACCTTCCCGAGGAATAGAGACTCCCTCCTCTGAAAGATGAGACAAGGAATGGTGTTGTGGAACCCCTCCACTGCAACACCCAGCAACACTATGTTATACTTCAGCAGAAATAACGCAGTGATTGAATAATGGCTTTGGCCTTGAGCCAAGATGTCGAGAAAATGAAGTGAAATCCTTCAAGAGGCCTCTCAAGAAGGAGAGGAAATCCTAAACAGGAATCCCTCGTGCTAAGCAGCACTACAACTCAATTGAACAGTCAGGACTGCAAATATGTCTAAGTAGACAAATGATCAAATGCTCCAAGATGTCTCACTATGGCTGCCTCTTCCTCCTTTTATGAAAGTGAATGCCTCTTTGCCCTGGACCCCACACATTAGGGTTTCTTCCACAAGGAATATTCCTCCCTCTCAAATAGCATTGTCTTCTCATGCAAGCTACACCTATTAGGCAGCGCTGTTGACTTGGTAAAACTTGACCTTGTCCTCATGCAATTGCCCCTTTTCACACTGGAAGGTGAAAAATTAAGCTTCTCCATTGATCCTTTTCACACTATGAAGGATATTATTCCTACTCATTGGCATTTTACCCATTTTATTCACCTCCTAGATGAAATAAGAAAAAATTAATATTCCAATTTGCTGCTTGCAAATTTTGGAATATTACAATCCTCCCCTCTCAAATATTGCTCGTCCTCAAGAAAGTGCAAGGATAGACTAAATTATTTTATCCTCCTCTCCCTATAGCATCCCTGTATGATGATATCCTCCAAGGAAAGTGATGCTATCTCATCGATCAAGCCTCCACATTGCCCCTCCTCAGCATGTAAGTTAGCTATCAAGCCATCATTATGTAAAGGTGAAATACTCAAGAGGATAGCAAAGTGATGTATAGAGGTCCCCTTGAAGAATGGGATCTAAAATATAATGGGAACTATCTTTCCCATATGGATCCTCCACCTCCAAGCTATGAGCCATGCAAAATGAGTCACCTTCCAACTAGGCAACTCCTGGAAACTGTCCTCCACCTTTGGCTCTGGAAAAGTAGGTGGGCTAAAATTTTGCACATGGTAGACAATGTAGCCTACCCCACGCTATCCATATCTCCACTTAAGGTAAGTGTAGAGTGTCTACTGATCCTGGGCTGTAATCAGATTGCCCTCAAGTGGCAAGATGAGGACTAGATCTCCAAAGACCTCTCCTCCAACGCTGCAAATCAAGCTGGCCCAATTATCCCCATATATGATGAGTTGGCAGTCATCATCATATGGAATCTCCTCCATAATATGGCTCACATCATAAAGTGACAAATGTGTTGTTAAGGTAACCATATCATGTCCCATGTTCCCCTTAGAACATGTAGTGCAAAAAGTGTGAGAAATTTCTCCCTCAACAGACACATCCACATAATGTGTCTTTCTCCCAAGCATGCTCCTTATAAAGACAACAACAATAGAACCATAGGGAGAAAAAATGAGAATCATACCATCTTCCATGTGTAACAAATTTGAAGGACAATGGTCCCTTAAGTGCAACCAACACAGCTTGACTCTCCACTGCAATAGAGACTGATAAAAAGAGTGGCCTCTCAACCACTTTCTTGCTGCTCCAATATCCTCATAAGTATGGAGGAAGTGAATAATGTAAGGTGTACAATGGGCATATCCTCCATAATATCTATCTTCCCCAAGTCCTCCTATGGAAGGCCCATCAATCATGCTTATGGCCTCAATTAGACCATGAAGCTCTAAATAAAGAATTCTCCTCCTTGGAGCAACATCCTGCACCTGTGTGGTTAAGGGACATACATCATATAAATAATCATGAAAATAATCATCACCCTTACCATATGTTCTGCTCATACAATTGGAGTGTCTCATAAGTGAGTCTCCTCTCATCTTCAAAGAGAAAAGAGGTAGCTGTGCTAACTCTCTCAAAGAGTCATGTCTCTCCTCCATCTCTATCTGGTCTATGCATCTTCTCATATGTTGATATATCTCCTCCTCAAAGCCCATCCAAAAATACCCCTCCATGATGGTGTGGTATGCTCTCATAGAACAAGTGGGGCTAAAAAGGAAATCCTCATGAGCTGCATGTAGAAACTTCTCCTTGAGCTTGGAAGCTCTAGGAAAGAAGATCCTACCATGATAAAAGATGACCCCATATTTGACTGAATATCCATTCTTGTGCAACTGGTCATCCAAGATAATGCAAGTAAAGAGATTTTTGGAATACTCCACCAACAACTAGGAGCTCCAATATGGATCTATCCTCCATAATGACAACGTTGATGATCTCTTATGAGGAACATCTGTGATATGGCTGCCCTCTTCTTTGACATCCCCCATGCCAAAGATGCAATTTGGAAGGCTGCTATCCTTCCCCTACTGCTTCTGCCACAACGCAGAATCTGAAACGGAAGTGGGTACTGATGATTTTTAGGGAATGCTCCCTCTCTTCTTGAGTCTACCCAAGACTCCCAGCATTGTATCAAGCTCTCCCAAGGTTTCCACCCTACGAAAATCAATGAGTGGTGCCCCATCATGTGAAGCATCCATCTTCCTCTACTGATCTAGTGGTCTCCCCGGCAAAATGTCTCCATAAAATGAGACATCCTCAACAAGAGATGATTGAATGTATGAACGGAGAAAGCTCTCCATGCTTCCACTACGCAATCCAATCACCTTATTAGGTGTATAACCCTCCATAGATGAATATGGATGTGTACTCCTCATCTCATGATGCTGGGTCTTACCCCTATCTCCTCCTTGTGTCTCTATGGTTCCACACCTCCTCAACAATGGCACAGGTAGAACATGATTTGTGCCTTGATCTCCACACATGAGATCCTGGGGACTTCCTTGCAAAGATGCAAGCATCCCTCTATTTGGAGCAAGAGCTCCTGCTTCCTCTGCATGAGGTTATAGATCAACTCCAGATCTAACAGTGTTGTTGCCCTCAATCTCTACAACATGAGTGGGAAACCTCCCAATGATTGGATCCCTTTTGAAAAAGAGATCTCCATGCTTTCTTGCTCAAGGATGTGAGAATAAAATCTTCCTTCCAGCAAAGTATGGTGCAAGATTTCATGAAATGGGTTGGCTTTATTTTTATTTTTTACTTTCACCATGTGTGTCTCATGAATATTTTCCACTAATGCCTTAGTGAAATTTTCATAAGATGCAATGTTTATATTTCTCAAAGAAAAAGATTCAAAGATCCACCAGGAATAAGCATTACCTTTCAATTGTAGCGCTGCAACTTTTATGGCTTCATCCTTTGGCATTTGGTGCTGCTGCAAGAAGGTATCTAACTCCTCCACCCAAGCTTTGGTTGAACATATAGGTGATCCTTCAAAGGTAGATAGATGAAATCTATCATGCTGCTTCCTTTCCTTCATCTTCATCTTGCAAAACTCTGAAAAACTGAGATGATCTATAAATTTCTGAGTTTGAAACTCATATTCTTTCAAGAAATCACTAATGGTTTCCATCCTAGCAACCTCTTCTTCTCTTTCCATCCCTCTTCCGGCAATCCTGGGCATGTGACTGCGCTGTGTATTAGGGTGTGCAGCTGCTTGCTCACACTCCTCATGTGACAATATAGAGTTTGCTTTTGAATCAAACCCTCCAGGATATTCTCCATACATTTTCCTCTTGATCTCCTTGAAATATTCATGAATCTATCCCCTTTTTGTTTTTCTTCTCCAAAATATGGAGTCTTTTTCCTTCTTATTTCTTTGTCTCCTTCTCGATGAGAATAGGAAGTGCAGGGTCCTTCCTCTTATTTCTGCTTATCCTCCTTGGGGAGGTTCTTCATGGATCTAAAATATGATGAGATAAAACTCATCCTCTTCAATCTTCTGATCTCTTAGGCTTAGACTCACAGGCTGAGCCAAGACTATGCTTTGATACCACTGTAATATCCCAAATTCGGAACAGCTGGCAAGGCATGACTGGAAAATTCATTTTCCAGTAATGGCTGCTACAGGAATTGAAACCAAGACCTGGATCCCTTAGAAAAATGTGTCAAAGTTCCAAATCCAAGAGGATGCTCCAAAGAAATCCTTCTAAGGTGGTTAAACAGATCTACCACACTTAGATGTCCTCAAAAAGTGCCTGATGAGGGACAACAACAAACGTAAGCACATGTAATGGAATGACAACATTATTCTTATAACCCAGAACACATGAAGGTATGTATAGCCAATAATTGTATAATATAGCAGTAATGAGATACAAATAATTGTTGAAAGAGTCTCTCAAGTAAGGCAATGCAGCCTCAATGGAACATGTACATCAAAAGTGACAAAACACTGCTACACAAATTGTGCCCAAGCTATACTGCGCAGTTTATATGAGACACTGCAACATAATAATAGAAAATAAAAGGATATGGAAATATCATCTCAAGAAATATGGGGGAGCTAGCTCTCAACCCCTGAAAATAACAATACAAAATAATACACTATCCTTAGAAGGATTGGCTGCAATACATGTACAAATGGCAATTTTGCAGAAATGTCGGAGTTGCTGGGTAGCAGCTGCAACTTAGAAAATAGAAATGGATGAAGATAAATGAAGATGCTACATATGGTGCATAAATCTCATCCAATGTATCTCTTAGGAGAAAGGCTGATCCAATCCCTGAAGATCTTCCCCTCCAAAGTAGTGGTGCAACCCCCATTGCAAATATGCTCAGAAATAACACAGTCAAGGAGCTAGAATTTGCTGTAGGAGATATAGAATGCTTGGCATGGTGCCCAAAGATGTGAAATAAGCTCAGAAACCTTCCTTACTAACCTTCCCGAGGAATAGAGACTCCCTCCTCTGAAATATGAGACAAGGAATGGTGTTGTGGAACCCGGCCTCCACTGCAACACCCAGCAATACTACGTTATACTTCAGTAGAAATAACGCAGTGATTGAATAATGGCTTTGGCCTTGAGCCAAGATGTGGAGAAAATGAAGTGCAATCATTCAAGAGGTCTCTTAAGAAGGAGAGGAAATCCTAAATAGGAATCCCTCATGCTAAGCAGCACTGCAACTCAGCTGAACAGCCGGGACTGCAAATATGTCTAAGTAGACAAATGATAAAATGCTCCAAGATGTCTCACTATGGATGCCTCTTCCTCCTTTTAAGCAAGTGAATGCCTCTTTGCCCTGGACCCCAAACATTAGGGTTTCTTCCACAAGGAATATTCCTCCCTCTCAAACTGCGTTGTCTTCTCATGCAAGCTACACCTCTTAGGCAGCGCTGTTGACTTGGTCAAACTTGACCTTGTCCTCATGCAATTGCCCCTTTTCACATTGGAAGGTGAAAAATTAAGATGCTCCATTGATCCTTTTCACACTATGAAGGATCTTATTCCTACTCATGGGCCTTTTACCCATTTTATTCACCTCCTAGATGAAATAAGCAAAAATTAATATTCCAATTTGCTGCTTGCAAATTTTGGAATATAGTGACATACAAAGATCCTCTCACAACGTGGCATACATGGATCTCATAATAAAATTATCATATCAACAAAGTAAAATAAATACATGACAACAATACACTTTATACATTCGTTTCTGGAGATGGCCTTAAAATTGGGTACTCGGATGAAGGAATTTCTTATGCCATCATGTTCCTCATGAAAAACTGTGAAATATGACTGTAAACTCGACCCCTTTTTGTCTTGGAAAAAATTGGGCTCCATGTGAATCTGAAAGATTCCTTAATCCTAAAATATTATCTTCTACGGGTTGACTGAAATTTGACTTAGATGAAGAAACTAATAATTCCATCATGTTTCTCACAAAAAATTGAGACAAATTAGTATAAAATCGGCCTGGTTCCGAAAATATCATTTTCAAGCCTCTTGGGAATCTTTTAGATTGCATGTAGATTTTTGCGTCAGGGTTCCACCTTCATTTTTCTATCCTCAACATTATGCTTCTAGAAAATCTGTTGCTCATATCATAAAACTGGCCTCACCATAAAAATCCTGACGAAATTATGGTTAATATAACTATAAACTTGGCATAATTCCACCTCTGTAAAAAATCAGCTCCAAGGAATCTAAACAATTCCTCCGAGATTCCTTAATTCACGATTCCATTGCCTCGTTCCGTGTTCCTACTCAGGGTTCCATGCTGCCTCTTTTTTCACGAATTTCTCTCTTGTAAAATGGCACAAGTCATTTTTTAAATATATTTTTTTGGAAGATTTTTTAATTTAAGGCCTATTGGCTAAAATGGGCCACTATTACATGCCCCCCCTAGGGTCAAATCCCGCGACTCCCATGCTAGAAACTCCATGTTTGGGGTTTTTTGGAATGTTGGGCAGTGGTTTATTTTGGGCTGCTGGTGGCGGACAGGCTGGCCAAGGCGGGTTCAACTCCCGCCAACTCACCATGTTAGCAAGTGGTTAAACCCTGCTAACGAACCACCATGGGTGGTGGTTGGTTAGTGGGGTTTGACCACCCGCCACCGATTTTGGCATTTTATTATATAATGGAGTCAGGGGTTGTGCAGGTCTATCGATCCCACCTCCATTATCATATATCGGTGGTTGGACAAGTGGAAAGTCGAAAGAATGAACTTTGAAATATCAAAATGACCAAAGATGATATAGTGTCTTCCTACTTTGTAAGGATTGTCTGTATAAGAGATTAATTACGAGTAGATGATGAAATGATCCCATATAAGGAATTTGTGATTGTTTCCCTTCTAGGATTACCAAAATATTGGAATGCCTTTACAGTTGGAATTAGTAGTTCGAAAAAGTCTCCCTCCTTTAAGGAAATGTGGTTTGCATGTACTCAAGAGGAAGCTTGTCTTGCCTTGATAGGTGGAAATCAAGAAGATGAAGAAAATACCACCTCAAATTCCTACTCTTCTCATTTCAAGAAAAAAGGAGGAAATAAGAAATTTAAAGGGTCGAAGAAATATTATGGGAACATTGATCTTTCTAAAATAGAATGCTATCATTGTCACAAAATGGGATACTATAAGAATAAATGTCTGATAATCCTAAGAAAAATAAGAGAGAAATAGACCAAGCTATAATTTCCACTAATGATAATCCACGAAAGAAGACCAAAACTGAGGATTCTAAAGTCAAAGACTTATTCTATTAAGTCTTAAGGGATGTTATTCCTTGTATATAATGTATTTATATTGTAAGTCATTGTTTTTAGGTTTTGTATAATTTTCTCTTATAATTGACTCTAATATTAATCTTTTAATTCCTAGGGTTTTTAAATATAATATGATTTGATAGGAAATTGTTGAGTTGTTTTGATAAATTGAAGAAATCCCTCATAATGTCTAGATCTATGCAAAATTAAGAGGCAGCTTCTACTTTTATCAAAAGATGAGCATTATTTATTTCTTTCATTATCTTGTTGATTCCCTCTATATATATTTTATCTTTATTTTTGTTACTTGATTATAATCCTTTCTTTTTGTTTTCTTTGAAAGAAGGTTTACATGAATATTCTAATGAAAGGATTGTGGCTAGATCTAGAGGGAGCCTCCAAAAGGAAGACTTGAGTTATGAAAGAATATTTTTTGCAAAGAAAGCCCTACAAGATTTTTAAAGAGAGAAACTTAAGGTATGTTTAAGATCATAATATTTGTAGCAGGTCCTCATCATAAAATAAGGTACGATCATTTTTGTCTCTAAATTTAATTTATATTAATGACTCTCTCACCTTTAGGGTTTCTTCTATAGAATCATAAAGATTCTTATATTGTAAGGATATTTTATAAATTACAATCTTTACTACTTTGGGAAAAACCCTAGATTTTAAGGGTTTGTTAATTGTATCTAGGGTTTATGAAAAAACCCTAGCAAAGGTTGATATAAGAGCTTTAGGCATAAAATTAAAACCCTAGGTGTGAAGTATTTTGCTATGATTGGAATCCTAACAAGGTTTAGATTTTGGATATATATGGTTTAATTCCTTATTAAAGTATTAATAACCCTAAATTTTTTCTTTGTGATAATATAATAACCCTAGATTGATAAAGTTAACTCCATGCTCTTGTATGTGTATAGTTTGTTGTGTTGTACTTATTGATGAAATTTGCATGTAAAAATTTGTAAAGTTTTAAACCTACCTCATGTTTGATGATGACTTTCTGATTATGATGAGCATGATAGATAGAGGCAACCATAGAAACCGTGATGACATTTGAATTTACATTAATGATTAAAATTTGAAATCGAATTCTTTGAAAGGAATGATGTTCTGATAGGTCGAAGTTATCTGATGACATTATGATGAAAAAATAAGAATATGTATGGTTGGAAGAATAAAATAGCTTATGTTGGAACTTGGATATATTTTCTTTGTGAAAGAATGTGTGTATCCTTCCTAGTTGAGAGGGAGGACATGGTTCTCTACTTCATGTGTCATGCACTAGGACATGAATAATAACCATACATCTAGTGAAGGCCATGAGGAGAGAACGGAGACAGGGTTGGTATTTTGGAAGTTAGACTAGATGATACATAAAACCTTGCGAGGGAATGTATATTGGTCTAAACGATTTGGAGATCCCCTTTTAGGGTGGATATCTTGACCGTGATAATGTCTATATCCCTAAGAGGGTTGGCGTTTGTAATATTCCTAATTAGCCCAGACTAATAGGAATATTCAATTTCGCTTTTATTTTCTTGTTTAAGAATAAAATTGTAAAGGAGGACAAATTAAACTCCTTAAGAAGCAAAATAAATCAATGCCCATGTGAACAAGGCTAAATATGGGCTGCCTTAATAAAATTCCCTCAAGTGTGAAAAGGGATTGTGGCAATTGACTGGGTCAACAAGACCAAATCTACAACGTTGTCCAGATACAATGAACCTAGAGGAACAATGCAGTTCTAGTTGGAGGGTTCCAATGTGAAAGGAGCTAAACCTTTTGAGATGGTTTAGGGTTTGCAAGGCTTTCATCCTATAAATGAAAGAGGAGAGCAGCATGAGAAGGTTTTTGATCATATTGTATTGAATTGTGTTGCTTAGCACAAGGATCTCCTATTTAGGAATCCTCCTCTGTCCTTAAGAGGCCTCTTGGAAGAGTCCTGATATTCTTGGTCCACTATCAGGCATTTGGCCAAGCTTCTTCTTCCAACTACAATTCAGATCCTGTTGAGGGTTTGGTTGTCCTTGTGAACAGCAGCAATTGGGAGGCTAGATCTGCTAAGATCTAGATTGTACTAGTGCTTTTTCTCAGTGAGTGTGTATTTTAACCTCCTGGAAGAGCGCATTAGCATATTGAGCTTCAGGTCTTAATCTTGGCATCAGGCCAACATGAGCTTCAAGCCTACAACACATTTTTTGCTCCATATCTACGTTATTTTGCAAGAGAAGAGTTGCAGGGTGTTTGGAAACCATTTGGAGGAAAGATCTCTGGTGTGGAGGAGTCTTCCTTTCACTATGGCGATCCATGGATTAGCCAACTAATACATGTATGTTTCAGATCTGTTTTAGTCACTGCTACATCTACTTCAGAAATTCTGAATCATTCTGCAAATCTGTTGCAGTAGATCTCAAATCTATTCTTTGTGCTTCATGCTTTGCTGAAAACCCCAAAGGGTATGTAAAATAGAGACAGTCTAGTGTATAGATCTGATATAGATCTAATATTTTGTACATATATCTTTCCTAGATCTGAGTTTTAACCTACAACTATTGTTTACTCATAAAAATAACGATGTCATGGCTTTGCAGTGAAATACATTTGTTGCAGCACCTCTTTTAGAGGGTTTTTCTCCATAAAGTCTCTTTCTTTCTCCTGTACATTGATTGGGATTTACTGTAAATATGATTTATCATTGTATAAGTTATTTTCAAGCTATCATATTGGCCTACTACTACTGCTATCTAGAACTGTGTTATTTTCTGGGCAGAGTTCTTTTATATTGCTGCAATCCCTTCATTGGGCAATTTCTCAAGACAACTAGGTGTGGGAGATCTATTTAACCCACCTAGAAGGATTTATTTTTGATACCCTCTTGGATTTAGGACTTAGATACTCATATCTAAGGGATCCAAGGGCTAATTTCAAGAGCTGTAGCAGCCATTTCTGAAAAATGCATTTTTCAGGCATGCCTTACTAGCAGTCATGATTTTGGAAAATTACAGTGGTATCAGAGCAAATTTCTTGGCACAACCTGTGCTCTACCTTTTTGAAGAGCCAATATGTCTTTTCATGGGAGGAAAGGACTGATGAAGAAATGTGGGTACACCAAAGACACAGAAGTAAAGGGTCCAAACCCTTTATCGGAAAGCTTGCAGAGAGAAGAGCTCTCAAAAACTCTTTCTCAAGCTATGCATGAACTAAAAGGAGAAATCTGGGGGATGAAGAGGGGAAGGCATGCAGATTCCTCAGAAGAATCCTTACATCAAGAAAGCCCCAGTACTTCCTACCATGTGTGTGAGCATTCAGCCACACAACCAGATCGGGACATGCCTACTTTCTTGTCAAAGGAAGGAGGGGAGGAAGGAACACCAAAGGAGGGATCTCTTGGTGATTATCCCCAAACATATGAATCTCAATCAGAGAGATTCAAGGAGAATCTCAATTTCTCAAATTCCTTTCAACTCAAAGAAGAAATATCCAACAGCTACAATAGGAGGGAATGGTGCATGCAACACACTTTGGGTAGATTCTCTCTACCTGCATTTGATGGACCACCTAAAGACTCAACCAAGTCTTGGGAAAAGAAGCTTGAAAAATACTTGCAACTGCATCAAGTATTAGAAGAAGAAGCCTTGAGAGTAGCAGTGCTGCATCTTCAAGGGAAGGCTTATGCTTGGTGGTTGTTTGAGTCCTCTTCCTTGAAAGGGAGAAACATCTCTTCTTATGCAAGATTCACTAGGAGACTAGTGACAAGATTTGGTGAGGAGAAGGGAGAGAGGAAGTAGTAGAGGAGATCCTCTAGCACTGTGCAAGTAGGAGGAGATCTATTTTCATGTGGATATGGAGATGAAGCAATGGCTTCCATTAGAGGGATTCTTGCACCTTTGCAAAGAATTCCAAAGGCTCTTCCATATGGAGGACATGCGCAGCCTGTGTATTTGCTAAGAGACGATGAGATAGAACAAAGGAGGGGTCATACAGCTGATCCACTATCAGAATATGGGGCAAGGGCTCCAATCAGAGGCACTCTTACACCATTAAGAGGGGTCTCCAAGTTTCATGGTACTTCCACACATCAATCTAAGATGGAATTGCGCAGTGGGAGCAGTCATGAAATGTTCCCATATGTTGTTCACATGGGAATGAACCATGAGGTATCATTATCCTGTGGTATGCCATCCAGAAGACCACTTGAGTTAGATTTAATGAAAGATATTTCATACATGGATTCTCCTTTCATAGGTCCAAGGGAGGAAGGAGCATTAGGAGACCATGCTACAGCGCTGAGAGTATGGGGGAGGTACATTGAAAATGAGAGAATTTTTCCTTTGACCTCATTATCTATCCTCACCTCTCAAATTGCATTGAGAAGATATTCTACAAGAAGAGAGAATGATACCATCATGAAGCATGAGAGGCAAGACTTGAATCAAAAGACAAAATTGCTTGAAGAACACTCTTCCCTGCTGGAAGAGAGATGGTGGTCTCACATGCATGCTTTGGCCAAAACAAAGAGGCCTTGGACAGATGATAGCCTTCCATGGGAGACTAACTTCCAAGAGATTCCTTCTTCTTTGAAGCATGTGCATGAGCAAGGAGGGTAGCAAGGAAAGTTTGGAAAGCTTCCACTTTGTACCTTTGGCATGGGAGATGTCAAGGGGGAGGAAAAAAACATGGCAGATACTTCAGATGACACACTATCAGTGTTGTCATTGTTGGGCACCTTAGATCCTTATTGGAAATAACAAATGTTGGTGGAATATTCCAAGGATCTTCATACTTGCATGATTCTTGATGACTAGTTGCATGAAGGAAGCTATTCAGTCCTTGATGGAGTCATCTATAATCATGGTAGGATCTTCTTTTCTAGAGCTTGCAAGCTCAAGGAGAAGTTACTATAGAGGGCTTATGAAGAGTTCAAATTCAACCTCACTTATTCCATGAAGCTTAACAATATCATTTTGAGGAGCTACTATTGGGAAGGCTTTGAAAGAGAACTATATCAGCATTTTCAAAGAAGCGTGGACCTGGTAGAGTTGGAGCAGCAACATGACTCTAAGGGAGAGTTGAATCAGCCCTCTCTTTCTTCCCTTGAAGAAGAGAGTAGATCTATGCACCACTCCATTGATATGAGGAGGACTGTTGGTGAAGAGCATGTTCATAGTACATGTGTTTTATATTCTGATTTCATGCATTCTTACACCATGTTATTGCAGACCATGACTCCAAGGAGGAGTGATACACTTTGTAAATCTCATGGCAGCTGTTGGGCCACCACAAATTCTGAATTTGGCCACTCCCTTGGTTTGCAAAGGGAGATTTATTTTCATGATGGGTGTTTCCCAAAGGCACCAAATATATCTCACATTTTTTGCAATAGTGAGATAACTTGGGCAGCAAGTAAGTGGTGGGAAAAACACTCACCACATCTTGGTTTGATGGAAGCAGGGTATGCTCTGCGCTGGTTCCACATGTGGGACTATGATCCACCTCCTTGTGCACACATTTCTGTCTGTTTGTACATTGTTTTGATCCCCTATATTGATGATGTGATTGTACTTTTCATGGGGATGAATGGAGGAAGGAGAGAAGACATGCATGTGCCCTATGGGATGACTACACTCCTTGTAATTTTTGTCTTATATTTCAGGGAGGGATTTGGGAAAACCATGGTTGTTTCATGTGATTCTTTGTTTCCTTATGGGAGGGGATTTTTGCATCTCATGAGGAAATTATGGGGACAATTCATGGATGGATGGGTTGGTGATCACTTAGCTTATGAGAGAAGCTTATATTTTGTTTGTGACACCAATAGAGGAGGAGATGAGTTGTAGCACTCACCTTATCAGTTGCTTGAGGACAAGAAACATTTTGGAGGGGAGGACTGTAATATTCCTAATTAGCCCAAGCTAATAGGAATATTTAATTTTGTTTTTATTTTCTTGTTTAAGAATAAAATTGTAAAGGAGGACAAATTACACTCCTTAAGCAGCAAAATAAATCAATGCCCATGTGAACAAGGCTAAATCTGGGCTGCCTTAATAAAATTCCCTCAAGTGTGAAAAGGGATTGTGGAAATTGACAGGGTCAACAGGACCAAATATATAGCACTGTCCAGATACAATGAACCTAGAGGAACATCGCAGTTCTAGTTGGAGGGTTCCAATGTGAAAGGAGCTAAACCTTTTGAGATGGCTTAGGGTTTTCAAGGCTTTCATCCTATAAATGAAAGAGGAGAGCAACATGAGAGGGTTGTTGATCATATTGTATTGGAAGGATTTTTCTGTTTAGACACTCCTCATTCTCTAGTTGTTTAGCTGAGAATTGTGCTGCTTAGCACAAGGATCTCTTGTTTAGGAATCCTCCTCTGTCCTTGAGAGGCCTCTTGGAAGAGTCTTGCTATTCTTGGTCCACTATCAAGCATTTGGTCGAGCTTCCTATTCCTACTACAATTCAGATCTTGTTGAGGGTTTGGTTGTCCTTGTGAGCAGCAGCAAGTGGGAGAATAGATCTGCTAAGATCTAGATTGTACTAGTGCCTCTTCTCAGTGAGTGTGTCTTTTAACCTCCTGGAAGAGTGCATTAGCATATTGAGCTTTAGATCTTAATCTTGGAATTAGGCCAACTTGTTCTTCAAGCCTACAACACAGTTTTTTCCCCATATCTGTGTTATTTTGCAAGAGAAGAGTTGCAGGGTGTTTGGCAACCATTTGGAGGAAATATCTCTGGTGTGGAGGAGTCTTGCTCTCACTATGGTGATCCATGGATTAGCCAACTAATCCATGTATGTTTCAAAACTGTTTTAGTCACTGCTACATCCGCTTCAGAAATTCTGAATCATTCTACAGATCTGCTGCAGTAGATCTCAGATCTACTCTCTGTGCTTCATGCTTTGCTGAAAACCCCAAGGGGTATGTAAAATAGAGACAGTCTAGTGTACAGATCTGATATATATCTAATATTTTGTACACAAATCTGTCCTAGATCTGAGTTGTAACCTACAACTACTGTTTACTCATAAAAATAACGCTGTCATGGCTTTGCAGTGAAATACATTTGCTGCAGCACCTCTTTTAGAGGGTTTTTCTCCATAAAGTCTCTTTCTTTCTCTTATACATTGATTGGGATTTAATGTAAATATGATTTATCATTGTATAAGTTATTTTCAAGCTATCATATTGGCCTACTGATGCTGCTATCTAGAACTACATTATTTTCTGGGCAGAGTTCTTTTATATTGCTGCAGTCCCTTCATTTGGGAAATTTCTCAAGACAACTAGGTGTGGGAGATCTATTTAACCCACCTAGAAGGATTTATTTTTGATACCCTCTTGGATTTAGGACTTAGATACTTATATCTAAGGGATACAAGGGTTGATTTCAAGAGCTGTAGTAGCCATTCTTGAAAAATGTGTTTTTCAGACATGCCTTGCTAGCAATCTCGATTTTGGAATATTACAACGTCTTGGCCTAGTTGCTATTGAGATACGAATTAAAGTTAATTGGCCAAGATTAAATATCAATCCCTATTGGGAGGTTACCTTGGTAGGTAGCCTAGATGGTACCTAGATCCCTTGCTTGTATTGGTGTCTTGGCTTGTAAAATGTTTATATCTTTGTTGGAATTGTTATAATTTCCTATATGTCATCAGGAT
The DNA here is from genome assembly GCA_034641835.2 of Pinus albicaulis. Taxonomy (NCBI): domain Eukaryota; kingdom Viridiplantae; phylum Streptophyta; class Pinopsida; order Pinales; family Pinaceae; genus Pinus; species Pinus albicaulis. The sequence goes on along the minus strand of CM076578.1, from coordinate 1,830,455,277 downwards.
CTGTGATAATTAGGTGTCTTGAATAACACAACGGGCCCTGATGAGTTAGTGTCTTGGTAATTGATACATGGATCCCTGATGATGAGTTAGTGTCTTGACACTTGGATCCTTGAATTAGCGTCTTGGCAGGTAGCCTAGATGACACTTGGATCCTTGAATTAATGTCTTGGTAGGACACTTAGATCCTTGAATTAGTGTCTTGGTAGGTATCCTAGATGACACTTGGATCTTTAATGAGTTGAGTTGATACCTTAGAATTTTTGGCCTAGATGATATCTAGAATTATATATGTTTATGTACTCTTCTTGGAAAATTTCAACTTGAGGTCATCCTTGTACCTGTTGAGACAATTATGAATATCACCCAAGTTAAAAGGGAGTGTTGAAAGTGTAACTAGTATCGTTATTAATAATTTTTTTGGCTCATGACATAATATAATTTTCAAAAGAAAAGAAAATAAAATTATTTTGAAGATCAAAGAAAAAATATTTTTATAAGCATTGGTTTCATCCTAAATTTATATTATTTATAGGTCAAAGCACCCATTGAGTGCTTTTATGGTTGAGTCATAAGGCATAGTCCTTTTCATGATGTAATAGATCATTATTGGGCTTTTTGTATCAAGAAATAAATTTTTATTTTTGTCAAAAATCTAAGTTTACCCTCCTCCACCAAGTTGGCCTCAACATCTATCAAGTCAACCTCATAAAGGTGATTCAATCATTATATATAGGCCAACATTCAACTTATTTTTCCACCAATCAAGGAAGTAATTCTATATGCAATGCTAAGAAGTGTGAAGGAAAGAAAAGGAAGTGAACAAGGCTTCAAGAAGGAATAATAACCCTAGCAAAGAAAGGAGGAACCCTAGTGAATGTAATAAGGTTGTTTTCTGTTGTTTCTAGTCCACACGTGCAAAATTTCTGAGTTGCAGGAGGGCCTAAAGTTGCAGGTTTGTAGTAGAGGCCAAAATTTTGTTGCGGGAAGCCAAGATCTAAATTTTGACTAATTTTGAAGGAGGTTGAATTGGATTGAATTTGTTAGATTATGCTCACTTTACATAACTTATCTTGGAAAGTTGGTTTGGTGGATGGAGGAAGGCTTTTTGTTGGTCTAGAGGTCTTGGTTGTCTTATTTGATTTGGTTCTTGAAGAAGAGAAGATTTTTTTTTTCTAATGGGAAAGGGTTTTTTCCCTAGTTAAGAACCTACATATTTAGTCTACGTTTTGAGTCTAAATCAAGGCTCATCTTCAGGACAAACTGTTAAGAAGAGAATTAATCAGGTTAAATAAATAGTGGAAAGAAGGAGATGAAAAGGGCCGACCAGTTCTTAATTTTTTTTAAAAATTAATTAGCTATTTATTTCAGTTAAAAAATTAAATTAATTAGCTAAGGAGATGAATTGAAATAAATAGCTAATTAAATTAACAAAAATTTTAAGAACTGGTCAGCCCTTTTCATCTCCTTCTTTCCACTATTTATTTAACCTGATCTATTCTCTTCTTAGCAGGTTGTCCTGAAGATGAGTCTTGATTTAGATTGGAAACATAGACCAAAAATGAAGAATGTGGTCACTCCGAGTTTTGCATCTGAAAACCTACACCACATAAACTTCCAATCTATCAATGTACATATTGTTTCATTGTTCTATTGATATTCATACATTTATGTTTTGGTAGTTTCTTGATGGTAGGAAGATAAAATAAGACATAAAGAAGTTAAAAATATAAAAATACATTACAAATAATTATCAAGATAAGAAAAAAAATTTGCAGTTCTAGTTTTCTAATAGATACTAAGTCTACCAACCTGCACCTCTGCAAAACCGTCCCATGCAAGGGAGAAAATACCCAACACACGATTCAGAAACTATTTCAACCTCCCACATTGCTTATGAAAACGTTAGTAAAGGAAATCCTTTTTTTTTCCTAGCACCACAAAAAATAACCCTCCACCTCAGTAGAACGGAGGGGTTAATTTTGTGCAACTTTAATTCCCTCAACAAAACAGTGGTTTGAACAACTCAACACTGTAAACCCAAAAAATTCTAACAAAAATAAATGGAAGAATAAAATGAAAGGAGACCAAGGACGGGGGGTAACCAAAAACAATAGAAACAACTATGGGCATCAACTAGGGAATATCCCCGTAATCAAAACCAAAACCAAAAACAAGGTACAAATAAAGCCCAAAAACAAAAAAATAATGTTGGTCTCTAGACTAACCATTCTTGCGCTATTTGCGGGAAGTATGGGAACTACACCTATCATTTCCCTCAACTCCCAGAGTTGAAACACATGAGAGAGGCCAAGGGGTATGGGGAGAAAATCAACAACCTGCAATAATGAAAAATACATTACCCAATCAGGGAGTGGTAGTTACTCAGCATGAGGTTGGTCCTCCCTAATTTCAAAACCAAACAGGAGGCAGTTCTAACAACATCTCAAGTCATGACATATATATGCAACTGATGGGCCTTATTAATAGGTACACAATAAGGCACATCTGGCCTTCCTTCAACTTATTTTTTCCAGAGAAAAAATTCATAATTTTTCTTTAGTAATAAGAAAATTTACGTGTTACATCTAACAGCATATAATCTATGTTAAGATAAAAACACTAGTAAGTTTGGCCCAATTTCCGACGGCCAATTCGTCGTTTTTCCGACACATAGTCGTCGCAAGAGCGACAGTTCGAGGACGGGCAAAACGTGGTTTGCCATTACGTCGCAATTCCGATGCGCTGACAAAGTGTCGCACTACCGACACTTTTTCCGTCGCTTCCAAACAAGCGTCGCTCTTCCGACATTTCCCAAACCGTTGCGCTTCTGACGTTTGTAAACTGTCGCAATTCCGATGAAATGTGGTCTGAAGTTTTGAACGTCGCTCTTCCGACGTTTGTAAACTGTTGCAATTCCAATGAAATGTGGTCCGACGTTTTGAACGTCGCTCTTCCGAATTTTGTAAACTGTCGCAATTCCGATGAAATGTGGTTTGACGTTTTGGACGTTGCTCTTTCGAAGTTTGTAAACTGTCGCAATTCCGACGAAATGTGGTCCGACATTTTGAACGTCGCTCTTTCGACATTTGTAAGCTGTCGCAATTCCAACGAAATGTGGTCTGACGTTTTGAACGTCGCTCGTCCGACATTTTTATACTGTCGCTCTTCCGACGTTTTTAAGCTGTTGCAATTTCGACGCTTACAAAGCGTCGGTATACCGACGGCGGGTTCAATTTAAAAAAATAAAATGAAACTTTAAAACAGGACAGTAAATCTCCAATATTTGTTATGAATTATGGGTGTTCCAATGACCGTGAAATATTAATATAATAAACCACCCCACAGTGCTTCGACTATAAACAATCATATAAACATGGCTCTGTATTTCAAAAAACGGTTTAAAATAGAAACAGGGCAACATTTTTTTGTTCCAATTGTTATGAACATAATTCGACTGTGAAATATTAATATAATAAACCACCCTGGAGCACTTTGACTATAAACAACCATTTTTTTTCACAAGAGAAAAAACGTTGTTTTGAATATATTATATGAAGTAAAACAGTCCATGAAGTCATTACATTTTCACATCTGAAGATTGGAACCCAAATATCCATCCAGAAAAGTGGAAGTCCCACCCCAGACAATGATAGAAAAATACCCCATGTCACATACGGGGACATGATATAAAACCCAGTAACGGTCCACATGGAGATTATCGACAATCTGAGAAAGCATCCAAATATGCCCGAGGCATCTATAAGAAAGTGAAATAGCATTATGTAGAATAGTAAAGCAACAGATAGAGTACCGACGTCCATTGTTACAAATACAAATTAAAGTACCCAAAATCCTTGAACAGAGAAAAACGCTAATCATGTGAGGAGTGTGATATGTCCAAAATATAAAAATACCATCAGACCATATCAATAAACCAGCAACATAGACCAGCATCGCTAGTTTTGAAGGCAGAGTGATAACTTGTCAACACATAAAATAGTATCATAAAGCGGATACAGGAAATGTGCAGAGACATGTACTGTTTATATACGCCTCACACAAAAAGCATCCATGATAGAGCAAAAATATGTATAAACCCAGGGTCGATTGTATGTTTTGGCTCGCTTGTTCCCGGAAATAAAAACCATCTGCAGAAACCCAGGCTCGCTTGTAAGATCAGGCTCGCTTGATTCCAAAATTGGTAACCATCTGTTGCATCCGAGATGTAAGGTTCAGGCTCGCTTGTTTCCATTAGTATCCCACTACAGCATCCACCCTATTCATAGCAAAAAGGTTCCTGTAGATATACAGAGAAAGAGTATAATACGTAGACCATATAAACATGGCTCTGTATTTCAAAAAACAGGTTTAAAATAGAAACAGGGCAACATTTTTTTTTTCCAATTGTTATGAACATAGTTCGACCGTGAAATATTAATATAATAAACCACCCCGCAGCGCTTCGACTATAAACAATCATATAAACATGGCTCTGTATTTCAAAAAATAGGTTTAAAATAGAAACAGGGCAACATTTTTTTTTCCCAATTGTTATGAACATAATTCGACTGTGAAATATTAAATATAATAAACCACCCCGCAGCACTTCGACTATAAACAATCATATAAACATGGCTCTGTATTTCAAAAAACAAGTTTAAAATAGAAACATGGAAACTTTTTTTTTTCTAAGTAAAGTTAATCTATTAACAATGGGAATAAAATTACAGCATGACTTTAGTCAAAAACATTGCCCAGACTTATGGAAAATTTGTCATCAAAAAATCAAAAAAGAAGACTGCCCTCATACGGGGAAACCAGTCTTGAACGTTTACATAATTCAAAAATATTACATAGGTCCAGCACAGTAATATAATCTAAAACATGCCCAATTAAGTGGGCCTGCGAAGCAAGAAAACCAAATTAACCAAACTACTCCTCCGATGGTTCCTCGACGATTCGACACCATCCTTTGGAAGGTCCAGGATCGCCAGGTTCTATCTCCACATTCGCGCCACCACTCCCCTCCTGAAGGCCCGAATGCTGGCCGACTTTTTCTGAGCTCAGACCTGCCGGACGGGTGCATTGTTCCTCCATTTGGGCCTCCTCACGGAAAACCACTGTGATTGAAGTTTTGATTCGTGGGTGGTTCAGAGAGAAATTAAAGGAAAAAAGCGCAGTGCGCGTCGTGGGAGAAGGTGATGCGGTGGGGAAATGAGGAGCAGGGGAGCCCATACGGTGGCCAGATCCTAGAACTCGACCCCACCCACTTCTATTGTTTGGATAATGACCTGCATAATAATCACTAGACTGGGAAGACGACTCGGTTGAGGGGCTGGAGGGAGCGCGCAGGGGTTGACCTCTAGTGCTCCCCCTACGGCAACGCATCCTTTGACGCAAGCGAGGCATGGGTGCAGTCTCAGCAGTGGGCACAAGACGAGACGGAGAAGCAAGATTCCATGAAACCGAGGAAGACAGACATAGACTAGATCGAGAGAAATGCATATATGCACCAAGGTCTAAGCAGCAGTTCAGCTGGCCACTTCTCCTTCTCGTCACAGTGAGAAGGCAGTGTAACCCAGCAACCGGCTCGTCTGAAAAACCATAACGAAACGCCATTTTATCGACCTGACTGCAATGAAATCGAAGAACACCCGTCATAATTAATCTCTCATTAATGAGAGCCAAAGGCCGGATCATATTGGAGCATGTGGAATCGCTAACAGGAGTGGAGGTCCGATCTTGAACAGTGTTAAAACTTAATGCGATTTGATGTGAAAACCTTGGAACTTAAATATCGGCTAATTGAACAGCGTTAAAACTTAATTGGATTGATATGAAATCGCCACATCCATGTCCCATCGCCTTAAATGTCATCGAATGCACCCGCATCTGGGAACAAGGAAAATTTTGATTGAGGACACGTGGCAGAAATTGATTGGAGCGGATCTTTGTTTGGGCCGCTCGCGTAGTGGAAATCTGAACCCGAAAAAGATTAGGGCGAATTTGATAAGAAATTCGCGTCACAACTCTCCCTCCGTACGCCAACCCAATTTCGGACCCGAAAAAGATTAGGGCGGAATTCATTTGGTTTTCGTGTCACAAAATTGGCCGACGTCAGCAGGCTATTTTGGAACGCGAATTTGGTTTGAATTATGGTTTATCGTCGTTTGAAGTCCGGCGGGCTCGACTTAAGAACAATTTTGTTTGATCCCATCTTATAAAAATTGTGTTGGTTTTCTTTGATAATACACATATTTATAATAAATCATGGGAATACCACACTAAACATGTGGAAAAGTTTTATAAATTATTGAGAACAATCATTTTTATGTAAAAATATCCAAATGTGCTTTTGGGAAATAAGAATTTGAGTACTTGGTTCATATTGTTTTAAAGGAAGGAGTGAAGTTGGAGCCTCAAAAGATGCAAGCTATTACAAGATGACCTATTCCTAAGAAAATCAAGGTTCTTAGAAGATTTTTTAGACTTACATGATATTATTGATAATTTGTTAAGAATTATGCATGCATTTCAAGTCCACTCACATATCTCTTGAAGAAAATATCATTTATATGGAATGATGAGGCTACTTTGGCATTATCTCTTTTAATGAATGTCATGTCTTCTACAACAACATCGGTTGCACCTACTTTTGGTAAAACATTCATAGTAGAGTGTGAGGCACTAGGACAAGGAATTTATGTAACATTAACACAATAAGGGATATCATTGGCTTTTAAAAGCAAGGAATTCAAAGAAACTATTTGGTGAAATCTACGTATGAAAAATAAATGGAAGAAATATTACATGCAATAAAAAATGGGGATAGTATATCATTGGGAGGTACTTTAAAGTCAATATATACCATGATGGCATAAAGTATTTTTTTAAGCTATGATTTTCATTAGAAGATTAACAAAAATGAGGAGAAAAAATGCAAAGTTTTAATTTTGAGATAATCTGCAAGAAGGGTAAGGAAAATTTAGTACATGATGCTCTTTCTAAAATAGAAGAGGCCTTAAATTTATATCCAATTACATTTTATATTCCTAGGTGGCTAGAAGAAGCTTGCCATAATGGAAAAATGACAATATTACTAAACAAAAACTAAAATTTATAAAGGATGGGATGAACTCTATGGAGCATTGGGAGTGAAAGAGAGATATACTTTGGTGCAAATGTAGAATATTTTTATGCACACAAGCATATTTGAATAAACAAATATTAAGGGAGTCCCATGTCTCTCTGATGGTAGGATGCAGGGTTCCTTAAAACATCTTAAAGGATCAAAAAATATATTTTTGGAAAGAATGAAGAAAGATATTCAAAATTTTGTAAGAGAAGGTCAGGTTTGCATAATAAATAAAAGAGAGATAGTAAAATCTCTAGGGTTACTTCAACCATTCCACATACATATTAAAAGACTAGAAGATATATCAATAGACTTTATTACAGGGTTACTGAAATATAAAGGTAAGTATTACATTTTTGTGGTCATTTATATAGACAAATTTTGTAGATTTTTTTTTTAGAGCTCAAAGTACATAAACAACAAGCCAAGTGGCAGAAGTGTTCGTGAAAGAAATTCATAGTCTTCATGGTTTTCCTAAAGTAATAGTAACAAGAAACTTTTGGAAATAATTATTTAATATGAGTGGAGCAACACTAGCTGCCATGAGTTCTACATATCAAACACAATCAAATGGTCAAACAAAAATAGCTAACAAATGTTTTTAAGGTTATCTACAATGTTACTCTTTAGAAAAGCAATCTTAATGGATGAAGTGGGTTCATCAAGGAAGAATGGTAATATGATACTACCTATCACACATCTACTAAAATTTCCCCATTTAAGGCCCTTTATGGATATCCAACTCCTAGTATCTCACACTTTTTGCAAGATAAGTCCAAAGTATAGGAAACCGAGTCACATATGAAAAATACTAAAGAAACTTTGAAAATTATTATGGAAAACCTTCAAATGACATGAAACATGATAAAACAACAAGGGGAACAACATTGAAGTGAAAGATAATTTGAGGAGGGTAATTGGGTACTTTTTAGATTATAGCATTATAAGCAATTTTCATTCAAGAAAAAGAAGAATAAAGAATTACTCAAAAATGTTATGGCCCTAAATAATTATTCATAGGATTTCACTAGTGGTATAGAAGTTATATTTTCCTTCTTCTTGCATTCATAAGGTTTTTCATGTATCTTGCCTAAAAAAGTTTTTGGGAAAACATATGCCAATGTAAATAGAACTTCCAAAATTAGATGAAGAATGAAAGTTGATTCTTGAACCACAAAAAGTTATAGATAAACATTTTGTATCTCTTTGACATATAACCATTATGAAGTACCTAATCAAGTGGAAGAATATTCCTCTAGAAGAAGGTACATGGTAAAATGATCAATTCGTGATGAAATACTCATGGCTAAAGGGTTCGTTTGAAGTTTTGACAAAGGTTTTGTTATATGTTTTATATAACGCGCGGCGGAATAGTTTATTGTTTGTTAAGGTCCCACACAGTGATCAAATTTGAAGGGCAGGTCCAAATTTCAATTAGAAGGGCATATATCTATGTCACCCTTCCATAATGAAAAGCTTAAAAAAAAAAACTTTTCAATTGACCACAATAAATTATTTTTACATTTCATTTTCAGAAAGACAAAACCATCATTTTTTATATTAATAAAAGATTGTTACATATACAAAAATGAAGAAGGCTCCATCTTTCATTGCTTAAATATCTCATTGGAAATGTCAACATAAGTCTTGAAGACACTATTATAAGAATTTGGATACATACCACCAGGATATAGGAGATTCTTATGTGTCAGATTGTGTAATGCAATTTTGACTTTGGCTCACAAGGAGCAGCAGCATGGATGTCTGGATTTTTCTTATAGAACTTTTATTATTATTATTTGAAATGTTGTTTATAGATATGAATACAACAATGAAATTATAAGCATGGTGGACAATTATTCAAGCTCATGATGCCAAACCATGATTGGAATTTAACATTTTTACATGTTAAAGACAAATAGTCAAAATCACTGACAACTTAGTATGCCATAATTAATAATCATTCCCTATTCACTTTTGTTAATAGGTTTATGTCACACGATGATCTCTCTTCTCTGGCATTTACTTGTATTGAATATCACTATTCTAGGAATAAGGAGTTATTTTCGCCAAAAATAACCCTAGCCAAACATTGACAATGCATCAAGGATATCTTTCTATGCTTCATAAGTACATATGTTCTACTTCTAAATCATGTCTTGGAAGTGGTTGTTTTGCTGGAAATTATTCACCAGTTGGTTTCATACCAAAGTATTTTTCTCATTTTCAGCATCCAATACATGAAAAAGAAATGGTTTAAAACAACATAAATATTTGAAATTTTGCAAGAATTGTCTGGCACACTTTGAATATGAATTTTGAAGTCAAGTGCATGATGATGTATAGGATCAAGTGTCATTTTGAATACCAAATGTTTCACAAGAAAATTCTCAACATGCTACCCTGCAGTAAGGATTAAATGAAAATATTGCATCAACTATTTCCATAATAAAAGTGCACCTCGGCCATAAGACTAAACAACTACAAATGTTGTAGATCTAACAAGACCACACAATCAAATGTATTCCACAAGGCCAATACTGTATGAAAAATGAAAAAGGAGTTTGCAACCAAAAATACCTTAGGCAACTAATTCAATTAGATACACCAAACCATCAGCAAAAAGGAAAACCAGCCTACTCAAAAGGCAAGCGTTTACCTCCTTTGACAAAATTTTGAGTTCGGAAACAAGGGCCTTTATTGTCTTGTCAATGCCCCTAGTAATTTGAACGGGGTTTGCACCTGCTGCAACAACCTAAACAAAAATGTTTCATTTCAAATTATTTTCCACAAATTTAAGATACAACCATTGTCAGTTTTGTATTTCCTAACAAGCTCATAAATTTTGACAAAAGAACCAAAAATTTTTAATACCTGATAGCAATTTTTTCACTCAAAAACTATCCTATACTCAATAAGCCCAACCCAAAGCTAAAAAACCAAACACCATAAGACCCTAAAAAAATGAATAGATGATCTTAATCCAGTACTATCGACAAAAATTTACCTTTACACCCTCACTTATTAAACCTTATGCTGTTGAATTTTAACTTCAACTGCTGCAGCAGAAGGATGGATGTAGCAACAACATTTTTTTTTGGAGGTTGCTTGCATGCCATCCAGAAATTTAATTCAGCATTTAAAATTCCTGCAAGTTTTTTTTGTAAACGACCGCAGCCATATTTCTGTACAGGATTGTATTTAAACACAACAACTAGCATTAACGCAATTCACCAACCAGAAATTAAACAAACATAAATTTACCTGCCAGTTTTGTAAATTCAAAAGGAGGATACGTGGAGCATTAATATTAGATCGCATGAAATTGAAGGGAATCTGAAAACCTGAAAATTGGACCCGAATTTTTTATAAGGCACATTGGATTGAGAATTCGCGTTAAAAATTAGGCAGACGTCAGCCTCCCATTTTGGAACGCGAATTTGGTTTGAAATTCAATCTATTCAGACTTTTGAAGTCCGACGGAAAGGGTTCTTTAATGTTTTGATAGTTTAATTTTATGTATGCTTTAATATATACATATTTTTTAAACATATGTTATATATATATCATATGCGAAATGAAAGGTGGGACATAGAATTTAGTTTTAATTTTATTTTTTTTAAAAGAGGGTTTATTATAATATGTTTTATATGTTACGACATATAAAAATAAAAAGGACAAAAAAGCTTGGTAGTTTTTTTTATAGACAGTACGTAAACTTTTTATTACACAGCAGAGTGTTTTAGAGACAGAGTATGTTTGTTTTGAACAGACAATGAGTTGGTTTTATGCACTGCGTTTTGTAGCAGTCATAATTTTGTAATCCCTCTCAGTGAGGAAGAAGTGTAATAGTTTTTTTTTGAGTTATTTAAGGGAATAGAAGTTTGTTTTCAAAGTATTGAAACTCTGTCTCCTGTCAAAGAAATTTTTATTTTCTCTGTGTTAGAGGAAGGGAGATTTATTCTCCATTCATTGTTCTGGAATTTTTCAATATTCCAACATGTGCAAGAACAACATATGTTGTGGTTCCATCCCTAGCTAAATCATTTGTCTTTTCCGCAGCTTGCCTTACCAACTTGGCCCCAATATTTTCAACTAGGTCCTCTAATTCAACCAATAAAAAGGCCAAAACCATAGCATTGAGATACATTTCATTACACTGTCAATAACAATAAAATTTGACTCAGCCATAACCCTTTTCTTTTATTGTTGTGAAAAGCTTTATGCATTACTCTAATGTGGCTAGTCCATAGGCCAAGTAGACCACTGGGTAACAAATATGTTTCCTTTCACCTTTGAGTTTTCAAATTATGCCTACCAAATCTAAGACATTTAAGAGGGGGAACTAATACAACTTTAAAAAGAAAACCAGAGCACACATCTACAAATTACCTCCTTAGCTCACACCATCATTAACTATTTTCGGAGAACCATGCTTGCTCTCCAAGACAACATTTTTCCCTTCGCCCCAAGGGTGACTCCAACAAGATCAACAAGTTTTTTCACACCGCCTGCAAGACAAATTGACAATGCTTTCGGTAAGTGTGCAATTGAATGCCAGACCATATGCCAAAACAACCCTCCATGAAAAATTAAAATAACACATTAAAATCGAATATAAGTGGACAAGGAAAGATCCACCGCAGTGAAGTTTCACGTGCGGGTGACCTTCCTTTAAACATAATTTTTTCTCTGACCTGCAATTTTTTTGTCACTGAGCCATCCTTGTTGAAGTACAACTCCTTTTCCATAGCTCTTGTATTAACTACCTTCTCTCCATCACGTAATCTTAGAGTCCCTCTTATGCTTGAGCGATTAAAGGAAATGGGTGAAAAAACTGAAAGAGAAGACAATTGTCTGCCATAATTATCAAACATTGCACCCAACTTCTTCCCCTTTCCATTGTTACCCAATGAGGTAGATGTGGCAATTGTTGTCATATTGCCCAAAGTAGAGGCCATCTTCTCTTATCCTGAATATAGAATTACAAGATCTTCATATTAGTATGAACCTTAAAAAACATGACTCCGATTGCTAAAAACCACTTTTAAGTTGTAACAAGCAAACTAAACAACTATCGCAACTTTTGGAAACTTCTGGAGCATTAAGAGAGAAACAACCAAAGAGAAATACAACCACAATCCTCATTTTAATGAGACCAGACTATATATTTGCATTAATATAATAGAAAGAAATCACGACTATATTAAGGCTAGCACAAAACAATCTTTAACCAGTGTCTCTCGCGGCCTTCAGGTTGCCATGCTAGAGGTTGCATATTTTTAATTTAAATTCTTGACCTCTCGTGCCCATCTATGAATGAATCCAATGGGATATCTACATAAAATGCTCCTTTATATCCCCAAAAACAAATTCCCTACTACAAGAGCACCAGTATTTATGGATCACCCCACACCATCCCACCCACTAGAAACGGTGAAAAAGGAAACCCGAGAAAACTTCTGAAATATCTCAAGATGACTATATGGGTGGTTCTTATGAATCAACCAACCATTCAGAGCATGCTCATCAATCCAAACCATGAGTATTATGTGACGATATTCAAGTAGGCACTGAATCGGATTTCTGAAGCTATGTTAGAGAAACCCTAAACTCTCACTGAAAAAATAAAAATATACTCAGCAACAAATATGATCACACTCTAGGTAGCCCTGGAGGCTATTTGGGGGTGATGAGTCCAATAGGTCTCAATGAACTATTGCCCTCGCCAGGGAATACTATTGCAGTGGAATTTGATACTATTTTGGATGTTGAATTCCACGATCCTAATCGAAACCAGTACCTTCAGCTTCAGTACCTGTTCACAAAAGAGGGTGCCATAGTCATTCATGTGTGCAGAGAGGGTGAATTGCAGGCATTGCAACAAGAGGTGTTGTTGTTGTTGCATTGGCCACTAGATTGTTTGTCTGGTTCTGTTACAAGCGTAGAGTATTGAAAAGGATAGAAAAATTTAGTTCAGATATTGTAAAATTGCCTCGAAAATTCACCTACAAAGAGCTCAACAATGCTATGAAAGAATTTTTTTGAATGTGATTGATAATCGATAATTGTAAGCAAGGGTAATCCCCTTGTGAAACCCAAATTTCTGAGCATTTTCTAAAACCTGATGATAGATTCATTGTAATGAAAAAGCGCCTAGGTCCGTATTACGTCCAAATCTACCAAGCACCAAGATCTATAAAAAAAATCCACAGTATCTGCGAACTAAGAAGAAGAGGCAGAAAATGTATTCTGCTTACCTGTTCGAATAGTGGTTGAGGTTTACGTCACGGAAAAAATTTGACAGAGCCCATGTAGCATATCTTATCATTGAAATTCTGACAGTATCATTCAACTGGGCAAGCACCTGCCTCAGAGCTCCATGACTGAGGGCAAGATCCCTAAATGTTGCAGAGTCTCCAGCGATATTTCCCAAAGCCCAGACAGCCTTACACGAACACCAGTTGAATTCAAAGTTGGGTACTAGTTTTTTAAATCAAATTCCAAAATTACAGACATATAAAGATAGTTGGGAAGAATTGGCATGCTCAAACAATGAGGTGATGCAGGAATGACATGAGGGAGAAAATATCAGAAAAGCCCCAAATCTGGAGAACTAAAGCTCATCACCAACCCGAGATTGACAACTTTACATGATGTAACCTATGAAATCGTAAATGGAGAAATCATAGTAACAATAAAGTAACCTATGTAACAATAAAGTCAGATTCATCCTGGAAGTGGTAATGGGAGAAATCATAGTGAACAACAGGAAACATGCAGAGTTGCTTACAATCAAATAGATGAAAAAACACATACAAAAAACCTAGATAATAATCATGAACAAGCTTAATATTGAATTATGAACTGTAAAAAAATTTACAAAATGTGACATTACGAACCTGGTCAAGCGCACAAGCAAAAATATCCCGGACATGACCCTGGTTGACAAGTTGTATTGCTAATGATGCAAGAGGATTTGTACCTGCACTGCCAAGTCAATCAAAATCCGTCATTATCTATACAATAAATAAAAGTAATTGATGTAGTATTTTTTACTCTAAGATGCATTCTTATGATAATGTTAGAACATATGTTGAAAATGTCAAAACATACCTGAATAAGCTCCTCTTTGTTTCAAGAACAATTTATTGGAGTCGCATGAACTTGGAACAAGCCTCCCACGATCTAAAAGAGTAGCAACTAAGTCAACAGTGACTTTTTTGTTGCTACGCTGGATCAAGGGAGGTTTGCTCCAAGATTAAATCGCTCCAATAAATTATTCTCTACTAAACAGGGCCAACCACATGAAGGTGGAAGCTCTTATGGCCCCTCCCCCCCCCCTCACATCACTCTCAATTCCCCAATACCTAATCTATATTTCATTTCTTACTTTCATGAGCATAAAAAAAAATATTCAATAACTAATAAAAAAAGAATTCAACAAAAATTACGCAAGGAAACATTAAAATTAATGCTTGACATAAAAATAGTATGATAAATGAGTTTTTTATATAACGCAAAAAACGTTCCAAGTATGGTAACGTTTGTCTTATAATAATACAATATTTTACATTATCAAATTTTCTTTTTCTTCTTCCTATTTCTAAAGCTCTTAATTACATCATCAATATCATCGTGCTCTGCTCTTGTTTCATGCCTTTCGACCCGCACTACTGACCTAGTTGCGTAGTCACGATGTATGGTCTCATCCAGTGACGGGGCATCGCCTACAAAAACAGATAATATTAAATTTTAATTGTCAATTTTTAAATATCATTGAACTAGTTCGGTAATATTAATAAAAAAAATTGCAATGAGATTATTTACCTGGTGCACTAGTTGTCGCCGTTGAGACTGTTGCCCTGTCTTCCTCTGTGGTGGTAAGATCCTCAAGGGAAACATTCTCTGTCATTTAAACAAAAAATGTTATAAGGAAAACCATCAAGGTATAATTAGAAAAAATTATAAGTGGAAATTAATTACCGTCACGGCCCTCACTGATAGTAGCATTGTCGGCCTGGTCCCTACTACAATGATCAGGTTGCACGTGAGGATCATCTACATATGGCTCTAAAACTGGGTTATTTGCCTCGTCGGTAGTGCTGCTCCCCTGATTTAAACAAAGTTGTTAGACATTAAATTTATGGACGAAAACAAACATATTGAAAGGTTAATGTTTTACCTTATCAGGCATTCTGGATCTTGGGACCTGCCCCAAGCTTCTGCGACGTTCAACTACGGCTTAATAGCCGAAATTGAAAGCGATATTTTTATCTTCCTCTATAGTTTCTGTTCCGAAGTCATCACCCTACATTACATATGATTGTGTATTTTTAATAATATTTGTTAGGATTACAAAAACGTTGGAAAGCGATACAATTAATTATAATATGTTTAGCTACTTAATTACAATTCTTGCGGCTAATTTCAAGTAGCCGCCCTGGCCTAGCTTGTGATGGCCCTTTTTTTCAATCCTAGCTTTGGTTGCCTTTGAGGTGTCAGACAACCTAGCATCAAAATATTGAAGTCAGATATGACGTAGCACACTTTTATTTTAGACATAGAGAAAATTAAAGCTATTGAATTAAAGTTGTAATTTACCTTGCAGGTCCAGTTGGCATTTTTCCTTCTTTCTTTGCCCTTTTATTTTTTCCGTCATGGATGAGTGCTCTCCACTCACTCTCTGGAACTATGAGAGGACGCTTGTATCTAAGGTTAAATTGAAATTGCGTCCTATAGGTGTCCCTGGTATATTTCAAATATTTGCCGGCTACCTGAGAAATCATTGTTCTGTCAAAGGTGCCAACCCCAAAAAGGGCTTCTAGATAATCTAGAAGTTCTTTTTTCAGGTTGGAATTCTAGGAATTCCACCTTGTGCATATGGTTGGGCCAAAAATTACCAATGCATGGCTCTCCAAAAACCTGTAGAACTCATTTTTTCCTACACAGAAAGAAAAGATATTATCATTAATTTAAAAATAAAAATCATGATAAATATGTTTTAGATAGAGTACATGAAATAGTTAAAATATTAAAATTTACCTGGGAGTTGTAAGTGCTTTATAGGGACACCTTCATCGTTCACCAACAACGTGCCATTAATGGTCCCTGTGGAGCTGACATGTGTAGCTCCAGGAAACACAATAATGTAGTTGGCCATATCAGCCTCATCACTGCCAACACATTCAGCGGTTGGCTAGGTGTCTTCTTGGGCAGGGTGTGTTTCTTGGCTGGCACCTAAAGGAGTAGAAGGTGTACGAGAGGGTTGCTGGGAAATATCTTTCCCTTGTGTCCCACTACCACCAACACCGGGTTCAGCAAGTGCCAGAAAATACTACATAAAAAAGAAAATTTTGTTAGTTTAGTCAATGTAAAAATTAAAAATCAAACTATCACAATTCATCTCATGCAGAACAAAAAAAATATCCTTTTGACTTTTTATTATTACCTGATATGTTTCTAGCTGGGTCATAATTTGTTTTATCCTCTCTTCTGTTTCAGGTGTTTGAGGCGCGTCTATCAAAGTATTAAATTCCAACCTTGCATCTCGTGCCTTTTTTCGCAACAAGAGCGCTGGAGATAGGGATGAAGAAAGCTCTTCCTCAAAGAGGGAATAATCAGGCGTACCATGGATAGGTGTCTGCATATTTGGAAAAAATTCATATTATTTCAATTATGTAAATAACTAAAATACCTGAAGATAGATCAATGCTGGCACTTTACATGTTCTTCCACTGGCCTCTTTCCGCGATCATCTCGTCTCGGGGTTGTTCTTGTACTGCCCTGATCAGTCTGCCACATTGCAATAAAATTATAAATGTAAAAACTTGAAAACAATATATAACTTGAAAACACAAAATGAAAACTGAAATAATTTCTAATAAGACACCGGAAGAGAGAGTTAGAGTTTCAAATATGTCTTGCATTGAATTCAGTCCTGGAAACATGTCATTGCACATTAAGGCACCCAAACAAGAGACGAGTTGACAATGAAGACCTTATTGAATATATTGTTGGAGAAACTTCTAGTAAACTTGTTTTGAAGACCTTGAGGAAATTTTTGGAGCAACATTGTTGAAGTTGGTGGTATAGCATTGTTGGAGACGATCTTGAAGGGACTTGAAGTGAAGCTTTTGGAGCAACTATTGAAAAATCCTTAGAGCATTTAAGTAAGGCACTTTCTATCTTCCATCACCTTTTTCCTTTCAATATCCTTTAAATGATTTTGTTGATATTTAATGTTTGAAATCATGTTATAATTCCTTGATTATATGTGTTTGGGGACTTTCCCTTTGAAATTACCCAGAAATACCCTGGCAATTTTATCTTCAGGATGCATGTCTGACCCTATTGTTCAATATTTTGATTGATAGTGGTAAAAATAGAGAGTTAGGGGGCTCTTGACTTGGTTTGGTTGGGCCATTAGATCCCTAACATCTACTAGGGAGAACCCCCCTTGAGTTGGAGGAGAGCTAGCCCCGAAGTGAAAAGAGGTTGGTGAGGTGACAATGGGGCTATTGAATTACACAAGGTATCACACTTTAGCTTTAGGACTTTATCTTGAGAAGTGCGATATTTTGCTATATCAATTCTCAAATTGTTTACAACACTATTGTTAAGAACTAATAAGAAGTGATGTTGAGGGGTCTTTGGGTATAAGAAACAATACCATTTAAAAACTATGGTTCTCAATCCTTGGCATTCCTTTACCTGGGCCTAGGGGCACACAAGAATAATTTCACACTAAACCATGAAAACTTAAAAGTAACTTAACAGATCCATAAAGTAATAATAATCATAATTCCTAATTTCCTATTGTACGATATAATGCAAATTATTCAAACATGAAGCAATGAAGACATACAATGTATGAATTTCAAGATTGATGAACCAATACAAGAAGTTAGAAACTACAACTTTGATTCAATACTCTGTGTCCTAACTCCAGGAAGGAATCTAGTTTGTAGTATAGAACATGCATAGTGTATTATCAATTCTTAATTGACAACAACTAAAGGTCATCTACCTCATCAATTCCTTCCCATTTTGTGTTTTTATGTTATATTCCTTATAAAAGTGTCAAATTTCTCTCAAAGTGAGAAACCACTGAATAAAATAAAAAATAGTTGAGATATGATTGAGAAATGGTCATTTATTTATTGAAAGGATCTTCACAATTTCTTTGGTTGTTTTTCATCTCAAGAAACAAGAAATGACCTAAGAAACTATCGTGATGTAATATAAGAAACAACATGGTGCAATGGCCATTTTCAAAGCCAAATGATGTCCATTGAGGACATGACCTTTATTTGGTTCCTGTTTCATAGGAGTTTCGGGTAGAAATGGAACTTTGTTGTACCATTTCTAGTAGTAAAAAGGGAAAACCTTCTTTTTCCATGGGAAATAATTTACCTTTCCTTTTTCAAGATAATCTAAATCACAAAAATATGAACTATACTGCACGCATTCTTGGATAATGTGAAAGTGGAAAAGGAATACCCTACACAAGTGATGCACACATGTACATTTGAACACTAATAGATTTTTGTAGTTGAAATGCAATGCCTGTTTTCATTTAAATGTAGGGTTTTTAAAGCAGGGAGAAATAATGGTTTCCAATTTAATAAGCATTTCTTTGGGAAAATTTTAAATCTTGTATTGGGTGATGAAGATAATAGAGGGTACTAAATCTTGATTCTTGACATTGTGTTTAACTTGAATACCTCAAATGATTATAAATATCAGTGGTGAGTTCTTTTTTTCAAGTATGTCACTCAAAACTCTTATGTCAAAGCATTGTATGATGGCTAGCATTTTCTTGTTTCCCTTTCTTCAATTCAATGTAAAAAGTATATTAATATATTGGAGCACGAATGATAACTACAATTGTTTGCTCTGCAGTATATCCAGCCCCAAGATTATGAAAATTTTTCTCAAGTGGAGCTATTGGTTATTGATGAAGCAGCTGCAATTCCATTGCCTGTTGTAAAGGCTCTGCTCGGGCCATATTTAGTGTTTTTGTGCTCTACTGTAAATGGGTAATAATTATAAATGAGCCAACCACAATCACAGATTTTGTAACCATTTGGTTTCCATGGATAGTGATGATGATATTAACCCTATATATCGGTGACCTATATCTATATGAGAATGATCCCAACATTGAACTTGATATGGTTGTATGGATGTGACCTTTGGTATGTCATCAGAAAATCCCCAAATATCAGAAAATCCCCAAATCTGGAGAGCTGAAGCTCATCACTTTCGATCTGGAGTACTACCCTTGTGATAAAGTTGATGACTTTCGATCTCCCATTCTCTACCACTTTTCACTTCACCTTCAATATAGATCAGACCAAGGGCAATTCGTTACTGGGTGTTGAGATGGATGAGTTTGTCGAACTAAAATCCATCACTTAAACTTCATGAAACTGGTGGAGTCAAATTCATGCAAGCACAAACACATCTTACACATCCTCTTTGAAACTCATCCGAAAGAACATTGGAATACATCTAGAGAGAACCCTATAGCCTAACACAATCCAATGGAATTGACCAAAAAAACCCAAATAGAGTCAACCCTACTATAGGAGGAAGGGCCTGCAGTAAGAACTTACCATTTTGCAAGAGCTGAGGGCGAATGCTGTTCTGAAAGAGCTGAGGGCGAATGTTATTCTACAAGAGTTGAGGCCGAACGCTGAGGGCGAATGCATGGTGAATGCTGTTCTGCAAGAGCTCAGGGCGAATGCTGAGGGCGAATGTTGTTCTGCAAGAGCTCAGGGCGAATGCTGAGGGCGAATGCTGAGGGTGAATACTGTTCTGCAAGAGCTGAGGGCGAATGCTGTTCTACAAGAGCTGAGGGAAAATGCTGAGGGAGAATGTTGTTCTGCAAGAGCTGAGGGCGAATGCTAAGGGCGAATGCTGTTCTGCAAGAGCTGAGGGTGAATGCTGAGGGCGAATGTTGTTCTGCAAGAGCGGAGGGTGAATGTGCGTGTGATATCAGTCGTTAATGTAGTTTTTAATAAAATCATTTTTATGTAGCGCACATATAAGTGTCGTATTTTTATGTAGCATGCATATAAGTGTCGTTATACCGACGGCGGACAAAGCGTCTCTATTGCGACGGATGCCTCCAAACATCGCAATTGCGACACTTAGACATTGTGTCGCACTTGCGACGTTTGGAGGCAGCCGTCGCAATAGCGACGCTTTGGGGCATAGTGTCGCAATTGCGATGTCTTCCTCCAAACGTCGCAATTGCAACACTTTGTCTAAGTGTCGGTATTGCGACACTTTTCTCTAAACGTCGGTATGGCGACGGTTTCGGGTGGGATTGAAAAAATTTGGGGAAATTTCTGACATTTGGTCAAAAGCGTCAGAACCAAGTGTCGGAATTTCCCCCAAATGTACTAGTGAAAATGAGAAACATAACTTCCGTAGAGTTTGAAATTTTGTCAATACAGTGTTGGTTTTTCAACTAATCTAAAATAATATGTAAATAAATGAAATATAAAAAGTCTGGGACATTTAATATACAAATAAAAATATAAAATAGATGACATTCCAGTAGGATTTTTAATATAGTTGCCTTGAAATGGTAACAAAAATCAAAACAACAATCAGGTAATGACTACGCCCTTTGCAGAAAAATCCTCAATGAAAGGGTAGTGATAGACTTGATATTCCTATTCCCCTTCATGAGCCGTGATATGCCAATGACCCCACTCTAACTACGTGGCTTCCTTGGAAATCTTGTCGGCCACCTGATTCCGCTGCCTGTAAATGTGTGTAACAGATGTTATCACCCAAAAATTTTCAAAACATCATTGTGTCAACTCTGTTTTTTATCATGGTATCAAAATGGGTTTGAAAGTCATTTTAGGATTTGGTTAAGGGTACGTCAGAGTTTTTGTAAGTTTAAAGGTCATCATTGAATTCAAATAAAGTCTTTAGAGGTCCATTCCATGATCAAATACTCACATTTTCCATTTAAGAGTCATTCCATAAGGTTTCAGGTTAAATTTCTGCAATTAGCGAAGAATCCTCTGTTTTGTAGCGCCGCTAGTTCAAAAAAGAGAATTTGCGCTACAAAAGAGATGATACTTTCATAGCGCAAACTGCGAAAAATACACTGTGGGTGCTACAAAAGCGCAGTTTCTTAACCGTCTTGTCAAACAAGCCAAAATCTGTCAAAATCCGTTGGGGAATGATAGGATAGTGGTATGGGGAGTCAGTTAGTTATCAGATTCAATGTACTTACATGTCTCACAATCATCATCGTCATGATAGGGCATGAATGAGGCATCATTCAATTATGAGGTGACATTTCAAATTCAAAATCTTGCCTAATTTGGTCATTCTCGTTTTCATTTGCCTCCATATGAGTGTCTAAGCTCTGAAGCAGTCAAGCTAAGCCTGTTGTTGTTCTATACAAAGGCTATCTTCACCATAATCAAGCGAGGTTGTTCCATATTCAAGTGAGGTTGTTCATATATTCAAGCAAGGCTATTCATATCCTAATCAAGCGAGGTTGTTTCATAGATTCAAGAGAAGCTGACAGGTTTTTCTAAGAAGCATGGCAGAGGAAAAGAAATTCCATAGAGGGGGACATTGCTTAAGATATGAGCCTGAAAATGTGAAGGCTATAATTGAAGATCAAATAGTGATGGAGGCTTTTAGCAACGCATGTTGTCTCCGGTTTTGTGAAAAGCTGCGTGGTTGCCACACACAGGTGTCTAAAGAATTTTCCTTACACTTCAGTGGAACAAATACCAAAATTGGGATGTTAAATGTGCCAGTTACTCCTGAGATTATTGTTTCTGTGACAGAAATACCAAGGGGTAAGGAAACTTGGTTTAAAGGTTTTAAGTTTGACATAGAACCATGCAAGGAATTCATGAAACTTGAGTATGAATATATGGACCTAAATAATGCAATACCTAGAAGTTGTATCAAAGACACCTATGCAAAGTTGTTGTTCAACATTCAAAGATACTTTACATGTGAAGGTAGGTACCATAAAGTTTATACTTATCATTTCAAGTTGCTTCTGCATTTCACAGGTATGATATCACTAGATTTTCCCTTTTACTTGCATAGGAGCCTTGCCAAAATGGCTGATAAAGTACAAGCCAAATCTAATGGTTGTGAAACATCTTTGTTTCACCATGGTTTGATAAAGTTATTGGTTTTGAATGAGCTTAATAAAATAAGTAGGGATTGGTCCTCATTTTTGTTTATGAATGGTTTTGAATTGGAAAGCCTAACCCATGGCTAGAAACCCTAAAACTAAAGGAACTCCTTCACCACTAGTAGAAGAGTCTAGTCAGCCCGTGGTTGCAAAATCAAAGAGGTTTGTAAAGTTGAAACCAAGGAAACAAGTTGAGAAAAGGATAGAGAAGACACAAGTTCTTGTTGTAGCAACTCTAGTACCTAAAAAACAGAGGTCAAAAAGTGTCAAAGAGGCTAAACAAAAACAAGTTTCCAGCCAGCAGGAAATCAAGAGAGTGACAACAAGCCAAGCAGTGGCATCAAAGGGAAAAATAGTTGTTTCAGGTACAGAGGACAGCCCAGTGATAAAGGGAAATTTAGATGACATCCTTCACGCAATTGATATAGAGGAATCACCCATTGTGTAAGTTGATTTCATTGGAGTGGATGAACACAAACAGAAAAAGGTTAAGTCAGCAAAGAAGCTTGAATTTGAGGGTGAAAATGCAGCCTTTATCTTTCAAGCAAGGACACATTTAACTAGGCATGCTAAGAAGCTCAAGGAAGGCAGAAAGGAGGTCCAAGAAACTATTGAAACAATCAAATTCCCTGAAGAAGTGGTTGACCTCTCATCACCAACAGTGGAGCATGCAGCCAACACAATAATGAAGGAAAAAGAAGAAATAACAGAGTGTCAACATCTTGAGGATAAATTGAGGTTAGAAAATCAGGAGATTGCTATGATGAGAAAGAGGGCCAGAAAGCATATTATTGAGAAAATAGAGTTCAAAATAATCAAGGCAGTATGGGAAGGTCAAACTGGTTCTAGGTCTGAAATTCCAAACAATGCAGAACAGTTTTTCACATGGACAGTTCCAACCATCAAGGAAGCTAAATTTGTCAGAGTAATCAACACTCACTTGAGAGCCAGTAATAGAAGACTTAGAGTTCAAGTGGTGAACTTGGAGCAGCAGCTGAAATTGACTCAAGATGAGCTTAAAAAAAAAGGTGCGGAATGACAAATCATGAAAAGTTCAAAAGCTAAATCAAATGGAAAATTAAGAATGAACCTTATGAAAATTGTGTTTTTAGTTCATATGATATTTTGTTTTGATGAAACCAATGGTATTCTGAAGTTTTGGCACATTTTTGGTTTAAATTTTGAATAAATCTGGGAAAAACTGCTCACTCAGCAGTTTCGTAGCACAAACAGTAGCAAAAGAGTGAAAAGCGCTACGAAACTGCTGTAGCAGCTTTTTTCACCCTTTCTTATAAATTTTTGAAGGCAAAATTCATGTATTATGACCTGAAATTACTAGGGAAGTTGTGTTAAGTGAATATGAAGATAAATATAGAAGAAAGAAGCCAAAATTTTGAATTTAAAAGGGTAAAAAGACTGCGCTACGAAAAGCGCTTCAAAACTGTGTCGTTTTCATAGCGCATGTCTACTTCTGCTATTTTAAACAGTTTGATGGTGGTTTTGGACAGATGGGACTTAGTGAGGTTTTTTGACAGATGTTACTTCAATTCCTAACATAAAATAACCTCGAATTCATGGGTTCATGATGGTCAAAGTGTCTCAAGAAAACAAAGAATCCCATGCCTAGAAAACATGGGACAGTTTCCTAATTTAATGGAAATCAACATTGAGGTCATAAAGAGTTGAAGCTTATCATCTAGATTCAACCTTATGGGAATACAGTTGGAAAATGATGTAATATAGTTTTGATAAGGTTTTTATGAGTAGAGTTAAGGAGTTTGAATCCTATTTGTAATATGACTATTCATTAGGTTTGCAGTTGTCATTTTGTAATAAATACCATGTCATATGGTTAGGCAAGGTATCAAAAAGTAGAAATTCGATGTATCTAGCTTAGGATAAGGTTATCCTATGTTGTAAATGATCTATAAAATATGAATAAGTCTAAATGCTAAGGGTTGGAAATTTTTAGCAAAAATACTGTGTTTATTGTAAGTGACTGGTTTTCAGCTTAATACAGAGTTTTCTACTTAGCCAACTCAAGATTCATAAAGAGTTCTAGTGTGTTCTTGTTCTAATGGCAACCTTTTACTATCATATTGCAGTGGTGTTCGCTTATGTTACTCAAAATTCATCTTAGATGCTCTGACTTCCTACATAGACAAACTGACTATGTGTTTTACAGTTTCACATGTGTATCTCTTGACTTGAACTCTGCTATGCCTTGACTTCCATGCTAAGTAGATTGTTTGGTTTGACTAAAGCTATTTTGACTCCATAAGCCCAATGTGCACTTGCTAATGTGATTTACAACCAATATCTATCATTTATCTGCTTATTACGCCACATAGAGTTAGCCATCTATATTTCTATCAAAAATCATAAACCCTTGAGAGAGCCCTCTCAAGTTGAGGAGGCTAAGCCTCAATCAAAATATTGGTTTGAAACAGTTACATAAGATTGATTTGATTGGCAGCCTATCAGGTCTGATTTTGTGATAACAACAGAGATAAAATCAAATAGTGATTTTAGTAATAATACCTCATCCAGTAGTGCTCTAAGCAAGTGAGTGTGACATTGTGCCTACAATTTAATCCAATTGATGATAATCTATGAATCCCTAAAGACCTGAATTCTGTTGCAACCTTGTTCACAGGCAAAGACGAGGAGAAGTCTAAGGTTGTTAAGTTCAGCATAGTTATTTGATCTTGGACCAAGTCCCATCTTAAGGTGGAAGAAATTTGTGTCATGCAGGTGCAGTACAACAACACCCCCCCGCCACATCCATTAGGATTGGATGCACCGAAAAAATCAGCCCATGGTATGGCTCGGTCAATAGTTTCAGGTATGATGGTCCTATCATGTGCTTCATGCTTATCATCAGGGATAAGTTGGAATATGGATATGATGGACTTACATGTATGGTCTCAATAAATAGGTCTTCCCATAAAGATATAATGGTTCCTAGTAAGATAGATACCCCAGGTAATGAGGAGGGGAATGTTCTTGTCTTTAGGCCTCTGAGATTATTGCCACCGATTTTTCCAAGCAGAACAGACCGAGGAAATGTGCCATATTTGAGTGCAGCCAAGAACAATAGTCGTAGAGTTCCAGAGGTTTGATATTGCATGGAATTCCTGGAACATATGATAACAGTTTCCGCCTATGAGAGGAGTAAGTAGCATCTGGAGGGTCCATGGAACTCTCTTTTTCTAAGGTTGTCCTCCGTGGGGGTGAAATTTGATAGTATGCACCACATTAACATTCTTACTTTAGGGGGTGCCTTCAATTTCTATAAATGTTTCCACAACCAAATCTTGTCATGTGGCTCCTGATGATTGTAGAGTGTGGAGTAATCAATCTTGTAAGCGTATCTGCCAATTTGGGATATGGATCAATGAATCTCATCATCCTGATCTGATAATATGATGTTGGTGGTGTGGAGAACCTCGATGAATCTGCCCCAAATCGGCCACCAGTTTTCGGGGAGGTTCAACTCATGTGCTGATAACCATGTTTGTGAGGCCCAAGTGGTATGCTCTAGTTCTGCAATCTGAGATATGAACAGTCTACCAGCACGGCCCAGGTGTAATATGATATCCAATGGTAGATTAAATTCCTGCCCACATCTGGACCATGCATCCACTCATATTTTGACCCGCTCTCCATATCCAATGCGCCATGCCAGTCCTTGTTTGATCAGGTGGGTAGATCTGGTAATGGCTTTCCAAATGATCGATGAGTCATGTGGTTGTTGAAGACTGCCCCTAATCCAGTATAAAGTGGTGATGGGGGCGATATATTTATAATAAGTAACTTGTTGCCACAAGTTGTGGCCAACAACTAGATGCCAGCCCATCTTGGTAGCCAAAGAAACATCAAATTTTTTCAGATCTTTCAAGCCCCATCCCCCCCAACCTTTAGGTTTAGAAATTTTCTCCCAAGCAATCCATGCATATGCATGGCCATCCTTCATACCCCTCCATAAAAACCGACTACAGATCTGTTGAAGTATTGCAGTCACTCATTTTGGGACCCATGCGAGCGCCATCTAGTAAACCGAGATGGATTCCAGAATTGTAATTTTCCTACTTAGCAGCTAAGAGGAATATTCATTTTCGGTTTTATTTTTTGTTGCATGAATAAATGAATAAAGGAGGACATGTAAAACTCCTAAGTAGACTAAATAAATCAATGCCCATGTGAACATAGTTAAATCAGGTCCATGCAAATAATCACTTGCGGGTCTGAAATGGGTTTGAGCCATGAGACTGGGTTAACCTTGACTAAATCCACAACGCTGTCTAGGTTCAATGCATCTCCTAAAGGGACATCGCATTTTTAGTAGGAGGCCCCTCATGTGAAAGGAGCTAACTCATCAAGGTGGTTTAGGGTTTGAAAAGGCTCTCATCTTATAAAAGGAGAGGGAAAGCGGTAAGAGGAGGTTGTTGATTGATCATATTCTTGAGTATTTTGTCTGCTTAGACAAATACTATTCTTTGTTGTTTAGTGGAGAATTGTTCTTGGAATTCCTATGTAGGTATTTCACCTCTTCCTTTGAGGATCCTTGGAGGAGTATTTTCTGAATTGGTCCACTATTAGGCTTGAGGACAAGCTCTAATTTCAATTGAAACACTGATCCATTGAGTTTTTTGCTGCTCTTGCAAGATGCAGTAAGTGGGAGTCTAGATCTACAGAGATCTAGTGTATTTTGGGAGCCTCTTCTCATGGAGTGTGTCTTTTAACCTTCTGGAAGAGTGCCTCTCCTGTTTTTACTTCAGATCTGCAACTTGGTAGTGGCCATCTATATCATTTTGAGCTATAGCGCTGTTTCCATAGGTGGACTGCGTTATTTTTGTATGAGGTTCATCGAGGTGTTTTGATGCTAGTTTTGATCAGAGATCTCTGGTGTTGGGCTTTGCCTTTCACTTTGGTGATCCATGGATTAGCTTGTTGATACATGTTCTATCTAGATCTAATATTTTGTTATGTAATGTAATATTCAGAAATTATTGCAGTATTTTCCAAATCTACAACTTGTATCTCAGATTTTCTCTTATTTATGCATGATTTGGTCAAAACCCCAAGGGGATCTTGCAGAAAAAACTATGTAGTTTCCAGATCTGATATAGATCTGATGTTTTGTCCATAGATCTATCCTAGATTTGAGTTGTAATATGCAGCTGCTACAACTCCTAAAAATAACGTTGTTGATCCATTTCTGTTGATATATACATGTTGTAGCTCTCTTTCCTGAAGATATATTGCTCTCTTATCTCATGTAATCTACTGTATATTGAAAGGGCTTCACTTTACTTATGATTTGCTGCTGTACATTCATTTATTGATTATATAGGATGGCCTCCTACTTAAATTATCAAATAATGCGTTATTCCTGAAGCTTCTTGTTGTGCATAGCTACAACCCCTCTTGTAAGGTGTTTTCCAGTTAGACTAGGTTGTGGGAGACTTGTTTACCACACCTAGTTTGATTTTTTCTTGCTCCCCTCTTGGATTTAGACTCTAGATATGATGATCTAAGGGATCCAAGGGCTGCAAACTCATTTCTATACATAAATCTCCCAAGGAGTGCGTTATTTTTCCAAGCCTGCTGTGTAATCCCAATTTGGGAACATTACAGTGGTATCGGAGCTCCTTTCTTGGCACAGCCTGTGCTTGCCTTGGAGCACCAGTCATGCTGCATTTAGAAGAAGATGATCCTCTTACTGAGAGGGAGAAGAGATACCAAAATAGAAGTCATAAAAAGTATGACTACACTGCTGATAATCCTGACAAGGGTCAAGACAAGGGGAAAGCCCATGAAACTACCAGTGATAAAGAAGGAGAAGAGTTTGCAAGAACTATGTTAATGGCCATGCAAGATCTAGCCAAGGATATCAAGGAGATGAGGGTGGATAGAATGAGGGAGTCTCTTGGGAGATTTTATCAAGGAGAAAGCTCTGACATGTCTCATCATGGGACTGGTCAACCTGTGAACCTGCCACAAGCTCCACAAGCCTCACAACTCTCCACTATGCCTACCTTCTTAGCTGTAGAGAATGAAGGGCTACAAGAGAAAGCTTCCCTTGAAGGTTACTTTGTGGAGTATGACTCTCAGAGTTAGAGATTCAAGGATAACTTGAGTTCCCAAGACTTTTTCCATCTCAAGGATCGAAGGAGACCAGTGCAGTAGTATAGAGATGGTGGATTATTTCATGGTAGACACCAAACTATGGGCAAATTCTTTTTGCCCAATTTTGATGGATCATCCTCCAGTTCTTCCAAGGCATGGGTAGAAAAGTTGGATATCTATTTCCAGTTGAACAAAATCCCTGAAGTTGAGGCCATCAAGATTGCAGCGCTGCACTTTGAAGGTGAAGCACACAATTGGTGGTTCCATGGATTGTCTACATTGGGACACATCAATGTGACTACCTATGTTGAATTCACTAGGAGACTGGCGGAGAGGTTTGACAGAAAGGATCCTGAAGCACCCTTCATAAGCCTTGCAAATCTGAAGCTGACAGGAGATGCAAAGACTTATATCTCTGAGTTTTTAAGATTATCAGTCATGGTCCCTGGTCTATCTATAGCAAGGAGAGTCTACATGTTCATTGATGGCCTAGAGGAACCCTTGCATGGATTGGTTAAATCACTTTGCATGATGCCATTGAGAGAGCTAGAGATCTCCAAGATGCCTTGCCAAAAGAAAAGGCAACTTTCCAAAGCAAGGCTTCTCACTTTTCTAAAGGGAAATAAGGAAAGGCTGCTCCGCCCAAGGAGAGCTCTTTGAAGAAACCTCTTGATATTGATCTTAGGAGGGAATTTAGGAAGAAGAAGTCGTGCTTCACTTGCCAAGATTCATGGGTGCCAGGGCATATGTGTGTTGCTGGAAGAGCACACTACATAGAAGTCTTATCTGATTTTGAGGAGGAAGATGATGATGAGGAACCTAGGAGGGGTCATAGCGCTGATGATGATGAGGAAGATCAAACACCCTCTAGAGATGAGAAGGGAGCCTTTTCTCCAACCAGTGGGACTCTTGCTTCTTTGAGAGGAGTGCCTAAGTACTTGACCTTAAGAGTACAAGGTTCAGCTATGAATCAGAGAGTATCTGTATTGATTGACAATGGGGCAACCCACAAATTTATTGATGCTCATCTTGTGCAAAAGAGAGGGATCCCCACTGATACTTTTGAGGGATTTTCTGTCTTGGTTCTGGGAGATAGGACCATGCAGTGCATGCAATATGTTCCATCACTCTTTGTCACTATGGGATCCTACACCTTGGTGGATCACTTCTTTGTAGTTGACATACTAGACACCAACATCATCTTGGGTGTCCAATGGTTGATTACCTTGGGGAAGGTTACCACTGATTGGAAAGCTTTGCAAATGGAGTGGGTGGACTTGAAGAGTGGGAAACCACAAATGATTCAAGGCATGCACACTTATCCTTCACCTAATGTTTCCACACAAACAACAGAGATGGATTTGTGCTATGGAAGAAGGGACATCACATTTCCTTCTCTCATGTTCATGAGGATGTTGTAAGGGACATTCTTATCTTATGGCAAGCCACGTAGAATGCCATCAGATTCAGATCTTGTGGGGGAAGCCTCACAAAGTGCTGCTCCAAATCTAGATCCTGGAAGGATTGGAGCAATAGAAGACCAAGATACAACGTTGCGGGAGGAGAAGAATGGGAGGGTCAACCTTCCAAAAAACCACTTTGACATGTGTAATGTCAAAAAGACAATCAGCAACAAGACAAGCACTCCCATGGATGAATCAGCAGTGTTGTCATTTTTTAGTAGGGTGGATCTTTATTGGAAATCTCAACTGCTTGTAGAGTATTCCAAAGATCTCCACACAAGTATGATACTAGATGGCATGCATCAAGAAGAGGGCTAGTTGGTCCAAGGAGGGGTCATCTATTATCATGGTAAGGTATTTTTGGCTAGAGCTTCCAAGCTCAAGCAAAAGATCCTACAAGGAGAAAATGAATAATTCTTCCTCGGCCATATGTGTTCAATGAATATCTATTCCCTAATCATGAAGAGTTTTGATTGGGAATGCATGAGAGAGGACTTACATCAGAAATTTCAAGAGTGAAATAGCTATGGAGGATTGGGTCACCCAATGGACTCTTTGCATGAGTCATTTCAGCCAGCTCTTCCTTTGCTTGAGAGGAAGGGAATGTTCATGCACAACTCCATGTGTGTGAAGGACTATGATGGTAAAGGGTTTGATCATGGTAAAAAAGTTGTATTTTATAATCTATTACATTCCTTTGCCATGTTCTTGCAGGATGGTACTCCTAAAGGGAGTGAGAGATCATATGGATCTCATAGTTTTTTGGGGGCCAATGAAAATTCTGAACTTGGCCACTCCCTTAATGTGCAAAGGGAGATTCCTTTTCATGATGGGTGCTTCCCAAAGGCACCAAACTTATGTAACACCTTCAATCACGTTAAGGTGACTTATGCAGCAAAAGTGTGGTGGGAATGCCACTTACCACACCAGGATCTAATGAAGACAAGAGGTGCACTGCGCTGGCATCTCATGTGGGATTTTGACCCACCTCCTCAAGTTCTATGTAGTCTTGCTTCCATACATTGATGATATAGTTGTATTTTTTATGGGGTTTTATGGACAGAGGATGGGCAGTGTGTATGTACCACATGGGTTGGAACTTCAACTTGTACTTCATGATACATGTTTTATATGTAGCATTGCTCCAACCATGTTTATTTTTGTTGAGTTTTTCACTCCAGAAGGGATGGACTATGCACATATTATGTTGGCCTTGGAGGAGCAATTCATGATGCTTTGGCTTGCTGAGCATGTGGGTTATGATGGAATTTTGATCCTTGATGATGCCAATAATGAAGGAGGAGAAGAACTACAGCTCTTACCCTATTAGTTGCTTGAGGACAAGAAACATTTTGGAGGGGAGGACTGTAATGTTCCTACTTAGCCTAAGCTAAGAGGAATATTCATTTTTGGTTTTATTTTCTGTTGCATGAATAAATGAATAAAGGAGGACATGTGAAACTCCTAAGTAGACTAAATAAATCAATGCCCATGTGAACACAGTTGAATCAGGGCCATGTAAATAATCACTTGCAGGTGTGAAATGGGTTTGAGCTATGAGACTGGGTCAACCTTGACCAAATCCACTGCGTTGTCTAGGTTCAATGCATCTCCTAAAGGGACATCGCAGTTTTAGTAGGAGGCCCCTCATGTGAAAGGAGCTAACTCATCAAGGTGGTTTAGGGTTTGCAAAGGCTCTCATCTTATAAAAGGAGAGGGAAGGCAACAAGAGGAGGTTGTTGATTGATCATATTCTTGAGTATTTTGTCTGCTTAGACAAATACTATTCTCTACTGTTTAGTGGAGAATTGTTCTTGGAATTCCTATGCAGGGATTTCACCTCTTCCTTTGAGGATCCTTGGAGGAGTTTTTTCTGAATTGGTCCACTATTAGGCTTGAGGCCAAGCTCTACTTTCAATTGCAGCGCTGATCCATTGAGGTTTTGCTGCTCTTGCAAGCTGCAGCAAGTGGGAGTCTAGATCTGCAGAGATCTAGTGTATTTTGGGAGCCTCTTCTCATGGAGTGTGTCTTTTAACCTCCTGGAAGAGTGCCTCTCTTGTTTGTACTTCAGATCTGCAACTTGGAAGTGGCCATCTATATCATTTTGAGCTATAGCACTATTTCCATAGGTGGACTGCGTTAGTTTTGTATGAGGTTCATTGAGGTGTTTTGATGCTAGTTTTGATCAGAGATCTCTGGTGTTGGGCTTTGTCTTTCACTTTGGTGATCCATGGATTAGCTTGCTGATCCATGTTCTATCTAGATATGATATTTTTTTATGTAATGTAATATTCAGAAATTATTGCAGTATTTTCCATATTTTCTCTTATTTATGCATGATTTGGTCAAAACCCCAAGGGGATCTTGCAGAAAAAAATATGTAGTTTCCAGATCTGATATAGATCTGATGTTTTGTCCACATATTTGTCCTAGATCTGAGTTGTAATATGCAGCTGCTATAGCTCCTGAAAATAACGTCGTTGAGCCATTTCTGCTAATATATACATGTTGTATCTCTCTTTCCTGAAGATATATTGCTCTCTTGTCTCATGTAATCTACTGTATATTGAAAGGGCTTCACTTTACTTCTGATTTGCTGCTGTACATTCATTTATTGATTATATAGGATGGCCTCTTGCTTACATTATCAAAGACTACATTATTCCTGAAGCTGCTTGTTTTGCATAGCTGCAGCCCCTCTTGTAGGGTGTTTTCCAGCTAGACTAGGTTGTGGGAGACCTGTTTACCACACCTAGTTTGATTTTTTTTGCTCCCATATTAGATTTAGACTCCATATCTGATGATCTAAGGGATCTAAGGACTGCAAACTCATTTTTGTACATCAATATCCCAAGGAGTGCGTTATTTTTCCAAGCCTGTTGTGCAATCCCAATCTGGGAACATTACAAGAACATATTTGATGAGAACCAACCTGTCGGCCCTAGAAAACCATCTGTGATACCAAATGTTGATCCTGCGCTTGAATTTTTCAATCAGTCAGTGCCAATCAGTGATGTGATAATCATTTGGTTTAAGATGGAATCCAAGGTATTTTAATCCATCTTCCATATTCTTGCGTTCATATTGGCAAAGACCCAGAGTATGTAGGATTTTATTGATGAAGCAACGCACCATCATAATGGTGGATTTTATCTGATTCGAGACCATACCTGTTGCTTTGTTAAAGATGTTGAGCAGCTTGAAAAAATTTGTATTATCATGACAAGAACCATCCAAGAAAATAATTATATCATCTACAAATAATAGATGTGTCAGTTGAATAAAAACATTAAGTTCAATACCATGAATGGAGCCCTCATTTTTTGCATGAGTCATGAGGGAAGAGAGACCCTCCATAATGAGGAGGAATAGAAGGGGGAAGAGGGGGTAGCCTTGATGAAGTCCCCTCCCAGCATGAAAAAAATCAGAGGCAAATCCATGAATAAGGACGTTGAATGAGGCATTGGTGATACAACCCATAATCCAATTGGTGAAATCATGAGGGAAGCCAATATGAATGAGGATGAGATGCACGTAATTCCAGTTGACACAGTCAAAGGCTTTTTCCAGGTCAATATTGAGGATGGTGCTCTTGAGATTTTTTATTTTGATGGAATCTAATGCTTCCTGAGCAGTGCCAATTGCTTCGTGTATTTTTCGTTGGTGGAGGAATGTGTTGGGTGTGGAGCCTGATTATCTTGTTTACTTTGTATCACAGCATTGGACCCCTGTACCTTAAAAGGGGCAGCAACGCCGCCCGTAATTAATTGCTGCCGTGGGGGGTCCAAGGGGGGGGCAGCAGTGCTTTTTGGAGCCCCCCCTGGTAGGGGCTTTCGGGGGTAGTGCCCCCGAAGCTAAAAATAGATGTAAATTTGCCTTGTAAAAGTATAGTAATTTCTAGTCAATCTGGGCCGTTCATTAGGAAAATGATCTGACGGTAGAAGTTATGTTTAGATTAGGGTTTTTTTCCCTAGAAGGCAAACCCTTGCTTTTATGAGGGCATTGTATTGCGGCTGTGTATTGTATGTGTATTCTCGGAGCGAGAAACAGAGAGGGAGAATGTGAGAGAGAACAGAGGATATTACAGCGGATCTGCTGTAGGTTTTGTCTCTTCATTTTTTGCTGGATAATAGAAAGGAAGGACTGGCTGTTTGGGGTGGACGTAGCCCAAACTGGGTGAACCACGTATATCTGTGTCTCTCTGGTTTTATGTGTTTTTTATGCTTGTATTTTCCGCACATTTTATGTGTTGCATTTCTCCATAATATATAATTTTCTAACAACTGGTATCCAAGCCGAAGGTATATTTGGCTGATAAACTCGCAGGAAAGAAGGGTTCCTGGTTCGAGTGGGAGCAATGGTGGACGATGGTAAGTTTAGGGTCGAGAAATTTAATGGCCAAAACTTCCCGCTGTGGAAGATGCAGATGGAAGATTATCTGTATCAGAAAGATCTATACCTACCATTGAGCAGAAAAACAAAGAAGCTGGCGGCCATGACAGACGCGGAATGGAACATTCTCGATAGAAAGGCACTCGGAACAGTACGGTTGTGTCTTGCGGCATCAGTTGCCTTCAATATTTCAAAGGAAACAACAACAGAGGGTTTGATGCAGACGTTGGCGAAACTATATGAAAAACCCTTGGCCTCAAACAAGGTATTTCTTATGAAACGACTATTTAATATGAAGATGTCGGAAGGTAGATCTGTTGCAGACCATTTAAATGAATTTAATACAGTTACCAGTCAGTTGAGTTATGTAGGGGTAAACTTTGATGATGAAGTTAGAGCTCTGTTATTCTTGTGCTCATTGCCAGAGAGTTGGAATGGTTTAGTAATGGCCATTAGTAACTCTGTCTTTGGATCTAGTACTTTAAAGTTTGATGATGTTGTTGGTGTTATCCTTAGCGAGGAAATGCGACGGAAAAGCTCTGGTGAGACATCAGGTAATGCTTTGAGTGTAGCGTCTAGGGGAAGAAGAATGGAAAGAGGAAAGAGCTCAGG
The DNA here is from genome assembly GCA_034641835.2 of Pinus albicaulis. Taxonomy (NCBI): domain Eukaryota; kingdom Viridiplantae; phylum Streptophyta; class Pinopsida; order Pinales; family Pinaceae; genus Pinus; species Pinus albicaulis. The sequence goes on along the minus strand of CM076578.1, from coordinate 1,830,420,350 downwards.
ATATCGCAGTAAATCAAGGAAAGGCAGATCCAAGTCCAGATCGGGGATAGTGTGCTAGAATTGTGGAAAGAAAGGACACCTAAAGAAAGACTGTAGATCTTGGAAGGAAAAAGAAGGAGAAACACAGCAAGAAAACAATCATGAAGCAAATGTGACAGGTGATGTGTTACAAGATGCTTTGATTCTTTCTTTCGAAAATGTTACTGATTCTTGGGTTGTAGATTCAGGGGCTTCATTCCATGCCACACCTGATAAGAAATATTTTCATGACTATGTTCAAGGAGATTTTGGACAAGTTTGTTTGGGTGATGACAAAACCTATAAAATTGTTGGAATGGGTAAAGTTCTCGTAAAACAACAGAATGGAAACCAATGGCTACTAAAGGAGGTAAGGCATGTTCCAGATTTAAAGAAAAATCTGATTTCAATAGGGCAGTTAGGCAGTGAAGGTTGTGTGACAACTTTCACAGATAAAACTTGGAAGGTCACCAAAGGAGCGCTGGTAATAGCAAAAGGTGAAAAGGTGGGTACATTGTATTTATGCAATGGTATTTCTAACTCTAGTAATGCTTTAACTTCGAAAGGAGCAGATGCAGCATTATGGCATCATAGGCTCGGACACATGGGAATGAAGATTCTTCACTCAAGAAATTTGTTGCCAGGTTTGAAGAATGTTGATTTGGATTTCTGTGAGAATTTCATTTATGGAAAACAAAAGAGAGTCAGATTTCTCAGAGTTGGGAAAGAAAAGAAGAGTGAAAAATTGGAGCTTGTGCATACAGATGTATGGGGACCTGCCCAGGTATCATCTCTCGGTGGTTCTCATTATTATGTTACTTTTATTGATGATGCAACTAGAAAAACATGGATTTATTGTATTCAGAATAAATCTGATGTATTTGATACTTTCAAGAAATGGAAAGCTTTAGTTGAGATTGAGACAGGAAAGAAGTTGAAGTGTCTCAGATCAGAAAATGGAGGTGAATATTGCAGCAAAGAGTTTGATAGGTACTGTTCAGAGCATGGAATTCGTAGAGAGAAGACAGTTCCAATAACACCACAAGAAAATGGTGTGTCAGAAAGGATGAACAGAACAATCATGGAGCGTGCAAGGTGCATGAGATTTCATGCAGGATTGCCTTTACAATTTTGGGCAGATGCTGTAGATATTGTTGTTTATATAATAAACAGAGGGCCTTAAAGTTCCTTGGATGGTGGTATTCTAGAGGAAGCATGGACAGGTAAAAAGGTAAACTACTCTTTTTTAAAGTGTTACACCATTTTTTGGTCATCTAACCTATTATCATTAGATGGACCCAAGTACACCATGTAAGACCAATTTTACCCTAAGTAAAATTGCTTTCACTATGTAAAATAACTTAATAAACCACATTTATTAGGTTGTTTATGGTCTAAACAGGAAAACCCAAAAGGAAATATTAAACAAACCTATTTTGTTTGATTTTCCTCATGGAATAATTAATTAAACCATAATTTAATTATTATTCCTAGTCATGTTTAACCCAAAAACAAAGAAATTAATTAGATAAACCTTTATTTATCTTATTATTTTCTAGGAATAATTATTTAAATCTTATTTAGATAATATTCCTTGTTAAATATAACCAAATCACCCACAAATAATTAAATAAATCATTATTTATTTAATTATCCTTCAACCACTTCCTTAAAAAGATAAATAAATCATTTATTTATTTATTATTAACAAATAAAGGGATTTGACCCAAGTCAAATACTTTTTCCCTCCAACAAATATAGTAAAATATTCCATAAAAGGTGGATCTAGATTTGGTTAACATTATTTTAATCATGCACCAAGATCTAGAATGACCCGATATTTTGTTATAAATAGGAGGGTTTTTCCTACCATTCTTCACCTTTTGTTGCCTATTAGATCACTCTGGATCTATACACTTGGTCACATTTCTACATTATTTGTTGTGTGAGCTCCCTTTGAGTTCTATATTTGTCTGGGTTTTCTACACCAACAAGAGAGAGAGATTCTAGATCTGAAGTGCTGAGGACTTCCAAGAACCCATCCCATTGAGGAGAATTGGATACGCCTTCTTGTTTTCCTCCCAGGTGCCCTTAATACAAAAATTCTTTCAAAAAACATTGTTCTTGTCTTGTCTATTGGATGTATGGAGAAAACCCTTAATTTTACTGCTTAATGTCTTTCTATGCATAGATCTGGTTTTTTGCAGCACTTGTCTTGATCAATTAACTGCAGATCTGAAGATATTGGCAGCCACATTTGATGTTAGGGCTATAAGTTATGCGTAGCTAAAGTGGTCTTTTTTCGTGCGCTTCGACAAAAGATTCATACTAACAAATGGCGACTCCACACGGGTTTTAAATTACGACCGCTGTCGTTTTTCATATTCCTGCATATCCAGCTACTTTAGACCCTAGGTTTTCTTTTCAGATTTTTGTTTTTCCTATTTTTATGTTGTTTTTCTCACATAAAACCCTAAAACATTAAAATTTCTAACTTTCGCGTGTTTCTGGCCCTATTGCGCAGGTGACCGACATCAGCCGCAGCTGAGATGAAATTTTTTTCTCAAATCTGCCGCCGAGAGTACCGAAAGTGCAGGTCGCACTTTTTGGCCCAAAAAGTGCGTCCTAGGTCGCGGACAACAGCCCAAAAAGTGCGACCTGAGCGAAAAACAGGTCAAAAACTGCGACATGGACTTTTTTCAGGAATTTTTCTGAAATTTTTCTGGGTTTTGTCTGAACCTCTGTCAGGGTTGTCTGACCTCCGTCTCCACCCATTTAGACCTATTCTTGCTTTGTTTTACTCAACTAAGTGGGAATCTAGCCCCCTAGGGCCTCAGTACCCTCCACTTTTTGTGGAAGAGTTTTAGCTGCTGTAAGTGTCTAAATTTTCAGAGTTTTCAGCGTTTTCTTTTTCAGATCTGATACCTCCTTTTCAGACCTCTTCTAATCAGCTCTTCTCCCTTTCAAATCACCTCCTGAAGTTTTGTTTGGATCTACCTTTAGGGCCCCCTCCTTGTCCCTTCTGCTTTTTGCTGATTTCCTCCTTTTTTCCAGCCACCTTGCCTCTGCCTCTTGGCTGTGATCTGCACCTCTTTTCAGCAGCTTTCTCCTTTAGATCCCTGTCCCTTTCGACCCTAGATCTATTGGCCTCTTTTTAGTGTGTTTTGACTATATTTTTTCCCTCTTTTAGATTAGTTTTGAGAGACCTGCCTTCTTGGGTTAGATCGATGCACTAGTAGCTGTTAATTTTCTGGTATTTCAGCATTATATATTGTTTTTTTCAGCATTATTTTCAGTTACGCAGCACACTTTTTCTCTTGCTCTCAAAACGAAAATGGTTTAAAAATTAAAATTAACGCACGCCACACACTCACCCTAAGCGAAGAAGAGCCTGGTTTACACCGCCAGGCCAAGACTTTAAAATCAATTGACACTGCACCTATTTGCCCTTGTTTCGACATTGTAATCCCTTGATTCTGCACCTCCCTGCCTTTGTTGATCGTTTTTCTTCCCCTTGTGCCGTGTTTTTGTTGTCACCATTGCGCCCCCAAGGCGCACATCCCGGAGACTTCTTGGCCTTCACCCTCAGTTTCCGGTCGGTCGACCTACTCCTTCCCGTCGTCGATGAGTTAGTCCTCCTCCGAGTCCGCACCCTGAATCCTCTTCTGATTCATTGGGTTCTCCTTTTACTTCCAGTTCTCCCCCTATCACCTTCACTATGTCTGGTTCAGGGCCTAATGCTAGCGGTAATCCCGGCCCTAATGTCGGGACTGCTACTAGCGGAACCGCCATAGGAACTACCTCGGCTGTGCCCTTGCTCCCCTTCATGGTAGGCCTCAGCCTCCCTGATTTGGACCGGTTGACAAATGACCCTATACACCATGACGCTAGTTGGCCTGCTATGCCGACAAAGCTCCCTTCTGACATCCCCAAGTTTGAAGGCCTTGCTAGAGAAGATCCTTCAAATCATGTTCGATCTTTCCACATGTGGTGTTCATCTACCTCCATTACCGATGACTCTGTCCGTCTTCGGTTGTTCCAACGAACGCTTACAGGCGCGGCTTCTAAGTGGTATGTTGATCAGCCCACTTCCTCTCATACCACCTTTGCGACTCTTGCTCGGTCTTTTTTATCTTACTTCCAGCTTCCCCTTCGTTATGACACTGGTATCGAACTTTTGACTTCTTTCTTTCAATCATCTGCGACCCGCCTATCTGATCATGTCCAGGAATGGCGGAGAAGAAATAGCCTATGTCAATCCCCTACTTTCGAAGACCGTGTCTACATGGACTGGTTCCTTAGATCTCTCTTGCCTCCTATCGGGAAAGATGTCGCATCGCATTTTCCCCAAACCGAAGAAGCCGCCCTCCAACTAGCGTTAAAATATGACTTGATCTACGCTCAGATAGGTTATGTTTATACCGTTCTACCTGATCTCCCCAGACCCGGTGGTGTCAATGCACAGGGGGCACCTCATGCCGCCGACGGTATCGTTGGAGCTCTCTCTCATCCATATGCCCAACCTCCCATGGGTTATGGTTTTCCTGGGGGAGGGGGCAGCACCTCCCGCACTTGTCCCCCTCCTGGTAGCACGTATCCAGGATACAACATACCTCCTCTTTTGGCCCAACCTCCTGCTCACCATACTGTTACCCAACCCCCTTATTATTTGTATCCGCAGTTTGGTGCTCCAGCTCCTCCAGCATTAGCACCTCCGCCTCCCTTGCCTTCTCAACCCCTGCAACAACAGTCACCGCCCCCTCAAGCGCAGGTGGATGCACAGCAGGGATTCGTGGCTACCCAACCACCTGACGGACAGGTAGCCACTCAACCTTCCCCTTCTGGTTCCTCCAATTACCAGATCCTCATGATGAACTCTGATCCACCTCTAACCGTCGACCTTAACCTTCAAACTCGGTCTCGCCAGTACCCCACACCTTCCGCTCAGTCTGCCCCCGAGTCCCCTTCTTCAGGTTCTACAAAGCCTCTTTCGACATCCAATGGTCCCTTGCATATCCCTCAGCCCAAAGTTGAGGTTCATACCAAGATTCCTAAAGGACCATTACGCCGAAATGTTGTTTCTGGTCGAGCTACTCCTTCGTATAGCATAGTAGATGATTTGGCGCAGTCTCCTGCTGCCATTTCCACATTGGAAATCCTCCAGTCGTGCCCTTCCCAAAAGAAGGCTCTGCTATCTGCCATGGGCACTGTAGATATTGCTAATGACCAAATGATTGTTTTCGACGCCCATCAATCAGAACATCCTCGTCTTCCTGCTTCCGTCGCCTTCCAAATCCCAGTCAAAATCTGAAACGCTAACGTTTCCCGGTGTATAATTGATGAGGGGGCATCCACCTACGTGATGTCCGCTTCGGTTTGGAAGCAACTCGGATCTCCTGAGTTGGCCCCTTCCACGATCACCCTTCGAGCGTGGGATGGCCACGCCTCCCAGCCCATTGGCCTCTTCCGTAATTGTCCTATCACTCTTGCGGGCAAGACTGTTTGCGTTGACGTCGAAGTCATTGACGCCCCTCTAGATTACAACATCCTCTTGGGGAGGAGCTACACCTATGCTATGTCTGCTGTCCCATCCGTGATTTTCTGCAAGATTTCTTTCCCTCATAATGGAAATATAGTCACCATTGACCAGTTGACATATCATGTGCCAAAATCTCAGACCTCACCTGAGACGACCATCTCTTCTGTAGCCAACAAGAAAACCATCGATTCCTTGACCAGTGTCTCTCCTGGCGTCTACAAAGACTCCTCTTTGCTCGGAACCTTCCCTGGTCTTCCTCCTCCTCCTATCTCTGACCCCAGCTCATCGAATTTTTGCATGATGCAATCGTCTCGGGCTGCTCTCAAGCAACCTGCTCCGGCTAGTTAGCAACCACACTCTCCGCAACCTGCTCCTAGCCCTTCACCTGCAGCTGGTAGTCATGAGCCTCTTTATCCTCCTGGCACGGTTCCTCCAAGCCTTAGCCATTTAGGAGCCGTCCCACCTGGCCATTACCCCTCTGGTCAGATACCGTTCCTAGCTCCCCCACCAGGAGTGTACACGGTACCGGTCATGGCCACCCTCTCTCTTCCTAACCTGACCCTTGGGATTCCCGTCTGGTACCATGCTCCTCCAGCCGCAACCCTACCTGGTCAACCCAAACCTTATATTGCTTTGACCCCGATTCAACCGGTCCCCATGACTTCTCCCGCTGCAACAGTGCCTCAGTCACCTCAACAGGAACCACCTCCTGTTGCGACCGCTTCAGGTAAGAAGGGAAAAGCTCGCAAGGGGGCATCAAAGGACAAGGCTACCCCACAAACCCGACCCCTCCTCGACCTCCACAGCATACCATCCAGTGTGTTTTGTGTGATTTTGTCGGTCACGCCACCCATACCTGTCCTGAATTGCTTCATCTCAAGCCCATGGTTAATGTCGCGTTCCCTGAGTCCACAGTCCCGGAAGCCTCTATTCCTTCCGCGACCGCGGCCAAGAACCCCACGACTATTCACACCAACCACCCCTGTGCTTTGTGTGATCTCCATGGCCATTACACCCACCTTTTTCCTTGCCTCGCGGACTTCCGCTCCTCTCTAGCCACGGTCAGCCAATTCGAGACCCAACGCAATGAGTCCACCTCTCCCCTATTTGCGCATTTTTCTTTGGAAAAACTACCAGACATGACTGCTCCCATTGACATTCCCCCTCCTGATGTCGAGATGACGGAGCCTTCATCCAACATTTTCTACCTATCATCATCCATGAGACCCTCGGGGAACATTCCATCTTAATCTTCCCCTGTTGTTTCGCTTGCCCTTCCTTCAGCGATCACCTTGGGCTCAACATCGGTAGATCCTTTATCTTCTTACTCTTCTGTCACCCCTTGTGACGACGTGCATGTGAACCTCTCTTCTCATGATGATGATTTAGGTAGCTTCGCCACGTCAGGTGGTATTTCTTCCACCAGTCACCCCATCTTCTATCACGATGAAGACATTATGGAAAAAATCCCCACCCCTAACTTTCTCTATTCCCCCTTACATCGAACCCATGAGTTCACACCACATACACCTTGTGGACATTACATTGAAACCCAATGTTTGGGTAAGGGGGCACCCACATTTGAGAGACCAAGAGAAGCAATTCTCCACAACTCTCCTAGTGTATCTGGTCGTGCCGACTTTAGTACCACTATTCTTCCACATTTCGAAGAACTTCTAGAGTCCCATATCACTGCAGATCATTCTAGGGATGATACCCCTTATTGTTCCCTCATCTTCCATCAACAACCCAATCTCTTAGACATTGTTGTTGACCAACCTATGGGTTTTCTAGGAGAGCATCAGTTCATTATCTCCAAATCCTCTCTTTTGGATAGTGACACCAGGTATGCCAACCCGAAAACTTAAAGTCCATTTGCTTCATATATGCAGTACTAAAGAGATTGGTAATCCTCCATTTCCTTTCTCACACTGCATAACCATAACGAAAACAAATGGCACACCACATCATTAAAATGTGTTTATATTCCCCTTTTTCTAAATACATCTTGGCATGACCACACCATGCTTGGGGGCACCTATGCCCCTCAACCATAACCCTCCTCAAAATCGAATTTCTTCACTTGCAACACTCATACTAGGGGCACCATTTGGCCTCCATACTTATCCATGCTCGTGTTGATGTTCGTCGTGAGTTACCATCTTGTACTCATGTTTTCATGGTCCCCCATTGGACCTTTACTGTGTGGCAGCACCATCGATTCACCCTTGTTTAGAGCATCCAAGTGGAGTCATCATCGCATTCATGGAGTCTATCCCGAGTCCCTTTGTACCCCGCTATAGTCCTCCATCCCTCATTGCTTGGTTTCTCTCTTGTGTCGCACATTATGGCCTTCAGTCCCACTGTCCCTTATCCATGATGATATTGTGTCAGTCACTGCCATGTCATTCATGCCCTTTATGCTCTAGCAAGGGAAGTCGTCCATTCGCTACTCAGTCCCCTCCATTCCACCATCATCATTGGTATTAGTCTGTCTGTCGCTCTACTATTTTCTCTCATGCCTTAGTTGAGGATCTCTCATTGCCTCACCTATGGTAGACCTCCTTCTGTTGACATCAGCTTCTTCATTCCAGAAGATAGGCCTAGAGGGCAATGTACCTTGGTTCCAGCTTCCACTCTTGTTCGGTGCCTCGGATCAGGAAAAGGGATCTCTCATTTCCCTTTGACTTGATTGTTTCTCCACTCTAGCTCCTTTCAGCATGATCGAGATCCGTATAATTGATGGTTCAGTGATGCAGCAACAGCTCTTGGTGATTCCCGGGTGTGTGTGAGATGTCTCAGCCCTCATGAGGGGGTGGCCCTGCAGGTAGCCCCCCACATGCCCGGATGACCTCTTCATTGCAGCCCTTGATGTAGCTCCATATATTTGATGATGTCGGCCTTAGCCGCTTGCAGCGCCTCTTTGATTTTCATGTATCAGTCAGATTTTGTGAGCCCTTCCCCACTTATAGGGGGCATTTGGGTTGTATTTGTATCTCATGTACTCAGATATTATTGTATAAGTCCTGGCTGTTATCCCAGGCACAGCATGTATGTGGGATTCTTCATTGTATTTTTATCTGGCTCATGATTATGCTGGCTGTACTTTATGGTTCGGTCCCTTGTTTACTGGACACACTATTCTTTTGTACTTTGTCTCGGCGGGCATAGGTATGCCTCCCCCGCCACCTTTAGCACAGGTACCTTCTCATAAAAAGAGACTTGTTGCACCTGTAAGTCTCGTCTCCTCAGGGTCTAGTTCTTCAGCACATTAGTCTACCTTACATTTCTCTCTCTGACTTCCCTTTTGATGTCTGGTGATTGAGTTCTTACAACGTACTTCGGTCATATGAATTTCTCCTAACACTCGCACACTGGGGGGCAATCTGTTACACCATTTTTTGGTCATCTAACCTACTATCATTAGATGGACCCAAGTACACCATGTAAGACCAATTTTACCCTAATTAAAATTTCTTTCACTATGTAAAATAACTTAATAAACCACATTTATTAAGTTGTTTATGGTCTAAACAGGAAACCCCAAAAGGAAATATTAAACAAACCTATTTTGTTTAATTTTCCTCATGGAATAATTAATTAAACCATAATTTAATTATTATTCCTAATCATGTTTAACCCAAAAACAAAGAAATTAATTAGATAAACCTTTATTTATCTTATTATTTTCTAGGAATAATTATTTAAATCTTATTTAGATAATATTCCTTGTTAAATATGACCAAATCACCCACAAATAATTAAATAAATCATTATTTATTTGATTATCCTTCAAACACTTCCTTAAACAGATAAATAAATCATTTATTTATTTATTATTAACAAATAAAGGGATTTGACCCAAGTCAAATACTTTTTCCCTCCAACAAATATAATAAAATATTCCATAAAAGGTGGATCTAGATTTGGTTAACATTATTTAATCATGCACCAAGATCTAGAATGACCCAATATTTTGTTATAAATAGGAGGGTTTTCCCTACCATTCCTCACCTTTTGTTGCCTATTAGATCACTCCGGATCTATACACTTGGTCACATTTTTCTACATTATTTGCTGTGTGAGCTCCCTTTGAGTTCTATCTTTGTCTGGGTTTTCTACACCAACAAGAGAGAGAGATTCTAGATATGAAGTGCTGAGGACTTCCAAGAACCCATCCCATTGAGGAGAATTGGATACACCTTCTTGTTTTCCTCCCAGGTGCCCTTAATACAAAAAATTCTTTCAAAAACATTGTTCTTGTCTTGTCTATTGGATGTATGGAGCAAACTCTTAATTTTACTGCTTAATGTCTTTCTATGCATAGATCTGGTTTTTTGCAGCCCTTGTCTTGATCAACTAACTGCAGACCTGAAGATATTGGCAGCCACATTTGATTTTAGGGCTATAAGTTATGCGTAGCTAAAGTGGTCTTTTTTCGTACGCTTCGACAAAAGATTCATACTAACATAAAGCCTTTTGTTTGTGAGGCCTTTGTCCATATTAATAAAGAAAACAGAACAAAGCTTGAGGCAAAATCAAAGAAATGTACCTTTATTGGATATGGTGCTAATGATTTTGTTTATCGCTTATATGATTATGAAAATCACAAAATCATTAGGAGAAGAGATGTAATATTCAATGAAAAGGTCTTGTATAAGAATCAGTTGCAGGAAAAGAAACAGGAAAAAGAAAGCAAGGAATACGCGGTTCTTGATGAGATATCTGAAAAAGTAAAGGTACTTGAAAATAATAATAATAAAAAACCACAGCAGCAACAACCACCACAACAGCAACAGGCACCTCAAACACCTGAAAGTGGTGTTAGAAGATCTACCAAGATAAGTAGACCCCTTGAACGATACTCTCCTTCATTATATTATTTATTGTTGACTGATTTTGGTGAACCTGAATGTTATGAAGAAGCAATGCAGGTTGAAAGTAGGAAGAAGTGGGAGCTGGCCATGGAAGAAGAGATGAACTCCTTAATGCATAACCAGACTTGGGACTTAGTCAAGTTGCCTGTAGGTAAAACTGCATTGCAAAATAAATGGGTTTACAGGCTGAAGGAAGAAGATGGAGGAAAACAGAGGGACAAAGCTAGACTTGTGGTGAAGGGGTTTGCACAGAAGAAAGGTATATATTTTTATGAAATATTTTCTCCTGTTGTTAAAATGAATTCAATCAGAACTATTTTAAGTCTCGTAGCAGCGGAAGATTTACATCTTGAACAGTTATATGTAAAGACATCATTTCTCCATGGAGATTTGGAGGAAGAGATATACATGCAGCAACCAGAAGGATATGAGGTAAAAGGGAAAGAAAAATTGGTGTGCAGGTTAAAGAAGAGCTTGTATGGCTTAAAACAGGCTCCAAGGCAGTGGTATCTAAAATTTGACAAGTTTATGTCCGAACAAGGTTATACTAGATGTCACTCTGATCATTGTGTTTATCTGAAAAGGAAAAATGATGGCAGCTATATTATACTGTTATTGTATGTAGATGACATGCTTGTTGCAGGGTCTAATATGCATGAAATAAATGTGCTCAAAATAAAATTGGCAAATTCATTTGCAATGAAGGATTTGGGAGCTGCAAAACAAATCCTTGGTATGAGGATAACTAGAGACAGGAAAAATCGTAAATTAACATTGTCTCAGAATGAGTACATAGAAAAGGTGTTGAAAATATTTAATATGTAGAATGCAAAACCAGTTAGTACACCTTTTGCTAGCCATTTCAAACTTAGTAAGGAGATGTGCCCAAAGACCCAAGAAGACATGGATTATATGTCTAAAGTTCCATATGCATCAGCAGTTGGAAGCTTAATGTATGAAATGGTCTACACAAGGCTTGATATTGCACATGCAGTGGGAGTTGTAAGCAGGTAGATGAATAATCCAAGAAAAGAACATTGGATGGCAGTAAAATGGATTCTCAGATATTTGAGAGGTACCACAAATCAAGCATTATGATTTGGTGGTTCAAACATTGCTCTACAGGGATATGTTGATGCAGATATGGCAGGTGACAGAGATAAAAGGAGGAGCACTATAGGATATGTATTTACTGTAGGTGGAACAGCTGTCAGTTGGGTTTCAAAAATCCAAAGTGTTGTTGCACTTTCAACAACAGAAGCAGAGTATGTTGCTGCTACATAGGCTAGTAAAGAAATGATTTGGTTACAAAGGTTTATGGGTGAATTGGGTAAGAAGCATGATATGGGCACGTTATACAGTGATAGCCAAAGTGCCATTCATCTTGCAAAGAACTCAGCATTTCATTCCAAGACTAAACACATACATCTCAAGTACCATTTCATACGGTCAGTATTAGAAGATGGAGAGTTGAAGCTGGAAAAGATACACACTAGCTAGAATCCTGCAGATATGCTAACAAAAGTTGTAACCAGGGAGAAACTGAGAACATGCTCAGCTTCAATTGGTCTTCAAGGATGACGATGAAGATGAGGAACATCCAGGTCCAAAGAGGAGTCATTGTCCAGCAAATGAAGCAGCGGTGGAGTTGCTACAATCAGTCTCCAAGTGGGAGATTGTTGGGTGTGGAGCCTGATTATCTTGTTTACTTTGTATCACAGCATTGGACCCCTATACCTTAAAAGGGGCGGCAATGCCACTCGTAATTAATCGCTGTCATGGGGGGTCCAGGGGGGGCGGCAGTGCTTTTCGGAGCCCCCCCCCCCCTGGCGGGGGCTTTCGGGGGCAGCACCCCTGAAGCTAAAAATAGATGTAAAATTTCCTTGTAAAAGTATAGTAATTTCTAGTCAATCTGGGCCGTTCATTAGGAAAATGATTTGATGGTAGAAGTTATGTTTAGATTAGGGTTTTTTTGCCCTAGAAGGCAACCCCTCGCTTTTATGAGGGCATTGTATTGCGGCTATGCATTGTATGTGTATTCTCGGAGCGAGAAACAGAGAGGGAGACTGTGAGAGAGAACAGAGGATATTACAGCGGATCTGCTGTAGGTTTTGTCTCTTCATATTTTGCTGGATAATAGAGAGGAAGGACTGGTTGTTCAGGGTGGACGTAGCCCAAACTGGGTGAACCACGTATATCTGTGTCTCTCTGGTTTTATGTGTTTTTTATGCTTGTAATTTCCGCACATTTTATGTGTTGCATTGCTCCATAATATATAATTTTCTAACAGAATGAAATTTTTTCTTTGGCAATGTGATGGGAGAGGATGGGCTTTATGCGATTTTCAATGATTTTGGAAATGATTTTGTATATGGAGTTGCATAGAGATATGGGGCAATAGTCATGAAAGGAACGAGGCTTGTCAGATTTTGGGATGAGGGAAATGAATGTAGAGTTGAATCCATCATATATCCAACCCGAAGTCTTGATGTCTTCAATGACCTGAAGGAGATCCTTGCTGATGAGTTCAAAAAATGCGAGGTAGAATTCAATGGGAAAACCACCAAGGCCCGAGATCCTGTATTTCTTAAACCATTTTAATACCCCCTCAATTTCCCCCATGGAGAACGGGGCATTGAGGTCATCCAATGCCTCCTTGTCCACATATATGTGCAGAGATCGAGAAATCTGCATGATTTCCAGCAAGTTGGCATAGACCGGCGCCTTGTACTGGTTGGAAAAATGATGTATACCCATATCAACGAGCTTATCATGGCAGTGTGCCACCCTTTCATTTTGTCCGGTGAGCTCCTAAATGGTATTGATGCTTGTTGGAACAGGGTTCCCTAAGTTGCGTTTTTTATATAATTTTGTAATAGTTGGTCTTGCGTAGGGTTTTTGGGGTGGGTCAAAGCCCCAAATGTTTTGTAATGGGTTAAAGGATAAACCTAGGGTCTGCAAACCACAGGGTCTGCAAACCACAGTTTTTGGACCATAGGATATCAAAGGCTACGATGATATAAATAGATAGATAGTTGGGTCTAGTAGGTAAGAATAAGTAAGATTGATGCTATGTACGAACTATTGAGATCTGTCTTGGGTTGTTTTGGGTAAGGACTCCTGCTGGCTCTGTGCGCGGAGATCCTCAATCCTGCTGTGTGCGGACCCTACTGGATGTGTGCGCGGGCTGTGTCTTGGGTTGTAATTAGGTTTTTGGATACTAATGAATGCATAATATATTTGAAGTATCTTGTGATATCTGGACTGATTATGTTTATTACTAAAGTGCATCTATGTTATTGATTTAAGCTGCGAATGTATCTGCAATCTATGAACTAGCTGCAATTACAATGTTCTATGATGGTAATTGCTAATGCACACGTGGATGCGAATGTATTGATCATATATGTTAATGATAGTAGCTTTGTTATGGTTACACACTGATTATATTGTTAAAATCCTGATAATAGACTCGTTATGTGTGAACCTAATAGTTCAATGAAGATCTGCCTTAATTACCTACTCTCTCCCAAGGTGCGAAAACCTGGTTATAGCACCCTCCCATACTACTTTGGGTGAGACCTTGGCTTGAAAAAGTAGGTCATTGCCAAAAGGGCCAGTAGTATAGGGGCTTGTTGGTAAACCTTAACCTCCAAACCTAGGTCAGGACCCCTCAAGCCAAAAAATGGTTCCGTTGTCGAGACCGGGAGCATTTTGAGAGAGAGATTGGGTAATGCCACGAGGCCATTGGAGACCTGAGAAATTGGAGCTCGAAGACTGGTTTGAAAGATATATTCAGGAATTTTCTGTAAAGGAGAATCGCAGCACGAAGCTAACAACTGAGAAGTGGAAGAACAAATACATTTTCAATGAAGTATATAATCTAGATCTAGGAGAACAAATACAAATACGAGATCTAGGAGTGGTTAGCAAGGCTCGTAGACTTACAGACATGTTGGAAGGATGATCAGATTACGCAGTGGACTCAAAAATTGATTCAACAGTTGGAGAAGACTGACAACACGATCACCCGTACGGTAGACCATTGGGTGGATAACGTGCTAGGAGGGTTTGTAACAGAATTCATAGTTGATCAGTTCATATCCTATTATGAGGTGGAGCGGAGGTTCTTCAAAGGATTCTGGGGTAAGTTCTTGTGAACATTGCCATTATTAATTAAAATATTGTTGTGTGAAAAGGGAATTCTATGTAGCCACATCGAATGAATGACCTCTGATCAGAGCGAGAGTACAACACGAAGTGGTAAGTATTACTGAACCAACCGAGAAGGGGATAGGTCCATCTACAACCCATTAAGAGATTCAGTTGCGCACGTAGGAAGTAGTCCTCCGGCTACACCGCATTCAAGTCATCATAAGGGCAAGAACTCCCCCACGCCTCCACCACCATCGGAAGAAGGTATGGCCGCACATATGAAGCTACCCACTTTCAAGGGCGTAGGCGATGAAGATATGGACCAATTTTGGTTCGTATCAGAATCAGTATGAACCGCGCAGAATGTGGCTAGTGATGCTGTAAAGAGGGTGCATCTATCCCTTACCTTTGAAGGAAGGGCCCTGGATTGGTACATGGGGTACGTTGGAGAGCATGCGGATCCGTCTATTAAAGAGATAAATAATGCTTTGAAATAATAGTTCTGAATGCCTAAATCCTACTCTCAACTGGTGTTTGACTTAAAAGACTTTAGATAAGGACCCATTAAGTCGGTATGGGAGGCTGATCAGTGGCTAAAGAAGGTTATCAGGGATGGGGAATTTCAGTATGATGATAGAAAACAAAAGGAATGGTTAATTTCCATGCTACTACCTCACCTGCGTGGACCTATGTGTCAGCAAGCGATTGAGACGCAAGAGAAAGCCTCAAAGATTGCTATGAAGCTAGAATATTCACCAAGAGACAATGCCCAGTTTGGAGTACAGCAGATCTAGGGACAACTGGAGGCAATGCACCTTGAAATCCAGAATCTGTAGAAAGAACGAGGAAAAGAGGCTAGCCTAGATGTATGGTGCATAATATGTTGGGTGTCTGGCCACACCAAGGATCAGTGTCCTCTACTGGCGGACTACATGCAGGCTGGGGGGCCCAACCCATTGCATCCTAAAGAGGCTGCAAGACCAAGCGGTCCGACGTTATGGTGCGCTAACTGCCGCGTAGTTAGACTACATGATACCAACCACTGCCCCCGTCTTGGTGCTTATGTTCCAAAATTGAAGCAACAATGGTGTCGTTTCTACTCATCTGTGGGACATGACGAACATAACTATCGGACATATGACTTAATGATAAACCGAGGAAACCTATACAGGGTACAGGATGACCCTTCTCCGCCACTATATCCCTTAGGCAAAGGAGGCTCCCCAGCCAGAGACAGGGGAGGGGAAAGGGGTGGAGGCGCAGGTCGGGGAAGAGGGAAATTGATCTGTTACAACTGTGGAGAAATAGGCCACTTCGCAAGGGACTGTCTGAACCCTGCACGAAAATCTTGCCGATATTGTAGACAATTGGATCATGTGATCAAATATTTCTCGGTACTGATAGCAAAAATGCAGGAAAAATAACAGACACCAACGCAGAATGTGCAGAGGGTTAAGGTAGAACCACACAATGAGGGACCAAGTATTAATGTCATAGCAAACAGCGGCATGGCTACTGGAGGAGCTGAGGAGAAAGTTGCGGCTGAACCCCTTATCCGGAGAGATGCTATCAAACAAGAAATCTTGGACCTGCAGAAGGAGAAAGAAACCTTCATCAAAGCTCGTAAATATTTTACCGAGGATGAGGCATCTACTTACAAGGCTCCAACAAACCTAAGAGAAGAGGATGAAGTTAAACCATTCCTATAGGCATGTATGAAGCTGCTACGCAATGAGAGGGTAGTAGAAAATCTTCAAGCACTAATAGACAGTTGCGCGGAAAGAACTAACCCTCCCACAGACGTTAAATATGTTCACAAACTGTACAAGCATAAGAAACATACTAGGCAGGAAATGCAGCTAACAATGTAGATCGACGACTATGAAATGGATCAGGTCATCCTGGATCTTGGATCTGATGCGAACGTCCTGCCAAAGAAGACATGGTAGAGGATGGGAGAACCTAAGTTGGAATGGTCTACTATACAGTTGCGCATGGCTAACCAATAGAATATCATACCATTGGGAAGACTATCAACGATTATGGTAGATATTGCAGGGGTTAAGGTACGCACGGATTTTGAAGTAATTCAGATTGTGGAGGATGCAGACCCTTGTCCTGAACTCCTAGTACTGGATTGGGTGATAGACATGGGAGGCATTATCAACTTGAAGAAGAGAAGCATGGTTTTTGAGAATGAGGGTACGAGAGTGATAGTCCCTCTAGACCCTGTGGAAGGAGAGCGGTATACAGAGCCTGTGCATGAAGAAGACGACGTAGATCATATTTATAAACTCATCGCTCGGGACGAGGATTGGATTAACGCTACAGCTGATGGTGTGCTTTGTTGGGAGAAAGAAAGTGAATCCCTCTCTGACTCCGACGGGGAGATTGAAAATTGGCAGAATCACTTACATGATGTATCTGCGCTACGGTGTCTGAGGATCACAAAGAGTTTCTGATGTATCTCCTCAGAGGTAAGAGAGTTGCCTTATTTTGATGGGTCTGGTAGTATTAAGGACTTTCTAAGAACATTTGAAGCATAAGTCCCAAGGGAGCAAAGAATGTGGGCGCTTAATATAGCCATGTGCGCAACCCCTGCGCGATGGTGGGAAACTCATAAGGGGACATTCCAGGACTAGGAGGAATGTCACGAAATGATGATCTTAAGGTTCAAACCTGATCAGGAGATCAAAGTCCCTTGTAGAAAAATGCTCAAAAATGAATTTTCTCAGAATTGGTCCGAACCAAAACGATAGGAAAGAGCTCACCAAAACGATCCTGTAGCCGCGAACGACACTCAAATCTGTTGCCGTATGGAGGAGATATTGCACTTTAAAATCGCCGAATAACTTTCAATTTTGAAAGAAATTTTTTTTGATTCTGGGGTAATTGATCATTCTGGAGCTGTTGGGAGTGTTTGCAGAGCCATCAGGGCGCTCTAACAGAGAATTTACCAGCATTTTTGGTCGTGGAGCCACCAGGGCCTAAGGAAAGAAGAGTTGTTTTGGACTATATTCATCCAATGGAGGTGTTTGTTTAGTCATTTTATACTGATTTGAGCCTTCTGAATCTTAATTTGCAGTGTATTTTTCCATTTGAGGCTTCTATACAATTGTATTCACATTTTGAGCATTTAATCAAAAAGGGAAAAGCCTAATTAGAGGCTTTTGGACCCAGCGGAGGTAGCCCAAGAGAGGGGTGAACCGCTTAAACAATTATTTGCTGTCATACTATATAATTTTGCTGCATATTTTCAGATTCTGCTCCTTTAAACAGTAAATTTTTATAAGCAAACTTTTCCCAAGCAGGTTTAAACAGTGAACAAAATTTATTAGTTCATCTTCAAACCATTATACTTCATTTGCATAATATGTATACTTGCCTATTCACACATTAAAGCTGGATCAATGAATACTTTGCACTTAAAACAAATACTTTCATTGATCGGATCTCAGTGATTACATTTTATTTCTTTAGGCAGAGTCTGTAGAAGGGCCAGGTAGCCTCCGGATTCATTCTTTCTTTGAAAGGTGAAATATCCGGTGAATGCCCCTACAGTCAATCTCTGTATGAGAAATACTTTGTTCTCACAATTTTAGATCAGGTTGGTATCGGAGCTCAAGGTTTTGCTTAAGAGTTTGTGAAATTTGTGCAAGAAGATTGTGTTATTATGCAAAATTTGATGCTTACTAGGCTGAAATTGCAAAGAGGGGAAGGTCAATTGGTTAGAGAACAAGTTAATCCTCAACCAAGGAGGGCTAGAGTGCCATTACATCCACCTTCCATTTCATCCTCAGTAGCCTTTGATTCAGCCACAAACATGTCATCCAGAGAAGGAGAAGTACATGAGGAAATGGATCCCAAGGAAGAAGAAAGAGTCTTTAGAAAAGCTTTCTTGGACTTGACTGAGATGGTTAGGATCCTATACCAGGAGAGAAATGATAGGATTGCTGGAGAAGGGTCTAGAAACCAAAGAGAAGAAGGAGATTATTCAGGAGGAAAGAAAGACAATGATGAGTCTAAGAAAGGGAACGGAGGAAATGGTGATCCACCATCTCCATCGTCATCCTCTTCCTCCACATCATCCTCTTCTACTTCTGTTAATCAGTCACACAAAACAAAAACATCTCTTAAAAATCCTTTGTTAAAGCTTGATGTGAAGTTTGATTTGCCGATGTTTAATGGTGATGTGAATGCAGAAAAATTGGATAACTTGATTAGACAGCTGGAAGTCTATCTCAGAATTCAGAATTTGCATGATGATGACACAAAAATCCAATTAGCCTCTTTGAGAATGGATGGAGCAGCTTTGGTTTGGTGGGAAGCCAAGACCAATGAGGAAATTAAAAAGCATGGTAAGATAACTCTAACTTGGAATGAGTTTATTACAGCTATTAAGAAACAATTTTATCCTCTTGCTCATATTCAGAAAGCAATCATGAATTGGCAAAATTTTAGGCAACTTAAGGGTCAAAATGTGCAAGATTATACCCAAGAGTTTAGAAGGAGAGCACTTCTACTTGGAGTAGACTTACAAAGTCAAGACACCTTGTTGAAATACATAGGATGTTTGCACAGTTACCTTCAACATACTATTCTAATGTTCAATCCTACCAGCTTAGATGAAGTCTATGTCCAGGCTACACATTTAGAAGCTAGAGGAAAGAATACTTTTGATGAGGATAGTAATTTCAAAAACAAAGGAAAGAAAAGAGTTGCAAATTCAAGAAAAGAAAAAGGAAAGTTCTTTTGCAAGAACTGTTCAAAGACAAGTCATGATGAAGATCATTGCTGGAAGCTTCATCCTGAACTGAAACCAGAAAAATACAAGAACAAAAACAAGACCAAAGAAAAGGAGAAAATTGTTGCAACAGTTGAGCAAGACTTAGGGTCAGACTCAGGAGATGATACAAAAAGCATAGGCATGGTTTTAAAGAAAATTAAGGGGAAAGAAGTGGTGCAAGACACAATTCCTAGTTCTAGCTCTTTGAATTGTCACGAAGATACTCATGAAGAAAACAGGAGGATAGAGCTTTTCCATGTGAGGGTAATTTCAAAACATACCAAAATTGACACACTGTTTGATAGTGGGTCACAAGCAAATCTTATATCTGAAGATTTGGTCAAGCAGCTTAAACTTGAGACCATTCCACATCTGAAGCCTTATCCACTTGGATGGATATGCAAGGATGCCAATTTGCAAGTTTCAAGAAAGTGCATATTGTGCTTTGCAATAACTGCACACTTTATTGACACAGTTGAACTTGATGTGGTGCCCCTTGATATCTCAGGTATTGTTTTGGGAAGTCCTTATTTATTTGACAGGAAGGCTATCTTTCATCGCCATGAAAACAAGTATCACTTGTTCAAAGATGGTAAAGAGTACATTGTGAGAGCTCACAAGAAGAAGTTGGAATCTTCTTTACTCCATGCATGTCAACTGAAAAGACTGGTTAATGCAAGTCAAAGTCTAACTTTGTTAATGTTGAAACGACCAGATTTTGAGCATTCGCCTTTTTATGATGTTGCTAATAATTTGTCTCAGTTTGATAACAGTTTGTCTTTGAAAGAATATGATGTTATGTTGCATAAATTACCTTTTGGGTCAGCCAATGCAGAGAATGAAGTGTCAAAGCTAAGCAGTGCAAGCAAGAAGGACACACCATTCAGCATGGGAAAAATTTGGTTTCAGAATGGTGCAATTCGCCATGGGAACAGTTTGCAAGGTGACAGTTATTTTAAGTCTTCTGGGAAGTTTGATCAGTGTAGAAAAAGTTTTTTTTCTGCAAATTACAATTGCTGTTCTGCAAATTTTAATCATTTGCATCATGACTTTGTCAATCTTAGCAATGGTCGATCAGTTGATTCCAGAGATAGATTATCATTTTCTCAAAAGCTTCATTTGATGAAATCGGGTACATTTTAGTTTTTCAAAGGTGGAAGAGTGGAGAATCAGTCTCCACATCATCAGTTTCAGTAATCAGAGAGATTTTGGGGTCCAAAAGCTTTCCATTTGGGAGGTGTGATCAGGAGATCAAAGTCCCTTGTAGAAAAATGCTCAAAAATGAAGTTGCTCAGAATTGGTCCGAACCAAAACGATAGGAAAGAGCTCGCCAAAACGATCCTATAGCCGTGAACGGCACTCAAATCCGTTGCCGTATGGAGGAGATATTGCACTTTAAAATCGCCGAATAACTTTCAATTTTGAAAGAATTTTTTTTTTATTCTGGGGTAATTGATAATTCTGGAGCTGTTGGGAGTGTTTGCAGAGCCATTAGGGCGCTCTAACAGAGAATTTACCAGCGTTTTTGGTCGTGGAGCCACCAGGGCCTAAGGAAAGAAGAGCTGTTTTGGACTATCTCCATCCAATGGAGGTGTTTGTTTAGTCATTTTATACTGATTTGAGCCTTCTGAATCTTAATTTGCAGTGTGTTTTTCCATTTGAGGCTTCTATACAGTTTTATTCACATTTTGAGCATTTAATCAAAAAGGGAAAAGCCTAATTAGAGGCTTTTGGACCCAGCGGAGGTAGCCCAAGAGAGGGGTGAACTACTTAAACAATTATTTGCTGTCATACTGTATAATTTTGCTGCATATTTTCAGATTTTGCTCCTTTAAACAGTAAATTTTTATAAGCAAAATTTTCCCAAGCAGGTTTAAACAGTGAAAAAAACTTATTAGTTCATCTTCAAACCATTATACTTCATTTGCAGAATATGTATACTTGCCTATTCACACATTAAAGCTGGATCAATGAATACTTTTCACTTAAAACAAATACTTTCATTGATCGGATCTCAGTGATTACATTTTATTTCTTTAGGCAGAGTCTGTAGAAGGGCCAGGTAGCCTCCGGATTCATTCTTTCTTTGAAAGGTGAAATATCTGGTGAATTCCCCTACAGTCAATCTCTGTATGAGAAATACTTTGTTCTCACAATTTCAGATCAAAACCCCCAGTTCACCTACGCATGGAGACTTTCCTTGGCCAAGGAGACCCATGCAAGAACGTCACCGCATGGATGGAGGCATGGCATGAAAGGACTGTGAACGAATGAGTCCACCTGTTTATTCATGCCTTGGGGACAATCCCCACTGCATGGTATGTGGATGCAGAACTACATCAGCCTACCTGCCACTGGGAGACCATGAAGGACGATTTTGTGGGGAAGTTCGGGTTGATAGGCAGAACTGAGGCACTAGACGAGGAATTGTAGGATATAGATGCCCTAGTATTTGATGAATCACGACTGAGTGTGGAGTACGGGGCACCATCTCGGGACACGCAGATGCAGGATATTGTTAACTGCCGCAATCTATCAATGGAAGAATGTGATGAAGACCCGCGAAATATCACTATCCCAGAATCGGAGGGATAATGCACAGCCACTAGACCCCTGATGCAGACTATCGATGTGACCAAGCCACTTAAGCTAAAATAAGTCAACATTGGAACAGAATAACAAACTAAGCTAGCTAAAATTGGGGACTACTAGGATGATGATATTGTTGGAAAAGTCGTCGAGCT
This sequence comes from Pinus albicaulis, assembly GCA_034641835.2. NCBI lineage: Eukaryota > Viridiplantae > Streptophyta > Pinopsida > Pinales > Pinaceae > Pinus > Pinus albicaulis. The sequence goes on along the minus strand of CM076578.1, from coordinate 1,830,398,231 downwards.
TCTCACGGAGTACCAGAACCAGTTTCTTATGAAATTCTCAGAATTCAAGGGGATTATAGGAGACCTAGGGGTCATGCGCATCACTTTAAAACTAGATGCACGCCCTGTTAAGCAGCGACCTTACTGATTGAACCCCAATTATAAGCAGAAATTCAAGGAAGAAATTGACAAAATGATAGCCACAGGTATCATCGAACCGGTAGAACAGTCAGATTGGGTAAGCCCTATGGTGGTCCAGGAGAAAAATACTAAAGGAGAAATAAGAATTTGTGTTGACTTACGCAAATTGAATGATGCCTACGTTCATGATCTCTTCCCTACTCCATTCTTTGACAAAATTCTCGATAGTATGGGAGGGCAGGAAGCGTACTCGGTCACTGACGGGTTCTTGAGCTACCATCAGATCATTATCGCACCTGAAGATCGCAGCAAAAATACGTTTTCCATTGAATGGGGATCCTTCTAGTACACCATCATGCCGTTTGGGCTCAATAATGCCCCTGCCATCTTTTCGCGGGTGGTGGTCACAGTATTCAAGGAATTCATCCACAAGTTCTTGGAGGTATATTTTAATGATTGTAAAGTATTTTTTTGGTAAAGAATCACGTCTCGAACCTGTGCATGATGTTGGATGCCTGTAGAAAGCACCAGATTTCCCTAAATATTAAGAAGTGCATATTTTTCGTACCCTCCGGGATCTTGTTAGGCCACATAGTCTGTCGACAGGGACTAATGGTGGACCTTGCCAAGGTAGAAGTTATTATCAACCTGGTAGTCCCTACAGCTGAGAAACAGTTGCGCTCTATCCTCGGGCACATGGTATACTACAAGAATTTCATTCAAGGGTACGCACTGATCACGACGCCCATGGAGAAGTTGCTAAAGAAGGACATTTTTTTTTTGGGATGCGGATTGTTAGAAGAATTTTGAGCTACTCAAGGAAAATATGGTCTCTTCACCTATCCTCATATTTCCTGATTGGGCGAAGGTTTTCCATGTCCATGTCAATGCTTCAGGGATCACCCGGGAGCTGTCCTTACGTAGCCTGGGGAAGGGGACATTGACCACCCAGTTGAATTTTCTAGTAGAAAAATCTCTAGTGCAGAGCGTAACTACTCCACTACTGAATGCGAGGGGCTAGCCATGGTATATTCCCTACAGAAATACCAACATTATCTGTTGGGGGGGCACTTCAATATGTTCACGGACCACTCAGATTTGAAGTACCTAGTGAATAAGCCTGTGTTGGGGGGAGAGGGGGGGGGGGGGATTTTCCAATGGCTACTGCTATTTCAAGAATATGACTTTGAGATCATTGTGATGCCGGGAAAACTAAATGCTGGGCCGGACCACTTATCCTGAATCGAGAGTGGTGAGGAACCGGCCAACCTAGAAGAAGGACTGCATGATGCGCAGCTATTTTCTATTAAGGTGGTTGATGCGCACTTCACCGAAATCATTCACTTCCTAACTACGAGGATGGCGCCTACAGAATATTCAGTACAACAGAAAAAAGAGTTGGTAACCCGCGCAATGCACTTTACCATCATAGCGGGCCACTTGTATAAGCTAGGAGCTTATGAGGTACTGCGAAGACACGTTCTGGAGCATGAAAGGCAGGCCATCTTGGAAAAAGCCCACAATGGCGTAGCAGAAGGTCACTACGTAGGAAAAGCGATGACGCAGAATATCTTGAGAGCTGGGCTATGGTGGCCCACACTGCCTAGTGACTCTCATGACTATTTCAAAGCCTGCGACACATGCCAAAGGACAGGAATACCATTGCGCAGGGACGAAATTCCCTTGCAGACGTAGATGGCCCTACAAGTGTTTGAAAAATGGGCCATAGAATTCATTGGGCCCATCAACCCGCCAGGGAAGAAGACAGGTGCCCGCTACATCATCATTGTAACTGATTATGTAACCAGATGGGCCGAAGCACAAGATGTAAAGGATTTCACTGTAGACACCACTGCGCACTTTATTTTTGAACATATCCTAACCAAGTTTGGTTGTCCGAAGGTCTTGATGAGCGATAGAGGTACGCATTTTGTTAATGAGATAATACAGGCTTTGACTGAAGAATTTTGGATCCACCACGCCAAAAGTACCCCATATCACCCGCAAGCGAACGAAACTGTGGAAGATTTTAATAAAATTATAGAACAAGCACTGACCAAGATCTACAATGTCGAGCATATTGGGACGTGCATATCCCTTCGGTCCTTTGGGCCTATCGAAACACCTGCAATAAATTGACCGGGAAAACACCGTTTCGGATGGTTTATGGAAAGGAGGCTATTATGCCCATGGAATATATTGTTCCTAGCCTGCGCATCACAACCTTTACCAACATGGTAGACCCTGATATCATGAAGGATGGTTTAGCACAGCTCATTGCCTTGGAGGAAGATCGATTCATTGCTAACTTTCATCAGCAAGTTCAGAAGGCCCGGGAAAAAGCATGGCATGATCTACATATTCAGCAAAAGATCTTTTCGGAGGGAGAATTGGTCCTACTATACGATAGCGAGTTTGCGAAGCACCTGGGGAATTTTCGTTAGCACTCGCTAGGTCCCTATATGGTAAGGGAAATCACTTACGGCGGAGTTGTCCGGTTAGCCACACTGCGCGGTGACATTGTACTAGGGTATGTTAATGGCAGCCGGCTCAAACCGTACTAGATCAAATGACTATATGGTCGGCGTAGCTGTATTGGGTGGCATACCCGCAGGTAGGAGGTAAAACGCAGGCAAGCCCGTTATACGCGCAGGGGTCAATCGCGGGTCTGGAAGCCCGGGGAGGTGCAATGGGAGTGCAGTGGACGAGTGCAGGTCTGGAAGCCTGAGGAGGTGCACTGGGAGCACAGGGGTAATACATAGTTGCGAAAACTAGCCATTGGAACAGTAAAACTGGGTAAAAATAAAATTTTACCATTGAAAGGAGCATACAGTCGGCAATTATTGAGGCGATTTCTGAAGATTTTTTACCGTTTTCTTGATGGTAAGTTTTAGATAAGCCTCAGCCAACCATTGGTCACTATCCAAAGCTATAAAAGCAGGAGGGTAGATCAGAAGTGGGTTCCGTGCATTCTGGAAATATTGTGCTTTGAAAAATTCCGTAGCTATTACACGTTGTTAATTTCTAGGTGGGATACCCCTTCTAATAGTAGCAATCTCGAATTTTTCTTTCGAGCGAGAATGACCGAAACCAATCTAGCTGAATTGTAGCAGACCGTGGCCTCCACTGATGAAGTATTGGAGGTCACCCCTGAAGTTGAAGAGGTTGTGTCTACACCAACCAAGGGGAAGCAAGTTGAGAAAAGGAAGGGTAAAGGGAAATTCCAGGAGCAAGAGCAGGGGAGGGATGTGAAATGGGCTAAGGGAAGCCATGCACCTCCCCTCAGAATGTGAAATACCCCCAAACGGTGCCCTAGGCACATTTTCCTAACCCAACGAAGAGACCTCTGTCTGCTCAGGAAGAGGCCCGGATCGTTGAACCAATCACTCGGCCTCGCCAGCCCTCGATGCGCATGCCTAAGAACCTTGAAGGAATGCTTGCCTACCTGTAAATGCCACTAATTCCAGATGAAGTCTCTATAATTGGAGAAGCACATGGCAAGCTCGCCTCAATTAAGTTTAAAGACCACGACCTAGCCAACCTGGAGGCCTTCCCAGAATTGACACCTAAGCTATAACTTGAAAGAATACTAGAAGAAAACGTGCTACGGATCGTCCCAATGCCGTGGGTGCGCGGGCTAGCAAAATTGGGTTTACTAAACTTGTTGCGAAGGCCTCATTTTGGCCAATACAGTATAAGTGACCGAATTGCGTGACAACTGCTAGCCCTGATCCATGATGACAACTTATGGATCTGGGACCACATTCCCATTGATACCACCCTCATTCACTGTATAACTGGTCTCCCCATGGACAGGCCGAATCCCATGGAGCATTTCGACAAGAAGTATGAGCAACAGATTGCCGATAAGGTGCGAGACGACTACCATGTTGAGCGGAATACTAGGGGGTTCATGATCAACACCATTAGCGACCACGGAGCGCGCATAGGTACCTTGTTGCTGGCATGTAAAATGATGCACAAGTGCTAGGTTGTGACCATCCCCGCTTATGTAATTCAGTTGGCTGGCCGCTGTGAAAAAATGTATGCTTCAACTGGTCCCAATTACTTTGCAACAAATTTTTGGAGAACATGCGTGAGGCCTAGGATCATGGAAGGGCATTTTGCTACTCCTGGTTGCTGCTCCTAATCGCGTGGTCGCATGGGAAGCCCCTGAAGACTCGGTCCTCCCTGAGCTCGAGCCAGACATGTGCGAGGGGGCGCAATACGCGAATTTGTGGGATTCGAAGGATGAGCAACGCATTGAGGATAACAAAGTATTTTGGGTCCTATTTCAGAGTGGGTTCGTAGCAGCAATCCACTCTCGACCATGCTTTTCTCTGAATATCTACGACAAGTACAAGAGCATCGCAACATTCCAGGTCACGATGCACAATGTGCAGATCTGGGGCTGTAAGTATCCGTCGTGGGTATCAATGCCATACATTGCCACTTGGCCACCACACTAGAGACTGGGCTTCAAATTAGGTACAAGCACCACCCCGAAGACCACCATGCCTGATACCACCAAAAAGGCAGAAGGACATGGCAAGGACGCTGAAAAGGGTGCGGAGCCGAAATCGCAACAGGACTCGCAGCAGGACATGGACACAGAGGTTCTAGATGCGCAGGGCGCTATTTCCCCATGTTGTATGAAATGGATCATCGACCATCTCAAAGGCCAATGAAAGAAACGATGGGCTACAAGGCCCGGTAAGGAGACTGAAGTCACTTTGACATAGGAATACCTGGAGTAGATTGCAAATGTAGTTACCCTCACTTAAGAAGATAGATGGCTTGCGTTGGAAGAGCAACAGAAGGTCGCGGTTACTGCACTCCAGTTTGAGCTCCAAGCTCTGCAACTCAAAACCGATAACCTGCAGACAAGAATGATTCATACGAGGCCACCCCCAGCAACTAGAAGTGAATTGATCATCACAAATGAAAGCCGCCTCTACCCCCTGCTAGGCACAACATTCATATTGAGCCTACCTGCCTTATGTACGCAAGTCCAGGCCTACGCAGAAGTGAAATTGGATTTGGCCCGGCTTCTGCACGAACCACTACAGGTCCTCCACACATCCCTCTTCGAGGAGATATAACATAGAGACTGTCGGGTGCATCAACAGCTCAGTACATCTGAGCAGACGATCGTTGAAAAAACCACCGAGGTGTCCCAGCCGCATACTGCATGCACCCTTGCCGCCACGTAGCAGACCAAGCTGGAAAGTCTAAACAGTAGGCTATGCACAGATGTGAATGAAGATATCCTGGCCTTTGCCACCCCCTAGGCCAAGATTGAAGGACTTGTTGCAGCCCTGAAGGCTTCTAGGACCGAGATTCGGAATGTCAAGACTGATATGGAGTAGCAGATTGCTGTATTCTAGGAAAAATTGCAATCGGAAACTCCACCTGAGGTACGAGCCCAGTGAGCCGCGCTGGTCACAGAAGCCACCAATTCCATTATAGCTCAGATCGCTTAGGGCACAGAATTTTTGGAGACAGCTATATAGCTGTGGTCTAAGGTGCAACGCGATCCTCTCCTGCGCGAATTTACTCAAGAATTTTGCCATAAGGAAGAATAATTTGAGCAGATGGAGGTGACAATGCCCACTCTGATCCCCGCTCAATGTATAGCACGTCTGCAAGCCAGCCATGCGCTCAGAGATGACTTGGAAGAGTTGTGCCACAAGAATAAGGTTCTGAGTGATCACCTCAAGATGTGTGCCGACGAAGCCCTCAATCTATCTCAGGAAGTGGATGTTGCAGTCAAACAGCTGAACGAGACCCTAGAAAGTGTCACTGATGCTACTGAAGGTCCAACTTCACAGAATTTGGTGGATATTGCAAAAAATGTTGTTGCGTAGAGCGAAGGATTGCTGCCCTCTCTGGTTGATGCAATCAAGCAGCTTCAAGCGAAGATGCAAACCCCATGGCCGCTGTGACTCGGGACGAGTCACAAGATTGTGTTGGGGGCCTGTTGGAACGGGGCTCCCTAAGCTGTTTTTTTATATATTTTTGTAATAGTTGGTCTTGCATAGGGGTTTTGTGGTGGGTCAAAGCCCCTAATGTTTTGTAATGGGTTAAAGGGTAAACCTAGGGTCCACAAACCACAGTTTGAGGACCATAGGATAGCAAAGGATACGATGATATAAATAGATAGATAGTTGGGTCTAGTAGGTAAGAAGAAGTAAGATTGATGCTACGTACGAATTGTTGAGATCTGTCTTGGGTTTTTTTGGGTAAGGACTCTTGTTGCATGTGTGCGTGGAGATCCTCAGTCCTGCTGTGTGTGGACCCCGCTAGCTGTGTGCGCGTCCTGTGTCTTGGGTTGTAATTAGGTTTTTGGATACTAATGAATGCAGAATCTATTTGAAGTATCTTGTGGTATCTAGATTGATCGTTTTTATTGCTGAAGTGCATCTGTTTTATTGATTTAAGTTGCAAATGTATCTGCGATATATGAATTAGCTGCGATTATAATTTTCTGTGATGGTAATTGTTGATGCACACGTGGATGCGAATGTATTGATCAAATCTGTTAATGATAGTAGCTTTTTTATGGTTACACGCTGATTATACTGTTAAAATATTGATAATAGACTCGTTCTGTAAGAACTTGATAGTTCAATGAAGATCTGCCTTAATTACCTACTCTCTCATAGGGTGCCTTGCAAAATTCCGTAACTATTGTGCATTGTTAATGTCTGGGTGGGCTACCCCTTCCAATAGTAGCAATCCCGAATTTTCCTTTCGAGCAAGAATGACCACAACCAATCCGGCTAAATTTTCATAGACTGTGGGCTCCACTGATGAAGTATTGGAGGTCACCCCTGAAGTTGAAGAGGTTGTGTCCACACCAACCAAGGGGAAGAAGGTTGAGAAAAGGAAGGGTAAATGGAAAGGCCAGGAGCAAGGGTAGGGGAGGGCTATGAAATGGGCTGGAGGGAAGCCACACACCTCCCCTCAGAATGTGAAATCCCTCCGAACAGTGCCCCAGGCACATTCGCCTAACCCAACAGAGAGACCTCTGTCTGCTCAGGAAGAGGCCCAGATCGCTTAACTAATCACTTGGATGCCACCCTATGTTCGGCCTCTTTGGCCCTCGGTGTGCATGCCTAATAACCTTGAAGGAATGCGCACCTACCTGCAAATGTCACTGATTCCAGGTGAAGTCCCTATGATTGGAGAAGTACATGGCAAGCCTGCCTCAATTAATTTTGACGACCACGACCTGGCCAACCTGGAGGCATTCCCAAAATTGGCACCTGAGTTGTACCTTGAAAGAATACTAGAATACAATGTGCTACAGGCCGTCCCAATGTTGTGGGTGCACGGGCTAGCAAAATCAGGTTTACTAAACTTGCTGCGAATGACTCATTTTGGCCGATACAGTATAACTGAATGAATTGTGCGACAGCTGCTAGCCCTGATCCATGACAATAACTTATGGATCCGGGACTGCATTCCCATTGATTTCACCCTCATTCACCATATTACTAGTCTCCCCATGGACGGGGTGAATCCCATGGAGCATTTCGGCAAGAAGTATGAGCAACAGATCGCTGATAAGGTGCGAGATGACTACCATGTTGAGCGGAATACGAGGGGGTTCATGATCAACACCATTAGTGACCTCAAAGCACACATGGGTACCTTATTGCTGGCATGTAAAATGATGCGCAAGTGCCAGGATGAGACCATTCCCGCTTATGTAATTCAGTTGGCTGGCCGCTGCGAAAAATGGGTCTGATTCAACTGGTCCCAGTTCCTTTGCAACAAATTTTTGGAGAACTTGCGTGAGGCCTAGGATCATGGAAGGGCATTTTTCTACTCCTGGTTGCTGCTCTTAATCGTGTTGGTCGCATAAGAAGCCCCTGAAGACTCGGTCCTCCCTGAGCTCGAGCCAGACATGTGTGAGGGGGCGTGATACATGAATTTGTTGTATTTGAAGGATGAGCAGCACATTGAGGATAACAAAGTATTTTGGGTCCTATTTCAGAGCGGGCTCGCAATAGAAATTCACTCTCGGCCATGCTTGTCACCAACGATCTACGATAAGTAAAAGAGCATCGCAGCATTCTAGGTCATGATGCACAATGTGCAGATCCGGGGCCGTAAGGATCCGGCGTGGGTATCACTGCCATACATGGTCACCGACGAGGAAACCTACCGACTCATTTCCACTTGGCCACCACACTGGAGAATGGGCTTCAAATCAGGTATAGCTGACACTGCAAGTATAAGAACTGCCCCTAAGACCACCCCGCCTGATTCCACCAAAAAGGTAGAGGGACATGGCAAGGACGCCGAGAAGGGTGTAGAGTCGGAATCGCAGCAGGACTCATAGCAGGACGTGGACACAGAGGGTCTGGATGTGCAGGGTGTTGATTCCCCGCGTGGTACGAAATGGACCGTCGACCCTCTCAAAGGCCAATGAAAGAAACGACGAGATACAGGGTCCGGTAGGGATACTAAAGTTACTTTGATGGAGGAAGACCTCGAGCAGATCGTAGATGCAGTCAACCTCGCTTCAGAAGATAGATGGCTTGTGTTGGAAGAGCAACAGAAGGTCGCGGTCACTGCACTCCAGTCTAAGCTCCAGGATCTACAGCTCAAAACTGATACCTTGCAGACAAGCATGATTCAGACGAGGCCGCCCCCAGCAACTAACAGTGAACTTATTGTCACAACTGAAAGCTGCTTCTACCACCTGCCAGGTGCAGCATTCATCTTGTGCCCATCTGTCTTATGTGTGCAAGTCTAGGCTTATGTAGAAGTGCAATTGGATTTGGCCCGGCTTCCACACAAACTGCTACAAGTCCTCCACACATCCCTCTTTGAAGAGATCCAGCATAAAGACTGTCGGGTGCATTAGCAGCTCAGTACAGTTGAGAAGATAATCGTTGAAAAAACCACCGAGATGTCCCAGGTGCAGACTGCATGCACCCTTGCCGCCACACAATAGACCAAGGTGGAAAGTCTAATCAGTAGACTATGAGCAGATGTGAATGAAGATATCCCGGCCTCTGCCACCCCTTAGGCCAATATTGAAGGACTTGTTGTAGCCCTGAAGGTTTCTAAGACCAATATTTAGAATGTCAAGATTGAGATGGAGTAGCAGATTGCTGCATTGCAGGCCAAATTGCAACCGGAAACTCTGCCTGAGGTACGATCCCAGTGAGCCACGCTAGTCACAGAAGCCACCAATGCCATTATACTCAAGGCACAGAATTTTTGGATACAACTATGTAGTTGTGGTCTAAGGTGCAGCGTGATCCTCTCCTGTGCGAATTTACTCAAGAACTGCACCAGAAGGAAGAATAATGTGAGTAGCTGTGACTGTGCCCCCTCTGATCCCCGCTCAACGTCTGGCACGTCTGGGAGCCAGCCATGCTCTCAAATATGACTTGGAAGAGTTGTGCCACAAGAATAAGGTTCTGAGTGATCATCTCAAGTTGTGGGTCGACGAAGCCCTCAAGCTATCTCAGGAAGTGGATTTTGTAGTTAAACAGCTGAACTAGACCCTGGAAAGTGTCACTGCTGCTACTAAAGGTCCAACTTCGCAGAAGTTGGTGGATATTGCACAAAACACTGTTGCGCAAAGCGAAGGAGTGCTTCCCCCTCTAGTCGATGCAATCAAGCAGCTTCAAGCGAAGATGAAAACTCCACGGCCGCTGTGACTCGGGACGAGTCACAAGATTGTGTTGGGGGCCTATTGGAACAGGGTTCCCTAAGTTGCGTTTTTTATATAATTTTGTAATAGTTAGTATTGCGTAGGGGTTTTGGGGCGAGTCAAAGCCTCTAATGTTTTGTAATGGGTTAAAGGGTAAACCTAGTGTTCGAAAACCACGGTTTGCAGACCATAGGATAGCAAAGGCTACGATGATATAAATAGATATATAGTTGGGTCTAGTAGGTAAGAAGAATTAATATTGATGCTATGTATGAACTGTTGAGATCTGCCTTGGGTTGTTTTGGGTAAGGAATCCTACTGGATGTGTGCATAGAGATCCCTAGTCCTGCTATGTGCGGACCCCGCTGGCTATGTGCACGGGCTGTCTTGGGTTGTAATTGGGTTTTTGGATACTAATGAATGCAGAATCTATTTGAAGTATCTTGTGATATCTGGAATGATCGTTTTTATTACTAAAGTGCATCTGTGTTATTGATTTAAGCTACGAATGTATTTGCGATCTATGAATTAGTTGTGTTTATAATGTTCTGTGATGGTAATTGTTGATGTGCACGTGGATGCGAATGTATTGATAAGATCTGTTAATGATAGTAGCTTTGTTATGGTTACACGTTGATTATACTGTTAAAATCCTGATAATAGACTCTTTATGTGCGAACCTGATAGTTCAACGAAGATCTGCCTTAATTACCTACTCTCTCCTAGGGTGCGGAAACCTGGTTCCAGCACCCTCCCATACTACTTCGGGTGAGACCTTGGCCTGCGAAAGTAGGTCATTTCCAAAAGGGCTAGTAGTATAGGGGTTTGTTGGCAAACCTTAACCTCCAAACTTGGGTTAGGACCCCTCAAGCCAACAATGCTTTTCCTGCCTTTTGCACATTGCTAAAAGAATTTTGTGTTCTCATCCCCAACTTGTAACCAAATTGATATGCTCTTGAGTCGCCATTCCTCTTCTCGGTTCCTCAATATTTTAGCTTTTTAAAATTCTAGAGAAATTAATTTTTCTTTTGCCTCTTCTGATCGGAATCCCAGAGAATAAGGTCTGATCAACAGATTGATCTCCAATTCAATGCTTAATAATTCCTCATCCTCTTTTATTTTTTATTTTTTGGCCCAGCCAATGGTGAGAGTTTTGATGTGGGACAGGTTGTTATATAATACACTTGCAGGTGCCAGTTCAAGAGATTGTTCACAGTGCCTCCATTCCTTGATGACAATCGAATGAAACTCTATCTCCTTCAGCCAACTTGAATTGAATTTGAAAGGATCCCTAGGCTTTCGAATGCTAGATTGAATTTCAAAATAATCCAGAGAGTGATCCGAGGAGCCCCCTGTTCCAACCCACTGTCTAGCCTTATCAATATGCTCAAGCAATGGGCCCTTGATAAAAAATCGATCCAACCTTTTAGCAAGGGCAGCGATACCTGTCCACTTGTTATGCCAACTGGGAAACTTCCTGGGCATGTCAATATCCAGTAAATCTGCCCCATGGATGAGCCCTTCAAAATAATCAGATAGAGAATCTGGGGTGGCCCCAGGACCCCAAGACTCAGATAGCCCAATAGATAAATTTAAGTCCCCACCGATGATGATATTATCCCACTGCATGATAGAGCAGTGCATCCATTCATCCCAAAAGACCTCTCTGTGATGACATGGGCCATATACATTAATCAGGGTGATAGAAATATTAGTGTCCCAGGAGATGATGTCAACACCAAGTATGCCCAATCTCCCCCACCAACCTAGGGCTAGGATGGTTTTATTATTGGTGCCAATGGCACTATCGCCAGATATACCACGAGCATCAGAGGTTTGGAAGGTCCAGTTCAAGAGGATAGAAGAGAAGACCTTGTTAACAAATGCCCCATCACCTAAAGTTTCCTGACGAAAGAGAACATCAATATTAGAAAGCTCCAGAAGCCTCTTTACAGCCAAATTTTTCTCAGGGCTGGCCAGACCACGACAATTGGGGGAGAGACAGATCACGGTAAACCTTCAGCCTGGGTGTTCTTTTCTCTAAGAACCCACTCAATGGATGATTGGGTGTCGGCAACCACTTCCAAGTCGGCTTTCAATAAATTTAAACCCAATGAGGAGGGCTTCCAAAAAACTAGTCTATTAGTGGGTGAAGTCTACTCAAAACACACAAAAATGGTCAATGGATCTAAGGTCAAGAGGGACAGTGATCTAAAGGTAAGATCTATTGGAAAGAGGTGCATAAAACAACAAAAAACCAGAGAGAAAAATGCTGCAAAATAGGTGGCAAAAGGATACAACCTGAAGGGAAATGGAGGGGACCCTAAAGGAGGACCAAAAAAACTAAAAAGAGGTGTTTTGGATGGATAAATAACCGATCTGAAATGGATCTGAAAAATGGCTGAAAAACACTGAAATCTTAAAAGACCTACTTTAGCTAAACTCCTCCTAAAAAGGTGGAAGTGTATTGAAGACCTAAGAGGCTTGGTTCCTACTTCAACGAGTAAAAATAAGCAAGTACAGGTCCAAGATGGGTGAAGAGGGAGGTTATAAACCCTGAACCTTGTCCTAGACATACCCAGAAAAATCAAAGAAAAAATCCCGCAAAAAGTACGGGTCGCACGTTATGACCTATTTTCCGCTAAGGTCACAGTTTTCAGGCTGTTATCTACTACCTGAGAGCTAAGGTCGCAGGTTTTGGGCCAAAAAGTGTGACCTACACTTCCAACTGTCTTGGTAGCAGGTTTCGGAAAAAAGTGTCGCCTTTGTTGCGACTGATATATGTTACCTACGGAAAGGGCCCAGCAACACACGGAAGTTAGAATTTTTAGTGTTTTAGGGTTAAAAAGGTTAAAAACAACATCAATAAATCAAAAATAAGAATTTGAAGAAAAACCCTATGGGTTGAAGCAGTTGGTCATGCAGGGATCTAAAAAATGATAGCGGTCATAATTATAAACCCTTGTGGAGTCGCCAGTTGTTAGTGTGAATTATAATCGTAAGCGTATGAAAAAATATCACTTTAGTTGTGCATAACAAACAACCCTAACATCAAATGTGGTTGTCAATTTCCTTATATCTGCATTTAGTGATCAGAATAAATGCTACAGAAATCCAGATCTATGCAGTTAAAGTCATTAAACAACAAAAAATAAGCAAGAGTTGCTCCATGCATCCAATTGACAAGACTAGAATTTTTAAAGAATTTTTTGTATTATGACACCTATGAAGGGAACATAGAAATATGTTACCAGTCCCCCTCAATGGGATGGGTTCTTGTACATCCTAGTGCTTCAGATCTAAGATCTCTCTCTCTCTTTATGGTGCAGAAAACCCAGGAAAAAATGGAACTCAAAGGGGGCTCACAAGCAAAAAGAAGAAAAATATGACAATGATGGGAGGATCAAAGTCAAACCAAAAGTATAGATCAAGAGTGATCTCTAGGAAACAAAAGGTAGTGAATGAATGGAAAACCATTCTATTTATAACAAAATATTGAGTTAGTCTAGATATTGGTGCATAATTAAAATATTATTAACCAAATCTAGATCCAACTTTTATGGAATATTTTATTATTTTTGTTGGAGGGAAAAGGAATTTGAATTTGGTCAAATCCCTTTATTTAGAAATAACAAATAAATAAATGATTTATTTATTATTTTAAGAATGTGGTTAAGTAATAATTAAATAAATAATGATTTATTCAATTATTTATAAATGATTTAGTCAAATTTAACAAGGAATATTATTAAATAATGATATAAATAATTATTCCTAGAAAATAATAAGATAAATAATGATTTATCTAATTAATTTTCCTGCTTTGGGTTAAATATAACCAGGAATATTAGTTAAACAGTGGTTTAATTAATTATCCCTAGAGGAAAATCAAACAAATAAGGATTTATTTAATTATTCCTCATGGGGTTTCCTATTTAGACCATAAATAACTTAATAAACTATGGGTTATTAAATTAGTTTTCATAGTGAAAGCAATTTTACTATGGTAAAATTGGTCTTACATGGTGTACTTTAGTCCATCTAATAGTAACAGGGTAGATGACCAAAAATTGGTGTAATACAGATACTTGTCAAGTAGTTGAGGCACTTCATCCTATAATGATGGTTATGCCAAGTCCTCACTATCTTGACAAGATTTCTGAACATGGTCAGATTCATTTTCCCTCACAAGATTCTCATCCTAATTCCACACTATTAATTGAAAATTATTTCCCCCAAGTATTTCAGGATTTCTGATAGGATTGTTTTGAATTTCATGATCCAATCTATCATCTGTTAGAAGCATCTTACTTAGCAAACCCATTTTATAAGAGCAATTTCCAATATTTCCTGATATTTTCTAAGCGAGACAATATAGATGAAGTTGATTTTAAAATGAGTTGTATAGGTTTGTATGATCTTCGTTCTCATAAAAAAGGTAAGGTGGGAGGTTGGGTAAAGTCAAGTGGTATGACACATATTTATTCCTTTAAGAAATACCTTCTATTTTTTGTACAAGATATTAAAGTTTTAATTTTTTTGTTGCACATTATTATATATCAGTTGCAGTTGCTCTTATCTTTGTGCTTGCGATTTAGGAAAAATTACAGTGGCTTCAATGGAAATATCATTACACTTGTCCTTGGCCTTCTAGTGTATTAGGTTAGGAATAGGATTATCTACATTTAGTTTCGCTTGCATTGCATCCACCCTCTACCGTGCTCTCCATCGAGTCTTTGCACTTTTTTGTTTTCTTGTTGTATACTCTACATGTTGTTTTATGTTCTACCTCCATTTATTGGTTATTTTGTTTTTGTTTCGTTGTTTTTTCATCAATTTTATTTTGTTTTTTCAATAATAATTTGCAAGACGGATGTTCCAATTTGGCTCAAAATACAATGTGGAAAATTTTGAAAAGGGAAATTGTGATGATGAAGAATTCTTGGTTAATTTTTCACCTCTTCTCTATCTTGGGTTTACATATCATTAGATTCCATGATGTCTGAATGGAAAATATGATCCACTCAAAGAAAATACCTTTGGTCAAACCTTAAAGCATGTATCTATTCGAGGATCTTCATTCCTCAACTCGGTATTGTAAATAAATAATGTTTCTCTTATCGGTCTAGTTAAGTAGAGAAAGGATAAGGAGAAAATAAAGTAGTGAGAAAACTAATCTCATAGGGATATAAATACTTCTCTGAAGGGGAAACCTCCTCTACTCTCAATAAGTCGAGATCCCTCTTTTTCCCGTTGAAAATAATAAGTGTCGAAGCACACTCCTATTAAATGAGTAAAAAAGGGGTGAAAGAAGATAAATTTTGCCTACGCATGGAGGTGAAGTAAGTAACTTTGCTAAGGTATTGTCCAGGCTTGCTAGAAGCGAATAAATGCTTGTGCTCCTGTAGGGAGTCAGTCAGGTTATTGTCCAGTCCTTGTAGCAATGGAGCAACACCAGAGATGAGATTCATACTATGAATATCTTAAACTTGCCTCGCATATAACCCTTTCCTAGATTGAAAAATTTGTGATTTGGTAAGCTTTATATTGTTTAACTAAGTAAGAGAATGGATGGGACCATATTTGTAACCGATTTAAGTATGGGAGCCAAGGTAATTCGCAAGATGAATCAATACTTCCTGCAAGACTGAGACCTTTCACTTAGAGAATTAAACCTAAATAGACAAGCTAGAGTTTTACCAGTGTGTCGCCAAGTGTTTTCACTGCGATCAACACCCTCCAAAAATTTTCCCACACTTAAATTTTGGAGCCTATTAAGGATCTTACATTTTTTTGTCTTATGGTCACTCCATGTTCATTTCATGTTTTGTAAAGAATTTAATTCTTCCTACTAGTCACCTGCACACACACATGCTCAATCTTCGATGAGTTCATGATAACACTTCCTTTATGCAAACTTGAAAAGGCATAGCATTGCTCATCAAGACAATGCATGTGTGTTTTTCAAATCCTATCGAGAATTGGTGCGCACTTTCGTTAACAGTCTTCCCCACCTTGGTCAATTGTACTTCTATTTCTATAAGTGTTCCCAACTGTCTCTTTGCGTGCCTTTGTGTTCACAAGTGTCACTCTCACTTTCCCGACTATCACTTTTTATTTCTTTTTCCTCAAAAAGTGTCATACTCATGTTATCTTCACTCTGGAATGTGTTTCCTTCCATTTATTTAACTTTTTCAAGTGTCTCTTTGTTGTCATTTCAAGGTGTGATTGTTTTTCATGAGTCATGTGCATTCCACTGACTTGCATCAATGGCATTCATGTGTATGATTCAAGTTTGAGTTGTGATCAAATACATTTATTTCTTTCACTCTATTGGTCTCACACTTATCCATTTTGAAGCCTCTTCTTGGTCCCACTATTCAGCATAAGTTGTAGAGGCATTAGCATTCTTACTATGTAATGTGTGTAGCCTATCCTTGAGCCTCATTGACCCATCTTTCCTCCCATACTTATGCACTAATTATTTTCTAAGGTCTCTGCCCTCTCACAGTGCATTAGTACTTCATAAGGATAAGTCACCTATCCTTGTGCTACCCTCCTCAGTGAAAAGTGCATTCCATATGAACAAGTAGCCACTTTTGGAGATAATTTTTCCCTCCAAAGCATGAGTGCACTTCAAAAACAACGAAGTGCACTTAAAATCAACGAAGCGCACTTGAAAATAATGAAGCATACTTCAAAAAAATGAAGCGCACTTCAAACGCTCAGTGAAAATTCGCACTTCAGAAGAACAAGGACATCCTCTCCTCTAAAAATTTCACTCTGGATAAACAAGGACCTTCTTTCCTTAAAAAATGCACTATGAGAGCCTGAGCGCACTTCAAAACAAAAAGTGCACTTCTGAACTATGAGTGCACTCCTTTAGCACAAAGAACTGTGTCCTCTTAGAGCGCATGGAAAAATGATGAAGCATGAATCCTTAGAGTGCATGGGGAAATCATGAATCCCAAAGCTTCATCCTTCCCTTTGAACACATGACTAGTCACAAAGCCTGAAGCTTTGGTGCACTCCTTCGACACAAAGAACTGCGCCCTATTTGAGTGCATGAGCACATCTTGTAGGCTTGAGTGTTTCTCCTTCGTCTCTTTGGAGTGCACCCTTGTGCCCTATTATTTTCTTTGAGCACATGAGCACACCTTGAAGGTCTGAAGGCCTGAAGCATCACTCCTTTGTCACTTCAGAGTTCACCCTTGCGCCTTCTTAGTTCATGAACACACTTTGAAGACCGAAATGCATGAAGCCTCACTCCTTCTTATCTTCTAAGTGCGCCCTTGTGCCTTCTTACTCTCTTTGAGTGCATGAGCGCATCTTGAAGGCCTCTTAAGAACCTTGACGAGTTTAATTGTGCCCTCCTAATCAAGCCTTCTTATTTTAACCCTCTCACAGGCCTATCATGAGCAAATCATTCCATGAGTTATGTAGTGATAGGATAGATGTTTTAAAATGATTTTTCCTCATCATGAATTATTTTCATTCGCATGATTACTATCTCAACATGACAAGTTGATACTCAAGAGAAGATAGAAAGGCAAAATCATAAAGAAACACTTGCAGAGAAGAAGAACAAAAGAGAGCTATCATGGAGACATGAAGCAAATCATGGACCGAAACGAAAAGAAGACATTGAATGATGACTCAGAGGATTCCAATGTTGATCCAAGACCCTTTGGAGGGTGAATATAAGCAAAAAAGTGGATCTTTCGTGAATATGAAGAATAGATCAAATCTATCATCAAGAATGTGAGATGAAGCAGCAAGGAATACAACTTGGAATTTCCACC
The DNA here is from genome assembly GCA_034641835.2 of Pinus albicaulis. Classification (NCBI taxonomy): domain Eukaryota; kingdom Viridiplantae; phylum Streptophyta; class Pinopsida; order Pinales; family Pinaceae; genus Pinus; species Pinus albicaulis. The sequence continues at coordinate 1,830,380,633 of CM076578.1, read as the reverse complement.
TCATCATGAATTCTATGTCATCATTGTCAATTGTAACTTGTACGAGTGTCATCATAGTGATAAATGCATGTCCATGTGTCATGCCACATTATCACATGGAGTGTAAAGATGTATTTTTAAAGAAAAGGACAAGATTTAACATATGGAATTCCAAGAGTCATATGTGGAACATGTAGGTTTTAACACTATACATAAATTACCTGTAAATGAATTCTTAAAAATATAAAATAATCAATGGCGAGAACATAAACATGAAACATAAATACACATAGATTTTCCCTTGGATCCCAAAACTGGGAATACCAGATTTATTTTTCATTATATTCATTTCAATGTTACAATGCATATATATACATGTCTAAGCATTCATAAACCCCAATCCACCAATTCTAGATTAGAACGTAAATGTAGTTCCCATGACCAGATCTACAAAATACCATGGAAATAAAACCATCATGCCCAAAACCATGTGAAAGACCCATGCTTAAAACCATATAAGGTAGGTATGCCCACCTAATATAGGGTCCAAAAAACTTTTCCTAGGGTTTTTCCCTAGACCCCATGTAGGGGGGCTACCTCCCCTCTGCAAACCCCCCGACAGGGGGTTCGGTGCAATGAAAGGGGGGTTGTCGCTTCCCAGAAGCATGGCATTATGGGCTAGTCATGGAAATAATATAACACACACCCAATAGAACATGAAGATTCACATGGTCATATATGGATAAATATTCTATAGAAGTCCAAAATTCATTTAGAAGTCCAAGATTCATGATTATATGAAAGGTCATTCCTCTTGTTATAAAAGCAACCTCATAACACAAGAAAAGGGTTTTTGGAGGCTGGAGCTTTTAAGAGCTAGTCTTGGCTTCTCTACTTGGCATATGAGAGAAGACTATTCTTTAGAGGAGAAATAAATGACTTAATGTTCCACTACTGGAACTAGTGTCTCACCATTGTAACTGTGTACTTGGATCTTTCACCTTAGAATTGAAGCTCTATGAGCTAACACATTTTCATTCATGTATCGCAAATGTTTTAGGACTATTCTTGGGATGTTTATAGTATATGTTGTGTTCATATGTACTGGAGAAATTGAACTATTTCGATGGCTTTAATACTCTTCCTGTTGAATGTGTGTGTTATTCACATTAACATAATTATGTGAACTATTTCGCTAACGACTCTTTTTATGCTCTTGTGTGTCTCTCTTAGGTTAGTACTATTACTTTCCTTCTCACTTTTATCTCTCCCCTTGTGAAAGTATCCTTTTACACATTGAAATCGTTGTTTCACAATGTAAACTTACTTTCTTATTCAAGCTTTATGTATATAATATCTTATGTTATCCGTTGAAACCAAGGTGAACCTTTGTGTTATAGTGGTCAAGCTGATACTCTGGATGGGGCTCCTACTCCAAATGGTGTGAGGTATAATTGGGACTTCACATCAAGGAGACCCCCTGTATGTTGGTGGTATCCAACACTGTCAACATACTGGGGGTATAAAACTTGACTGAAGGAAAGGAAGGAGTGGATGATAAAATCTAGAGAGGATAGGTATGCATAAAATTTAGAAGTTGTCATTTCTTCCTCTGATATATTCTTTCAAAAGTACTGTCACATAAATCCTTTTAGGGGTGACAAGGAGTAAAGAGAGCTCACATATTTTCTAGTATTTTTATTAAGGTTGTTATTATTTATTGAATTAATTATTTTTGTTATAAGGTTTGATATTTCTTTATATTAGTGCTCATTAGTATGATTTTTGTAGAAACATTTCCATCCAATCTTATCAAAATAAGCCCATGATATCCAACACTATACTTTAGTTTACTATTTGACATTATGTTGTCTATTGTATGAATCATATTACATAATAAAAAATTTAAGTGGTTTCTAGCCTTGATTATAGCAGAAATCGGTTGAAGCAACAAGCTATACTTATATTTTGGTCAATAAAATCAACATTCTTGACAACTTATATATTTAGTGTAATTTCTCCCATTATTTTCTTGTGTATTTTTTTATTTTATAAGGAAACATTCTTTGATATATGAGGTAGGATGTTATAATTATTTTTTATAACAAATATGGAATATATTCTTGCACAATATTATGACTGATAGGGCATAATTTCACAGAGATTTTCCTATATAGTGGTTTATTAGTGTGCTGCCATTTTTTTTAATTCTATTGGCTAATACATATTAGCATATATTATTTTTCTTCAAGTTTTATTTTCTATATATTGTACCTGTGTAATTTATTTCCAAAAGTCTCTCTGTAAAAAATTTATATTTTCCTTTCTTTCATTTGTAAAAATATCCTGTGAATAATTGTAGTATAACTTCTAGGCATAAAACTGGGGCCTAGTTCCACTATCTCAGCAACCTAGAGAGATGTGAGGGTGTTAGCAGCAAAGGTTAAAAACTCCACTCATCAACACTTCACCCATCAACGGGTCATTAGATTCAAATAAAAAATTAAATTGAGAATCCTATATCATTGCTACCCAATCTACAGTACCCCATCATAGCTCCAAAAACATTTACCAATTTTAGGGCACAATGTACAAAGTGGTGTACCCACTCCACCTTTGGAATTTCCTCTTCTTTCCATCTGTGATGCACTTATCCAGGTGAGTGGTTGGGGATGTCTTACCATCATACGTTTCTTCAAAATCCCTAGCATTGAGTCTAAAGAAAATTTGCAGCAAGTGCCTACATTGCTGCCAAGTTTGTGTTTGTCCCTTAATGTGTTTCTCACCAGTGTGCTATAATATCCTTGAGATAACCATCTAGCGCTAGCAACCTCAGCATGATCTAGAACCTATACTTCAAATTATTTAACAAAATTAAAAATATATGTGAGTCCATCGAATTGAGGAGGTTCCCAAAATTATTTTCCAATCCACCTTTTTGAACTAGTTGTGTGTGCACACCTTTGTGTGGAAACCTCATGCAGGCATTGCTACAAATTATTCATCACATCATCTGAGTTCGATGAACAGGAACTATTGCCATGCTAACTCAATGTGCCATCTGTTATTGGGTTAACATATTGGAATTCTAAGTTGTTATATTATAAATGTTGTTGAGTTGTACTACATCGATTTCCTCTCTTATATGCTTGATGTAGTGTTCCCTTTCCATATTTTCGGGGGGAAAAAAAATTGCAAATCTTTAGACTCAAAGATCATTTTTCATTTCTACATATTAACAATAGCTTGATTTTCAAAAGCCCATTTAATACCAATTAGTACGGGATAAGTATCAGTGTCATCCATTATCTTAATAACTTCAAAGTCTTCCAAACTCCTTACCGAGTCAATATTGACTTGGACATTACTCAATCGTCCGACGGGAATATTTTAAATTGACTGAAAAGCCACAATTAGATTGGCGATCACACGAGATTTTTGAAATAATTATTTTTATTGATGTCAAAGGAGGAACCATATCATTAAGGAAATCACATAGGCTTTCAGAATACTTCAAGCCCTTTCCAACGAGTATTTAATTACTTCATAACTCCTCTCTTTGAAGAGATATTGAATTTACAAGTTAAAAAATCATATTTTTGAATTTGGCCTACATGATCCTACATGAACATAAGTTGGCCCTCTCCAAAATATGTGTTTATTCTGTTATGGTCCCGTGATTTGGCTGATTGGCAAGCCAAATGAAAGTGTAACATCAAACAAATCTTTGGAGCCCAAGGACCTAGCCTTCCTGGATTCATAGAGGGCTCTCTATATATGTGTAAGGGATATCTGTGTGTTTTTCTTATTGTATTTTGATTTTAGGCTAGTTATGAAGTAGGTTTTTTGGTTTTGGTTTTTAGGTTGTGAGGGATGAAACTGATCAAAGATATAAAATAGGTAAAAAGATGTCATATCAACTGGGCCATGGGGTCGAAAAGGTCAAGAAAGCTATCAGACGGTGATACAAGGCTATTGAAGGGCCGATTTGATTCGAGGTAGAAAGGATCGTTGGGAAAAATGGAACAAAATGGACATCAAGTTTGTGAACAACAAAGGATTTCAAGCATAACTAGTTTAATAGAAGACATCAACATGGTAGGGAAAACCATTAATCATGAGAAATGTAACTATAAGCTAATCAATACATAGAAATAAACATTCAAGCCATGCATAGAGGAGTATAACTCTCTAACTTCGGGAAATGGCTATCAGAGTTTTGGGAGAACACCTAAGACGGACAAACAACTCAAAACACTATGCCGGAACACCTGAACATAGTACTTTAAGTTGTTGGGCACTTTGAAAACAATATTTGCATAGTCTTAAACAAAGGGCTAGATCGGAACTAGGCCTCCTTGGTTCAACAAAATGATAATCTAATCTGTCAAAGAGAAATTTCATGGATGGAGATATAACTATCCATAGGTAAGCAGGGCATACTGTAAATCATACTTAGCATGTATAAAACCATGAATGAAAATAAGCAACAATATCCTTAAGTTATTAAAGAGCAGTTAAGAATTCTTTAATGTGACTAAGGAAGAGGAAAACATGAAAGCTATGAAGAAACAAGAAATTTGAGGTGCCTCCAAGGGCATGTCTCAAATTTGTTCTCTACTGATCTATAGCAAGCAAGAAACATGTATTCATGAGTGAAAAATAGAAGACAAATCAAAGAAAGAGACACTATACCATTCTACCAAGTCATGGAATCCAACAACAATCCTCTTTCATCATCCAAGAACATCCAAGAGGCAATCCAAAAGCATGAGACAAGTATTTCTTCCAAAGCTTATATGACCATATATTGCTTCTATCATCAAGTTCAACCTTCTATTACAATGAATCCTCTTGGAATATATAGGCCAAAGAGGAGGAAAACCAACCAAGGCAACTAGCTAGCCATTGGTTCAAAATAAATATCTAAACTTGTCCTTGAGGCTTTGCAAATCCCAAGGCACAAAATATCTCATAAAATATCTAAAAAATGCTAAAAGAGGGAATTAAATTGACTTTTCATAACTTCTCATGTGCAAAAATAGCTAAACGCACATGAGAAAATATCAGTTTTTAAAGGTTCAAAAATTACAAAAATATTCAAAATTTACATCAGCAAAACGTCCCCCGACTTTCTGGCAACATTTGACAGCCTTCCTGATGTCGAAACGTGGCTCATGATATCTCGTTGGAAATATATGAGTGTCTACTTTCTGGAACAACTGAAATTTTCCCAATATGATGCCTGGAAGTCCTCCAAAACTTAACCTGTGTGTAAAAAAACCAAAAATTACAGTCTGCTGATAGACCGGGCAGAGTGTGCAAAAAGCGAGCATTTTTCGCCATTTCGGGGGAGAAAATGATCTCCAAATGTTTTGAAAATCGCTGAGTGTGTGCTCCTGAAATTATGGCATCCAATGATACCATTCTCCTCCTTTGACAATCCCCCAAACTGAAATGGTGAATTTCATGAGTTTTGACCAAAAACTCAAAAATGCCAAAAAACCAAATTATGTCAAAATTTGCCCAAAATCGGTGAGTATGACCCTCAAGGGTTCTTAGCAATATGTTCTGAAGCAGTGGCCAAAATATCAAGACCTGATGTGTCTTTCTTCACTTTCCGTGTTGGGCGCTTCCCTTTAGCTTCCTTTAGCTTTTCTTTGGTTTTCTTCTTTGTTGCTTGGCATTCTAGCTTTGGTGAAGAAGTCATGGCCCCTTGCCTAGGAGAGGCAGCTAGCACATGCTTTGGAGAATGCCCTTCATGATCCATGTTTTTATTTTCTTGCCCTCATCATCTATCACTGTTTTGATTTTCTTCATGGCGTTGCTCTTGATCATCACCGTGTTCTTCATCAATCCACTCCTACTATCCTGCCTGGGAGGCATCTTGTTATAGATGCTCTCTGCAAAACACACTGTCTCAAAAGTTCTTGAAATGTCTTCTCAAACAAAACTCTGTCTCAGCTGTCAATCACTGTTTGATAAGGCAACAATGGTTTCAAATTTTGTGTAAAATGTTTCCTTTGGTATGAGATCTCTGCTCCTTCAAAACCCTGCCCTTTCTTTGTGTGCCAATCAATAGGTAGATGCAATAATCATCACATAGTCAACCAAAAAGAAAATACACAGTCAAAGGTCACTGTGTTATAGGATAAGGTGACAGAGCTTCTAATGTTTTTGTTGTGATCACAAAAATACCTATAGCAGTCAAACAACAATAAACTCCTCTCAACCAAAGCACTGCCCTCTTTATACTTCACTGTTGCTCACACAAAGTTTGACAATACCTCCAAATGTAATGTTAGTTTCACCCACTGAATCTGCTTTATGGAATGAAAGGTCAAACACTATTTTTGTCTTTTCAACACACAGAAGAGACTTTTGAAAGGTAAAAAATGCTCATACAATGACTACTGCTGTTTGAACATAGACCCATAGTTGCACCTTTCAAAACCCTGTGTTTCTTCTTTCAATATTGTTTGAGGGTAGTTTGTGAGGTTTTTAATCATCAATAGGAACCCACCACCTTTGCTATGCTTACTGTTGGTTAATCACAAGCTACAACAACTCAAAAACTCAAACCTCCCAAGCACCTTTTCTTCGTTACAATAGTTGACAGAGTTATGGGTTTTATGCCACAGCAGTTTAAATGTCCCAAATGCTTGACAACCCCCTTAGAAAAGAAATGTGATGTTTGAGCAATTTAAGGATAGTTTTAAGCTCTTTGCAGCTAGGATTAACATTTCACTCCCATCAATTGTTATTCTTTTCAAAATATTCACTTTAAAAACTTGACTTACACCACGGCCTTTACTACTTCAAAACCTTGTCTAGTAGTTTGAATTTAAGGGGGGCAAGATAAAAAATACCTTGAAACACCATTGCAATCTTTGCTTGCGATTTGGAGCCACTTTGAAGCAATTTGGAGGCATTTTAAAGGCTTATTATAGGTGCGGCGCGTTTGAAGGAGAGTGTCACACAAGAAATTTTTTCGGGTCACCTGTCGGGCCGACAGGACCAACGCCCACAAGCGCGCGCGCAGCAGTGGAAACCTTTGTAAAAATTCTGCCTGAACGCGCCACGTGCTTTTCCAGGCGCGCTGCGCAGGCCAAAAAGCTCCAAACTTATGCAAACTAGTTCGAAAACCCTTTGTTTCGGTCAGAGAACAATAATAAGAGTGTGGCCTAGTGTATGGAGAGTATTTATAAGGGTTTGCAACAGTCCTTAACCCCCTTTTTAAAGCGAACAAGCCAAAATCCTTTTCTCACTTGACTGTTGAGGGTTTTTTAAGAAAAGTTTTGAAAATGCCTTTTTAAACAAAACTTGAATCCTTTATCTTCTAAATCATAACCTGATACTCTTTTGTCCATATAAATCTCGCAGTGGAAAAGAGCAGTTCTTTTATGAGCCTAACCCCTTCTTGAAATGAAACAATCCTTTTGAGGATTTAAACTTTGTCTACTTGTCATTTAAGGGATGAAAAATGTCCTCCTTTTGATATCTGCACTGTAGGAGGAAATTTTAATCTGAGCCATATAAAGGACTATAGATGTGTCCTTTGAGTGGCATTGCTTTCTATACTGGATAAGGGGCTCAACTGCAAATTTAACATCCCTTTTTCCAGTTCTTGGCTTTGTATTCGCTCATTTGCTGTCATTTGTGTTATGTGAGGTTCTCTATGATACCTTGGAGGAGGTAGCTTTACCGCTTTGAAAACCCAAACTGGCATTATTTGCCCTTGATGCTCTGGAGGAAATGATGTCATGTCTTGAAGTTCATTTAGCTGGTAGGTGATGTTTGAACTTCTCTCATGACTGTGAGTGCACAACTTCAGTTGCATTCACTTAGACTTTGTCATCCTCTGTCTATCAAGAAGGGTGCTTCTCCTAACACCTTTCCTCTGCTCAAAATGTACTAGCAAGGTATCTTTGACCTCTGTTATAGGAGTAGGCCTTTATTTGAAACAGTGGTGTGCATCATTGTTTTTGAAAGTTGTTATAGAACCTGGAGAAGCATGCCATAATACTTCTTGCATTTTATGACCAAATGTGTTTAGTTGAAATACCTCCTTTGGAAAGCTAAATATAATTTTTCCTTCTTGTCCACTGTGATGATATATCTGAAATAAATTCTTTCATGAGCAGGAAGATGAGTACCTTTTGACAAATAATGACCATCACTGGCCTGTGTCAGGATCTGTCCCTTAATTATCAGCAAAATTGGGCTCCAGACTGCCTTTTGAAAGAAATCTTGATAAGAGACAAGTTTAATCGCTTGGATTACAGTGGTACCCCTGCTTTCCTTCTTTGTTTTTTACATCATTTCTCTATTTCAACTGTCTCCTATTGTGTTTACAATTTGTCTACCAGTCAGTGAAAACTCTAGAATTGATCACTGTCTAGCCCTCTGCTTATGAATGAAGGAGGCCTTTCAGTCGAAAAAATGTCTAATATTCTTTCAACCTCTTTGGCCATCTGCTTGTAGATGAAGGAGGCACTCTTAACCCTCTGCTTATAGATGAAGGAGGTTCTTCAGTCTTCAAACCCTCTGCTTATAGATGAAGGAGGTTCTTAGTCATGCCATATCATCAGCCCCTTGACAGTGTTGCTTTTCCTTTTACTATCCTTTCAGGCTTTGAATGTGGTTGCATGAGCTTGATAAAACACTCTTTTCTTTGTAACTGTTATCTCAGGCTCAAGATCACATTTAGAAGTAGCTATCTTCTCATGTGGAGCCAAAAATTGTCTTCTGAGATGCTGGTATGTTTCTGTCCTTGAAAGATCCATCAAACACTGTAAAAACACCTAAAATTAGCTTGAATTATGGTCTATGTATTTCTGAGACTTAAGGGTGTATTAGTGGCATGACCTAGGGTTGTAACCAACTTCATTAGCAGAGTAGGAAGGTTTGTTATGACTGGTCTATAGCAGATGAAGGTTTTCGGCTCTTGGATAGTTTGCCAAGGGAGAAATGCCTTAAAGCGCCACTTCCTAACTTAGGGGAGACTGTTTGAATAGATTTGGATTGTCTCTTTAGATCTGATAGGCAGACTAGTATGGCTGAGGCTAGGTAGGATTTGATAATAAGGTTTCATCTCGTCATGGGCGGACTGAAAGGTAGGAGGGAAAAAAAGTTTTATGGGTGTTTTCCCAGCTGGCAAATTTGACAAATTTTTAGATCGGCTGTTGGAAAACTTGGCTGTTACCACTAGTCATCACCAACAAGTGAAAAATACTGATGACTAACATATTCAAAAATGAAAAAATTAGTATAAATAGGGCCTCATTCGACCTCATTTGGGCATCAATCCAAGCAATGCAATACATATGAGTCTGAGGCAAGAGTAGAAGAATTTAAGGTTCATAACTCGTGAACCTACAAGTTGAAGCAAGGTAAGGGTTTTGTGATTTTTGGTTCTATTGTTCTATTGGTTTTTCATGCTATCTTGGGGTTCTTTTCAGGAAAAAAATCTTGACATTTTGTTGAGCAAACTTTGGTCATCTTGTGGAGAAATTTTGGAATAAAACTTCGACCCCTTAGGATGTAATTACAAGCTTGTTTTGGTGTGCATATATTGGCCTTAAGCAGGAGCAGCATCATACTGCGTATAGGAAAAAATTCAGACCTTTGGGAGCCACATGCCTCAACCCCATGGGAGTAGGTCTCGTACCTATGGGACGATTAATTTTTGACCCCTGTGGAGACTTGTAACTCTGTCCCTATGGAGACCTGTAACTTTGGCCCTGCGGAGACTTGTGACAAGACATAGTTCGGCCTTGTAGAGACCTAAAATATAGCTCTATTTTTATCCTTTTGTGGATGATACAAATCGCAATATTTAGCCTACATTATGAGTAGACCCATTCAACCCTAGAGTAGACTTATTTTAATTCATGTAGACACTTTTGAAGCAGAGTTTTGAGGGTATTCTTAAAGAATTACTTTTTCTTTTTAGAAGCTAATTGAAGATCCCTCGAGTTACGTTGACACTACTATTGAAGCATTTATTAGAGATTCATTTTTTTAATATTGTTGAATACCACTATTTATAGAATTGATTAAAGATTTTTTGAGTATTACTAGAGCATTGTTGAAGAAATTTATTAAAGCAGTCCTTGGAAGGCTTATAAAAGAAAATTTTAAGTATTTTTCAAACCATGGAATGATCCTTGAAGCAGTGTACTTGATTTTTTTTGAAGTATTTTTGAAGCATTACTTAAATCCGTCATTGGAACAAGCCTTTTGAAGACTTGAGTTGAAGTCTTATTAAAGAAGCCTTTGGATTTTATCATGAATATTTGGAGCAACTGATAAAGTTTTGAAGTATTTGAAGGTTGGAGCCTTGTTGAGAGGATTGGAGTCCTCTAGTTGACCAAGTTGGAACTTACATTTTTTGAGAGGATTGGAGTCCTCAAATTGACCCAGTAGGAGCTTGGATTTGTTAAAATTTGGAGCATTAAAAGGTCAGTTGTTTTGTTGTACAGGTTGGAGTTTGATTTGTTATAAAAGAGGATTGGATTCCTAACTATTTTGATCAATACAATTATTTTTGTTCTATATTTTGTTCTGGTTTCTTTTGTGATAAAAATATTAATTGACATAATATAATAATTGAAATAAATATTGATTCACCCCCTCCTCGTAGTATTTCTAGAAATTGGTATCAAATCCAACTTCTTCAAAGAACAACCTAGAAGCTGGAAGAAGGATTTTTGAATCATAATGGCCAGTAAGGATGCTAGGGTCCCCCAATTTGATGGAACAAATTTTGCCTTCTCGAAAGTTAGAATGGAGTTCTACATAATGTCTCTTGGATTCAAAGTTTGGAAATCTGTCACAAATGGATACGATATCCCATCTCATCTTCCAACAGATTCGGATGAGGAGAAAGCATATATGGCAAATGAAAAGGATTTGAATTATATAGAAAGTGGTGTGTTAGATTTAAAATTCACTAAAGTGGTGAGTATTAAAACAACTAAAGAGATTTTGTACAAGGTCATTAATTAGAATTTATGAAGGAGATGGAAAAGTAAAAAAGGCAAAGCTCTAAACCTTTAGAAGGTATTTTGAAAGTCTCAAAATGATTGAATAAGAAGATGTTGTTGCTTAATTTCTCTGGGTAGATGAATTTTTCAACTCAAAAAAATGACTAAGAGAAGACAACAAGGAGAAAACAATTGCCCAGAAAGTTCTAAGATCACTTCCAGACCGCTTTGATGCCAAAGTTAGTGCCATAGAATACTTTAAAGAATTGGACACCTTGTCAATGGATGAGCTTCATGGAATTGTTATTTCATATAAAATGAGAATAGGAAACTCAAATCACAAATAAGTTTCTTTCAAGGCATCAAAACATCAATAAAGGGGAAGAAATGTGACTACAACAGTGATGATCCTGATATCGAAACATAATTCGCACAATTCGACAAGAAGCCAAACAAAGGATCCAAACTCAAAGGTAAGTACCATCCCATTTGTTTTAAATGTGGAAAAATATGATATTATGCTGAAAAGTGTCATTTCAAGGACAACAGTGATGATGAATATGAACCTAAGAATATAACATTCAAGAAGAAAGGCTCAAAAAAGGATTTTCTTCTCTAAAGAAAGATAGTGATAATTTTGATGAAGATGGTGATTGTGCATGAAGCAGAGAAGTGTTATTCATGACTTTCACAGATGACATAGATAAAAATGAAGAAGAAGAAGAAGGAAATGTGATTTAATTATTTATTAGTGCCATTTAATATAATGAAAAACTAAGGAAAAAGAATGGTAAGTTATGACAGGAAATCATCTCTCTTGAAACAAAAAAATAATAAGCAAAGAGGATGGAAGGCATATTGAAAAATAAGCTAAAATAAAAGGAATATACCTACAAGAAATTAAAAGTTGAATTTTTCTTTGTAAAAAGAGAATTGGATAAGGTCAACAAAAGCTTGAAAATTTATCAAACCCTAGATGTCATCCTCAACACTCAAAAATCACAACATGATGAATCAGGGATTGGATATACAAGTGAATCATCTAATTGAAAGGATAACACTAGTTCCCATCATGAAGAAGAACCAATAAGCTATCTTGATGTTCCTTGCAATCATCCAAGAAGTGAAAATGATTTCTATAACACACCAAAGGGACCTCCTCGCAATAATCCAAGGAATGAGAACTTATCTATATCCATAAAGGAATATCACATGAAGACAAGCTTATACTAATAGGTATAAAACTATTTTCCATGTTCATTTTTTCCTTCATAAAAAAATTGGTCATTGGGCTAAGCATTGCAAGGCTTAGGGAGGTAAAAATGTTGACTCAAAAAAGTATGGGACTAATTACCTAAATAAGACTATTTATTCAAGGAGACAAAAGCAGATCAAGACTTACAATTCATTTTCTCCTCTTTCAAGGTATATTCTATAACTCTCCAAATGTAATAATCCAGGTCATGAAGCACAATATTGTCCACAAGAACCAATAGAAAGCATATGGGGAAGGAAGACTAGAGAACCTACCCATGAAAAGTCTGGCCTAGCTTTGTGTGCTCACAATGAGGAAAAAAAATGGTTTGTAGATAGTGGATGTTCTAGGCACATGACTAGTGATCAAAAGAAGTTCATCTCGCTAAACAAGAAGGACAAAATGTAACTTTTGGAAGTGGATCGAATAAAATTTCTATAAAAGACACAGTGAGGCTCGTAAATGGTAAAATAAAAGAAAAAAATGCACTATTTGTTGAAGGACTTCAAGAAAACTCTTATAAGTGTCAACCAAATATGTGACCAAGGACATGATATCATTTTTTGTGCCAAGTATTTTGAAATAAGAAGGTATTATTCAGAAAAACTTGTGGTAAAAGGAGTAAGAACAACATACAATGTATACATTCTCAGTGAGATACAAGAAACTTGATGTTATTTTAGTCAGATAGATGAAATTTGGCTATGGTACAAGAGATTGGAACATCTAAGCTTTGATCATTTGGTAAAGATCAAAAAAACTGAAGTAGTGAGAGATATCCCCATAATTTCAAAACCTGAAAAGGCTATTTGTGCACCATGCCAACATGGAAAGAAAACAATTACCAAATTCAAGGTAAAGGAATGATCATCATCAAAGTCTCTAGAAATCATTCATGCAGATCTATGTGAGCCAACTAGACCTCCATCTCTATGAGGAGAAATTTACTTTATATTATTTATTAATGATTATACTAGAATGATGTGGGTATTTTTCATAAGATTTTATTAAGAAACACTCTAATGTTTTAAAACCTTCAAAGCAGTAGTTGAAAATGAAAATGAGTCAAAGATCAAATGTTTAAAGACAAATAGAGGTGGAAAATTTACCTTAGGGGAATTCAATGATTTCCATGTAAAAAATGGAATCAAGAGGGAACTATTTTCTGCTAGGAATCCACAACAAAATGGAGTGATTCAAAGAAAGAATAGATCCATACAATATATTGCAAGAACAAGGCTATTAATAGTTGATTTAAAACCTAAATTTTGGAGAGAAGCAGTTGGGGAAACAATATATCCTATGAATAGGGCACAACTCTGGGAGAATAATGATAAAAATCCATATGATTTATGGAAATAAATACTTGCTTAAGTGAAATATCTCAAAATATTTGGAATCAAGTGCTTTATGAAGCTCAATGATGATTCACCTGTCAAGTTCAATCCGCTGGTTGATGAAAGAATTTATCTTAGATACTTTATAAGAAGAAAGTATTACAAATGTTACAACAATCAGTTGTGAAATGGTATTTGGAAAAATCCTATTCTTGGAGTGTTATCGCATTATTCAAAACCCATGTAGACTTGATGCTCTGAACTATGGCCTTGGGCAGCCCTTTCCCTTCATACTTAATAACTTTATTAAAAAACATTATTTTTAATTCCATACACAACTCTTCCCTTCAAAAATCATGTACACATGCGGGTCCATCTATATCTATCCCACGTATATAATTTGAAATATGAAAAAAATATAAAATCCTATTTTTTGGGCAGATTTTACGGGTTACACTGGAAGCCCACCTACAGGATCTCGTGGCCTAACTGTATCCCAACTGAAACAAATATTTTGGGGTGGTATAAATACACCTCATGGAAAGGCCTAAAGGGGGAGAGATATAGGACATTGATATTAGAGTCAATTGGTCCATCATCAAGTCTGAGTTTCCTTGTGCCTCGTGTACTCCTAGTTATAGGAAACCCTTGTTTTCTCATACATATGTTCATATCCTTTATATGACATCCATGTGTATGCACTTGAAAGAGGATTGTTGAGGCTTGGGCTAGATGGATCCGGAGGAAGGTTTCGCTTGGAGTCGTGGTCGAATCAGGTTGTATTCTTCCATATTTATTTGTTGATATTAATAAAGAAGCTCTATCTCATTCCTGAACATTATGATCTTATTATGTATGATTTAATGATTTATATCATTATGCTTATATGATCTAACATTCATATCTTGAACATGCTTTGAACTACTACTAATATATATACTACTCTGAAATTTGTTACAGGTTTTGAAGCTTTGGAGGAAGAGGAGGATTTGAACCCTCTGGGAACGACTTCAAAAGTAGGACCTACAAGTACTCTCTCTTCATCCCACTTTAGTATTTTATTCATTATGACTGCTTGTTTTATTGCTTCTTATTGATAGATTCCCTTCGATCTGTTGGGGTTCTCAACCCTGACCCTAGGGAGTTTTCTACCGCAACAGAATTGGCGACTCCAATGGGGAATAAAATCTTGTAGTTCCTTGTAAGGGTTGCTTCTCTCTTGATTTGGGTATTTTTTTTATCTCTTGATTTTTCCAGTATCTTTGATTTGTTTGCAATATGGGCAAGTAGTTTGATCTTATGGATCAGACATAAATTTTTATTTTTTTTTATTTGGTGGCCTATTTATATGCATTTTTTATTTTACAAATTCATGTACACATGTGCTTCTTTCCAAAGAAACACGCGTATGCATTGGTTTCTTTGAGTACAGTCGCATATATATGCAGGTTTGTCACTCCCAAGCTGCGCATGTTTGGTTTTGAATGAATTTTTTTAATTCTGATTATGGTAAAGGGTATTGACTTGTTTTTATTGCTTCTTTACTGTCATTTTTTGTCTGGGAGAGTCATGTTGCTTACATATTTTTAGTTTCCTATGTCTCTTTGTAGAAAGACCTAGTCAACCTAGGGTTTTCTTTTTTGGTGAAATTTTGGTTTGTTGAATTTGGGTTCAAGGTTTCTTGGTGAATTTATTGATTGTTCTGAGTCTTTGGGATAGGGAATTGGTTTCAATTCACTTATAACCCAGCCTTTCCATTTCTTTTCTTTGCTTTCTTGAAAGTTGACCAATTTGTTTTTTTTCTTTGTTTTTGAGAAGTGCTTCTTGCAATCTTGAAATTTTTTTGGTCTTCTTGAAATATTTCTTGATTGCTGAAGTCTTTATGTTGTTTTTCATATAATTTTGTTTTATTTTGTAGCCACATTTCACTTTAAGTATCATCATTTCAATGATTATTATGGCTTGTGAAATTTGAGGTCCTTTATGCTTGAATTTGATCTTGAAATTTTTGGTAGTTTTGTCTTCTCAAGAACTCTTTTCGTCCTTAAAAAGAAAAAAGATAAAAACATAATTGTGTTGCCTTTGTTTTCCTATTAGTTTTGTTTTTGGACTTGTTTTTGTTTTTGAGCAAGTGTGATTTTTTTTTCATTCGGTTGAGTTCACTTGACTTTGGAGAAATTTTTGTTTGAATTTGTTCCTACTTTTTGTCAAGTTTTGGCCTCTTCATATCTTTGAGAAACACATTTGCCTACCTTAAGATTAGTCCTTATAATCTTGCATTAAGAATTTTTAAGTTTGCATTAGGATAGTTGCATTGTAAGCATTATAATATTTTTGATATATTTTGAGTATGTGAGTGTGTGTTTTGAAAAGAAAAGAAAATAATTTTGCTTTGATAGTTTGTTCGTAGAACCTTTAGTAGAAATCACTTTCATCGAAGAAAAAAGAGTTGCATATTCATGTAGCCAAGTTTTCTATTGGTTTCTTCTTGCATAAAAAAAAATCATAATTTGCACTTCGATTTTACCCTTGACTTAAAAAATAACCATTAAGATAAAATGCTAAAATTAAAATGAACTAGAATTTTTTTATTTTTCATATATACATCAACTAGGCTAGGTCATTTAGGGCCTTGGAATATGTGTGTGGAGAGTTAACTCTCCAAGGCCACTCTGAATTTAAACATATAAGTTTATTAAAAGAGTGAAATACAGTGTCGTTAAGCTATCTGGGAAAGACCTTCTTAAATGGGATTCAACCACGAGAGCGAGTGAAGACAAGGAAGAGATATACCCCCTCTCCTACTTGTTGGATCCCCACCAAAGAATGTTCCGTACGGATACCGATACGAATCGGTGACCTTAGTTTCCTTTCTTAGGGACCACATAGGTGACTATGGGGGGGAATACATGTGGTACCTAATACAGACGTTGTATCACTCTCATTAGTACTTTTGGAGGGTTCCCTTGCGAAGCTCAAGTACTTGAACCACTAAATGATTTTGTTTGGAGGTCAGCGTAACTGTTTCTGTTACCTTCACTAGTAGGCCTGGGGCGTAATTAACCCAGATTATTTTCGGAAGGTCCTTATATTCACTTTATTGTATTTTTGTGTCTGTTCCTAATCACCCGGAGCAGAAATACTGAAAGTAGCTTGATTGGTTGTATCTTTAGGGACATTTTTTGTGAGTACTCTTTGCTCCTCCTTTGCCATAGCTTTATAAAAAAATTTAGTCTTTACAAGTTCTCTTAATAATTAAAATTGGTTGATCAACCAGATTGTCGGTCAGGAAGGCTTCATGGGCTCTCACCTGCGAGTGTAGAGCCTTCTTCTAGAAGGTGTAGGAGAAATTCTATTGGTGATTTTCAACCAGTAGCAACAAATACATCGAAGAATGATCCTTCGCTTGGGGCTCTTGTTTCACAAGGTGAACCTAGTGTAAGTCGTGATTTGGACAGGAACACTCTAGTCCTTTCTAGGGTTTTCTTCTAGTCAGAAGATGAGGTTGAGGTCAAAAATATTGTGAGTCCCACGTGACTCCTTCTTCACCCCTTCTGCGTAATTTTCCAGATGTCATATTATACATTGGGACCTCGACTCATAGGTCGAAATCCCTTCTTTTTCTCCTTATTTTCTTTCGATGGCCATTGTTGGAAGTAAGATTTCGGCTACAGATACTTCTATTGTGAAAACTCCTCTTTCAATTGAAGGAGGAGGTACAATTGTTATATCCACTATCACACCTAGTACCGTAGTTTTTGGCTCTACCTCCATTCCATGTTCGAGTGGGGGCACCTAACCTTTTTCTTCCCACACTGGTTCCCATATTTTTGGGATGATATCCAGTGAAATTCCCTTGGTTCTTTTATCCTTTCTATTTGTTGCTTCCACGAAAATGACTTCTATGCCAAGTGGATCAGTAGTCTTTTAGGGTTTTCCTTTTGGAAGTGGTCGTATACCTCATGCAAACCCTTCTTTGAATATAGGATCATTTCATTTCTCTGCTCAGGGTCAAAGTTTTAATCATTTTCAAGGAAGTCAAGGATGGCCTAACCCTTGTTTTAGTGGTTTGGGAGATGAGATTTAGTCCTTTTTGTTTGGTCAACAGGGGAATATGCCTTTCCCCTCTATTGGTACCTCTAAGATTTTTTATCCCTTAGCTAATGCGTGGAACCCTTATTAAGGTTATTCCTCTCCTTTTAATGCTTTGATGGGGGGGAATTTCTCTATGTTTGGTAACCCTTCGACAAGGGGTGGACATCCTCTGAATACTTCTGGACCATAAGGATTTCCTTATGGTTCATCCTCTTCTACGAATAATCCTCGAAAACCTGGTGCCTCTGCAAATCCAGGGTATTATTTTCTTAACGTTGGGAATCCTACTCATGGTGGGTGGAATTCTCAAGCTCCTCTATGCTTACCATTCCTGGAAACCCTAAATTTGCTAGATATATCAAAATTGACAATTGATCTGATCCAATATAATCTGGATTTTCCTTGGTTCCCACCAAACTTACA
Organism: Pinus albicaulis; assembly: GCA_034641835.2. Taxonomy (NCBI): domain Eukaryota; kingdom Viridiplantae; phylum Streptophyta; class Pinopsida; order Pinales; family Pinaceae; genus Pinus; species Pinus albicaulis. The sequence continues at coordinate 1,830,362,556 of CM076578.1, read as the reverse complement.
TATGATATTCCAAAATTCGATGGGAAGTCTGGGGAGGATCTGGCTGACCATGTAACAAAATTCCATTTATGGTATTCGTCTAACTCCCTAATTGATGATTCAATCAGGTTGAGATTGCTTCAACGCACCTTAACTGGAAATGCTGCAAAGTGGTATATAGAGCTTAGGGGGGTACCTTTACTACGTTTGACGATTTGGCTACTAAGTTTTTAAACCATTTTCAGTTGTATGTCCGATATGATGCTAGAACTGAGCTATTGGCTAGTTTCCAACAAGACAAAGCAACTCACATTTCTGACCATATTTAGGAATGGCGAAGAAGGAAGAGGCTCATTAAGGCCTATATTCCTAATGAATTCCTTCTCAAATGGTTTTTTAAATCTTTATAGCCAGGTATTTCTAAGAATTTTTCACTCTTCAGAGTGTTCATTGAAGAAAAATTCATCTTTAGAGCCCTATTATGGCCTAAATCTACCTCAGGCTGAGAAAGGCAGAATCTAGGGTAACATCAAACCATGCTTAACCTAGTAGCTAGCCCTACCAGATCGGGAGAGGGCTCTCTCCTGGTCAATCTCAGCAAAAATAATCAGTGGGGCTTGAGATGACTTGAATAAAGGCTGATTTTAGGCTAGCTATATATGTAAGAGAGTTTGATTTGATTTTTAGGGTGTTTGTTGGATCAAAGGGAAAGGCAGATTTTGGGTCTAGGGAATGAGGCCTAGTTTTTGCAGAAATCTGAATGGGGCAAGGTAGGCAATTGTTTTGAAACTTCAATTTTGAATGAAATGGATAGCTTAGACCGGTGAGGATTTGAAGAGGGAAAGAAACTTTTAGGAATCCTCTTCAAACAGTTGAAAACATAGAAAATTAAATAAACCCTAGGTAGAGCACTGCAAATTTTAATGAATTCCACCTTTATCCTTGTTTTTTTAACTTAAGAAGAAATAAGAGGGAAAATGATACACATAAAACACTAGTAAACTTAAATTAACAGATAGAAACACATCATCAAAACAAAGATCCACATGAATCCCAAGGAGTGTTGCAAACCCTAGTCTATTCCTTTGCCAAACTGCAGAGATGAATGTACAATGATGCTCAAAGAAATCCCAAATGTCCAACCTATGCTAATGACTGAAAAATTACAAGATATAAGAAACCAACAACTCATCCCAGCCTCTAGGGGTCGATCTCACAAGTTTAGGAGCTGCTCCAACAAAATATAAACTGAGAACTAGAAAGTAGGCAGTGGAACAACTTGCCTCTATAAACTAGGAAACTGATTCATTCAGTTGCAATTCACCTTTTGATGGATGAATCAACCTCCATGAGTGAAAATTTAACAAAATTAAATCATGATCCTTCAAATTACATCAAATTACATCATGATTTTGACATTTAGAAGTAAGAAAGTCAAACTGTCAAAAACTAGGCGAAAAACAGAGTTACTGAGTCCAAAATGAGCAAAAATCCCCAATGTTTGGAGCTGATTTTGAAGGCCTTCCCGATGTCCAAATTTGAGCAAAGTGGTATTGTTGGAAATTTCTTCCTGTCTACTTTCCAACACAAGTGGAATTTCTGAATTTGGCTTCCATTTTCCCCTCCAAAAATGAGTTCTCCCAACACTGCTTCCCATGTGTCCAAAAAGGGGCAGAAAGGTCATTTTTGGGGTGTTTTTGACCCTTCTGGAAGCCCAAAACCTGTCAAAATATCTTGTCCATAGGTAGGCATGCATAATTTTCCATGAAAAATCCAAAAATGTAGAGTTTTCATCAAAAGGAGTCCCCCATCAAAAGCGCGCGCCAAGTGGCGCCGCGCATAGAGATGAAAAATCTATTTTTAGGCCCAAAAATCAAAATTTGCAAAAAGTGTCCCAAATTTCTTGAAATTTGGGCTGAGTGTCCTCCATTATGTACTATGCTAGGCCAAGGAAGCCTTGGCCAAAATCTGAAGTCTATCTTGCCTTTTCCGACGCTTTGAGGCCTTCTTTAACTTGGCCTTCAAGATTTTGATTCTTGCCTTGCAACTTTTGTTTTTCACCAAGTAATGGTACGCCATGTGCCTCAACATAGTTTTCTCATTGTTGGCCTTCACTAGTAATGGAAGAAGTCTTAACTCACTTTCACACCACGAATTTGAGCAAATTTGGAAGTTTTGGGGAAGTTTATGATGAAATTGGGCTTGTAGCTCTATGTGTCGCGCCACAAGCCCAACACGCCGCGCCTGCTCAATGTGCCACGCCAATGTATTTTTTACACTGTGGAGGCCGGCTCAATGCGCCGCACCACTTGTATGCGCCGCGCCTCTCACCCAATGCGCCGCGCCAGTGAACTTTGCCTAGTTTTCATTCAAACTTTCTCCTTATCTCCAACACGCCTTTCTCTTGTTCAATCTTTCTCTTTTGAATGAAAATGAGCTCTGTAATGAGGATCAATGAGTTTATATACAAGAGCTTTTGATCAACTTTGTTTTTGGGCAGTTTACTCTATTTGTGCCTCCAATTAACTGAATGACTTGATTTTTTGTTTGCCTTGCAGGGGATGGAGCTGCTGAAGCCTGGCAAAGTGACGAGGGTGGCCATTGAGGTTATTTACACATGAGAGAACTGAAATTACATGAAATTTATACATAAAAACCTAAAATACTCTCTTTTTCCTCAAAACAGAGTTTTGAGGAAAAATTCATTTTTGGGCATGTGATGATGAAATTTATTTGGTACTGGAACTTTATTCAACCTCCTCATGTGCCTGCTGACCATTGTTGGAAATTTTGAAGACCTTATTAATGAAACCCTAGACCTAATGACACTAAAACCCTAAAAATGACTCTTTGCAAACTATGAGACAAAAAGTGACTGCAAATGATCTTAATGAAAAGAAATGGGCCAGCAAGTAAAGGACATGAGGTAAAATGTATAAAAAACCACTACCGTCAGATGATCCATGCTCCTAATGGAATGCAGCTGACGAGCGAGACACCTAATATGTAATGCAACAAGAGAATTTTGATCACTGACGGAGGGATGAAGATACCGACACTAACAAGCCCAACAGCTATAACTTATATATTCTCAATCTGGAATTCTCTATAATATTTTTCCTTATGCTACTCGATCCAAGATCGATTTAGAAAAACCCAAGTCTGGACCCCATGTCAAAGGGCTAGTCATATCAATTGATAATAGCACGGATAATCTGCTAAGTCAATTGCAGTAGTTGTCTTTACAATCTGCTTCTTCGATTAAGGCATCATCGTTAGTGCCTATGCCTTCTCAACCTTTAACTATTAACGGTGTCCAATATTCGAACCCCAAAGGAAATAAAAAATCTGATGGGAATAAAAAGGGACATGGAAAGAAGAAAGATAAGTATGGGAAGGGAAATGCAAACAAACCCAGTGATAATACTTGGGAGGATAAAAAGGAGTAAAAAAATAAGGTTAATTTTCCTTGCAAATTGTGCAATGGAGATAATTTAACTCATCTTTTCCCTAAGATTCAAGACGCAACACTTGTTAGTACGGCAGGATTCTTCTAGCTCCCAGGTTGTTCTAAATAACCCTTTTCCACAAGGGCAAAAAATTCTTGCTGGCGCGAATGCTAATACTGGGATCCCCGCAAGGGGCAACCATGAAGGGGAGAATCCCTCATCACATGGCTTTCCAGATCAAATCTACAAATCAGAAAATGAATATCTTTCGAACTGTAGTTGATGAGGGAGCTTCCACATGTGTCATGTCGATTGCATGTTGGAAGGCTATCGAATCTCCTCAAGTTGATCCTTCACCTACTCTCCTGACTGCATTTGTTGATCATTCTCATAGGCTGCATGGAATTGTTCCAGGCTTTCCCATCTGTGTTGGGGGAAAGATGGTCAATATCGAGCTGGAAAAATTTGATGCTAATTTGGATTATAATCTTTTATTGGGACAAAATTGGATTTATGAAATGGATGTTGTTGTATCATCGTTATTTCACATCTTATGTTTTCCCCATGAAGGGAGAATTTTTATCGTTGATCAGATGGCTTATTCTCTAAATGAATCCAATGCATCTTCTAATTCTACCATTCCTTTGGTGCAGAATGCCAAGCCGCCTATGGAGAACTTAGGATTCCGAATGTATTCGTAGTTGATGGGTATTATTTATCTTCCTTCTCCTATCGCTTGAATCAATGCCATTTCAACATCTAAGGCCCCTTCTCGAAGAGGGTTCAAAACTCATTATTTTTTGGATCCTTGGCCCTTACCCTCCTCTACAACCACATTAGAGGATGGGAAAATGGGTGGAATGGCATACCCCATTGTCTGCAGCTAAAATTTCTTATCAATTTATAGTTAACACTATAGACGTTGATCCTCATTAGAGGAAATTTCAACCTAAAAGTGCCCATGAAATTTTCACATACTTTCTATGTCATAATATGTAAACCAGTCAAAAATATTTTAAATTTAAAAAGAGTTACATGTCCTAAATAATTTTTAATTTTTTAATTTTGGTATCCATGAAATATTTTATTATTAATTTAGGTATGGATCAAATATTTTATTATTAATTTGAGTATTCATGAAATATTTTATTAATGTTATTTACCTACCTTACCATATGAATTAGAATATTGAAAAATTTATTAATGCAATGTAAATCTTGATATTAGTGAAAAAATATAAATTAAAATATGGGCCCATTTGACATCAATAATCATGGCCAAAAAAACACCAAAAAAATTAGTTAAATAAAATATATATATATATATATAGTTGAATATAAAATATAAATATAGACAATTATAGTTAAATAATTAAAAATAAAATACAATTATAGTTAAATAATTAAAAGGTAAGATAAATGTCTTTTTCGGATTAATCACATCATTAGGAAAAGTTTGATCTTACGTTTCTCAAGCGTTGTAGAGATGCATCATTGGTTCCGGTATTTGCTCGTATTCTTCAGCTAATACCGGGCAATGATGCACCTACACTATTTATTCAATTAGAACGATTGGCTTTTCACCTTGTCCTGAGGATGAACCACATTAGTTGGTTCGAAACGTCGACCAAAATCCTAATGATGTGATTAATCCGAAAAAGACATTTATCTAATCTATGGATCACAAAAGTCTCAAATCTAACATAATTAAAAGTTATTTAAATATAAAATGTAAAATATAAATTTATTAAATCGTTAAAAATAAAATATAGTTAAATAGTTAAAGAACATATTCCAGAAAGGAAAAATTACCGGATTCCCACCAAAAATATAAAATATACATTTAAATATAAAATAGTTAAAAAATGTATTCCAAAAATGACAAATTACCAATTCCAGCCAAAAATATAAAATATATATGTTAGAAGTGTTGTCATTGATGGCAAAGGACAGCAACAGAGGCCAAGGTGAATACAGTGAAGTTATGTAGACAGCAGCAGCAGGATATGTAGACAGGGAAGTTATTTACACTACAGCAGCAGATATAAGGCTGGTAGAGAACTTGTAGAGACAAAATGAGAGAATACAGGGTAGCAGACTATACATACAGGAAATATAGTGACAAGATATGTACCGAGAATACAGAGACAGGGCAGCAGAATAGACAGAGAGTGAAAAATCCAGAGGGGGTTCCAATGGAGAAGAGCTCACAGAGAAATATTTGGACTATGCAGAAGAGAAAGGAGCACAAATAGTCAAGGGAATATTCAGGGCCACAACGCAAAGTTGAAAAGCCCTTAACGCTCATCCTATGGCAGCTTTCCTATATAGACAGAGTGAGTTTTTGCAAAATCCAGATTCCAATCTTGAATGACCAGCGTCAGTTATGATAGAACTGTTGTTTTTAATATGTGAAGGCGGCAAGAGCACAACGAAATTTTTATAATAAAATGTTGAAGGGTCAAGATGGAACCCTGAGGGTAAGAGGTGGAACCAAGAGTTAAGCAATAAAAACCTAATGCAGTCGGTTGTTAAACCTTATGGTAACGTTATATTAACATAACAATGAAATAGGGTTCATATATTAAAGAACAGAAGAAATAAGAAATGAAACCTTTAAACAGAGATTATATGTATATGTATATAACGAAAGCGCGAAGTTTTTTGTTGGAGTGGAACCATGACTATAAGCGGAACCCTGAACATGAACAGTAAAACCAGAGGTAAGTAAAACGGCAGTATCGCGCAGTGTTAAAATTGGTAAGTGGATTTCTCAGTTTGAACGCAATCTATGTCTTCAAACAACATGTGTCCTCAGGTGGTTTTGTAAAACAACTTTTTTCGCGCACATTTTAAGTGTTAAACCTCGTACCAATAAAAAACGCGAAAATCGTTAAGGACCATTGGATTGAGGTTGGAGGAGCGATGAGCTCACAACCGTCGGATGCAAGGGGTAGTCTAACCACTGGGTCCCAGTTCATTGTGTAAGTTCGAAGGACTAAACCTCGTGTGATCCAACTGCACGACCACCGTTGATTTGTCAGAGGGGAGCGCGATATGTTATTAACCGTCGATTGAAGAGGTGCATTAACTAGTGGGGCCATATGTAATGTGGGCTCCACGGAATGTATGTGTATTAAAATGTCACGTTGGGTTTATTTATAAGTCGATTGATGATTCGAATGAAATGATACAAAGGGTGCAGACCTATGGTAATGTATATAACGTGGATATGTTATAATGATATGGCTGAGGGTTAACATATCTGGCTATGTTGTATAGTCTGGCTTTTATGTTATGGTATATCGATGATTGGAGCATAAACCAAAGTTAAACCTTGAATGAAGTTGTGGGCCCAGAAAGTCACTACTGCTATATATATTAGTGCGATGGTTTAACCAAAGTATAGAAGATGATGCGACCAACTATGTGTTAATAAGTGCATATGAATACTATTCAAGTATGAAGTGTTAAGTTTTGTGTGAAATATTTTATGCCGGAGAAACCTTAATACTTCTTTGGTAATGAAAATGTGAGCGTTAATATGGTAATACGAGTGGCGAAGGCACTGGGGCCCAGCTGAGAGTATGTTTAATGATCAGAGTTTGAATATGAAATGAATGAAGAATGGAAACTTTGGATTAATAGGTTCCTATGTATATCTATATAGTCTTATATTGAACAAAATGAATTCTTTATATGGAGACTAATGACTGAAAACCTTAGATTTAAGGTTTGGCAGTGTGTGCAGCACTCTATATACAAAGAGTTAATTAACTTTGTGGGACCCTCACCAATCGCATCGGAGAAAAGTTACCAGCGGAACGTGTTGACAAAAGTTCCGATTGAGATGCGGACCCGATGAGTCTATGAACCATGATTCATATATGTTTGAGTTCCGGCATCAAAGTGAACCATCGCATCAGAGCGATTCATCGCATCGGCGCAGTGAAGTGAACAGTGATTGATCGCATCGGAGGAGAACAGAACACTGGAACACCAGAGCATCAGAACACACAACTAGAAGTTGCGATTGCGATTAATCGCAATCAGAAGAATTTAGGAGGTGACACATCGCATCGGAGGATGAAGCAAGCTCGACGAGTGGGCCCGAAAGGGCATTTTATGTATTAAAAAAGTTTTTATTTAGTTCTCTGTGAGTTGATTTTTGTTACATAAAGGGGCAGTTTATATGTTAAAAACACTTCATTATCATGCCAAGAGTTTAATTGTGTTATATAAAAAGCACAGTTACATATATATGGCAATTACACTGCGACAGTGAACAGGTGATCAGACAGAGCCGAAAAGGATAAACACAGTCACAGAAAAGACAAACACAGTCATCCAAAACTAAATAAGTTGATTTGTAATCCTCATTGTAACTCAATGTATACATTTTTGATTGGTTTATATTGTTTGTGATGCATTGGCAGGTCTCCGAAAGAAAACAAAATTCCCACTGTAATATGAAAATTAGTACATACAGCTATATTTTTCTGAGTGAGCTGGAAAAGGAATGAGAAGGTATAGGGCTAAGAGGTATGGCTATCCATTTCAAATTCCTTGAGGAATATAAATAGTCATAATGAAATCTCTATAAATGATGTCACCTTGATATGCATAGAGAAGTTAGAGAGTGAGGTTAGAGAATGCAGAAAATGAAGAATTGAAGCAGAGAAGATAAGAAAGAGAGGAGCAGAAAGAGATGCTACAGAACATAGTTGATATCTGAGGTAAATCAGCAAATATTTTTCTTTTGATTGAATGAGGAAGTTAGAGCTTCCCTATCAAGTTGAAGCTTTATAGTTTTCAATTGTAGCTGACTGAGGTTGGAGCCTCCTGTAGGTTGGTGCCTGCAGAAAATCAGTGGTGAGAGGAAGTTGGAGCTTGCCTTTACATCACAACAATAATAAGATGTGGTTTTCTCCCTTTATGGGTTTCCACTTATATCTGTTGTCCCTGTGTGTATTGCCTATGTGTTGATATATTCTATCCAATATGCTAAATGCTTGTTGCTCTCATAACAAGTTTGGTATCACATTAACTTAATACTTGCTGCAACATATTAAGACTGCTCACATATTAAATTTGGTTATAAAATTAAGGTGTAAATCAACTTGATGAAAAGTTTGAAAAGATCATGTATGTTTTAAACTGATTCAACCCCCCCCCCCCCCTCTCAGTTTAATTAAGGATTAAACAATTGGTATCAGAGCCAGTTCCTTTTTTACTAGTTTAACCACTGAAAGGAGATCCTAAGTCCCCAGGATGGCTAGTCAAGAAGGAAGCTCTACCAATAAAGCCCCTTTCTTCACCAGTGCTAATTATGCCTTCTGTAAAATCAGAATGAGAGCCTACATAATGTCTTTAGGAATAGAAGTTTGGGCTGCTGTGGAATTTGGATATGCCCCAAAGGCAACTGACCCAGAGAGAGAAGCTAAACAAGAATTTGTAGCAAATGCAAAGGCCATGAATGCAATCCTAAATGGACTATGTGAGGCTGAATTTATCAAAGTAATGCACAGCAAGACTACCAAATATATGTGGGATACTCTTGAAAACATCCATGAGGGAAATAAAAAGGTAAAGACAGCCAAACTTCAAGTATATAAAGCTTAGTTTGAAAATTTAAAAATGAATGATGATGAAGATGTTGTCAGCTTCTTCTTAAGAGTTGCAGAAATTGTTAACAATATGAAAGCTCTTGGAGAAACCATACCAAAAAGTGCAATTGTACAAAAGATTCTAAGATATCTTCCACCCAGTTTTAACCTCAAGGTGTCTGCAATAGAAGAAACATTTGATTGGGAAACCTTGACCATGAACCAGTTACTTGGAAATCTAATAGCCTATGAGATGAGACTCCCACAGAAGAAGCCAAGTGCAAGGGAGGCAGCCTTTAAAATAGAAAAGAAGAAAGAAGAACATGAAGATATATGTTCTTGCTCTGATGAAGAAGAGGCCAAGTTTGTCAAGAAACTGGATAGCGGCTCAAGTAAATATAAAGGTAAACTCCCATTCAAATGCTTTAACTGTGGAATAGTTGGACGCTATGATGCTAAGTGTCCTCATAAGAAAGCAAGGAATCAGGCTCGTGAATCAGAGAAAACTACATCAAATAACTGGCAGAAAGGAAAGAAATTCAATAGAAAATTTTACTATGTTCAACAAGACAACAGTGCATCTGAAGACTCAGATGAACCCTCAAGTGAAGAAGGAACCTCTGAATTTTTATTGATGGCCATAGAATAACTTGAAGGACTCCTTCTAGAAGATGAAGAAGAAGGTGAAGTTGACCTTGAGGGGGAGATAAGAAGTGCCCTGGAGGAGATTGACGGACTCAAACTGAAGTGCAGAAAACAAAAGGACATTCTCCTCATGTAAGAGAAGAGAAAAATTCAGAAGTCCTCATGCAGCTGAAGGTAGAGCTTGAAGAAGCCAAGAACATAGAAGACATATTACTTAAGCAAATCAAGTATCATTTCCTCAGAGAACAAGTAGCTCAGAAGGTAGTGAAGTTGGAATATGTGCCAACAAAAGAACAGACAACAGATATATTTACAAAACCTCTTGCTATAGTACCATTTGAATATCTGAGAGATAGTCTAGGGGTAGTGTTTGTAGATTCTACTCTGTGATATAAAGAGAAAGCATCATTTCAGGGGGAGAATCGAAGAGAAAACATCATTCCAGGGAGAGGTTAGTTAACAAGGATTGCCACAAAGAGCATGGAATAGGTCCACAAGATCAGAATATCAGCCCTTTGCCACTGATGTCAAAGGGAGAGGAAAAGCTATAGACAGAGAATATGTTAAAATAGATAGGGCAATGTTATTGCCATCAATGCCAAAGGGGGAGACTGTTATAAGTGTTTTCATTTATGGAAAAGGATAGCAGCAGAGGCTAAGGTGAATACAGTGAAGTTATGTAGACAGAAGCAGCAGGATATGTAGACAGGGAAGTTATTTACACTACAGCAACAGATATAAGGCTGGTAGAGAACTTGTAGAGACAGAATGAGATAATACAAGGTAGCGGACTATACATATAGGAAATACAGTGACAGGATATGTATCGAGAATACAGAAACAGGGCAGCAGAATAGATAGAGAGTGAAAAATATAGAGGGGGTTCCAATGGAGAAGAGCTCACAGAGAAAGAGTTGGACTATGCAGAAGAGAAAGAAGCACAAACAGTTAGGGGAATATTTAGGGCCATAGTGCAAAGTTGAAAAGCCCTTAACGCTCATCCTATGGCAGCTTTCCTATATAGACAGAGTGAGTTTTTGCAGAATCCAGGTTCCAATCTTGAATGAGCAGCGTCAGTTCTGATAGAACTGTTGTTTTTAATATGTGAAGGCGGCAAGAGCACAACGAAATGTTTATAATAAAATGTTAAAGGGTCAATATGGAACCCTGAGGGTAAGAGGTGGAACCAAGAGTTAAGCAATAAAAACCTAATGCAGTCAGTTGTTAAACCTTATGGTAACGTTATATTAACATAACAATAAAACAGGGTTCATATATTAAAGCACAGAAGAAATAAGAAATGAAACCTTTAAACAGATATTATATGTATATGTATATAACGAAAGCGTGACGTTTTTGGTTGGAGTGGAACCATGACTATAAGCGGAACCCTGAACATGAACATTAAAACCAGAGGTAAGTAAACCGGCAGTATCGCGCAGTGTTAAAAATGGTAAGTGGATTTCTTAGTTTGAACGCGACCTATGTCTTCAATCAACACGTGTCCTCAGGTGGTTTTGTAAAACAACTTTTTTCACGCACATTTTAAGTGTTAAACCTCGTACCAATAAAAAACGCGAAAACCGTTAAGGACCATTGGATTGAGGTTGGAGGAGCGATGAGCTCACAACCGTCGGATGCAAGGGGTAGTCTAACCACTGGGTCCCAGTTCATTGTGTAAGTTTGAAGGACTAAACCTTGTGTGATCCAACTGCGCGACCACCATTGATTTGTCAGAGGGGAGCGTGATATGTTATTAACCGTCGATTGAAGAGGTGCATTAACTAGTGGGGCCATATGTAATGTGGGCTCCACGGAATGTATGTGTATTAAAATGTCGCATTGGGTTTATTTATAAGTCGATTGATGATTCAAATGAAATGATACAAAGGGTGCAGACCTATGGTAATGTATATAATGTGGATATGTTATAATGATATGGCCGAGGGTTAACATATCTGTCTATGTTGTATAGTCTGGATTTTATGTTATGATATACCGACGATTGGAGCATAAACCAAAGTTAAACCTTGAATGAAGTTGTGGGCCCAGAAAGTCACTACTGCTATATATATTAGTGTGATGGTTTAACCAAAGTATAGAAGATGATGCGACCTACTATGTGTTAATAAGTGCATATGAATACTATTCAAGTATGAAGTGTTAAGTGTTGTGTGAAATATTTTATGCCGGAAAAACCTTAATACTTCTTTGGTACTGAAAATGTGAGCATTAATATGGTAATACGAGTGGCGAAGGCACTGGGGCCCAGCTGAGAGTATGTTGAATGATCAGAGTTCGAATATGAAATGAATGAGGAATGGAGACTTTGGATTAATAGGTTCCTATGTATATCTATATAGTCTTATATTGAACAAAATGAATTCTTTATATGGAGACTAATGACCGAAAACCTTAGATGTAAGGTTTGACAGTGTGTGCAGCGCTCTATATACGAAGAGTTAATTAACTTTGTGGGACCCTCACCAATTGCATCAGAGAAAAGTTACCAGCGGAACGTGTTGACAAAAGTTCCAATTGAGATGCGGACCCGATGATTCTATGAACCATGATTCATATATGTTTGAGTTCCAGCATCAAAGTGAACCATCGCATCGGAGCAATTCATCGCATCGGCGCAGTGAAGTGAACAGTGATTGATCGCATCGAAGGAGAACATAACATCGGAACATCAGATCATCGGAACACACAACTAGAAGTTGCGATTGCAATTAATCGCAATCGAAAGAATTCAGGAGGTGACTCATCGCATCAGAGAATGAAGCAAGCTCGGCGAGTGGGCCCGAAAGGGCATTTTATGTATTAAAAAAGTTTTTATTAGTTCTCTGTGAGTTGATTTTTGTTACATAAAGGGGCAGTTTATATGTTAAAAACACTTCATTATCATGCCGAGAGTTGAATTGCGTTATATAAAAAGCACAGTTACATATATATGACAGTTACACTGCGACAGTGAACAGGTGATCAGACAGAGCCGAAAAGGACAAACACATTCACAGAAAACACAAACATAGTGATCCAAAACTGAATAAGTTGATTTGTAATCCTCATTGTAACTGAATGTATACGTTTTTTATTGGTTTATATTGTTTGTGATGCATTGGCAAGTCTCCGGAAGAAAACAAAATTCCCACTGTAATATTAAAATTAGTACATACATCTATATTTTGCTGAGTGAGCTGGAAAATAAATGAGAAGGCAGAGGGCTAAGAGGTATGGCTATCCATTTCAAATTCCCTGAGGAATACAAACAGTCATAAGGAAATCTCTATAAATGATATCACCTTGATATGCATAGAGAAGTTAGAGAGTGAGGTTAGAGAATGTAGAAAATGAAGAATTGAAGCAAAGAAGATAAGAAAGAAAGGAGCAGAAAGAGATGCTACAGAACAGAGCTGATATCTGAGGTAAATCAGAAAATATTTTTCTTTTGATTGAATGAGGAATTTGGAGCTTCCCTATCAAGTTGAAGCTTGATAGTTGTTAGTTGTAGCTGACTGAGGTTGGAGCCTCCTGTAGGTTGGTGCCTGCAGAAAATCAGTCGTGAAAGGGAGTTGGAGCTTGCCTTTGCATCACAACAATAATAAGATGTGGTTTTCTCCCTTTATGGGTTTCCACTTATATCTGTTGTCCCTGTGTGTATTTCCTATGTGTTGATATATTCTATCCAATCTACTTAATGCTTGTTGCTCTCATAATAAGTTTTGTATCACATTAACTTAATACTTGCTGCAACATATTAAGATTGCTCACATATTAAAGTTGGTTATAAAATTAAGGTGTAAATCAGCTTGATGAAAAGTTTGAAAAGATCATGTATGTTTTAAACTGATTCACCCCCCCCTTCTCAGTTTAATTAAGGATTCAACAATATAGTCAAATATAAAATAGTTTAAAAACGTATTCCAAAAAGGACAAAGTACCAGATTCCAGCCAAAAATATAAAATATATAGCGAAATATAAAATAGTTAAATATAATTAAATATAAAAGATTTAAATAGTTAAAAATAAATAAATAAATATAAAATAATTAAATAGTTAAAAAACGTATTCTAGAAAGGAAAAATTACCAAATTCCGACAAAAAAATATATTTTAGGTAAAATTGTGGCTTCAGTAGATAATATAGTAAAAAAAATAACATCAAAAAAATTGTTAAATATAAACTATATATACACAATTATAGTTATATTTAAATATAAAATATATTTAGACAGTTATTTTAATAAAAATTCCATATATTTAGGGATTTCGATAAAATTAAAAAATTAGAAATAATATATTAAAAAAATTTATTGAATCTTGTGCTAATAAATATTGTGGAGAAATTAAAAAATGTCTACATGGAATTTTTTATTAATTTCTTGATTTTTCCTTAAGAGGCCACTTTTAGACTAAAATTTCCTTTAATGACTCTTCTTTCACCAGAGGATTTTCGTGGAGATGTGGCTTCGGCCTAGACCCTTGACTCTACTTCCTCTATGGACTACCTTGACATTGTCTTACCATCTGAGGAGGAAATCCTAGAAGTAATGACGGGTGTAGAAAGACTGTGGGATGACTTGCATCATCGGTCACATTTTCTCCTAGACTTGCATCAAGTTGAATCAAATTTGTCTAGTCCTTCTTCAACTGGAAATGTTCATACAATCTTACACTAGTACATTTGGCGGAAATTCCGACACTTGGTTCCGACACTTTTGACCAAATGTCGGAAATTTCCCCAAATGTTTTCAATCCCACCCGAAACCGTCGCTATACCGACATCTAGAGAAAAGTGTCGCAATACCGACACTTAGACAAAGTGTCACAATTGCGATGTTTGGAGGAAGACGTGGAAATTGTGACACAATGCCCCAAAGCGTCGTTATTACGACGGCTACTTCCAAACGTCGCAATTGTGACACAATGTCTAAGTGTCGCAATTACGACGTTTGGAGGCATCCGTCGCAATAGCGATGCTTTGTTTGCGACACAATGTCTAAGTGTCGCAATTGTGAAGTTTGGAGGCATCCGTCGTAATAGCGACGCTTTGGCTGTCGTCGGTATAACGACACTTATATGCAATAAACGATAGTTATATGCCTTTGCAAAAATGGTCGGCTTATAGAGCAGCGCGAGGAGTAGTTCATGGAGGCACCTTTGCGATTGCGCATAATTTGGAGATAAAATAGTAATAATGAGAGAGGCTCCTTTAATTGCGTCTTTGATTTGTGAAGGTATGGATTGTCCAGCCTGCAATTCTATGTTGTCAAGAAATACTCGCAATCCTCTGGAAACAAGACTGTTGTGAAGATTCCTGGCGAAGAAACGAACATCGGGTTCACGACTATTGATGAACACATCGTAGTCCGGCGAAGAAGGCACCAAGGAGGGTATTCTCAGTGAATGAGGGATGTTGAAATATTAATTTCAACTACCTTGTCCTCTGGCCGCTTTCTAAATTTGTTTGAATGGCTCTGTCAAACAGCCACTTTCTAAAACTGATGAACAGTCAATTTTGGTTTTGAAATCACAGTCCCTGCACACTTAAAAACAGAGCGTTGTATTGTTTTGGAAACAGAGAAATTTAATAGTAAACACAGGATATTTTAATTCAGAAGAACGTGGTCCCACAGACCACAGACCAAATCAGCCATCCACGTGGAAGTAGGTGATTCGATCGCGTTATTTTTTGGCCCGTCTGCATTGTGGAATTTCGGACCCGAAACATTATAGGGCGGAATTAATTTGATTTTCGCATCACAGTTTTCCTCCATATGCAAAGCCAAAAAACGGACCCGAATTTTTATATGGCGTATTCTATGAAGTTTTCGTGTCACAAATTAGGGTGACATCAATAGGCTATTTTGGAACGTGAATTTGTGATTGAAATCGGGTTTATTTTTTTTGAAGTCCAGACGTATGATATAGTTTTATTAATATTTTGTTATAAGTTTTGTTTCACCGCCCGATAGTTATTTAAACCATTGGCTCATATATAACATATGCGCAAATATTTCACTTTGGGCATTTGTAATGTGGGCCCCGAATACTTTAAATAGGTACATATACATTAGACAGTTTAAAAGTTTTGAGGATTGCACCCCCAGTGCAATTGTTTGTTTATAAGATTATATGATACATGTGAGATAAAGGTTTATTATTTATCATATATAAATAAATTTTATCAATATTGTACATTTACACTTTATGAGGTGATGTTATAAGTAAATTCATAAATATCTCTTTTTAATCCTCATTTTACTCCATGAATATGTTTGGAAATGAAATTTCAATAGATTAATTTTCTCCCAACCTATGTATCATCAATATTGTACATTTACATTCTTAATTATGAGGTGATGTTATAGGTAAATCCATGAATATCTCCTTTTAATCTTCATTTTACTCCATGAATATGTTTGGAAATGAAATTTCAATAGATTAATTTTCTTGCTATTATATGTTTTACGAAGATATGGTAAGGAATTCTCTCTTGTTCTTCTTAGAAATAATTATATATACTTTTTTTGTTTTTTTTTCAAAATAGATTAAAAAAATTATATGAGAAAAATTATTAATTCATCAATATGTATGTGTGTGTGTTGTGAGGAATAATTTCATAGTTCAACTTAATGGTGCATTATATAATCATGTGATCATCACCAATGATGTATCCTAAAAAGCAACTGAAAATCCATGTGTACAAAATCGATGTATACTCTAGAGAGTGGTTCTCATATCACTATGTAAATTGTTGTATGCTACTTCAACAAAATTATAAGATAAACTGTAATACACATCATATATGCACCATAACAATTGGTGTAGGGTAAAACCCACCTGCCACACCTTTGTACTCAATCCAATTTTCTCTGTCAACTCTTCTAGTTGTGGGAGTTTCCTCCAAGGATCATAATACCCCCAAGGCCTGTTATCACCCTAGTAATTCTCAGGTTGTGGGATATGGATTTTTGTAGTTAAGAACACCAGGAGTATCCAAGAACCGCTTTGGGAATTCAAGATCTAGCCTTCTTGAACTTCAGAGATGGATCTCTCCATATGATTTAGCTTTGTTTTAGTAACAGATATTAGGCTAGCTATGATTGTGTATTTGGGTTTGATTTTAAAATATTGGTGGGAATAAAGATATTTCAAGGTAAACCAGACGGATCTACCAGAATATTGGGCAATGGATTCAACTCTCTAGGCAAGCAGAACTAAGAAATAAGGCTCAGAGATGCAAATGTGATAAGGGCAAGATAGGTGACCTTCTAAGGCTATGTATAGGTTTGATTTGATGGAGTGGATGGAATCTGAGCAAAAGGGCACTTAAGAATCCTTAAGGTACAGATAAGAAGATTGAATAAGGGGATCTAACTGGGAACCATAGAACTGCCCATAAGGTTTTACGAACAGGCTATTACTGGCCTACCATCTTTAAGGATTCCAAAAAATTCGTGCAGGCCTGTGATAGCTGCCAAAGGGCAGGACGCCCTGGGCAGTCTGATGAAATGCCTTTGAACCCTCAACTAGTGATTGAACCATTTTAACGCTGGGCACTTGATTTTTTTGGCCCTATTAGTCCTCCCTCAAACCAAAAAACATACATCCTAGTTGCAACCGAATATGTCACTAAGTGGGTCAAAGCAGAGGCACTTTCAAAAGCTACAGAGGACTCTGTAGTACAGTTTCTTTTCCAAATATTAGTGCGCTATGGTCTCCCAAGGGACATAATCACAGATTGAGGACCACAATTTGTAGGTAATAAATTAGCTGAAACATTGCAAAACTACCACATTCAGCACAAGATTACAACTCCATATCACCCATAGGCCAATGGCCAAGTAGAGAGCACGAACAAAGTAGAAAACATTAAAATCCCAATAAGTTTCGAAACAGAGAGCTTATTATCACTAATCCTGTTTAATTTTTCCTTAGTTGATCATTATAGACTAGAAAAACTTAATATGAATGAATGTAAACTTTAAAGAAATACACTGAAAACAAGGAAAGAAATGAGACTTATCTTGTCACCACGAGAATCCTTAGCTATGATGTCTCTGATCTCTTTCCAGTCTGTTGCTTTCACTAATTGACTCACCAATTTCAATATAACCAGCAAATAAGACTATAGTTGTCTTGATAAATTTTATTCACACTGAATACTTCGAATTGTGAAGTATTTATACAAAAAACTGTTTGCAAAATATCTCAGGAATTGAGATAATGTTTTAATAAAAAATAGGAAAGAAAACTTAAAAAGAGGGACAACTGCAAAACAGTTTGCAAGCTGTTACCTTTTCACAAGAAAAAATAGAACTGATTATTCTAATTTGAACTGATTTTTTTTGTGCACTTTAACCCTGTATTTTTATCATTTGAGGTAACAATAAAAAATGAATTTCCTGTTTTTTATCCATTAAATTCACAGCAGATCTGTGAATTCTTGCCACTTTTCTGCAGAGGGGATCTTCATAGTCTTCAATTTTCTATAACTTTCATCTGCCTCTATATACTTGCCAAAGTTAGGCTTGGTAGTGAACATATGCATGATCTCTTATCTAAAAAGGACAAATTTTCAAAATACTGAAGAAGTATTTTGCATGTTGGTGATCCTTGAGGCAGTGGTTGTCTAGCTTGCTCTTTTGCTTGATTTCTGATTTTAGATCATAATCTTTTTGAGGCATTAACTTTTCATTCAATGCATGAATATCAGGCAAGCCTGCTTCTGACAATGTTTTGTATTTGGCTAAAAATCTTGAGATGGATACATTCATGTCTTTACACCGGTCCTCTAGATTACTCATTATGTTTCTTTTGTTCAGGACCTTTTTTATTTGAAGAATGGTTTTTGTTCTATCAACAATTTTCAATTTTTCCAACTCTTCCCTGGTTTTACTGTTTAAAAAAGCTATGAGTTGGATTGCTTGGGCTGGTTTATTGTCAATTTCCCTCTTAGTCTTGTCAATCTCTGCACTAGAAACTTGAAGTAACTCCCTCTGTTCATAAATTATCCGAATTGAAGGCCATTGAGAATTAATGCCTTCAATAATTTTGGTCCATAAATGATTTTTTATATAGGCCACTTGATCTGTAATATTTACTTGTGCTTGCAGAGTTTTTACCTGTTCTTGTAGTCGATCGGCCCTTTGCTCATGTCCTTTAGAAGTAATCAAGGCATCATTTTTGGAATTTTCTAAATTTTTAATAATGCCTTTCAAACTAAGAATATCTTTATCTTGGTCTTGTAGTGTGCTCCTCTGTGAGGATGAAGAAGAAGAGGCGGAGATTAGAGAAGTAATTGGCACTGCAGTTGCCAGTACTCCTTTCGATGCCAAGTGTTCTGCCAAAGTAGATGGTATAGTGACGCAGTCACACAGCTGAAAGTCAGCTCCCTTTCAATCTACCCTCGTTCTTTGGCTCCACGTGGTCAACTTACAGTTCCTTGGCAATTTTATTTATCAATATTGGAGAAAATTGATAAATAACTATATTCAACAGCTTTGAATATCAAATGGCATCTCCCGGCTTTATTCCCAACTTTATAATCAAATTTTATACCTTCGCGCGTTATATATATTAATATTGGCTTTATAACGAACCTTTGTAATTTAATTAAATTTCCACGCCTTATATAATATCCCAACACCTTATAAATAATCGGCGTTACAATGGGCCTTCGATGATCCGGATTTATGCAGGAACGCAACAGAATACAGAAATAACCATGAACATAGAGATGCAGCGGAAATAATGCTTCATTTCATTAATATCAAATAACAGAAATATGCTTACAGGCATAATGGAAATAAAATAGCTAGGGTGCTGGTAGCGAATCTCTGAGAAGAGATGTGATAGCTACAGACCTCTGAACTGTGTTACAATGAGGCTCGAGGGCCTATTTATTGTTGAGAAACAATGTAGAATCTGAAACGTCCAAAAACCTAGCCGTAGGAGATGAGGCGCCAAAACTGTGGGCGCCCGTTTGGGTAAATTGGTGGTTCAACTTCCCGGGGGCATAACTTTGGCACCCGATCTCCGTTTGACGCGTTCAATAGCTCGTTAGAAATATATATCCGGGGACTTCAATTTTTGAACAAGCAACATCAGTCTATGGACCCATTTTTCTCTCCGTTTTCCCAAAAAATGTCGTTTAGGGCCTCAAAACGGCTCCGGAAGTTCAGGACCCGAAAAACTGCTAAAAATAGTAAGTTTTGTTGCAACTTGAAAATTGAAAGAACTGAAGATGGGGGTTCAAATGGAATAGGTGGGTGGCCACCAATATCCCCCTGGATCATTAAGCCCCCAAAACGGCTCCGAGAGTGGAGGACCCGAAAACCTGCTAAAAATAGTAAGTTGTGCTGAATGTGAAAATCTGCAAGAATTGATGGTGCTGATCCAAATGGAATAGGTGGGTGGCCACTGATATCCACCTGGATCATTCGAACTGGCCCCACATATATGTCGATGGCCCAATAAAACGCGCGCGTCGTACCTAGTTTAAACTTCGTGCATCTCCATCAAACGAAGACTGCCCGATGGCCTTTGCCCAGATCGACGGCTCGTACGCATATCGCTCGGCATCCAATGTCGAAGGTTAACGCGCGATGGCGTGCTTGAACGGTGGTCTTCTGAGGGTCCACCTTGCCACGCGTCAAACTCCCTATGGAATCGCTCCTCGACCCAGAAATACCGCCTTCGCACCAAAAGCGGTGCGATATGGGCAATCCGCTTCCACAAATCCGCTAACAGTTTTGAATAGAGGCTAACCAAGGTTCGCGTCGAGGTTTGCGTTCGCCTTTGTGTGCTCCAGTTGTTAACTCAGGTTCGGACTCCGGTTGACAAACAATTGTAACTTACTGTGTTAAGAGGGATTCTATTATCATTAACCATATTTAAATGACCATGGTTTCACTGCTTCTCTACTCGAGCAAATTGAGGGAAACAATAGACATGGATATGCAGAATCTATACAACGGTTTGTTCCAGTAGATACATATGCACAGAGTTCATCACTTTGCAATTAAACAACCTCTTGACAATTAATGATTCAACATGATTCTAGGGTAAATGCGCACATAAACTATTTAATCGGAAGCAATCGTAACATACAGAGTCTATTGCAGAATCTCCTCCCTTCTTCTTCTTTCCCCCTCATACATCCAAGGGTTTACAATTATATACATAAACCTATGAATCTTTGGTACCTCTGAGAGGACCGTTTCAGGAAATCAACAGTCTAATTAAAACAATTCGACTAACTGGAATGTGACAGCTAGACTAACTGAGCTATTCGACTTCTACGACTCTAACTAAAATAATAATACAATCAGCTAAGGTATCGACACCTAGCTATGATAATTCGACTGTTTTCAAAATCCTCCTAGCCACAACATGTGGACAAAACTCCTACATTGCTGGCAAGTGTCTAATGCCCCTGCATCAGACTCCCGAGGGAAATTTTCTTCATGGGCTCCTGTCCATGAGCTCTTCCACTGATCTGCCTATCTTCTGCAAAATTTCTTCAGTCATCCAGGTGGCATCTTCATCTGGTTTATCCTTCCATTTGATCAAGTACTGAAATTAATCTCGTCCTCTTGTCCTTCTGAACACCCTTTTGTCCAATATCTTCTCTGGTTGCAATGGCTGTGCTGGTGGTAGCTGCTCTCTCCAATCAATATGTTCCTTGTCTGCTGCTCTTTCTTCTGCACCATCATCTTCATACTTGTACAAATTTGCAACATTAAAAATAGGGGGTATTCCAACATCATAAGGTAATTCAATCTCATAAGCATTTGCAGAAAAATTCCTAAGTATCTTGCATGGCCCAATCTTCTTGAACTTCAATTTGTTGTACTACTTCTTTGGGAATCTCTCCTTTCTCAAGTGTGCCAAAACCTGATCTCCCACTTCAAAATGGACTTATTTTCTGCTTAAGTCTGCTCTGCTTTTGTACTTGATGCTGCTGCCTTGTAGTTGCTGTTTCACTTGTTCATGTATGGCCTAGATCTCTGAAGTAAATTCCTCACCATCTGCACTTCTCAGCTCTGCCTTCCCCAGATTTCTCAATTCTGATATTCCTTTGGGGTGCATTCCATAAAAAATATGAAATGGACTCTGCCCTGTGCTTTTGTTCGGTGAGTCATTATATGCATATTCTGCCTGTGGAAAAATATGATCCCACTGCTTGGGATGCTCTCCTGTAAGACATCTCAACAAATTTCCCAGACTCCTATTCACTACCTCAGTTTTTCCATCAGTCTGAGGATGATAAGCTAAGCTGAAACTTAGTTTGGTACCAAGTTTCTTCCACAGTGTCCTCCAAAAATGACCCACAAATCTGGTATCTCTGTCTGAAACAATACTCTTGGGCAACCCATGCAATCTAACAACTTCCTTGAAGAAAAAGTTGGCAACATGGGTGGCATCACTAGTTTTGTAACATGGAATGAAATGTGCCATTTTGGAGAATCTGTCCACCACAACAAAGACTGCATCATTCCCTCTCTGGGTCTTGGGCAATCCTAGAACAAAATCCATACTCACCATGTCCCAAGGCTTGTCTGAAAAAGGTAGGGGAGTGCACAATCCTGCATTCTGGCTCCTTCCCTTGGCATATTGACAAATCTTGCAATTCTTCACAAACTCGTCCACTTTTGTTCTCATCTTGGGCCAAAAATAAAAGTGACTCAGCTGCTCATAAGTCTTGTCAGTACCAAAGTGTCCAGCAAGTCCACCACTATGCTACTCTTTGATCAAATTTTCCCTCATGGAACATTTTGGTACACACAGTTGGCTTCTTTTGAATAGTAAGTCCTCCTGCAAGAAATAATCCAGCCACTGGCTTCTATCTATTAAAACAGGGTTACTACATGCCTCAAATTATTCTTTAAAATCTGGATCTGTTCTATACAATTCTTTCAGAAAATCAAACCCTACAACTTCAAAATTTGTCTTTCGAACAAGCACGTGCCTTCTACTCAAAGCATCAGCTACTTTATTGGCTTGGCCACTTATATGTTTCAAAAAAAAATTAAAACTTTGGAGATAATCAACCCATTTATCATGCTTATGTTTCAACTTGGGCTGTTGTACAATATACTGCAAAGCATGATTGTTAGAATATAATACAAATTCCCTGGACATCAAATAATGTCTCCACTTCTTCAGTGCCTGAACAATTGCATAGAATTCCTTCTCATAAGAGGAATACCTTCTTCTGGTGTCATTCATCTTTTCACTGAAATATGCCACAGGCCTATCATCCTGACTCAGCACAGCTCCAATGGCCTCTCCACTGGCATCACATTTTACTTGAAATGGTTTTGTAAAATCAGGCAGAATCAAAACAGGCTTCTCTGTTATCTTTTGCTTCAGCAGCTTGAAATTCCTTTCTGCTTCAGCAGTCCACTTAAATGGCTATTTTTTCTTCTTTATTGTCTCTATTATGGGTGCATTAATCTTACTTAAGTTTCTTATAAAATTTCTGTAAAAACTAGCAAGTCCATGGAAACTTCTTACCTCAAAAACATTCCTGGGTGAAGGCCACTCCACAATTGCCTTAACCTTTTCTAGGTCCATCTTCAATCCTTCTACAGAAACAACAAACCCCAAATACACCAACTCTTCCTTCATGAATGAGCATTTCTTCAAATTTATCAGCAGTTTCTCTTGGTGCAGCTTCTTCAGAACATGATTAAGATGCCTTAAATGTTCTTCTCTAGTTCTGCTGAAAACTAATATATCATCCAAATATACTATCACAAATTTACCAATGAATTCTTTCAAAACTTCATTCATAAGTCTCATAAAAGTGCTAGGTGCATTTGACAACCCAAAAGGCATTACCATCCATTCATATAACCCTTCATTTGTTTTAAAGGCATTTTTCCACTCGTCACCTTCTCTTATTCTAATCTGATGATATCCACTCTTTAAATCTATCTTTGAGAAATATTTAGCACCACTCAAACAATCCATTAAATCCTCAATTATAGGCAAAGGGAATCTGTACCTGATTGTGATCTTATTAATTGCTCTAGATTCAGTACACATCCTCCAGCCTCCATCTTTCTTTGGGCTCAAAACTGCTGGTATTGCACATGGGCTCAGACTTTCTCTGATCAGTCCTTTATCCACCAACTCCTGTACTTGTCTCCTGATTTCCTCATTTTCCTTGGGAGTCATTCTGTAGGCTGCCTTATTTGGCAGATTTGAACCAGGGATAAAACCTATCTGATGGTTGATCTTCCTCACAGGTGGCAGCTCATCAGGTAAATCATCCACAACAATGTCACAGTAGTCATCTAACATCTCTTGTATCTCTACTGGTAAATCAGAAATATTTGTAGAAGTAAGAATTACTTTAGGCTTGCAAACTAAAGCAAAGCTTACCTCTTCTTCTTCTATCTGCTACAGATATTCCTTCCCACTCAGCAACAAGGTCTTTGGATCAGTCACTCTGCTGGATGGCCCTCCTTCCTCCATGGGAATCAATGTATGACGTACCCCATCCTTGAAGAACTTGTAAGTGTTCTTCTTGCCATCATGCACTGCTGCTCTGTCAAACTGCCAAGGTCTACCCAGCAGTATATGACACACATCCATGGGCATTACATCACACAGGACCTTATCTTTGTATTTTCCCATTTGCAGCTCTATCTCACACTGTTCTTTTACAACCAGCTGGTGCCCTTTGTGCAGCCAGGACACCCTGTAGGGAGTTGGATGCTCCCTTGTCTTCAGCTTCAACTTTTCTATTACCTCAGTGGAAACCAGATTGTTTGTGCTGCCACTATCAATGACTAGCTGGCAGCATTTCCCTTGGACTTTGCATATGCTCCTAAACAAAGGCTTTCTTTGTGCAGGCTCAGTGACCTCTTTGGCTTGCTTCAACAGGACCTTATTCACTACCAAGGATTCTCCCCTCTTTGAAAGAATTTCTTCTTCAATCTATACCTCTTCTACAGTCTGGGCAACAACAACATTCCTTGGACCAACAGCCACATTATCTGGATATTCATAGTGCTTATGTCCCACTTGCTGACATCTATAACACCTCAATTCTCTACCTCTGCCTCTATCTCTGCCTCCTCTTCCTTTTCCTCTGTAAGAACCCCTTCTGCCCCTTGCATCATCCTCTACAGATGCATTATGAGGTGAGCTACTATTAGCTCCATCCCTGGGTGTAGCAGGCTTTCCTCTACCACCCTGACTTCCCTTTCCTCGAAAAGTACCTCTCTTCTTGGCAGACTGTTTCCTCAGAAGTTTCTCCTCTTCTTTCAAGGCCATCTGATATGCCTCCTCCACTGTCTTAGGAGACAGGAGACCAATCTCATATTGGATCTCCAGCTTGAGACCATTCACATATCTGGCAGTCTTCTCTGGTGTGTCTTGGAATTGCCCAGCCCTTATGCTTACTCTGTAGAATTCCTCTGTGTATTCCTTTACTGTCAGTAACCTCTGTCTCAGGTTCTGCATTTGCTTAAATAATGTTAGCTGGTAATCACTAGGAAAGAATTTAAATTTTAATTTAGCCATCATTTTGGTCTAGCTCTTGATAGGTTGCTTTCCAACTCTCCTCCTTTCTACCTGCACTCCATCCCACCAAAGTGCAGCATGTCCTTTCAGCTTTGTTACTGCAAACTTGACCTTCTTATCTTCACTTATTTCTTCATAATCGAAGCACTTGTTCATTTCATTAATCCAGTCCACCAGCTCCTCTGGATTCAGTCCCCCTGCATAGCTTGACACTTCAATTCTGGGCTTAACTTCAGACCCCAGAACAGTTCTAAGGAGCCTCATGTCAGGAGGAATCTCAACATTTTCTTCTGCTTCTTCTGTCTTAGGTTCACTGATGTCTTCAGGATCTCTGGGTTGTCTTTGCTCCATGGCATCCATTCTGGCCTTGAACCTCTGCAACATCCCCAACACCTCTGCATTGGCAACATGTCCTCTTCTGCCAGCACCTCTACCAACTCGGATTGCCATGTCAGCGAAACAACTTCAGACTGGCTCTGATACCACAAATGACGCAGTCACACAGCTGAAAGTCAGCTCCCTTTCAGTCTACCCTCGTTCTTTGGCTCCACGTGGTCAACTTACAGTTCCTTGGCAATTTTATTTATCAATATTGGAGAAAATTGATAAATAACTATATTCAACAGCTTTGAATATCAAATGGCATCTCCCGGCTTTATTCCCAACTTTATAATCAAATTTTATACCTTCACGCGTTATATATATTAATATTGGCTTTATAACGAACCTTTGTAATTTAATTAAATTTCCGCGCCTTATATAATATCCCGACACCTTATAAATAACCGGCGTTACAATGGGCCTTAGGCACGGCCCCACATATATGTCGATGGCCCAATCAAACGCGTGCGTCATACCTAGTTTAAACTTCGTGCATCTCCATCAAACGAAGACCACCCAATGGCCTTTGCCCAGATCGATGGCTTGTACACATATCGCTCGGCATCCAACGTCGAAGGTTAACGTGCGATGGCGTGCTTGAACGGTGGTCTTCCGAGGGTCCACCTTGCCACGCGTCAAACTCCCTATGGAATCGCTCTTCAACCCAGAAATACCGCCTTCGCACCAAAAGCGGTGCGATATGGGCAATCCGCTTCCACAAATCCGCTAGCGGTTTTGAATAGAGGCTAACCAGGGTTCACGTCGGGGTTTGCGTTCGCCTTTGTGTGCTCCGGTTGTTAACTCAGGTTTGGACTCCGGTTGACAAAAAATTGTAACTTACTGTGTTAAGCGGGATTATATTATCATTAACCAGATTTAAATGACCACGGTTTCACTGCTTCTCTACTCGAGCAAATTGAGGGAAACAATAGACAGGGATATGCAAAATCTATACAACGGTTTTTTCCAGTAGATACATATGCACAGATTTCATCACTTCACAATTAAACAACCTCTTGACAATTAATGATTCAACACGATTCTAGGGTAAATGCACACAGAAACTATTTAATCAGAAGCAATCGTAACATACAGAGTCTATTGCAGAATCTCTTCCCTTCTTCTTCTTTCCCCCTCATACATTCGAGGGTTTACAATTATATACATAAACCTATGACTCTTCGGTACCTCTGAGAGGACCGTTTCAGGAAATCAACAGTCTAATTAAAACAATTCGACTAACTGGAATGTGACAGCTAGACTAACTGAGCTATTCGACTTCTACGACTCTAACTGAAATAATAATACAATCAGCTAAGGTATCGACACCTAGCTATGATAATTTGATTGTTTTCAAAACCCTCCTAGCCACAACATGTGGACAAAACTCCTACATTCTTGGCTAGTGTTTAATTACCCTGCATCATATAGCAGTGTTTACAGTGGGGATCACTGTAGGAATGACCATTGGTTGTGATTTTCTTAGTTCTTCATTCTCTTTCATTAGAGCTTCTATTTGACTTTCCATTGTTTTTATCTGATCTGTCATTTGATGTACAAGTTGCTTTAATTCATCATTCTCTGTTTTTTGCTGTAGAATTTCTTTTTCTTAGAGTTTTCACTCTGAGGCAACTTCAACTATTTTCTAAGAGCAGCTATATCCTCATTTTTCTGTTTAATTAAGACTTTTACCCCTTCAATGTTGGTTGGGTCACCCCCTGCTTCAATCACTATATCTTCTAGTGCTTTTATTCTTAAATTATTAGCATATAGTGAGGCTTTGTCCAACTTCATTTGATTTTGGAGGTTGAGCACTGTTTTCTCAAGCCTAATTGATTTCATAGTTTTAATGACAATTTTGGAATATAGCATTTCAGTATTGCTCCTATGAAATTCAATTTGATCTAATTCATGAATGGCATCTGCATCCACTTCAAAATCTTTTTTTGAATAATCTGCCACTGATTTTGGCTCAGCCACTATAGGCTTCAAGAATGACATTACCAATTTATTGGATGAATAATCAAATGTTGAAAGAAGCCTATCTTTGTTTCTAGGATTTTCCTTAAGAAATATAGAATGATATTGATTCTTGATCTCTTCATTCTTCTCTTTAATCTGTCTGAATCTGATCTGAATCTCTAACTCTGTATTGTCAGTTTCCTGAGAAGAAGGAGGCAAATCGACAGTAGCCTGGTTTTCCTTCATGACTGTATCTTTTTGTTGTGTTCCAATTTTTACATTTTGAAGCTCTTTTAATGTTTGAGTGACTATTCTTGTTGCTTCATCATCTATATAAATATTTACAACCTTATCCTTTTCTTCTTCTGTTGACTTGCTTCTTTTACTATAAGGAGTTCTGAATTTTATGTCCTCAATAGTCTCAGCTGTGAAACTATCTCCTTCTCTATCTCTTTTATGTACATTATCAGTATCTTTGCTTGTAGAAGCCACCTGTGTCTGTTCAATCTGTTTTCCTTTTCCATTGTCTACCTGTATTACCTGTACTGCCTGTGAATCATCATCAGATAGGGTGTTTGGCTCCCATTCAATTTTATTTACATATCTTTCAATATGGGGCTTAGGATCATGCAAGTAAATAGGCAACTTACATTTTACCCTTATTGCACTCAAAATACCTTGTGGGTCATACTTCCATGTAAAACTACATGGGAACTTATACTCTTTAATTTTTACATTTATCTCATTGGCAGATTCTCTGTTATTCACAATGAATGGCCCAATTTGATTTTTCAGCTTAAATTGGGTCTTTTTCTTGGAAGCTATGAAGTTGATTTCATCTACATTCAATAGTTGTCTCAGATATTCTAAAGCAAATATTCTTGTAGTAACAAATCTGGGTAACTTGTATGGGGCCAGGGATGAGCCATACACTCTGATTTCTGTATGATTTTTATATAAATACCAATATGCAGTTTTGTAGCTCTCTGATAACTACATAATTCTTCTTGTCTCATCATCGATTCTAGGGATCTCCTCTTTTTCCAAGAGATACATAGCAGGGGCTATAAATGAGTCATTGAAATCTGTAAAACTATACTCTTTGTTCCATTTCCTTAGAATAGATGACCAAAATACTAATGATAGAACTTTTCCTTCTGCATCCACTTTCTGACATTCAATTGGAAACTTATCTGTTTGATAATATAGGAAGAGGTGGAGTAGATAAGAGGAGTATCTGAAAACTCCTTCTTCTGATAATCTGGATAACTAATAATGCATACTTTCAACAATAAATCTAGCAAAATTGAACTGAATGGATGGTGATTGACCAGGGCTTAGAGTTGACAGAAAACCTAGGATAGCCACATCAATGAATTCATCACTGGTGTATCCTAGTATGAAGGAGAGCATTGAGACAATATATCTAGTTTCATCTGGGAAATCAACGGTGTCGAAAGAAGGTTTTAACTTAGGAATATCAACTTGATTTGGACAAAAATTCTAGTATATTTTGAATCTAGTATTGAAATCCAAGTCAAGATATAGTTGGGTTAAATCTTCTATTGATAGGGAAGCAGAATTGGGGTCATGATTCATTTGCAACATGGAACTTATCGACTCTTTAGTGATGTAAAACAGGATCTCTTTTTCTTTGTTTACAATACATCTTTGTTCTGGCATATAATAGGCTTGGCATAATCTGATAAAGTCAGGAACAGAATGAGTGAGAGGGACAATATATCTAGGTAGATTGGATTCCCAAATTGGAATATCTTTGTCACCCTTTTCCACTGATTTGCCATAGCACCAATTATAGACATCAAGTAGGTTAAATTCTACATTAGGGTCTAGTATTCTATAGTCCAGATCAACTAAAGGGCTATTCTCTGGAGAAATGACTGGAGGCTGGACTGGTCTAACCACTTCTGTAGAATCAGCCGTGAGTGCAAGAGTTGGTTTGTCGATTTTGAAGGACATAGGCTGAGGAATATTTGCAGAAGAATTCTTTTGAGATTTTGGGCCTCCGTTCTTGGGGGTTACCTATTTCTTGGTCATTTTTAATATGAATGAAGCAAGCTTAAACGGTTTTCTATGTTCCTTTACGAGAAACAGAGGTTTCTTGGCGAATTTCTACTAAAAATGGGGTTTCTGAGTAGGGTTTTTAGGAAATGCAAGGAATTTAAAGCTCAGAACGTGTATTTAAAATCGATTTCAACAGCAAAATGGACCGGGGTATGGAAAAAACTGTGAGAAAGGGAAATTAGGGATTCCAGGGAAATTTTGACAGAGTTTCCCCTGAAAAATGGACACTTTTTTGCAGTAACTTTGGTAATTATTTGAAATCGACAGGAATTTTGAAATCTCAGAGGGCAAGTTCGAAGAAAAGTACCTGGAGAACCAGCGGAATTCGGTTGAAGACGTTGCAGAGGTGCTCAGTATTCAATTTTTTGAAAATGGCTTCGCAAAGGACAATGTAGTACTTTGTAATGGAAATTCAGGGCAATGGGCGTCGAAAAATGGTACTAGTAGGTTGAAAATGGCTCTGTAAATTTTATCAGGGTTCAAACGGCGTGATTTTGAGGAAAAACGGTTTTGCAATGTTTTTACAGGTTTAAAGCGAAAAGGTGAAAATTTGAATGAAAAATATAATTTTAATGTATTAAACGATGGTATAACCATAGTTAAATGACATTAAACTCGGGTTAAACGGGTGAGGTTTAGGGAATACCGCCAGTGGTATTCGCGAGGGTAAATGGTGGTAAGCAGAAACTAGCTTTTCGAACGCGATACAATGTGGTGGCAACACGTAAGCGCGGGTGGTTTGGAAAAACCACCCATTTCGCGCGGCTTTGCCAAAACATCAAACGATTACTTTATGAGCGCGAAAATGTATTAGCGTCGTCGGATCTGGATTCAACGAGCGAACGGCCACGATCAAAAGGAAAGGTGCGGGGAAAAGGTACATTATCGGGTTCACTTTGGGCCATTGATCTTGGGAAACCGTCACTATACCGACATTTAGAGAAACGTGTCGCAATACCGACAGTTAGACAAAGTGTCGCAATTGCGACGTTTGGAGGAAGACGTCACAATTGCGACACTATGCCCCAAAGCGTCGCTATTGCGACGGCTGCCTCCAAACGTCGCAATTGCCTCCAAACGTCGCTATTATATGTTTTACGAAGATATGGTAAGGAAATATCTCTTGTTCTTCTTAGAAATAATTATATATAATTTTTTTTTTCAAAATAGATTAAAAAAATTATTAGAGAAAAATTATTAATTCATCAATATGTGTGTGTGTGTGTTGTGAGGAATAATTTCATAGTTCAACTTAATGGTTCATTATATAATCATGTGAGCATCACCAATGATATATCTTAAAAAGCAACTGAAAAGCCATGTGTACAAAATCGATGTATACTCTAGAGAGTGTTTCTCATATCACTATGTAAATTGTTGTATGCTACTTCAACAAAATTATAAGATAAACTGTAATACACATCATATATGCACCATAACAATTGCCATACAACTAATTTGTTTTAGGATACATGTGGCATTCTAGGGGTAAATTCCATATGATGTGTATATCAATCTATTAGGTATTGGTAAGTTGTGAGTATCTAAGAAACGATAAGGAATATCCATACATCATGATCTTGTAATGTGATTATAAATTGTGTCTATAATTTCCATAAAATGTATAAATGATTTGTTAAAAAAAAATCAACACAATCAACCCTAAACAATGCTCATGATGTGGAGATATGTCATTGGCCAGGCTAAAATGATGGTCACATGTCCCATTTCTATGGTAATGGTGATCATATATATGTTATAGCGACACTTGATGAGTAATTAAATAAATCTCAGTGTGACTCA
The DNA here is from genome assembly GCA_034641835.2 of Pinus albicaulis. NCBI lineage: Eukaryota > Viridiplantae > Streptophyta > Pinopsida > Pinales > Pinaceae > Pinus > Pinus albicaulis. Next base: position 1,830,331,101 of record CM076578.1, on the reverse strand, counting down.
TTTTTTTTTAAAGCATGATTTGTTTTCCTAATTTTACTAATTGTTATTATATTTGTTAATTTGGAAAGCTAATTAATGATGCTTTAAGTAATTAGGACCCTAAGTAGAGTGTCTTCCATCTTCACTGAAATATATTTGGTAATTGTAGTCAGTATATGAACCGCACATGCATGCTACTTAAGAAAAATTGAAATATAAACTATAATACACATCTTATATCTTCCATAACAATTGTCATACAACTTATTTACTTCTAGATACATATGAAATACTTCAAGTAAATGCCATATTATGTGTATACCAATATAGTAGGTGTTGGTAAGTTATGAGGATATAAGAAATTATAGGGTATCCACACATTAGTGCCCTGGTGAATTTTTTGCATAATTTTCTATTTGTTGTAATTTTGTTGCCTGGATTTGTTATAGATTTCAAATAATATATACAATTATCTACCAATTGTTCTTTATAAAGAATAAGTACAATAAGTAGTCACCTAAAAGTGAGCCATGTGAAAATATTGGTAACATGAGTAACCTGGTAAGCTGTAAATTAAAGTGAATAACCTCCACTCACCAACAAGTGGCAGGCCGAATTGGAATTTGGATTTCTCTTTACCCGTCACACAATTTTTTTTTGACGTTTTGGTCATTATTTTTCTAGTCAATAAACTTTACGTTTAAAATTTTGCACTTCATTAATGACATTCTCGTAATAAATTAACCCTTCACCAATAAAAGTTTGATGCAAAAAAGATTGAACCGCTCTTCCATTTTCTTTGGATTTTGGAGTGTGATATATACATGTCATGGACTTTTAATACCTAAAGTTTCAAGAGAAATAATTGATTCTTGTCAAACTAATATTTCCTCAATATATGCTATGATCTACTAGAAATTACTTCAAAAATCAAGTAACCTTCCAATATAAAGAAAAAGACATGAACGAGCTTTCCCTAAATTGCAATAAATTTATGTTTATTATTAATATTACATAATATATCTTATAAAAATTGCATAATCGGACTAAGAACAAATCCTCAGTGCATTTTTTATTGTTGTTGTGATTAAAATAATGAGCCAAATAACGCTAAGGCACTCAGAGAAATCAATCTATGTATTATTTCTCACAAAATCATGTTGATTAGTGGAGACTAAGTGCTAGATTTTTTTTTGTCCTCAATCTCTCTATTAATTATGTTTATGTAGTTATAAGAATAACAAGCCAAAGAAATCCCAGGCTTCCAGAGAAATTAGTCTCTGTGTGCAGAAATTAATGATTACTATTGACTAAATGTTATACCATTTGAAATTGTTGAGCGAAATTAATCAGGCCATGATGTGCCATTTGTCAGTATCTATTTTCTCATGTATGAAAGTTGATGTACCATTGAAAGTTTAATAATTCTATTGAAAGTTTAATAACTATAATAACTATATGTATATGTATATATATATATATATATATATATATATATATTTTAATTTAATGATTAATAATAATTAAATTAAAATTCTTAAAAGACAAAATAAAAGCCTAATAATCACAAACTATTATGATAATTTAAAAATATAGAAATTAGGCTGAACATAGTTACAAAGATACCAAGAAAAGAAGAGTGCATGTGCATGATAACCTCTTTCTTGACAACCTATGAATGTCATTCTCAATGAAGACTCAAGACTCAACTGGATTGGATTATGTATCAAAACAGTAGGAATGAATCAAAGTTCAATGAATGAATAACTTGATCGAGAAAATTTATAGGGAAAGGTAACTTGACTATCAATCTACTAATCCTCACTTCCATGATTAAAAAAACACCCCCACCTTCTTAGTGGTCCCATCATGGTCCACCTATTGAAAAACAACCAACAAATATTATTTTTTATATATTTTTGTATGGCCATTGGATTTACTATGGTTTTCCTACTAAATTCAAATGGATGATTATTCAAAAATATTGAGAATTAGTTTAGTCTCAAGGCATAGCCAAGAGTCTTACTAGATAATTATAGATTACCTCTCCATTGGATGACTGTACATTTTTCATCTACTTTTCACGTGAGTTTGATTTGATGCTAGATCTTTTCCTTCTATTTCTTTAGTGAAGCTAAGAGTTAACTTTGATCTTACATTAATAACTATACTTGCATGAATATCCATGCTTTTATACTTCCCCACTATGGTCAATGTTGATGTATGGCCTTGGCCCATTGATCTTACAATTAACTCCCTATTCATATTCAATTTTCTCTAGTTCAGCCCAATAAAATAAGGAAAACAGAAAATGAAGTCTTGATTTTTCTTTCCAGTGCTCCTACATAATACAAATACTCTTAAAAACCAATTAATATATAAACTGTCATCATTCATGCTAAAATCAGTTTGAATTTTTTTATTGAATCTTCTTACAATTAATAGATTACATGTCTCACATAATAAGAGATAATTTAGAACTATGATTTCACAATAATAAATTATCGGGCTCCCACAGGGCGATGAACTTGGTCGGATGTGACCCTTCTGCAGCAGCTCCTGAATCTGCCTCTTGATTTCATCGTTCTCCAGAACAGAGCGCCAATAGATCGGTCTATTGGGTAGCGGTGCACCTGGGGTCAGATCAATCAGGGCTTGACCTAACAGTGTAGAGGAACCCCTATGGGTGAGGTGAAAATGTCCCCATACTCCTCCACAACCTTATCCATTTGTTGTTGTCGTGTAGAGGAGCCTTGTCTGGAGGTTGTGACCACAGTATTCTTCTTGCCCTGGGGGCAGATCATCAGGAAAACGAATTTCCTGGTTTGTGAAATGAGCTTACTGTATTGTTTTGCAGTAACCAAAGAGATAGTGGCAGGAGGTGGTACCTCTCGTATCCTGTACAACTTATTTCCCAAAGTAACAATAACAGCACGAGGCCGAGACTCATACACCGCATGACGCTTCCACAAGTATGGTTGTCCTAATAATACATCAGAAACATCAATAGGAGCAACGTCGCATAATACCTCATCCGTGAAGGGCTTGATGCTATAGGGAAGGCGGCACTGCTGGCTGACGCGGAGATCTCGTCCTTGGTGAAGCCACCCAATGGTGTATGGATGTGGGTGAGCTGTGGTCGGCAAGCCCAACCGCTTCACGGCGTCTGCCGAAATGAGGTTCTTTTGGCTCCCATTGTCGACAATGAACTGTACAGGGGAGCCCTTTACCCACATCTGGGAGTGGAAGAGACGTTCCTCCTCCTCTGGATCTTCCGGTTCCTCCTTCTGGATCTTTGTAGTGGCAATAGTGGCATTGGGCTCCGCATCAATAATCTGTTTCCCTTTTTCATTCCTCTTTTTAGGTTCTGATTCGGAGTCAGAGCATGCATCTGACTCAGAAGCCCTCATCTCGGCCACTAGCGACTGCTTGGCCCGACACTCACTTGTGTTGTGAGTGGAGCTCTTATGGAACTCACACCACTTTCCCGTGTCCTTCTTTGGCTTTGCGGTGTTTTTCTTTGCTTGTGGCTTCGACAGGTTGTCTTGAGTCACCATGCCTTGGCTCTGTCCTTTGTTCTGCGATTTGGGAGCACCTTTCCCTTGCTTTTGATTCGCAGATCCAAAGTCTCGCTTCTTTTGTTTGAATTTCAGCTCAATCTTGGCATCATGCTGGTATGCCATACCAAGCAAGGAGATGTCGAGGAACTCCATTTCCTCCTGAATGTATCTATGTAGATAACTGCGATACTTTAGCACCAGATTTTTCTCTGAATCTTTGATACCCAACTTGGTGCGCAGGGTATGGAACAGATTCGTCAGCTCATGCACATCTTGATCCCTTTGTTTTCGCAGCGTGGTCCATTATATGTACTTGTCCTCATAGCTCCCCACGAGATAGTATTGTTCCTTGACGGCGTCTCAGAAAGAATTCCAAGTGGGTACAGCTAAGAACAAAGAGGGTTTTGTCTCGTCCTTTTTCTCACAGTGGGTTTCCCACCAGTCCTTGACATGGGGGGCAGCTTTGAGGAGTGCAAAAATAATCTTCTCCCTATCGGAAAAGTCATGAACCGAGAAATATCCTTATAATAGATTCAACCATCTATCTACGGCATCTGCATCTATTTGACCCTAAAATATGGGAATGTCAAAATTTACTTGTACCTTAAAAGGAGTCGCACCTCCAGAGTGGCTGCTGGATGCAGATGCGCCACCGGTGGGCAGCCGTTGAAGGATCTGGGCAAAGTTATCCATCATTGCGTTCCTTTTTTTTTCGAGGGCCTTCTTGAGAAATATTTTGATAGGATCTCCTACTCCCTCATCTTTCTTTTCGTCCCCCATGGGCATCCATCGGGGTTTGCGAAGCTGATCTTGCAAAGGTTCCACCAGATCGAGCCCTAACTCCTTATACCCCGACCTCGTTGGGGACATGCAAAGAAGGATCGAGAAAAAGCAAACCGCTCTGATACCACTGATCCGGATTTATGCAAGAACGCAACAGAATAAACACATAACCATAAATACAGAGATGTAGCAGAAATAACACTTCATTTTATTAATATCAAAGAACTGAAATTTGCTTATAGACAGAATGGAAATAAAACTAGCTAGGGCGCTGGTAGCTATCTCCGAGGAGAGATGTGGCGGCTATAGGCCTCTGAACTGAGTTACAATGAGGCTTGAGGGCCTATTTATTATTGAGAAACAATGGAGAACCCTAAACATCCAAAAACCTAACCCTAGGAGATGAAGCGCCAAAACTATGGGCCCAGTTTGGGTAAATTGGTACATCAACTTCCCGGGGACGTAACTTTGGCATACTATCTTTGTTTGACGCACATGATACATCATTAGAAAGATATTTCTGAGGACTACAACTTTCACCACAAATATAATTTTAGAAAAGAATGATACAGAATGATATTCGCTGGAGGCGTGATGCCCAAAAAACGTCGTTTAGGGCCTCAAAACGGCTCCGGAAGTTTAGGACCCGAAAAACTGCTAAAAATAGTGAGTTGTGCCGAAACTGAAAAACTGAAAGAGAAAATAGTGGGGCCCCAAGTGGAATAGGCTGGTGGCCACCAGTATCCACCCGGATCATTGAGTGAGCCAAAAAAGTAAATTTCCTTACTTTTTGAGTACAGCCTTGCAATTGCGAAGAGGACTAGTGTTGCAAAATTCTTGGTAAGTGGAAATTAAAGGGCGTAAGAATGTTTTTGAAAAAATTTCAAACGTCAAAATTATGTCTTCTATCCTTCCTAGCACCTCATGGAAAACGGGAATCTGCAAATTCTAGTCGTCAAATATGTGCAAAATGCCTTATAACGAGAAAAAGAGGACTAGTCCATGTCATACATGAGGTAGGTTTCAGTGGCAAATGTACGAACCTTGTATAGTTTTTCAAGGATAGGAGAGGAGAATATTATCAATTAATCATCACATGAAACTTCATCACCATTTGAAAATTGTGTCCTAATTTGAAGCAATAAGACTACCCAACTATTTCATTATTTAATGTTGATTGTGTAATACAAAAAAATATCCTAGATAACTTAAATAATGTAAGCACTTTTGCAAAAAATTAGTGGAGAGAACCTTCAATTACATTTATTTTCAAGTTCCACTTGCATTTTAAGCCATTTTAATTAGTCTTTCATGGCTATTCTAGTAAAAATTTCAACCTCTTGTAGAAATTTGTTTGTCACTTGCATTAGAAATGCAAAAATGAAATGTAAATAAAAATGATTTGAAATGCTAAATATCAAATGCGCGCTACATAAAAATGATTTTTTAAAAAATCAGACAATATCCAATCAGCAGCATTCGCCTCGCCCGTTATATCAAAGATTCTGCCTCTTCAAATTATCGTTATATCAAATATTCTCCTTACATTCGCCCCCGCCTTCGTTAATAACAGCATTCGCCCTCAGTTCTTGCAAAATGGTAAGTTCTTACTACAGGCCCTTCCTCCTATAGTAGGGTTGACCCTATTTGGGTTTTTTTGGAGCTTCTGAGAATACAAAGGTTGTGATTGATTATGGGGCACTGCCTATATTTGTGGAACTTCTTACCTCTGGGAATGATAATGTTCGAGAACAGGTAGCATGTTCATTTTAGAGGCATAAAATTATTCTTCCAACTATCTTTATATGTCTATAATTTTGGAATTTGATTTAAAAAACTAGTACCCAACTTTGAGTTCAACTGGTGTTCATGTAAGGCTATTTGGGCTTTTGGAAATATTGCTGGAGAATCTGCAACATTTAGGGATCTTTCCCTCATTCATGGAGCTCTGAGGCAGGTGCTTTCCCAGTTGAGTGATACTGCCAGAATTTGAATGATAAGAAATGCTACATGGGCTCTATCAAATTTTTTCCGTGGTAAACCCCAACCACTATTTGAACAGGTAAGCATAATACATTTTCTGCCTATTCTTCTTAGTTCATAGATACTGTGGATTTTCTTATAGATCTTGGTGCTTGGTAGATTTGAACGTAATATTGACCTAGGCGCTTGTTCATTACAATGACTTCGTCATCAGGTTTTAGAAAATGCTTATAAATTTGGGTTTCACAAGGGGATTACCCTTGCTTGCAATTATCGATTATCAATCACATTCAAGAAAAGTCTTTCGTAGCATTGCTGAGCTCTTTGTAGGTGAATTTGCGAGGAAATTTCACAATATCTGAACTAAATTTGTCTATCCTTTTCAATACTCTGCACTTGTAACTAAATCCACATGTTCGTGCCTTCGCTATCGTTGTTGGTGAACTTAAAGGTTATGAATAATTTGTCGAACAGATGTATGACACAACTCCTAAGGTATGCAATATGTATATATGATCACATATATGTAAATGTTGATTATTTTCCCTTTTTTTAGTTGTAATAAATGTGTAAAATAATAACTTATATATATATATATATATATCAGAGTTATCAAAACCGGCCGGTCAGGACGGCTGTCGGTTGGAACCGGCCTTGCAACCTGGTCAATAGCCTATTCTCACCTGTTTTGGCCGGTTAAGTATGGAACCGGCCGGTTTATGCATAAACTGGCCAGTTCCGTACTTAACCGACCGGTTAGGTGCTCCTCCATGAGTTGCAAATTCCTTAGTGTCTCCTCCATGAGCTGCAAATTCCTCTATTATACTAGCAACAAACTTGTCTAATAACTCATACTCAACACCTTATAGTAGCAACAATACACATGATGACTAATAAATAAAAGGTTGGCTAGCATAAAATCCCTGGCAGCATGCAACTCATCAAGTGTACTTGATGACAATTTCTGTTCTCAAAACAATCAGCAGCAACCTTATTTCACACTCAGCTAGGAACTGTCATACCCTCTCTCTTTGCTCACACATAGCAGCAGCATAAATACAAAACCTTTCACACAACATACAAGCAATTTGATCATGGCATCAAGACTGATGCAAATGGTCTGACGCCACTCAAGGGACAACAACATACAACCTAATGAAAATTTGACTGGAAATAATAAATTGACCACTAGAAAATTCCCGCTTGGAAATGCACTAAACTGGCCACTGAGTTTTCTAGGTTTTAATGAATCTTTTCGTTGATAAATTTCGTCAAACACATTGTGAGCAGACTGTTGAAGTTGTAATGCTCTCTCAACTTGTTACAAATAGCACTAATAGTGGGTTTCATAAACCAATTCAATACCTCTAAGTGTTGTAGATGTTTTTCTAGAAATTTATTGCCAAGAAAACATAGATAATGAAGAATACAAGATCTTCAAAATGCTAGTCTGATATATATATATATATATACTGAACCCAGAATTGTCTTTAAGGCTGATAAAATGAATTGACAATAGATCTGAGCAGGGACAGATTGTATATCATAATATTAACTCAGCAATAAAACACAGTGAATAATATAAGAGAAACCTGATACATTACTTCAACAAGTTTGCTTATGTATTTTTCGATGATATGTATTGCATTTGGTGCCATTTTGATATATTCACCTTTGCATGGTATATAAATGAGAAAAATTTTCATATTTTGTCTCTATTGGCTTGGAATCATGGTTGCAAATCTTAAAAATAGTTTTTTTTTAATTAAAAATAATTATTTAATGTATTTTTTTTAAAATCGGTTCATTGAGATCTAACCGCTACCGGTTAGACCGATTCCGGTTCGAAACCCGGTTCATTAGCTCCACCAGTCTGGTCACCGGTTCCGGTTTTAATAACTATGATATATATATATATATATATATATTTAATAATCTTTACAAGACACTACTTTTTGTTTATGTTGTAGATTGTTGGGTGAATATTTGTTACCATCGCCAAATACTTTACCTCGAACATATCAAGATCTACGTGCTATTATGAAACACTTTGGAATGGAATATAACACTATAGATGCATGTCCTAAAGATCATATTATATATTATGGATAACATGCGTTGAAAACAGAATGTCCGAAATGTGGTACCAGTAGACATCGAACAGATCAACTAACCAAAAAGGTGCCTCAAAAGGTTCTTCGTCATATTCCCATAATTCCACGTTTGTAGCGAATGTTCAGGTGTAACAGCATAGCACAGTTTATGGATTACCATTCAAATAATAGAAGTGGAGATGGTGTTCTTCGAATGCTTGCAGATGGTTCTGCATTTAGAGAAATCGAGGAAAAATATGTAGATTTTAAAAATGAACCTCGTAATGTCAGGCTTTCATTGGCAACCGATGGTGTTAATCCATTCGGAGAGCTTAGATCTACTTACTCAGTGTGGCCTATTTTCGTTATCAACAATAACATTCCTCCTTGGATGTCAATAAAGAGGGAGCACATAATGTTGACTATGATTATTCTAGGTATTTGATACATTAGTTTTTTGAATGTAACATTTTCATTTCTCTCATTGTTTGCATAAACATATATTTTATTTATTTAATTACTTATATATACATATATCATGGTAGTAATTATTATGTACCGTAATTTTGAACAATTAGGTAAGTACCAGGTCAAAGATATGAATGTATATATTGAGCCTCTTATTGATGAGCTAATACAGTTATGGCATGGCATCACTATGTATGACATCACTAAACCAATCAAGCAGAAGAGATTTCAATGTTGTGGAATGCTTGTATGGACAATTCATGATGCCCCAGGACTAACACATGTTTGTGGTATGTAATATTTAGTTTCACTGTAATATAATACATAATTATCTAAATTAGATATACCATATTGCATGTTTTAAAAATGATCTCATAGTATATTAATTGTTATTGATCCATCTATTGCAGGTCTTCAAACAAAGGGTAGATTTTCATGTCCAATTTGTTGCCCTAAGATGAAGTATCATCATTCGCCAGACTTAAGAAAGATGGTGTTTCATGAGTTTAGGCACTTCCTCCCTAGGAACCATAAGTATCGTACTACTGAAAAACATCTTTTCAATGATAAAAAAAGAAACTAGATTAAAACCACGAAGAATGACACCTCAGTTGTGGATGTTGGAATATAACAGAATTAATAATCGTCAAGCAGCTGGTACGTAATTTGTGTATATATATATATATATATATATATATATATATATATTATTTGTTTATGTAATGTCTGGAATTTTTGTTTTAACTAATGAATTTATTTTATTGTATTTTATAATTAATATTGTTCTGATTTATTTTATTCTTTGATATCAAGGTCATCGTCACAGTGAAGGTACTAATATTGTACTTCCACCTGGAATGAAATGTTATCCTTCTCAATTCGCGAGGTTTCCCTACTATGAGGACCTAAAAATAGCTCATTTGTTTGACACAATTCATGTCGGGAAGAATGTGACAGAAATGTTATGGCGAACCATAGATGGTGCACATGATAGAGATAAAATTGACAAAAATTGTTCTGACATTGAGAAATCGAATCATGCAATGAAAAGTGTGATCGACATATCAAATAACAATGGAGGTCGAAATTATAATAATATTCCATGGTTATTAACAAAACAACAAAGCAATGATGTAAAAGAGGTCGTTAGAAGAATTAAATTTCCAACAGGTTTTGCTTCAAACATAAATAATATCTTAACAAAGAAAGGTGACTTCAGTGGGGTGAAAACACATGATTGGCATACCTTTGTTAAGGTAATTTTTTTGGTATACGTTTTTGTATGTTATTGCTTGAATACATATTTTAAATTTTCCTTTTTTATGTTTAATTTGGAAACCAATAACGATTCATTTTTTATTGTTATAGTATGTTCTACCTGTATCTCTCCCAAACGACTTCGACAACAATGTCAAACAAGTTATATATGGTCTTAGTAAATACATGAGGTAAGTAGTTTTTATTTATACGCAAAATCTAATTGCTACAATTTCTTTTCGTACTTGATGAAATGATGTATTAATTTACTTGTAATGAAATATATATTATGTTTCATTGAAATAATCTTGCGTAATGATTTGCAGATGGTTGTCATTGAAAGAAATCCATCAAGATGAAATAAAGTATTGGAAGAGAGAAATTCCTCGGTTAATGTGTGAAATGCAAAAGTATCTACCTCCAATATTTTTCAATGCACAAGAACACTACTTGATACACCAAGTTGAGGAGATTGAAATGTGTGGACCAGTACACACTAGGTCAATGTGGATGGTCGAGAGGCACCTGAAATCCTTCAAGGCTTTGGTTAGACAAAGAGCACGACCTGAGGGTTCTATGGTGGAGGGATATGTGGTATATGAATCCATGGTGTATATTAGTCATTATCTTCCTATATTAGCTACGCCAGCCATGAAGGCGGTGGATTGCATTTGGGATGTGAACTCCATCAAAAAATTTGAAGTGGACCACCTGTTGGGAAAAGGTAGAATGAAGAAAGTGAGAGGTAAAAGATTTATTATGTATAATACATATAATGTTTCATTTTTTTACATCATGTATATGATCATTATATTCATTTAGGTCTTATTCTTTCATATTTTATTAATTAATATAATTTACCATGGTTATAAGTAATATTTATTAATATTGGTGAATTTTTGTTTTTTTATTCAGGTGCTCAAGATTATGAGGCACTACTTTTATACATTGCAAACAATCTTGAGTGGATGAGTGAATGGATTGAAACATGTAAAGTATGTAACAACGGTAGGTTATCATGGAAACTACTGTCTGAATTGATTAGAGAAGCGTATCGTAGTGGAGATGGAAACGTTATGGACAGGGAAATCAATTTAGCATATGGTTTGAAAGATAGAAAGGTAAGCAATTAATTCACCTATTTTATTCATTACTTATTTTATACTATATTTATAATGTGACAACAAGTTTGATTTTTCAGTTAATTTTCATGTTGTGTAAATTATATGATTAATTATTAATTGAGAATGCATCTTTTTCATGTTTGGCATATTGCAGTTGAAACACCACAAGGCTATGTGGTGCAATGGTCGTAAATTTCGCATTAAACAGTTGGATGATAACAGGAAAACTTCTGATAGTGGGATAACTGTAGTATTCCAGGTCACTAATGTTTCCTCCAGGAGTGACAGACATCCTCGAGAATCTGAAAATAGATATTATGGGTTCTTAGATGATATAGTTGAGTGTAACTTTAATACCTTCAAAATAGTTTTGTTCGATGTCAAATGGTATAGGCTACGAATGAATGTACGTGATGATGATAGAACACTTATTCAACATGAAAATGGATTTCCAATGGTTAAAACATCGCAGTTTGAAGCAGGAAAAGATCGCTATGTTTTTCCAAGCCAATGCGAACAAGTCTTTTACTCAGAGGTTCCAGGTGAGAACGAATGGTCATTTGCTATTAGATATGATCCAAGAGGAAGGCCGGTAGAGTATACTATAGAGGAAGAAGATGATATTGATCAAGAAGAAGATGATGCAGTGGCAGATGAGCAGGAAGATGCATTGACAGACGAAGAAGATATCTTAGAAGATGAACCAGGCATAGGAGATGAGGCAACAATTATTGATGATGATGTCGATGAGGATATTATTGAAAATGACATAATTGATGATGATGATGACATGGTCGATCATTTCAACATTGTTTCTGAATCAGATATTGATATAGATGTCGATCAGTTGGATGAAGATCAAGAAGATACAGAAGAAGAATATTGATACAGATGTTATGTTCGAGTATGAGCTGGTATGTTATAACTTTATATTTTAATATGTAGGAATTATTGTCTTTAAATAATTTACTAATTATGTGGGTTTGTGGCATGTTGTTTATTATTTCAAACCAATAAATAATGGCCTTAATATTGTTTATTATTTCGCAGGATTCGCAGGATTCATTTGATTCTATGGTCAGGTCTCTGAAAAAACCAATTAAACGCTTAAATAGTCAAGATCTGGAAGACAGGCTTTACCCCCACCATAAATTTCTGAAAAATCGGCCTTCAGTTCAACTTGTTGTGCTGAAGACGAGGGTGGATTTGCATGATCAGTTGAATGAAAATGAATCAGATATTCGAGATGTTTTTTAGGGCAAATCCATAAGCCCCATAGATGAAGATCCCATTGCTGCAGAATTTCTGTTTGCGTTGAAGCACAAGTATAGTGTTGTATTGGAATACAAATCAGAGGACAACTATACTAAGTCTAAATCAACTGAATTCAGTTCTAGTGCTCTTGAACTTACCGAATTAAAGCCAGAAGCAGGATTTACAATATCTAATGGGAATGGGTATGGCAGTTACAATATTGGATTGGATGTCCGGAGCTCTGCAATAGGCACTGGACCTGATCGTAATGAACCCCAACTAATTCAATGTGATGAAAATATGGACTTTGATGATGATCAGGAAAACAAGCCAAAGCATTTTGGCAATATTGAAGAAACTGAAGAGGTTTCCTATGATCGATTGAATCAACTCAGCCATAAGACATCTACTGCAGGCTGGTTTGTATCAGAAGGAGAATTGGTTTTGCTTTCCCATGATGATGGATGCTGCTCTTTTCACGATATAGAAAATTCAGAGGTGTGGAGGTTTTAATTATTGTACTTAATTTTGGGGTTTATAGGTGTTATAATTTATACATTTTGGGATTTTCTATTAGAAATAGGGAAAATCCTAGGGGTTAGATTATTCTCATGGTTTAAATTTCTATATTTGAAATAAAATTCACCAATTTATATTTAAAAAAATGATTTGCCTAAATATTTGATGTAGTTTAAATATGATGTAGTTCATTTCAAAAACTGTTGAAATTTTCTAGAAACTATGATTGGGATTTCAAGAATATTTATGCACTCTTTAAATTTTCTCTTAACATAAAGGGCAGTTGATGTATGAGTAATATTCAGTATTTTTTTTTTCCAATCTCCAGGAGAAGGCTGAATATAAAGCTCCATATGGGCTTACCCCAAACATGTGGGGTGATTGTTGGTTGATCAGAGCAACTGGTTCAGATGGTCGCTCTGGTAAATATGTTGTGGCAGCATCTGCAGGTTGTACATTGGACTCAGGTTTCTGTTCATGGTACTTTTATAATAAAGAAATTATGGCATTCCATACTGAATCAGAGGCCTTCACTTCAACGTCCAGTACCATCTCTCCAGTTTTGGCAGAGAGGGATGTCTCGGGGAGAAATTTTGGCTTTGAAAATGTTGTGCCAGAGAATCAACATTGGTGGTACAGGCCATGTGGGCCTCTTATGGTATCTACTGCCACTGCCCAAAAGACAGTTAATATTTATGATATTCATGATGGAGATCCTGTGATTTCAATGTGTTTGTTTTGAAAGTTTAGGTTTCATAGAAAATCATCAATGGGATATGAAATAAGGCACAATGAAATATTGGATACATGTTTCATGCCAAAATCAGTTGTATCTTCCATAAATACACAATCTTGGACCACTCTGTATAAATCTACTTCTCAGACAATATTACATCTCCCTCATTATACAGGTGGTGTTCTTACATGCATAGCAAAGGCATTGTTTTGGAAATCATTTTATAAGTCACTAGATATTGTGGGTACATGGATCTAGGGTCTCCACATGAAACTGTGTTGCCAGAAGACTCACTCTACCTATTCTTAAATTTGTAAAAATAGTAGTATGCCAATGCTTCTTTCATTTTGTATGCATAAGACGATTTTTTGTCAAAGTCCATAATTGTTTTTAAGTTTTATCCATCCCAGTTTTGTTGTGAATGCACAGGTTTTTGGCTCAACACAAATCTGTTATATCTTTGTACTTTTCCTTTACTAACTATTTGAAATTTCTAGTTATATTTAGAGGTGTCTTTTAAGGGATGAGGGGAATTACTTGGATTTAGTGTTGCCCACTCTCAATAGAGGCTTACAGTAAACTATGACACATTGTGATGTATATCAGTGGTAGTTGGGGCAGCAACAAAATCAGTTTCATGCTTTAGTAGATTTATTCTTCTTGGAAAGCTTTCAGCTGACAAAAAAAAGGGAATGAAACACGCAACCAGTCCCCTTCCTTTTATTGGACCACCTGCTTTCTTTTTATGAGAGCATCTACAGGCTAAAGTTACTAGAAGTGGTCAAAAGTGAGTTTGGTTAGTTGGCAAAGTCCAAATATTCTTAGCCCTCAACAATGTTTAAATACTTCATAGGCATGTTAACCCCTCCTAGACTGTGTTGCGTAAGTGGGTTTTGCATAATTTTATGCACTTAGGGTTAGACTCAAATTTTGAAATTTGATGTAATTAGGATTATATTCAAGTGCTGGCCAAATTGGTAAAATTGATACTCAACCATAGCTGAAAGGCAGTAATATGCAGTGGAGTCATTCTATGAAATGATTCAATTTGGCATGTGAATCTCACATCTAAGGGCCATTAAAATCCCATGGATGGAGACTGATCAGGATTCAACATTGTTGTTACTATTAGTGGAGTTGGGTATGGCACAAGTACAATAAAAATACTGGCAAAAATAGTAACATCATAGATTCAGAATCTTAATCTCTATATTAAATGATCATTAGAATGTAACTTGATTTCAGTAAAATCTCTAACAGGTTTATTCTAAATCGGACCTGAAATGCTCACTTGTAAATATTTTTGAGGCTTGAGGTTGTATGAAACTGCAACAATTGACTTGTTGAGTACATGATGACATTAGGTCATTGTGAAACTAAATATATGCTACTTCGGTATGAAGATTGATTGCACAAACTGTGTTTTCTAAATAATGTTTCCAATGAAACCTGAAATGGCTCTTGTTACGCTGAAAACATCTGTCATCTTTAATCTACTATCAATTTGAGTGACAAGGGTAGCTAAACCACATGAAAATGCTCCGAAGATGTTATATATGCATGGAAGCTCTGGAAATTTATCCCCTCACTATGTTATCTGATGCAAGGGCATTAGGCCCAAGACAAATTTTGTACATAAATAAATGTAAAGGGGGGTCTCATGTTTTATTTCCCTATGAAATTATCCATATTTGAGCTAATTTAGTTAATTTGTAGAGAAAATGTAACTGCCTGAATGATTAATGGGCACCTGAAGAGATAGTCAGTTTCAGAAGTTAAGCTAATTCTAGGAGTCCGTCTCTGTCTGTCAGAGCGTTAGTCTCAGAGTTAGGAATTTGAAGATTTTATGAGTCATCGAGAAATTCGAATCAATTCATTGTAATTGATATAAAAATAAACCTCCGTGACAGAGTCGATAGACCTGCATAGAAGACCTGCAAAGAGAAATGCATAGAGCTGCATAGGGAAGAGGAGGCCATTGTATTGAAGATCTGGCCGAGGACCAGGAGACTGTAAGAAATTTCATTTATATAAGGAATCTTTTATTATTATATGTGCATTGATTGAGTAAGTTTTCTGTGTGAATATATGTATGCATCCTAGTGAAAGATAATTGAAATCCTGTGGTAATTAAGAAACCCTGTGATGAGGTTATGTGCATATAGACTGGTTGAGTTCTGAGTGGAACACGAGCTAATGACTCAGGACTTATGAGCATTGGTGAATTCCACAGATAATTGTGTCAAACAGTTGGGGAATTTCTCTATAATCAGTTGTGTGAACAGAGGGTGAATTAGGTTAATCACATTCTCGTGCGCCTGTGGTAGAGCAAGGAGATGCTGTGCTCGAACCTCCGTGAGCTAGGTAAAACCTCGTAATGAGTGTTGTGAATGTGTAGGCGATTGAATGAACCAAGGACCGGTGTATCGATTTGTAGAGTCGATACTAACCTTGTCGGAACCATAAGACATAAACCGTGGCATATGTAATGCGTCGTGTCTCCTCGAAATGGTCGTGCCCGAGTTTGTTTGGTATGGTCGTGCGAAGGATGAACAACGAGGCAAAGTTCAATGGCAGTAAGGCGTTGGTAAGCGGACGGAAGCTGGAGTAAGATTAGTCGGAACCTTAAGGACCGCACAGTAAAGACGGGTTTCTGTCATATCGCACCGCCTTTGTACGGTAAGCGGTATTCCCCATTTGGACGCGATCAATGTCATAGGCCGACACGTGGCCTTGAGCGGTTTTGAAAACCCACTCTCATCGTGAGTTAACGATCATGCAACTAACTCACGTGATATCCAGTTGGATCGTTGGATCGTCAAGGCCAGAGCGACGTATTATCCACCGTTGGATGTGGAAAGGCCGCTAGCGCTAGGCCCCATGCGTATATACGTAAACTATTGTTGTCCTAACTAAGGTTCAACGGAGGTATTAATATTTCACAGTCGAATTATGTTCATAAAAATTGGAACGCCCACAATTCATAACAAATATTGGAGATTTACTGTCCTGTTTTAAAGTTTCATTTTTTTTTTAAATCAAACCCGCTATCTGTATACCGACGCATCGTAAGCATCGGTCTTCCGACGTTTTGAACGATTTAAATTTTTTTCGGTCTTGCGACGTCCATCGATATTGCGACAGTTCTTCTTGGCGTCGGTATTGCGACGCTTCTGGAAAGCGTCAGTATTGCGGTGCTTCAGGAAAGTGTCAGTCTTGAGACACTTTTGTACGGCGTCAGAATTGTGACATTTTAGAAACGTCGGAAGAGAGATAGTATAAAGACGTCGGAAGAGCGACGTTCAAAACGTCGGACCACATTTCATCGGAATTGCGATAGTTCTTCCTCACGTCGGTATTGCGACGTTTCTGGAAAGCATAGGTCTTGCGACACTTTTGCAATGTGTCGGTCTTGTGACACTTTTGTACGGTGTCGGAATTGCGAAATTTTGGAAACGTCGGAAGAGCGACAGTATAAAGACGTCAGAAGAGCGACGTTCAAAACGTCGGACCACATTTCGTCGGAATTGCGACACTTTAAAAACGTTGGAAGACCGATGGTTTGGTAAACGTTGGAAGAGCGACGCTTGTTTGGAAGCGACGGAAAAGGTGTCGGTATTGCGACACTTTGTCAAGGTGTCGAAATTGCGACGTTATGACGAACCATGTTTTGTCCGTCCTTGAACTGTCGCTCTTGCAACGACTATGTGTTGGGATAGCGACGAAGTTGACGTCGGAAATTGGGCCAAATTTTCTAGTGTTAAACCCTTTGGCTCTAGCACAGGCTGCATAGATTTCTGTCGAAGGTAACACGTATATTATTTCGAAAACTATTCTGGTGAACATATCCAGGGATCCCAATATAATTGAGAATGTTTTCATCAGAGCCAAGTGCTCCCCTGAAGAGATTCAGACTTATACTGATATTTTCAAAGAGTTCCACGATGTGTTTGCTTGGTATTATGAGGAAATTTCTGGAATTGATCCATCAATATTCTAGCATGAGATTCAGCCGTTAAACCTTAGGAAAGTGGTAGCTATCAAAGCCGAGGTTGAGAAGCTGCTAAAGGTGAGTTTCATATACCCCGTTCTGTTAACTGACTGGGTCTCGAATCCAATCCTGATTGATAAAGAGTAAGGAATGATCTGTGTATGCATTGAATTTAGGTATTTAAATAAGGCTTGTCCTAAAGATAATTTCCCCATGCCTTTTATTGATCAGATTATTGATGAATATGCGGGAAATGAAATTTTCTCCTTCATGGACGGTTTCTTGGGATATAATCAAATTACTATCTGCCATGAAGATCAGCATAATACAACTTTTATTTGCACCTAGGGTACCTTTGCATATAAAAATATGCCTTTTGGCCTTAAAAATGTTGGATCATCTTTTCAGCGGACCATGTCCTACGCTTTCCACGATATCAACCATATCATCGAAGCTTATTTGGATGACCTAGTTGCTATTTCTCTAAAGAGAATTGATAATCCTCACCATCTTCATTTGGTCTTTGAACGATGTTGTTGTTACAAAATCCGTTGAATCCAAATCAATGTGTTTTCATTTTCACATCCATTTGATTATTGGGATTCATTGTATCTACTAAAGGGATTCATGTAGATCCCTTCAAGGTTGAGTCGATACTTCAATTGCCTCCCCCGTCCACCATCCGCCAACTCCAGAGTCTCCAAGGAAAATCCAATTTCTTGAGGATATTTATCGTCAATTATGTCGAGATTACAAAGGTATTAATGAGATTACTAAAGAAAGGAGTTACATTTGTATGGGATGATTTCTCTCAGTGCTCATTCGATGCCTTGAAAAAAGCATTGACCTCTGCTACTTTATTGATTCCACCCGATTATAGCATGGATTTACTCTTATATCTCATTGCGGTAGTATCAACCATAGGTATGGTTCTGGTTCAGGAAGATGATGCTCTCTATGATCACGTGATTTATTATCTAATTTGAGGCTTGGTTGGTCCTGAACTACGATATTCTCCTCTAGATAAATTGGCAATGGCATCTATTCATATTGTCCAGCGACTGCGACACTATATTCTGCTCAGAAAAAAAATTTGTCTTGGTTGATGTCAACCCATTTTAGTTTGTTCTCAGTAGGCAAGGAAGTGGGGGAAAATATAACAGATAGATTTTTATTTTACAAGAATTCGATCCCGAGTTCATGTCACCCAAATCTAAGAAATATTTAGTATTTTTTGAATTAATCTAGGAGTTGGCTTGTGAAGAAGAAGTTGTTTATGAAGAATCATTTTATGATGTGCATCTCTTCCTAATTTCTTCACAATATCCTTGGTATGAATATATCATCATATATCTTCAGACTTCGAATTTTACTCTCACTTTTTTGAAGGATGAGAGTAGAAAATTGCGCCACCAGCTAAGAGTTATATCATCATCGGTGACACTTTATATCATCGCGGGATTGATTCAATCCTCATATGTTACTTAACTGTAGAAGAAGTTGAGTCAGTGTTGAATGACTGCGACAGTGGAACTTGTGGTGGTCATCTATCTGGGCTTGCTACAACCCAAAAAATCTTACGTGCGGGCTATTTTTGGCCTTTGATTTTCAAAGATTGTGTTGAAGCGGACAAAAAATGCCATCCTTGTCAGGTTTACACTCGAAAAATGCACGCTCATCTAGCTCCGCTTTTTCATGTTATCACCGTCGGTCCTTTCACAAAGTGGTTTATTGATTTTACAACTTGTAACCTGCCTTCGGCAAAGGGTCATAATTATATTATTGTAGCAGTGGACTACTTTACTAAGTCGATCAAAGTTATGCCTACTTTCATGAATGATGGTGAGACAGCAGCCATGTTTCTATTCAACCAAGTCATTTCTCCTTTTTCTATTCCAAAGTAGATTTTCACTGACCATGGCAGTAATTTCTAGAATATTATGATGGTCGAGTTGGCTCTCAAATTGACTTTCTGGAAGGAGCATTCATCTCCTTAATATCCTCAAGAAAATGGTCAGGTTGAAGCTTTGAATAAATCCCTGAAAGTTATCCTACAAAAGACAATTAATAAGGCTCGATCCAATTTCCAAGTCATGTTATATCCTTCACTTTGGTAATATCAGATGTCAAGTAATACTGCTATGGGTTTCACCCCTTTTCAACTAGAGTATTGTTTGGAATCGATCTTCCCAGTGGAATGTGAGATTCCTTCTCTTAAATTAGTTGTTGAAATTCTTCCAGACACATCTAATCTTGAAGAACACCTCGTTCATTTGGAACGTCTTGACGAGCAACATCGAGACACAACCACAATCAACGAAGCTCATAAAAAGAGAGTGAAATCCAATATAATAAGGATGTGCGTCCTAGGGTTTCTCTAAAGGTGACCATGTCCTGGTCTATGACCAAGACAAAGACGCGTTGGGGGAAGGCAAGTTCAAACCCATGTGTTACAGTCCTTTTATCATTTAAAAGGTCTTTAAGAACGGAGCTTATGAATTCTTTGATTTCGATGGAAACGATCTTGCGGAGCCTAGAAATGGGCTTTATCTTAAGAAGTATTATGCCTAGGATTTTTCCTAGCATTTTCTTTGTCTTGTAGATATTTTATATATTTGTGCATATCTATCTATAGGTTTCATAGTGATATGGATATTTTTTATCTGCTTTGGCAAGTATCGATCGATGATCTAGTATATCTAGGGTTCGTCGATGGTGCTAGTCGACATACTCGGAATTTTGCTTCCGCAACTTGTGTAATTTACTATCCATCCAGTCAATTTTTAGTTACAAGATGCATATGTATTGGCCCTACTTAAAACAATGTGTTCGAATATAATTTTGTTGTTAACGTACTATCTAAAGAAATATCTCTTGGTGTTGAATCGTTAGTAGTATACTTGGACTTGCAACTGGTGGTGTCTCAGTTAAACAACATATATCGTGTAAGAGATCATTATTTATATCACCAATTTCTGAGAGTGCGTTTATTTCAAAAATCATTTAATACTATCACATTTATTCATATTCCACGATCAGAAAATTCATTTGATGATTCCATAGCTAATCAAGCATTATATTGGCATATTAATCATTCATCACGTTAAAATAAAAAATCATTTATATATATGATTGTCACATCATGAAACCATTTGTATATAGATAGAAGTTATATGTCCAAAAATTTATACAAAATCGGGACAAAATTTTCTACAAAATTAGGGCTTAAGCCCAATCATGTCCATCAAAAATATCATTCATTTATAATCTATGTCTATGGGCCCTTCCCTAGATGAGAATTGCGGAATAAGACGATGGCATTAGCCACCCATCGGAAAAACTGCACCCAATCTCATGGTACCCCTACCATGCGTCTTTGTATCTCCTCTGATAGGTCCTCTATTGCTACCATGGGAACCTGGCGAGTCAGAATCTCCAAGTTCCTATGCACTACATGGAGAACTCTCTCGGTCTCAGCTGTGGCGCTCTCTGTGTCCCTCCCGTGATGCCTATGCCTGGGTAGACCCTCAGATCTTACTGGTCCAACATTTGTATCATGATCAAACAATTTTGTAAGATTTGTGTCTCATAAAAAATAATTTTCAATTCATATCTTTGAAATCCAAAAAAATCAAATAACATAAAACCTTAAAAAAAATTACTGATGGCACACCATGTAGCGTCAGGTGGAAGCACCAAATCTGGATCTGCTCAGAAATCCATGCATGCATATGGGTAGTCCTCAATAGAAATGAATTTGTGTTCCCACCAAAGGAAGAACCCATCATCAAATGTCGTTCTAGGGAACTCACCACCCCCTAGTATCTTCATTAAATAATCCCATCTAGCTATATTTGGATCTATAATGCTACTAATGGTGGAAATCACTTTGGTTTTAAATCCTAGTATTATCTCAAAGAAGAATTTGGAAATAATGGTACCATACCCAAAATGTTTTTTTTTACCCTTCTTGATTGAAGTGAGTTGCTTTTTCATATTGGTCAAAGTGTTGTGCACTAGTTAAAAACAGTGATAAGTCAATCCACTGCCAAATTCATGGTAGGACAAGAAGCTTGGTGTAATGAAGCTGGCCATGCTACCCTCACAAAGGTAAAAAGGAGAATCTTTATGGGAAGTTTCACCACCTCCTTGATTGGGATCTATGACCAACCCTTCTTTGTATTTGGTGGGCAGTAGATGTGAATGTAATCATATACATTAAGACCTCCTTGGGCCTTCCCTTGCAAGTTCACTGGCTCTCCTCTTCAGGAAAGTCCAGTGATGAAATACATGTCTTCTATTTCAATTCACAAGGGCATATAATCAATCATGAATGCATCTTCTTCCAGATCTTAGTAATTGATGAGCATCTCCAAAAATTTTGTGTTGGTTTTCATGTTTGGAATTTTGAAAACATTTAACAATCCACACCCTATCAGTGCATCCAGTGATACTGAATCATTCATAACATCATTATCCACTTCATTGTGCTCTCTTTCCCTCTAGCTAATTGTCATCCTACAAGTTCAAGCATTTTCATCCATTAAAAATCATGATTTTAGATCTCGGATTGCATGTACATGGGTTCCCTTCATACACAGTCGTGTATAGGGCTTCCTAATACACGACTTCATGATATTCAACATGCGTACGTGCAGATTTCAATCCTAAAAACAAAATATTTATGGTCAAATTTATTGAAAAACACTTGAATTGCGAAAAAAGAATCATTAAGAAATCGAATTTGAGGGTTACCTGGAAGATCGGTTGATGTTTTGGTTGAGAGATTTGGTGGATTGTGGTTGTTGGGGTTTTTCTCTAGATCTCACTAGCACTTAATTTTATAAAACACAAATGAGGCTTGGTAAGTCAAAAGGTCCTATTTATAGTTGAAATTTCAAAAAATTTAAAAACCCACTTTTTGCAAAGTTTATGTTTTTATTTTTACAAATTTTATAAACTTTGTGACCTTTGGGATTTGAGTGTTGGGATAGGTTGTATTTCAGGGTAAAATGAAGAATTTTAGATGATTTTCATCATTTCGATTACATGATCGCAGACCGATCATGGCAGGTATCATTTTCGTCATTGGCATATAGGTTAGGGAAGATCACTTTTTCCATTGCATTATGCATTCTAGCCTCATACTACGATATGTTTCCATAGGGTCGACCCCATTGTGTTATGATTCTTAAACCACTTTCACTCGTTGATTCATAAAATCGTGATATAATGGTAGAGCCATCCTTTACATGGTATTCCTAGTTAGATCCTCGCTAGCATATGTTTCCCATGTTGCAAAGATTGAGTAGGATCGAGAGACCTCTTTAGTCCCACCATGAATTTACGATGAAGCTTCATTCTCCTTTTCCTTCACCATTTTTCTGGTTTTATACCCTAGATGCTCCCACATGTTGACCTGTACTGTTGCATTGCATGTTGACTATTTTTACCTTTTGGCCTAAAGTCGGCTTCATTTCGACTCATGTATAAGCCACTTTTTGACCATGTCTTTCTGAAAAATCAATCGTGAGATCACTTAGTCTCTACGACTTGACACCTTATGCCCGTGGAAAGAACATTCCTTTGAGATTCATTGGCCAGTTTTGTCACCTTCCATTGAGCATAGGAATGTTCCAGTCCCAGAAACTAGCACATATGTATTTGGACACTTGTTATTTCCACTGTACCATAAGCATTCTTTTATTATTTTTCATGCTTTTAAATATGAAAAAGACAAAAATATTATATATTTAAAAAAGAGCGAGAACGGGAAATTACTTCCATAATTGATGGCAGCAAAAGTTAGTTGTGTCACCCTTGAAAAAAGCACTCAACATGTTAGGCATCAGTATTTTTCACTATCTTTAGATGACTATAGGATGGTTCTAGTTTTCTCAAAACAACATTCCTTGAATATTGTGAGTTTCAAAAATCTCACTGCCTTCATTATCCTTATAAAACTTTTTTCACTATACCTCAGTTTTCCATCTCAAGGTCACCCTATTGCTCCTGAAAGACTCATTATGGGCTCTTGCTTCTCATTTTCATCCTCCTTCCCTACCTATAACCTCATTGCCCCATTTTTCTCCTGTCAATGGACTCCATCATCCCTCCAGGGTCTCCTAGTGTTGACTCATCCCCATGTCCCTTTGGTCCTAATAACCCATAGCAATACTCTATTTTTACTTGAAAATCCCTAAGCCAAATTTCAGTCAAAATCAGTCAAAGGACACTCTCATTAGGTCATTAGGGTTTGTACATTTGTTCAAGGTCATCCTTGGATGTTTCAAGTACTTATTTTCCTTTGCTAAGAATCTGGCTCAGATGTAATAAAATATCAAGACATGGTTATTCAAGAAAGGCCTAAAATATTTCCAAAGAAGATTACCTTTTTAGTACAGAGGCTGCAAGTGAGGAAAATAACAAAGTTTAGCGCTTTTGCAGGAGTATTGAAAGTTGTGTCAGCAAAAGGTATTGATAAGGTAGATTGTCTACTCTTGAATGAAAACAACTCACAGCAAGAAAAGAGGAAACACTTGTTCTTTTAGATGACTAGGACTGTGAACTCGATGGTCCAGTTGAGTGCCAAAACAGTGATCACTTGCAGAAAATGACATGGAGGAAGCACACAAGGCCGAACATGAAGAAAATATATCAGAAACTATTGATGATATTTGGAAAAGGGTGAGGTGAACTGGACAGAAATGAATTAACTTGAAAGGGCTATAGATAACTTAGAAGACAACACTGAGGATTGATATGAAAGAGCTGCAGACACCTAGGTTTTTGAAGAAAGTGGCCAGAGAAGGTGAAAAGATGAGTTGAACTCCATGGTCGAAGAAAAAAGAGAATTTTGAATATGTTGTTATGGGTAAACATCATAAAGTTTTCAAAATGAACTTTTCATGCCTCAATGATCAAAAGAAAAGTCAACTTCATGAATTTATCAACCTGCAAGGCAAAAGCGTAAAAGAATATCAGTGAAAAAGGGAAAAGGGTTTCAAACATTAGAAAGTGGGTTTTTATAATTAAATCAAATTCCTCTTATCTATAAAAGCTCATTATACACTTCAAGAGAGTCATTGTTATATTTTAAAAGACTAAGAGCATCCAGAGGAGAATAATTTGTGAGTTTGCAAGCCTAATTTGGTAAAATTTGTTTGGTGTTGTGCATTTAGCTTGGCGATGCGTGCCTAGGACTGGGTGCTGCACCCTTGGCATTTTTCCTCCGTTGATTTTGTGAAGGCGTTGCACACCTAGAAGTGGGCATTGCGCCCTTGAAAGAGCATTGTGCTCTTGCCTGAGAGGTCCTATGTTGAATTCCCTTGGATTTGAGCGCTCAGAACTAGCATTGCGCCCTCAGCCTTAGCGATGCGCACTTGGACAGAGAGGTTTTCTCCCTCTTCTAATCACTCAAATCACTCCAAGTTGCTTCCAAACTCTTTCTAAAGGTCCTCCAAGAAAAGCTTAAGGGGTAAGTACCTACCATAGACATATTTTTAAAGCTATTTGATGATTCTTAAATGAATGGAATGAAACCCTTATCAAACCCTAAGCTACAAACTTGAAATCATTGTTTTTCCATTACTTAATCTTCCTATAAAGAGTATCAGTCAAAAAAAAGGGTTATTACAGTGCTCAAGGGTTGCCATTCATATAATATTTCCCCTACATCCATTCCCTTCATACACTCAATCCCTTTACTTTCAAAATTTCCTTTTAATTACTCTCCCTTCATCTCATTGCACATCAGCCCTATGGTTTCAAAACAAAGTTTTCAAAATGTCAGAGGGAAAGGACAGTGGCAGTGGTGGTGAGGCACAAATGCCAAGGAGACATGATCACAAGGGAGGAACGATAAACAGATTTGAACCCCTCAATACAAGAGATCTCATGGCATCTCCTCTTACTATTTCCTGTTTCAAACATGTAGGCTACTTTGAATTTTGTGAGAAGCTGCAGCAACTACAAAACCACCCTGAGCTAACAAGACTTTTCTTATCAATTTTCATGACAAGCAAGTAAATCTTGCTAGAGTTACATTTGAGATGTCCATTGATGCTATTTCTGCAGTTACTAGGAGACCAAGTGTGGGAGAAAAGTGGTTCAAGCAAGAAAACCTAGACATGAGTTACTTTGAACCCTACCTAAAGCCTAGGTATAAAGATCACCACAATTCCATCTTCCCACTTTCTCATCTACTTGATAGATATGCACCTATGATGAGGGTCATTATGAAGTATTTCACATGTGAGGGAAGATTCTCCCGCCTCTACTCATACCACATTAGGATTCTTATGCATTTTACTAGAGTGAGGATGTTGCATATACCATATTACCTCTTCCGGAGCATTGATAAAATGGCATACATAGTGAAAAAGAGAGACTATCCTCAGAAAATGCAGAGCCTATTCCATCACTCACTTATCAATATGGTGGTTATGTACCAACTATAGCAGAAAAGCATTCCATGGGAGACCTTCATTTCCAATGAGGTTTTTACTACTCCACAAGGCCATCATCAGCAAGATATACCTTCCTCATCTCATCCTCCCATCCCTACTTCTCCATCACTTCCTGTTGTTCCTACATCTCCAATCACCCACATTCCTTCACCCCATGATGACCCTTCCACATCACCATCCACTCACATTCCTTCACCTCATGATGATCCTCCTTCATCACCCTTCCACAATCTTTCACCCTCATCTCATTATACCACTACATCAAACAGTGAAGAGATCAGTGAGACAGATGACACTGAGATGGTTGACATAGAGCCTTTTCCTTTGACCTATCAAAGAGCCCACAAGAAGGTGTTTACTCCACAGATTTTGGAAGGGGCCCTGCCTTCTACATCAAAAAAACATATTAATAAAGGTAAGGAAAAGGTTGCAGAGCAGGTCATTTTTGAAGAGGAGGATACACATGAAACAGAACAAGAGTTTCAACTTACTAACCTTGAGGATAAGGATGAGGAGAGGATCACAAATATGCTTCTCAAAAGAAAGGATGCCAAGATTAGTGAGCTACAAGCTAATCTTGGTAGGGCTAAGAATGTGATCAATTTCCTTGAGTTAGAAAACCAACAGTTAGAGACAGAGAAATCTATCAGTGAGGTCAGGGCAATCAGAGCCCGGAAAGAGGCCAGAAGGGCCAAGGCTAAGCTAAATGAGACCATGGGAACTTTTGAGGACAGTGAAGATGAGCAAGAACAGCTTCCTAGGAAGAGGCTAAGGACAATTGGGTTGAAGAAGGCTTTAGCCCGGGAAAGAGAGAAAGAGACAGAATTGGAAAAGTAGCTCACTCCAAGTGAGTTGCTTGCCATGGAAATCAGCTATGATAGAGAATCTTGGTTAGAGAGGGAAAACCTGCACCTAGAGAGTCAACTTGAGAAGGTAAAAAGAGACATTGACATGCAGAAGAAGATGGCAATACATTATGCCATGAGGAACAGGATTGCAAGGGCCAAGCTCAAATGAGTCCTTGAAAAGATTCAGGCCTTTACTGAGTCAAAGGAGAAGGAAAAAATTGAAATCCTTGCTGATGTATCCTTCCAAGCCTCCCAAACATGATCAACAAAGAAAAATCCAAATTTTGGCACCTTGTGCACAATTTTGATTTTTGACAGTTGGCTAGCAAAAAAAAGGGCCAAACGCGCAGCGCCACTGGTTTTTCGCTCTTTTTTGGGGCACTCAACTGATAAATGATTTACATATTCATGTTCCTCGGGCCAAGGACATCACCCTTAGAACATTCTAGGTCATTTGGAGCAAAACTGGTCCCTTAAAAGGTCCAAAAACTAGCAAACAATCACCTTTCTCCCTCTTTTTAGCACTGGCGCTGCGCCCTTAGCAGTCTTGGGAAAAATGTTTTTTGAATAATAAAATGGGAACCAATGTGGAAACTAAAGGCATATCTGGAAACTAGATAGGACAATCTTTCCAATGAGCTATAATGGAGCTCATTTGGACACCGGGAAGGCCTCCAAAACTCAGCTGCAAAACATGTTTTTTTTCCAATCTTGGCGTTGCGCCCCTGAACCTTGGAGTTGTGCCCTTGCTAGGAGTTATTGAAAAAAATATTTTGAGGCCTTGAAGTCAAATTTTTCTCCAAATTATCTCAAATAGTTATGTTAGGATTTATTTTTGCCATAAATGTATTTTAGATATTTTTCCTTGGGCCTTGCATGGTCTCAATGGTCAAAGTGACTTAAATGTGTAATTAATGACTTCTAAAACCCTAGCTAGGTTTTACTTCATCATTTTGCAGTTAAATACTGCATGTAAACTTTATTATGTTTTTGGTTGATTGTTGAGATGAAAATCACATAGACTTTGAGTGGTGAAGAGTGCTTTTTTGGCTTTGGAGCTTTGTAATTGTCTTGGACTGAATGATAATGGAGCAAGCACATTTGCAGGATTCATGGACTTTGTCAAATGGTGATTTTATTAAAATTTATTTATTTTCTTCTTATGTTATCCATTTTGTTCATCTTTCCATTATAACAGAGTAGAAAATTTAGATTAAGAGATGTTGTTGCGAGGCACCTTGACTCTGTCTACCTTTTGTTGTTTAGATGTTTTCCTCTGCTAGGTTTGATTGAATAATTCTTAATTTCTCTTTGATTCCACTTATGCTTCTTGTCCTAAAAATGATCTAATAGAACCAAGCCAAAGAATTTTATGGTATGCCATGTCCTTTGGTGTAGCTTAAAACATTGTTTTTAAGGCTTTTTCTTTGAAGTTTACTAATTAGGGTTTGACTAAAAAAAGTTTATGGTTTGCCCTATCCTTTAGTCCATCTTGAAGTAGTTAATTTTAAGGTCATTATAGTCTAATACAATAAAATTAGGAGTTCCCTGCTCTTTAATCATTACTTATGTGTTATCTTGAATGTTTTCTTTCTCTGAAGGTAAATAGCTAGAGAATTTAGGAGTTCCCTGCTCTCTAGGGTTTGTTGGATTGTTGTTTTAAATTTTACTTGGTAAATGATCCAGGTGGATATTGGTGGTCACCCGCCTATTCCACTTGGGGCCCCACCATTGTCTCTTTCAGTTTTTTAGTTTCGGCACAACTTACTATTTTTAGCAGTTTTTCGGGTCCTGAACTTCCGGAGCCGTTTTGAGGCCCTAAACGACGTTTTTTGGGAAAATGGAGAGCAACATGGGTTTGTTTCTCATTCAAAATTTGTATTCCTCGGATAGATCTTTCTAACGAGGTATGGTACGCGTCAAACGGAGATCGTATGCCAAAGTTAACCCCCTGGGAAGTTGAAACACCAATTTACCCAAATGGGGCCCATAGTTTTGGCGCTTCATCTCCTAGGGTTAGGGTTTGGCTATTTAGGATTTCCCATTGTTTCTAAATAATAAATAGGCCCTCGAGCCTCATTTTAACTCAGTTCAGAGGCCTGTAGCAGCCACATCTCTTCTCAGAGATAGCTACCAGCACCCTAGCTAGTTTTATTTCCATTCTGTCTGTAAGCAAATTTCAGTTCTTTGATATTAATGAAATGAAGTGTTATTTCCGATGCATCTCTATATTTATGGTTATATGTTTATTCTGTTGTGTTCCTGCATAAATCCGGATCAGTAAAGCTAGGTCAAAGAAGTTTATGGTGTGCCATGTCCTTTGATTCTTTATTAAACATAGTGATCTTAAAGACCCTTCTTGTTTTAGTATATGTTAAAGTATTCTTAATTTCCCTTTAAACCTACTAAGTTCACAATTTAATGTTCATTTCACACACACCCAAGCTATTAAGATCCATTTGGCTTTTCCAACTTGCCCTATGAAACACCCTTGATTCATTATTGTACTTTTCAAGCCTTTCGCAAACCCCATAGCCCAATGGTTCAAATTTCTCTTACTCTATATGTTCTTCTTGACAACCTACCCAACCAAACAAAACAAAACAAACAAACCCTATCATTATAACTAGCTTAAAATCAATACCCTAAAAATCAATTAAGTTATATCCTTTACACAAATATAGAGAGAGCCCTCTCTGAGTCCGGGAAGGCTAGGTCCTAGGGCTCCAAAGTTGGTTTGATGTTACCCTTGTCTATTTTTTCTTTCCAATCTGACAAATTATAGGGACCCGACATAATGGCGATCACAGTGGGACTGAATAAGTAACAGCTTAAATATTCCTTCAAAACTCAAAAATCCCCTGTCAAACTTAGACAAATTAAGTGTTAGCCAAGATTGATATATGGTTTATTTTCCATACTAACATAATGGAGAACATACTTGGAAACACTCATTAAAAATCATAATGTTACATAAAGAACTCAGAAAACCGAAAAAACATCTCTAGATTGGTATCCAATTGTTGATGGTGGACAACAAACAAATCCTCAAAACAGTTAGTATCATCCACCTGGTGACTCCACTAGTCTTCAGTAGCCCTATTGACTCCATTGGTTCTCACATACTCCCCTGGGAATGTATCAGTCAGTCCTAATACTATAAAGCCCAGTCACATACTGTGCGAAATCAGTATTCTTACAGATAGGTATGTTTTCAAAAATCTCATAAACATTCAGCCTCTTTGTGTTGTAGGTCTGAAATCTGGCTTCACAAATAATTAGCACCAGATCTCACCCTGACCCAAACCCTCCTACCATAGTTGATGACCCAAAAATAATCTTAAGAAAAACTTCTAGGACTGAAGACTCAACTATTGTCATACCAATTCACAAAGTAAGTTCCTTTCCTAAAAACCTTTCATCCTTGCAAGATACCCAATTTGACTTACACCATAGACGAAACCTATTCGGAACTAAGTCTCAAAGTTGGATAGACCAGACAGACCTTGAGCCTACAAACTTATAGCAGAGTCCTAGTAGAGAAGCCTCTCCTTGCACTCCTCCTGATCTTCAGCTTCTCCAACACTTTGACTCCTTCCGTTCCAAATCTGCTCAAAATCAGCTTGTTGGTCCAAGTACATCTGCCACCCCCATTCATACATCTAGTGTGCAAACCCTTCCACTTCATCCTCCACCTCCACTCATAAACCCTCCTCTTATAAACCCTCCTTGGGTTCCTTTACCTCAAATCATGGCAGCATGGTTTGCCCCATTGGTACTACCACAACCTTTACTACCTATGCCACAGGACTATCAATCTAAAATCCCTCATTTTAATAGAACTGACCCTACAACTGCCCAACATCATATAGGCAAGATGAATGATGCTTTTGACTACCAATAAATAGAAGAGGAGACTATAAAAATGAGATTTTTTGCCCAAATTTTAGGAGGAGAAGCAAAGAAATAGTTCAAGAACTTAACATGATCTCCCTTCCCTTTATCAAACATTCATAAACAAGTGGGAGACTAAGAAAAATCCTCTTCAAATTCTATCAGAATATGACAACCTTAAGAGAAATGTTGGGGAAATTATTCAAGATTACTACACTAGGTTCAATAGTGTTTACAATGCACTCCCTCGCCACATGAAACCCCCACAAGGTCTAGCCCTAGTAAATTTTTTGGATGGATTTGATCCCGACATGGCTTACCAATTGAGAGAAAGAGATCCCCTCACCTTAGAAGACATGCAAAGGGGAGCAGTAAGTTTAGAAGCCAATCTAATTTCTAAAATGGCTAGGATGAGAGTGGAAAAGAGGGTTACATACAAAGAAGAATCTATGCCCTCCACATATGATGCTAAAATTGACAATCTATCTAGGGTAATGGAGACGATGATGGAGAGAATTAACTTGAATGAAAGAGCACCCCCTAGGGACAATCATGCAAATCCTCAAAACAAAAACAGAAATCAAAACTTCAGAAGAGACCCTCCTCAAATAAGACAAAGAGAAAATTACCAACAAATCAGACCTCCTTTCCAAAAAAACTATGTAGATGAAGAGGAAAGAGAGACTGAGGAGCCAGAGGAAAACCATGTAAATCTAATAGGCTCTGATAATGAGAATGTTTTTTTTCTCACAGAAGAAGAACAAGGTCTGTTTTCCTGAAACCAAACTGAAAGAAAATTTGAGGATTCTGAAGAGTACAAACTAGGGTTTGAAAATTCTATCATGGAGGTTCATGGGCAGTATGACCTCAGAAGTAGGAAAACCCAAGACATCCCCAAGAGGAACAAACCAGAAATTTTTGCTAGGAAGACCCCTGAAAACACTCCTAAAAAGACAGCAAAAAATACCAACATAATGGCTAAGAATCCTGATCAAGGCAAAAATAAAATCAGCCAACATGATGGTGACCAAAGCTGCCCTAGTACATCAACTAGTGGCCCTGAAAAAACTACTTTAACTGGGATCCCAAACAAAAACAGCAAGCTAAAGTTGTTGAAATGACCATGTATGATAAAACTAATGTAAATATACCAAGAACACAAACACCATTCAGTATTGAGGGTGAAATTGCCAAGATAAAAATAGCCATACCACTTACCAAATTAGTGACTCAAGATGTATATAGATCCCAAGTTTTGAAAGCTTTAAACATAGGAAATGACACCGATACTCTAAATCTAACTGATGACAAACCATAGTTGTTGTTTGGACCAAAGGTAGAGGGAAAGTTTCAAGAGGGAGTTGTGCCTCCATTCTATGTCAGTTTGAATATTCATGACAAAATCCTACACAATGCTATGCTAAAATCTAGTGCTTCACACAACCTCATGCCAAAGGTAGTGATGGAGAGGTTAGGCCTAGAAATAACCAAACCATACAAAGACTTGTACTCTTTTGATTCAAGTAGAGTTAAATGTCTGGGTCTAATCAAAGATCTGTGTGTCAATCTGGCACAAATACCAACCAAGAGTCTAGTCATGGACATTGTAGTGGTTGACATTCCCCCAAAGTATGGCTTGCTCTTATCTAGATCATGGGGAGCCAAACTCCAAGGAAACCTCCAAATGGACATGACATATGCTACCATTCCGGTCTTTAACCAAACAAGAAGACTGTACAGAGAATCTCACATGAAATACATGGTAATAAGCCAAGATAGGCCAAACAACACCCCTCTCTATTATATTTATTCAGACCTTGATTCATTTATTTTGTACAATGAAGATGAAAATAATGAACAAGTAGATGAAAAAGAGGAAGAGAAAGACTTGTCATAACATTCAAACCAAACACGATATGAATAACATAATAGCCAAAGCACTAGCAGCCATGTACAACAACATAATGTTGAATCTGAACTTGAAACACTTTGGAACATGAGCTTTGATGACTCTTGTGGCAAAGCTGGTTTAGGATCAGGTGTTTGGATACACAACACCAATGAAGGTCACTCTTACAAGTTGGATTTTCAATGCACAAACAATATTTCAGAGTATGAAGCTCTTCTCCTAGGGTTACAATGGCTTAAAAATATAGGAGCTAAGACAATTTATGTTCAAGGAGATTCCGAGCTAATCATTAGGCAAATCAAAGGAGAATATTCAGCCAAAAATCCTAGGCTAAGAGAATATAAAAATGTTGCCTTAGACCTCCTGAAAACTTTTGAGAAGTATGAACTTACCTTTTTCCCAAGAACTCAAAATAGCCTTGCAAATGAACTAGCCTTTGCTGCCAGCACTTGCTAACTACCTCATGTCAATGAAAAATGCACGGTAAAGGTCAAAAGCAGGCCTACAGTACCTAATAACATAGATTATTAGCAAGTGTTTTAAGGGGACAAACATATTGAAGACTTCCTGCAATCCAAAATGGAATTTGAAATGCCAAAACCAAACTTAGATCACGAAGAAGACTGCTTTGATGAAGAAAAAACACACAAAACAGAGCCACCTTATGTTGTTGATATAAATCTTCTTGAACACCCTCGTGAGACAGAATTGTGTGGGGATCCGGATCAAAAAGACCTTGAGGTATTACAATGCAAATACAACCTATTGCCAAGAAGTCTTTCCCCCTTGGAATAATTGTTTGATTTCAATGATGTTGCTAGGAAGCCAAAAATGGAATCCACTGAAACAGATGTAGAAGAATGCAGCATAGGCAGTGAGGAAGAACCTAAAATGATAAAACTATCCAAAACACTACCAGCTCTTATAAAACAGAAATACATTGAGTTATTCAAAGAATTCAAGGATGTGTTTGAATGGGGCTATGAGGACTTGAAGTCCTATGACTCAAACATCATTCAACACAAGATTCCTCTCTAGGAAAACCAAAAACCATTCAAGAAGAAATTATGTAGGATAAACCTTGTCCTTATGCCTCTAGTCGAGAAAGAGATAAAAAATATGTATGATGCTGGAATAATAGTCCCACTCGGGTACTCATAATGGGTCTCAAACCTTGTGTCAGTAAGGAAGAAAACAGGGGAAATTAGGTTATGCATAGACTTTAGAAATTTGAACAAAGCCTCCCTAAAAGACAACTACCCTTTACCTAAGATGGATCATATACTGAAAAGGGTGGTAGGCTCCAAAAGAATATCTTTACTTGATGATTTTTCAAGGTATAATCAGGTTCTAGTCCTTCCAAGTGATCATCACAAAATTTCCTTCACTACACCTTGGAGCACCTTCATGTATGTCAAAATGCCTTTTGGGCTTGCTGTCGCACAGAATGTCTAGGCACCGCGACAACGGCTCAGATCGGGGGCTGTCACCCTGATCCCCAATCTCTCTATCTAAGTTGTCTCCTTGCAAGCTAAGGGAGGTAGACCCTAACAAAAATGAAGGAATAGAATTGGTTGCAAGTCAACCAACTTAGGAGACACAATCAAAGAATCAAATACTTGATGAGATTAACGAGATTTCACAGATAAATAATATTAAAACCAGTGCCTTATGGAGTTAAAAGATCTAGTTATGCAATTAAAGCCAAGTAATTGATGTATAACTGCTGCTATGAAAACACAAATGACCATAATGATATTCAATAGAAAGCACCACAACCATTCATTAAAATACTGAAACCCACAACAAAGCTATTATGAAATGACTATCAAATTGAAATGCCAAATCATTGGAATATTTCCGAATTTATAATGTTCAAATTAACCCAATCCAGAAATTAAAATGTATATAGTCAAATTTCAGATAGAAAATGGAAAGCTCATTTGACTATAGGATTTAGAATTTTTTATTTTTTATTATTTTAAACAAAATCTACAAAAAATTTAAGACTAAATTAAACAAAACTAAAATCTAAAATCTAAAAATTAAACCAAAGATAAGAACTAAACTAAAAAAGTAAAATCCTAATCTAAAACTAACGCTATCCGAATTTAATCAAAATTGAATAAAATAAAATCTAAACTAAAACTGAAACTACACAAATTAAAACTACGGCTAACAAAATCAAACTAAAAAAAATTAAAACCTAAAGTCAAAAAATTTAAATTGAACTAACGCATGTCTAAACAAAACGAATCAGCACTTAAATGAAACACGGGCTCTGAGCTTCGATGTATGCGTGAGCTTGTTTGATTGTTTTGCAGGTCAGCAAACAGAAGAAGTCGACGGTCGACGAGGAAGGCGATGGTAAAGGAGGACGATGGCAAAGGAAAGGGAGATAAGAGCTGAAGGATGGACGAGCAACGGCAGAGGAGAAGGCGGCAAAGGAAGACGAAGGTTGGACGGCAGCAGATGGAGCGTATGCATATTGGACGACAGAGTAAAGGAGGTCAAGGGCAGAATAGTAATGGCTTGATGGCGGAAGAGGTGAAATTATACAGCGTGAGGAGGGTCGAGGATGAGGGATACAGGTCAATGGCAAGGAAAACGTGAAGAAAAAGGCAAACAGCGAAATTCAGAGGAATGATGAAGGCAGATTCGAAGACAAGGGATGGATTTGCAGATCGATGGGTCTCAAGGGGAGATAGACGGTGGATATGCAGCGTGAGGAAAACCTAGTACATTCAAAATCCGCCTAGCAAACTTAAATTTCTTCCCGTCAAAACTCAGATTTTTTTATGCTCTTTAAATCGAATATTATGCAGATCCGCCAATAGAAGAGATTCTGAGGCCAGATCTAAAAAAAAATATTCTAAGAAAACACTGTAACCTGCAAAACAAGAACAAATCCCAAAACTGTATGCACAAATATTATTAAACCTTTACATCCTAGAGCAAAAATGCAAATTTACAAGCTAATTTACAGATCTGAGGCCCTCATGGCCAGATTTGAACCCATTTCAGCACAATTTTTAGAAATTGAAATTTTAAAGAGAGGCACAAGTCTTAAAAGACTCTGCAAAACCACTAATTCTGTAAGATAGCTTTGGGAATTTAGAAACAATGGAATTTTTCAGATTTACGAAATCTGAGAGTCGGCTGGTCCAACTGAAGACTTCCCCAGACGCTCAAACCTTTAAAAAACAAATTCCTGCACACATAGATCTGAAATTTAGATTAATAAAGATTTAAGAAAATAAACATGAGATCCTTCATAAAAATAGATAACTAGTCTTTCCGTTAAATCAAAATGCCATTTTATGAACCCAGAAAACTGCACAAGATACCTGTATGCAGATTAATACATGAAGGCCATCAACCATAAAAATGCAAAACAAAGTAGTAGAGTTTAGAGATAAATCACCACATAGATCTAGAAAAGGAACACCAAAGTTTGTAACCCCAAAGTCTTTATGCTTTATTCATCAAAAGGAATCACAAGAGCTTCCAAGAACAAGTGCACGATCCAAAGACCAGATCCCAATGTCACATCAAGACCTCTAATTTATAAGACAAAATCTCCAACGGCTAGTTCGGTTGATCCATGTCAAAATAATCTCGACCGTCGAAAATATTTGACCATCTTTTAATCTAGACCGTTGAAATTATAAATTTGAGGAAAAAACGAATTTATCATTTAATTCCATTTTAATTAACTCAAAAATAATATTTTTGAGTTAATTACCTCAAAATTTTGACTTTGACTAAACCACCTAGGCCCAAAGGTCCAAAATTTCTTGAAATTCTTAATATTCCCTTGGCCTGGGGCCTTTAAAAATTCATTTTTTAAGGACCAACGAATTATGCCTTTGAAGGATTTTATACTCACCTAGGACCTAAAGTTAATTAATTTTCTGGCTTAATATTTTTTAATTAATTTGACCAGAAAATTTAATTAATTGACTAAGAGGAGATTTTAATTATTTTTTCCAACCCTCTTTACATAAGATAAATACATTTAGACACATGAAGGGGGAATACCCATTCGTATAGACCCTGAAATAGGTACCCAATTCTGCGACTCAAAACATGATCTAGTAGACCAAGTAGCTTGTAATAAAATAATCTAGCCAAATAGCTAAGATTATTCCCAAACTACTTTTACAAGGACTCGATAGAAAACACTAGGACTCACTTAGCATGCTGATGAAAAAATCCACCCTAGCTTTGGGGTGAGGCTGAAGGGGAAAACTCTGCCGATAACTTGTGTCGAAAAACACAAGTAAATCAGTGAGACAAAAAACCTCCTAAGATAGAAATCGTCACCAACATACTAGGCTTACCTAGGTTGTTACATACATGATGG
The DNA here is from genome assembly GCA_034641835.2 of Pinus albicaulis. Taxonomy (NCBI): domain Eukaryota; kingdom Viridiplantae; phylum Streptophyta; class Pinopsida; order Pinales; family Pinaceae; genus Pinus; species Pinus albicaulis. Next base: position 1,830,293,869 of record CM076578.1, on the reverse strand, counting down.
TCTTACTTAGATCATTTACATCATAAACATGCAGAATGGGTTTACATTATTCATAAAATTGTCGACTGTTGATTGAATCTGAATGGCGCGACCACGTCGAACATGATGAATCCCATTTGAAAAAATGGGGGTGTACTGTTATGGGGTCGTTGACAAAGTGTGGTCAACAGAGCTAATGAATGTCGGGTCCACTTTTCAAAGAGCCATGGACATTTATTTTTCCGAAGAAATAGACTACTTCATTGTGATATACCTCAATGACATCATTGTTTACTCAAAAACCGATGAAGAACACCTAGCTCACTTAAGAAAAGTCTTTGAAAAGTGTAGAAAGTATGGTTTATCTTTGAATCCCAAGAAAAATTTGTTTGGCCTTCAAGAAGGGAAACTTTTAGGCCACATCATATCTAAATAAGGAATGAAGATAGACCCAAAGAGGATTGAAGGTATATTACAGATTAGTCACCCTAGAAACATCAAAGAGCTGCAATATTTCATTGGAAAGATCAACTTCTTAAGAAGGTTCATACCAAACCTTGTAGAACTCTTGAGGAACATTACAAACATGCAAAAAAGATAAATATGAGTCAAATGGATCATAGAAGCAAAGCAATCCTTTGAACTAGTAAAACAAGCACTTACCCAAACACCAATTATAATCAGCCCTGACTTCACCAAGGATTTTTTTCATCTTCTCATTTGCATCCGAACATACAAATGCTGCAGTATTTCTACAAAAGAACATAATGGGACAAGAACAACCCATAGCTTTCTTCAGCAAGGCACTAAAAGATGCACCTCTAAAATATAACATTATGGAAAAATAGGCTTTTTCCTTAATCAAAGCCTTAAAATATTTTAGAGTTTACATTTTTCATTCCCATGTCATTGCTTTTGTTCCTCATGCAGTTGTTAAGGACATACTAACTTAGGATCCTAATGGTAAAAGAGGTAAGTGGATTACTGTCATTTTAGAGTATGATCTAGAAATCAAGCCCACCAAAATAATCAAAGAGAAAGGACTGGCAAAACTAATGGTTGAAGAAAACTTTCAAACATTGGACATAAACATGATACATTCCTTGGATGAACAAGATGAACTGGTGACTCCACCTATTGAAGAAGCATTTCCGAACTCACTCTGGTATGCTGATATATTATATGTGCTTGTTAATCTAAATGCTCCTCCTGCTTTGTCCAAAACAAAAGCTAGATTCTTGAAACAAAAGGCTGTAAATTTTTGCATTCTAGACAAAGTTTTATATTGGAAACAATTTGTTGGTATCTTGCTTAAATGTTTACTTGAAGATGATGAAAATAGAATCATGCATGAGTTTCATGAAGGAGAATGTGGAGGTGATCTCTATTGGAAAACCACTGCCAACAAAATCCTTAGAGCTGGTTTCTATTGGCCCACTCTTTTCCCTGATATCCACAAACTAGTAGTGACTTGCCATAAATGCCAAATCTTTGAGGGAAAGAGAAAACTATTGCCTTTGCCTTTGCACCCTATCAGTTTTGAAACTCCTTTTCAACAATGGGGTTTGGATTTCATTGGAGAAATCCATCCTGCCTCATCTTCCCAACACAAATGCATCCTCACTGCAACTGACTATTTCACCAAATGGATAGAAGCCATCCCTTCAAGGAATGCCAATGACTTAGTAATCATCAAATTCCTTGAAACCAATATTCTGTTCAGATTTGGCTGTCTAAGAAAAATCATCATCGATAATGTTGTTGCATTTAAGTCCAAGAGAATGGTGGACTTTTTCCACAAGTATCACATTAAATTAGGGCATTCTATAGCTTATTACCCTCAAGGTTATCGGCTGGATGAGTCCTCTAAGAAAATTTTGGTAAATACCATCAAGAAATTATTGGAAGAGAACAAAAATTCATGGCATAGAAAATTGGCGCATGCATTATGGACTGACAGATTAACAAGAAAAAAATCAATTAACATGTCTCCCTATCAACTAGTGTATGGCATGGATGCAGGTTTTCCAACAACCTTGGGAGTCCCAGTGATGAGGCTTATTCAAGAGGTACAATCAGAGGAAAATGATATCCAAAGGAGGCTGAACCAAACCATTCAATTGCAGTAGTCAAGGGAAGAAGTATACAACAGAACACAAGCAGTGCAAGAAAGCATCAAGAAGCTTTTTGATAAGAGGACCAAGGCATATGATTTCCAGATTGGGGAAAAAGTGCTGAAGTGGGTTTTAAGAAGAGAGGACAAAGGCAAGCATGGAAAATTTGAAAATCTATGGAAATTTCCATATATCATCCATTCAGTTAGAGGTAACAATGCATTATTCCTACAAGAGATGAATGGAACAGAATTATTTGGAGGTCTTGTCAATGGCAGGATGCTCAAGCACTATTTTTGTTGAAGTTCCTAGTTAAAAGCTTTATTCATTGTACATAAAATTGCTTGATAAAAGATCAGAAAAATGAAACACAAAAACAAAGAAAACAAGAAAAAGAGGGCATGTTTAAAGACGAGGTAAAGCCCCATACCAAAAAAGAATATCTCTGAAAGTGTGCAAGCCCAAGTGCCACTACTGTTGAAGAAAAGAAAGTCTTTTTTAGTCATCCAGTCTAACCATGATTGAAAATGTTTTAAATTTCTACTGATAAGATAAAGAATGAATATTTTCCAAACCATTTAAACTTGGCTCATCAGTAGACTAGGTTAGGAAAAGATGCTAGTTCCCAAAGCTCAAATCTGAACCAAAGAGAAAGGAGAGGGATGAGTGACAGGTTTTGAATTATAGCCCTCAAGTTTCTAGTTTTACTTGTGCAAAAATGAACTCTGTGTGCAGCTTGTCCAAAATGCCACAGCTCTTGGCCAATCAAATTGTTTAACCTTGATTTGGTCATGTTTTGAATTTCATGTCAGTAGATTAGAGAATGAAGATCTGTTAAACTGTTTAACCTTGACAGATAAGTAGATTAGGTAGTGAATAAAAAATCTCATCAGCCTAATCTGATCTCTTGGAAGTTATAAGGGTAGACATAGATAGTTTTCATGCTTTCAAAAGAAAAATATGTCAAGGGTTTTCCAATCCAAGTACACCCAAATGAAGTAAAACTGCTAGGAAAAGTATGATGGGTAGGTAGATCTGATATTGAAGCAATCATGTTTTTTCAGATTTTAAGATCACGGCTTCAAAGAACATGAGTAAATCAGCAAGTGAAGAAAGAGGGATCTGCCAAGTACAAGTAAGGTATTGATCTTAAAAACTCAGAGATTTGAACTCTGAGGTTCTGGACACCTCCTGAAAGGATCTGCCCTCCCCAAGTGGAGCCACTGTTATTCATCAGTATTTTTCACTATCTTTAGATGACTATAGGATGGTTCTAGTTTTCTGAAAACAACATTCCTTGAATATTGTGAGTTTCAGAAATCTCACTACCTTCATTATCCTTATAAAACTTTCTTCATTATTCCTCAGTTTTCCATCTCAAGGTCACCCTATTGCTCCTGAAAGACTCATTATGGGCTCTTGCTTCTCATTTTCATCCTCCTTCCCTACCTATAACCTCATTGCCCCATTTTTCCCCTGTAAATGGACTCCATCCTCCCTCCAAGTTATCCTAGTGTTAACTCATCCCCATGTCCCTTTGGGCCTAATAACCCATAGCAATACTCTATTTTTACTTGAAAATCCCTAAGCAAAATTTCTGTCAAAATCAGGTCAAAGGACACTCCCATTAGGTCATTAGGGTTTTTACATTTGTTCAAGATCATCCTTGGATGTTTCAGGCACTATTTTTCGTTTAATAAGAATCTAGCTCAGATGTAATAGAATGTCAATACATGGTTATTAAAGAAAGGCCTAAAATATTTCCAAAGAAGATTACCTTTTCAGTATAGAGGCTGCAAGTGAGGAAAATGACAAAGTTCAGCACTTCTGCAAGAGTGTTGAAATTTGTGCCAGCGAAAGGTACTGATAAGGTAGATTGTCTACTCCTAAATGAAAACAACTCACGGCAAGAAAAGAGGAAACACTTGTTCTTGTATATGACTAGGGTTGTGAACTTGATGGTCCAGTTGAGTGCCAAAACAGTGATCACTTGCAAAAAATGACATGGAGGAAGCACACAAGGCCAAACATGAAGAAAATATATCAAAGACTATTGATGAGATTTGCAAAAGGGTGAGGTGAACTGGACAGAAATGAATGAACTTGAAAGGGCTATAGAGAACTTAGAAGACAACATTGAGGCTTGTTAAAAAAGAGCTGCAAACACCTAGGGTTCTGAAGAAAGTGGCCAGAGAAGGTGAAAAGATGAGTTGAACTCCATGGTGGAAGAAAAAAGAGAATTTTGAATATGTTGCTATGGGTAAACATCCTAAAGTTGTCAAAATGAACTTGTCATGCCTCAATGATCAAAATAAAATTCAACTTAATGACTTTATCAACCTGCAAGGAAAAAGTGTAAAAGAATATCAGTGAAAAAGGTAAAAAGGTTTCAAACATTAGAGAGTGGGTTTTTATAATTAAATCAAATTCCTCTTATCTATAAAATATCATTATACACTTCAAGGGAGTCATTTTTATCTTTTTAAAGACCAAGAGCATCCAAAGGAGAATAATTTGTGAGTTTGCAAGCCAAATTTGGGCAAATTTGTTTGGCGTTGCACGCCTGGGACTGGGCGATGCACCCCTAGCATTTTTCCTCCATTGATTTTGTGAAGGTGTTATGCGTCTGGAAGTGGGCGTTGCGGCCTTCACAAAGTGTTGCGCTCTTGCCCGAGAGGTTCTATGTTGAATTCCCTTGGCGTTGTACGCTCAGAACTGGCGTTGCGCCCTCATCCTTAGTGATGCGCCCTCAGCCTTGGAGCTGCGCGCTTGGACAGAGAGGGTTTCTCCCTCTTCTAACCACTCAAATCACTCCAAGTTGCTTCCAAACTCTTGCTAAAGTTCTTCCAAGCAAATCTTAAGGGGTAAGTACCCACCATAGCCATATTTTTAAAGCTATTTGATGATTCTTAAATGAATGGAATGAAACCCTAAGCTACAAACTTGAAATCATTGTTTTTCCATTACTTCATATTCCTATAAATGGTATCAATCAAAACAAAGGGTTATTATAGTGCTCAAGGTTTGTCATTCATCTAAGCTTGCCCCAACATCCATTCCCTTCATACACTCAATCCCTTCACTTGAAAAATTGCCTTTTCATTACTCTCCCTCCATCTCATTGCACATTAGCCCTAGGGCTTCAAAACGGAGTTTTAAAAATGTTAGAGGGAGAGGACAGTGGTAGCGGTGGTGAGGCAAAAATGCCAAGGAGGCATGATCACAAGGGAGGAAAGATAAACAAATTTGAACCCCTCAATACAAGAGAGCTCATGGCATCTCCTCTTACTATTTCCTATTTCAAACATCTAGGTTGCTTTGAGTTTTGTGAGAAGGTGCAGCAAGTACAAAACCACCCTGAGCTAACAAGACTTTTAATTATTAATTTGCATTACAAGCAAGTAAATCTTGTTGGAGTTACATTTGAGATGTCCACTGATGCTATTGTTGCAGCTATTGGGATACCAAGTGTGGGAGAAAAGTGGTTCAAGCAAGCAAACCTAGACATGAGTTACTTTGAACCCTACCTAAAGCCTAGGTATAAAGATCACCACAAGTCCATCTTCCCATTTTCTCATCTGCTTGATAGATATGCACCTATGATGAGGGTCATTATTAAGTATTTCACATGTGAGGGAAGATTCTCCCGCATCTACTCATACCACATCAAGCTTCTTATGCATTTTACTAGAGTGAGGATGCTGCATATACCATATTACCTCTTCCGGAGCATTGATAAAATGGCCTACATGGTGCAAAAGAGAGACTATCCTCAGAAAATGCAGAGCCTATTCCATCACTCACTTATCAAGATGGTGGTTATGCACCAACTACAACAGAAAGGCATTCCATGGGAGACCTTCATTGCCAATGAGGTTTTTACTACTCCACAAGGCCATCATCAGCAAGATATACCTTCCTCATCTCATCCTCCCATCCCTACTTCTCCATCACTTTCTGTTGTTCCTACGTATCTAATCACTCACATTCCTTCACCCCATGATGACCCTTCCACATCACCATCCACTCACATTCCTTCACCTCATGGTGATCCTCCTTCATCACCCTTCCACAATCCTTCACCCTCATCTCATGATACCACTACATAAAATAGTGAAGAGAGCATTGAGACAGATGACACTGAGATAGTTGACATAGAGCCTTTTCCTTTGACCTATCAAAGAGGCCACAGGCAGTTTTTTACTGCACAGATTGTGGAAGGGGCCATGCCTTCTACATCAAAAAAAAATCTTGATAAAGGTAAGGAAAAGGTTGCAAAGAAGGTCATTGTTGAAGAGGAGGATACACATGAAACAGAACAAGAGTTTCAACTTATTGACCTTGAGGATGAGGATGAGGAGAGGATCACAAATATGCTTCTCAAAAGAAAGGATGCCAAGATTAGTGAGCAACAAGCTAATCTTGTTAGGGCTAAGAATGTGATAAATTTCCTTGAGTTAGAAAACCAACAGTTAAAGACAAAGAAATCCATCAGTGAGGTTAGGGAAATCAGAGCTTGGAAAGAGGCCAGAAAGGCCAAGGCTAAGCTAGATGAGACCTTGGGCACTTTTGAGGACAGTGAAGATGAGGAAGAACAGCTTCCTAGGAAGAGGCCAAGGACAATTGGGTTGAAGAAGAGGCTTTAGCCTGGGAAAGAGAGAAAGAGACAGAATTGGCAAAGCAGCTCACTCCAAGTGAGTTGCTTGCCATGGAAATCAGCTATGATAGAGAATCTTGGCTAGAGAGGGAAAACCTGAACCTAGAGAGTCAAATTGAGAAGGAAAAAAGAGACATTTACATGCAAAAGAAGATGGCAAGACATTATTCCATGAGGAACAGGATTGCAAGGGCCAAGCTCAAACGAGCCCTTGCAAATATTCAGGCCTTGACTGAGGAAAAGGAGAAGTAAAAACTTGACATCCTTGATTATATATCCCTCTTCTGCTACCTCTTCCTCTGGATGAATTTGGAGCATGAATCTTTTCTCTATGTGCCAAGTATGCAGCCTCTTCAGAAGACGAAGGGACTGTCATCTTCCCGAAAGCTTTCTCTCTTTCTGCAAACTTTTTCTCAAGTGTATCAAAGGTGATATGCTCAAGGTTCCCACTTGCTTGCAATGACTCAAGATAATGTGAGTAAGTCGGATATAATGCCTTAACATATTCTATGAGGGATATGTCCATTTTTACACCAGTGCTTTCAATGTCATGCATTATAGATCTTACTTCTGAAGCTAAAGCAAGGGGATCATCATTCTTCATTTCAAGACTGAACGGCTTAATCATCAATCGAACATTTTCTAATTCTGAATGTGAGTCATAGAGTTCTTTTAGCTTGCTCAAGGCATCATAGGCATTTGAGAATGATGAAATATGGCGACTCACCTCTTCATTTACGGAAGCTGCAATCAAGGCATAAGCCTTGCAGTTCTTGTTTTCCCAAATGGCGAGCTCCTTGTCTAAAGTGGGCTTTGCTGGTGGATTTCCTTCTTGTCCTTCATAGATTCCTTTCCACAGCTCATTAAAAATGAGAGTGTGCTTGATTTTGCGGGACCATTCAAGATAGTTCTCTTTGCCGAAGAGAACCACCCCTAAAATAGATATGAGAGAATGCATTCTTCTGAAGGGAAAAAATAATTAGTTTGCTGGAAAAAAAAATCTTTTTAAGAGGAAAAAATTTTGCTAGAAAATCTTCAATTCTGGAAATGTACTCAATTGAAGGGGGCAAAAACAGTTTGCGGCAAATACTGAATTCTGCACCAAAAAAATATATATATTTTTTTTTTTTGTTTGGAGTAAAAAATTTATATGGATATTGTGTTATATATGATGGAGGCGGTATTGAATATGGGAAAGCGGTATAAATATGTGTGGGGGGTGGAGTGGAAATAGTGGTAAAAAATGGAATGGTATTAAGAAATGGGAGAGGGAGATGTATACAAATGGGATTTATGTAATACCACAACGCTGTATTATATATGACAAACTGTATTATTTATATGACAAACAGCGCGTTATAATGGAGTGTAGGAGGGCGGTATTATAATGGAGTGTGGAGGGCGTATTATATATGTCAATTATATAGCATATGACAGGCAGACAGCGTAATATGTATTGGATATGGAGTTAAAACGGCCTGGAGGGAGGGGCGGGTAGGATGTAGCGGGCGTAGGGTAGATATGGAGACGAGGTATGTGCAGGCAGGGAGGTACAATAAGCGTAGGACTGTGTGTAGTGTATTACAAATGGGTCACGAGCCACAAGGGCTGTGTGCGTTATATTAATAGGTTAGCGGTTCTGTGCAGTCGGGGAGGGCGGAAAGGCCATAGGAGCGAGTGTAATTCTGCAGAGAAGGGCTTGGATGGGAGGCGCCGGCGAGAGTTGCAGGGAGGATGGGTAGAGCAGTGATATTAAATGGTCGACAGAGCGACAATTAACATGGACGGGAAGGGTCGCTGCTGTGGGTTATGGTAGTGATAGCGTGCGAGGGAAATGTAAGGTGGCGTGGGTAGAATTCGTTGGTGAGTTGGTATGGGGAGGGGAGCGTGGATAGGGGAAGGCGGGTAGAGGAGAGGAGAGAAGAGGAGAGGGGACGGGATTGATGTGGGAGATGAGTGGTGTAAGGGGGTTGGGTTGCGTTTGAGGTATGGAGGGCGATGGAGAGGCCGAGAGGCCGTTTTAAAAAATTTGGAATCAGATATTTGCAGGACTGCAAAATTGCAGAGTGGCGGGTATCTGCTAGAACTGCAAATTGTAGAATTTCAGGGACTGCAAATTGCAGAATCTTCAGGAGCTGAAAATGTTAGAGCTGTGCATAAATTGCAGAGAAAAAAAAAATGCAGAATTACAATACAACAGTTTAATAGAGTAGCAAAAACTAGCATAAAAACTGACTGAGCAAAGGAATGAGGGCGTTACACCACAGACAAAAATTCCAATAGTGGGACTGGCTCTGATACCATGTCAAACCAGGAGGTAACTCCGCAAATCAGAATGTTTATTAAATGAGGAATGTGCATGTATTTATACATGGAGGTGGGGCTATTGGGATTCATCTCCCAATGACTCTTGGCCTTCCTTATTTCCTAATATTATTTATTATACAATATTACATATCCACACCCAACCCATAGGATTAGGTGTCAATAGGGCCAAGGTGAGGCTCTAGGCCTACACCAGAATGTGTTGGATTTACTTATTGAAGAATAATTCTGATGCTTTTCAAACATTCAATAATTTTCATGCATGGATAGAAAATAATGCACAAACTCATATTGGCTCTCTACGTACTGATAATGGAAAGAATACACTTCAAACGAATTTGAAAATTATCTTCGTCAACATGGAATCAAACATCAAACAATTGTGCCATATAATCCACAACAGAACGGTGTAGCTGAAAGAATGAACATAACTATTTTAAATATGGTCTGCTCCATGTTATTTTTCAAGAATGTAAAATTGATGTTTTGGGCTGATGCAGTTCTATGTGCTGTTTACATAAAGAATAGGTGTCTTTCAAGTTCAATTAGAAACAAAACTCCTTTTTAAATGTGGCATGGCCACATTCCTTCGGTAAAGCATTTCAGGGTCTTTGGGTCCACCTGTTATGCCTTGATACCCAAGGGTCAAAGGAACAAACTTGGTGCTAGAAGTAGAAAATGTATCTTCTTGGGGTAATCTAATACCTCCAAAGGATATCGTCTCTATGATGAAACAAATAAGAAGTTTGTAATAGTAAGAGATGTCATATTTCTTGAATCTTCCAAGAATGACAAGGTTGTTGAGAAGCAACTTGATCGCCTGGATAGATTCACACATGCAAAGTCTTTCCAAGAATTTGATAATGAGATTCCACATCTTGAAGGGGGGATTTTGATATTGAATCAAACTGTGGAATCATGTCCTAAAGCACTCTCTCCCCCACATGAAGAAACAACCACAGATGACACATTGGATGATGTGATTGACAGAATTGGGAGATTGAATCTTGAATCAATCCCAACTCAGTCAAATGACCAACCTAGGCCATCTCAGAAAGGTCCTCCCAAATGGCTGACAAAGACACTGGAGAATGTTCATCCTGATGAGGTTGGAAAAACAGGAACAAGAAGTTCCACTCAACAAATCGAAGGTGATGTAGATAATTCTGATTCTCCTGTTGATATGGATATTGCTTATAACTGTGAATTGAGTTTGTCTACAGATCATGAACCAACTTCCTTCAAAGAAGCCGCTTCTCTTGATGAATGGAAAGAAGCGATGCAGAAGGAGTATGATGCCTTGATAAAGAATGGCACTTGGAAGCTGGTTGATCCGCCTTTGGGAACGAAACCAATTGGCTGTAAGTGGGTCTACAAGAACAAGTACAAAGCAGACGGCTCACTTGACAAGCACAAGGCCGGGCTTGTGGCAAAAGGATTCACACAAAAAGGAGTCGATTATGAAGAAACTTTTGCTCCCATAGCAAAATGGACCACCATCCGGACTCTCTTTGCCTTAGCAGCTCAGAATGGATGGAAAGTCCATCAGATGGATGTAAAAATAGCCTTCTTGAATGGAGATCTAAAGGATAAAGTTTATATGTCCCAGCCAGAAGGATTTGTGATAAAGGGTCAAGAACACAAAGTTTGCAAACTTGTAAAATCCTTGTATGGCCTCAAGCAAGCACCACGAGCCTGGTATGAGAAATTGACCAAGCATCTTCTGAAACTTGACTTCAAACATTTTGATCTTGATGATGCAAATTTGTTTGTTAAGAAAGTTGGAAAAACAGTTGTATATCTTGTGGTATATGTAGATGATCTTTTGATAACATGGAATAATGAGAGCTATATTGCATCCATGAAGAAAGAATCGAATAAAGGTTTTGAAATGAATGATTTGGGTCATGTTCATTACTATCTAGGTATTGAAGTAATTCAACATCCTAAAGTTATATTTCTTTCTCAAAAGAA